>CM023626.1:11382035-12039535 GCA_013358685.1 Antennarius maculatus | reverse complement strand
CATGGGTCAAGACATCAAAGACTTTTTCAAGATCATTCCGGTCAGGAGCATGAAATAACACTGTGACAAATACAACTTGCATGGCAGGATTCAATGTCCCTCATCCGTTTGCATTCTGTTCTCAATCAGATTGCTTATGTCCAAAATTAAACCAGGCCGCTCCCTGGAATGTGGCTTCATGGGTGCACTGGAGCTTAACACAAACAGGTCAACACCACGAACAGCCTCTCTCATCTCAAACATGTTTGGATCCTGTTCGCATGATGCATCAAGACTGCTCAGTTTGCGAAGGACAGACACTACGATTATGCAATTTTTACAGAAAGTGAGCTAAATGAGAATGATTTGCCGGAGCAGCTCACAGCTTTTGAACTCCGGTATCTCCGTTTGAGATGCCAGAGTTGACGTAGCTTCAGGTGACCTTTTATGCAATTTTTAGAATCTCACAATGAGGTGAAAGTGTCTCAAATAGCAGCTGTAGAGTTGTGTGTGAAAGTTGACAGATTATGAAACTCTCTCTTATGCTGTTCACACTTTATGTGTGTGCAAACAAGTGCAATGCTGTGGATATTTTTGAGGAGAGAAATGTAACCTTATTTTGGCACATCTTCAAGTCTTTCTTTTTTTTGCTCGGGTGATAAAATTCATTTCAGTCAGTATTGTCAATTGCATAGGTGCAACCCAACAAGAACAGATCAGCCTTCTGCTCAGCAGAGTATAACTAGCTTTGTGTCATTCTCATTTTAAAAGGTGGTAAGTGACTAATATTAATTTTAAGCTGAATGAAGTACTTAGTTTTAGAAGCATCTCTTCCTGAACAGGGAACTCAAATATGTGCAGACTTCATTCATAACCACAGCCTTCCAAAACTTAGATCCAAACAAAATCAAAGCCTGTGATGTCATAATGGGCTCCCTGAAGCAGTGTTAGTGAATGTCAGATTTGAACACTGAGACGATCTTCATTCAGTTTTATCAAATCCTATTGTGCAGTTGTTGTCAAAGCAGTACAGGCATACCTTTCACCATTACTCAGCAATGGTAAAGCATCGTTTAGATAAAATAGCTGATCCACATAATGATCCGGGCCACTGGAATGATTCGTTCCTAAGACCACACCTTTCCTCTCCAAAGGATTTCATCAAAATCAGTTTATAACTTCTTTGGGTAACGCCAATAAAAATATTTCTTCCTTGGGAGAGGAAACAAGAAGGTCACTCGGAGAACATGTACTTCACACTTGCTTATCTTTTGTCCTGGCAAAGATATTTTTTGACCAAAAAAAGGTTAAAAGAATTGCTGGGAAAAAAGGAGAAAGTGTAATTTTTCCAGGAAAATCAGCCAACACACTGCAGAAGACTGTAATTTTTCAACTTAAAATAATCAGTAACTTTTTTAACTCGTATATGGAATAAGAATACTAAATTAAAATGTAAATCGGACACTTAAACTCATCGACATTAAACACAATTGCTGTGACGTTGCCTCCCTGGTGGAGGTTTTTAATCTGTACTTTGCTCTTTGTTGTGTGTATGGGAAATTTTTGTCGGGAAATTGAGAGTTTGTTCGAGATTTTGTGTGTGTGTGTGTGTGGGGGGTACGTGCGTGCGTGCATGCGTGCGTGTGTGTGTGTGTGTGCGCTGTCTATGTGCATGCATCCACAGGCAGCTGTGAAAACACCACCTCTGCTGCTGCTGGATGATGAAGGAGAAGCTGTGTGGTAAACCTGAAGATGCATACATGTGAACCAAATGGGCCAAAAACTGCAGAGCGGCATGTCCATTGTCTGTGAAAGATGATGTCCTGTTAGTGTTTGTTTTGGTACTTGTGTGATCATTGATATGTAATTGATTCAGGGTGAACATCTTGTTTCGAACCTGAGAAATAAATACCACATTCATCGCCTCATTCCATTCCTTGGTTCCACTTGTGCTTTTCAGTTTATTTCACAAATTCAATTCAATTAAAGAAACCCGAGATATTTGAAAGGTTAATTTTCTTTCATAAGAAATTCTTTGAATTAGTATAAGCCTGCTAACAATAAGAGGGAAAATAATCCTCTCGCCAATCAAAACGGAGCGCCAGCTGCCGAAATTGATCTCATTGCGGACTCCAGCATCCCGCCATCAGTTGCGTTACATTTTCAAAACTGCTCTCGTAATTGGATAGGTGTTGAACAAAACACAAGCTGCTGAGACATAGTTTGGCTCCACTACAGTGCGGTCTCTTTATGACAGAGCATTCACAAAGTACGTATTTTTTACAAGGGCTTTAAACATGTGTCTGCCATGTAATTGTGTATCTATGGCTAAATGTCTCAGTAGGCAGTTTTAAACACTTTTTGTGACTGCACATCTTACAGGCCAAGAAGCATTTGCAGGAAGACTAAAGCAAGAACAGTGGTTAAGCAGTGTTTTGCACGGCCACCGTGAGCCAACACACCCTCACCAATATGGATATAGAAATTCTGAGCTGTAGCAGGTTTTTTTCTCTGTTGAAATGGTAATGCACGCTGCAGTTAGACAAAATAAAGCTGCTCCAATAGATTGTGCTCAAAAACTGTCATGCTACTTAACTGAAATTCCAAACGGAATGATAAAGCATTTGATAACATGTGGCTTTCAAGGGAATACAGGATCTAAGCCGACCCTGGAAATGATACAACCTGATAGAACTCCAAGTCTGGCAGCGGTAAGGAGATATAAATATGTGGAAAATGGAAAAATAAAACACTGTACATTCTCACAGATGTGTGTGTGGGGGCATGTATGCATAAGAGTACACAGTAGAGAAAGACAGAATGAGATAGAGGTTGTACATGCACGCAAGGACATCTGGATCTGATCAGTATTTCCCACTGAGCTGTCTGGTTGTGTGGTCATCCAGTGTGTGTGGTAGTGCACTACAGAGGAGCCTAATGTGTTCATAGAAGTGCTGTGACATAAGGACGCCTGCAAGCTGTCCATTCGTATGGCTCCATGGGGAGTGTTGGTTGTATAAGCATCCTGAAACAAACACGTCAGTCAAAGCTTTGTCAGAACAACACAAGGTGAAGAGATGACAGGAGTAATGCAACATTTTCAGAAGCAGTGACTGATGTTTGTTCTACACTCAGAAAAATAAGACAGTCAGGGGAAATGTATTATTTGTGGGCAAAGTAGCTGTCTGATGTGTTGAACCGGAGTATAAAATCAAATTCACAAATTCACTGCTGTCATTAGCAGCACATGTAAGCAGACACAGGAATGCCAGCCAAGGCCAAGTTATCTGTGTTAAAACCTTTATCTTTTAAGATGGTAGCAACGCGCCTTGCCTTGCTCATACAAATTTATAAAAGTAGAGGAAACCAGACAAGCGAACCGACTTGCTGGCCTCTCCACGATGTACATCTGCATGCCTGGATATGCGTGTGATTTCCTCTAAGTGGCTGTTTTATTTCATTTTTCAATATTTATTTGCCCCATCTGTGGCCTTTGAGGTCCAGCTGTTGTCCACCGGAGCTACAGATGTATGCTAACTAGTAGCAGAGCTCTCTTTCTCTATCCCTCTAGAGGGGTTTGGCCGAAGCCGCCCACCAAACATAACCACCCATACCAGACGAGTGCATCACCCCTGTTCGGAAAGAATGAACGCATTGCTTCCTAATATGTTCCCAATGGGTGCAGGTATTTGTCAGTGATCCTGAGTAAAATTAGCTCTTAAACTAGGCCACATTTCTCTGTAGACAAATATTCTCTTGCAACATCTGCACAGTATAAATGTATGTTATGCATTTATAGCACTTGGTAAATAGCTGATTTGATTATGAGATCACATAATCAAAAAAAGGCAAAAAAAAAAAAAATCTATGAAAACGACATTTCCCATTAAGCTGAAAAATGGCCTGACGAAGTTTTCCTGCTCATGACATTGTGGAATTTACTGTCTTTTCTCTTTAAAGGGTTTGATCCAGACTACTGGCCTCTATTGCAATGAGGTCAGCACTGTTTGTTCCTTTAACAGCTAGTGACCTGACTTTGTAGTCCATCTGATTAGAGCCCAGCTGAGATATGACAGCAGGCTCCAGCAAGAAGACATCAGGACCACTCTGAATCCCCTTAAAAACATGCCATTTAATTATTTTTGTAAGTGTAAGTGAACAAGTGAGTGGAAACTATGCAGATTCCAGCCTGCCTCTGCAGGGCGGCGGGAATGTTATCTTGTGGCACAGCAGTGAGTAGGAGACATGTAGATATTAGAGGTTTAGGTTAGCGTATTACATTAAGTACCTTCACTTTCCAGTTCTGAGCTGTTTTAACCAGACCATTTACATATCTCTACATTCATTCATCATATATGTTATATTAAGTAGTCTCTTCAGGGGACAAGAATGAGCTCCAAATGTCCTTCAGCATCGCATCGATCGATGACTCTCATTCCCTCAAACAAACAGCAACGTTACAGCATCGCTATGCACATGAAATAGTTTTCATTCTACTAACAATTTCTGAGAATGAGAGGGCAGATTCTGCACATCAGAAATAAAAGAGATTTTCTCCAATGCAGAACTACACCCAAGAAGTGAGTTTTGAAAGCAAAAGTTATAACTCATCCGTGTTGGGCAACCTGCCATCGTGTCAACATCATGAGATGTTCATCACCTGCCTGACACCATTGCAATTTAGACACATTTTCATTATCTATTATACTATGATTATTTTTGTTATTTGAGCCATATTTTTTTGTCACTTGATTCGTACCAAACAGAAACAGAATTATAATGTTTCTGGTTTTACTTTCCACCCATGAACTGACATTCCTCAACAGATTAGAACAAAAATATATAGTTCCCGAACCGGTTAATAACGTTCCTTGTAAATATAAGTAAGTAGGTAGCTGTAGGACTTTTAAATTGGCAATTAAAGCAATTAGTTTACATACTGTAGATATGTCCCGACAGTAAACAGGACAACAGTTATGGAACAGATGATGGAGAGTCAGAGGAAGATAGAGAAGCTGCAGCAAGCTTGTGGGGCAACAAAGGTTGTTAATGTCAGCTTAAATTGTGTCAGGTGATAAATAAACCCTGAACTTAAAACTTGCTTTACAGGAATCAAAACCAGTGCGCAATGACTGCAGAGTTTTTACTTGGGGCGTGCCCCCAAACTACTGAACTATCTGAACCTCTGTCTGGTCAACTAAACATGTTCACCTCTTACATCACAAAAAGTGTCTGGCCCATCCATCATCCTGTGTGCTTTCTTTTGTGCTACTCCCTTTTCCAAAATCCTTTCTCCTCTCCCGCTTCCCTTCATCCTCCCTTCCTCACCTCAGTATCTCCACCGCACACTCTGTCCCCGTCAGCCTCTCATTATTTTAACCCACCAGAATGTGGAGCAGGTCCACTTCATGAGAACAGAAAACCACACATTTTGTTCCCCCCTGGACAGCATCCAGCCCCAAGGGCTGTTTCAGTCCGTTAACTTGCTGCCAGGCAGGAGGCCTAGAGGAAGACCAAAGAGGAGGTTTATGGATGTAGTGAAAGAGGACATGAAGGTAGTTGTTATGAGAGAAGAGGATGCAGAAGACAGGGTTAGATGGAGGAAACTGATTCGCTGTGGTGACCCCTGAAGGGAAAAGCCGAGAGGAAAAGAAGAAGACTTTGCGTCTCCCTTCTGAACTAACTGACGTTTATTAAGCAGAATGGAAAGACCAATCAAGATTTAATGAATGAAACCAAGCAATGCGTGATATGGATTTTTACTCACATTGATACAAATATAAAGGAAATTGGTCAGACCTTTCTAGATCTCACTGTCATTGCCCACGTGAGCATTGAAGTCTCCAAGGAGAACAATGGAGTCCCCAGTAGCAGCACTATTCAATACCCCTCCCAGGGACTCAAAAAAGCCTGGGTATTCTACACTGCTGTTTGGCCTGTTAGCCAAAACAACAGTGAGACACCTGTCCCTAATCCAAAGCCGCAGGGACGCGAACCTCTCGTTCACTGGGGTGAACTCCAACATATGACAGCTGAGCTGTGGGGCTATAAACATGTCCACACCAGCGCACCGCTTCTTACCTTGGGCAACTCCAGAAAAGTGGAGAGTCCAGCCCCTCTCTCTGGGTTCCAGAGCCCAAGCTGTGGGTGAAGGTGAGTCCGACTATATCTAGTCGGTACCTCTTAACCTCCGTCACAAACTCTGGCTCCTTTCCCCCCAGCGAGGTGACATTCCGTGTCCCTAGAGCTAGACTCTTTGGGGATTGGGTCGTCGAGTCCTATGGTGATGACTGCCACCCAATCCACACTGCACCCATCCCCTACAGTTTCCTCAGCAGGTGGTGAGTCCACCAGAGGTTGGGTCCAGATCGTCCTTTTGGGCAGAGGCCCGGCCACCAGGCGCTCGCATACAGGCCCCAACCCCAGGCCTGGCTCCAGGGTGGGGTCGCGGTTGCGCCATACTGGGCAACGTCACGGTTCTTGATATTTTTCTTGCCATAGGGGTTTTGTTACTGCTCTTAATCTGGCACGTCACCCAGGACCTGTTTGCCAAGGGACATCTGAGCAAGAGCATAAAGCCCCTAACAACATAGCCCCTGGGATCATTCGGGCACTCAAACTCCCCCGCCACAATAAGGTGGCAGTTCTTGGGGTTCTGTTCATAATCTTTATGTACAGAATTTGTAGGCGCAGCCAGGATCTGGAGGGAGTCCGGTTTGGGGACCAAAGAATTTCATCTCTGCTTTTTGCAGACAATGTCGTCCTGTTGGCCTCATCAACCTGGACCTTCTGCGTACACTGGAACAGTCTGAGCTGAGTGTGACTGAGTGGGATGAGGAACAGCACCTCTAAATCCGAGGTCATGGTTCTCATACCGGAAAAGGGCGGTGTGCCCTCTTCAGGTCGGTGGAGAGTCTTTGCCCCAAGTGGAAGAGTTTAAATATCTAGGGGTCTTGTTCACGAGTGAGGGAAGGATGGAATGCGAGATTGACAGACGGATCGGTACAGCTTCTGCAGTGATGCAGTCGCTGTATAGGTCTGTTGTGGTGAAGAAGCTGAGTCGCAAGATGAAGCTCTCGATTTACCGGTCACTCTACATTCCTACTCTCACCTGTGGTCATGCGCTTTCGGTTATGAAGGAAAGACAAGATCGCAGATACAAGTGGCTGAACTGAGTTTCTTCCATAGAGTAGCTGGGCGCACCCTTAGAGATAGGGTGAGGAGCTCAGTCACCAGGGAGGAGCTCGGAGTAGAACCCCTGCTTCTCCACCTCGAGCAGAACCAGCTGAGGTGGGTCAGGCATCTGTTCCGGATAACTCCTGGACTCCTCCCTGGGGAGGTGTTCCGGGCATGTCCTACTGGGAGGAGACCTCCGGAAAGACCTAGGAAACTCTGGAGGGACTATGTGTCTCGGCTGGTCTGGAAACACCTCGGGATCCCCCCTGGAGGAGCTGAAAGAGGTGTCTGGGGAGAGGAAAGTATGGGCATCCCTCCTGAGACTGTTGCCCCCGCGACCTGGCCCCGGATAAGCGGTTGAAGATGGATGGATGGTCAGACCTTAGAGGTTTGGTGACATTCAGGTTAAACGTCTTTTCTTCCTCTACATGCAATTACCACTATAGTGATAAAGATGCTAAGGACTGCCAGGATTATTCTAGGTTTAACAAGAACCTTGCTGTGGTATTAGGTTGGATGTACTGTATCTGCTATTATGTCTTTTGCACTTAAGCTTATTTCTGTTTTCTGCTTGACACGTATCATCATATTTCAAAAGTTGAAGGGGAAGCTTGAAATGTCGGAAGTTATTTCAAAGTTTCACACAAAACATTAGGGATGAAAAACATGACTAAAATGTAACTCCTACCAAGGAGGCCCCACTAGAATTAATTTGACTTACACATAATTAATGTAAGGTGACTCAAAATACATCAGAAGAATGCAGAAGAACCTCCTCTTCACCATCCAGTCACTGCAGATGCACCAACGTAATTTTTTTAGTCTCAGCAGGGTCATCCGCCAACACCACCATGAACAATCCAATCTAATATTGTACCAAAAGACTAATTATCGCACATTTTTCATTGTAGTGAACCGTTATCTCTACTTGACCTGAATAAAAATTGTATCTTTACCATTTTATTGAAGAGTATTCCATTTAATTTATAAAAATGTTCTTTAATTGAAGGGAAAACAAAAATGCCCAAGGACTGGAAAATCATAATAAAAGGAGAGTTTAGATATAGGTATTATTATAGAATAATTTCATAACCACTAAAGCTAATAGGTAAATACATAAACTTATTTCATTACAACTTATTGTTTTTCGGAAGTAACATCATTAACCTACTGTTATTGTGTAAACTGTTCCACTTACGGTATCATTAGTAACTTATGTCCACTTTGGTGAAATGTGTCCCCTCTTGTCTCATGACCTACTCTCATGTTCCAAAGTAATTTCAAATGCATGTTTGTTGATGGTTGTGTGGTTAGGAACCATCAAGGGCTAACGCTAATGCAAAATTACAACTTCAGATTCAACTTATCTGTCTCTCAAATATTTATTTGTCCTTCTCTCACATCATCATACAATACGGGTCACCTGCAAGTTCCTTCCAATACACCTGATGTCCTTGCCTTGAATCTTTAATTGTAGAATATACCTACAGAGCCACTTCTCATGTCATATGTTCTAAAAATATGTGCTTTTGGAGTTTCTAATTGTTTTTCATATGTCAATGAAACTAGTCTTTGCAGACCATATGAATAAGCAGACAACGTTTCATTATTCAGTTGGTGTGCTTTTATTTGCCTTGTGACTACATCAAAAAGGTATTTGCTGTTCAGCTCTGTCCATGCCAAGAAATACATAACAACGCATAAAGGGAGAAGGAAGCTCAAATGGCTTTTAAAAAGAATAAAAAGGTTGTATCAATTTCCCCAAAAATACATCAAGTCGAATGGGCAGGCAGAGCTCACACTTTAA
Source organism: Antennarius maculatus (assembly GCA_013358685.1). Taxonomy (NCBI): domain Eukaryota; kingdom Metazoa; phylum Chordata; class Actinopteri; order Lophiiformes; family Antennariidae; genus Antennarius; species Antennarius maculatus. The sequence continues at coordinate 12,030,573 of CM023626.1, read as the reverse complement.
GGAGTTTCTGGCTCATATAAAAAGGGATATGTTTTTCCATGTCATGTCTCATTTGCTTGTTCAACAATCAACCCAACTGGGCCAAATAATTGAGTCCAGCTTTGAGTGTGTGAAGGAAAAAGAGAAAGCAGAATTGATTTATACACTGAAACATCTATAATCATTGAATAGTCGCAATAAAGCTTGAACAGAAGGCAATGATTCAATTAAAATGCACCCTTACTCAGAATTACTCCACAAACTAATGTGTCTGAGGCCTAATAAGAAACATAACTAAATATGCTCTTTATAATGAGATGAACACTTAGTTCTTGCCTGAAGCATTATTCTGCTTTGTTCTGGTGGAAAAGATTTACTATTTGGTTGTTAATTCAAAGTCATAACTATAAATTCCTCAAGTGGACAGGACAGCAACAGTGAACTCTACTCTGCCTTTACCGCTAAAGCTACAGATCATTGCAAGAAGAACTGGAAGACCCTCCTAATCAATTCCTGACTGTTCTGCACCTTACATCTCATAAAGTTAATAAAAGGAAAGTTGAGATCATAAACAAAACTATGACCAAAGTGCTGGAAATTTAATCATTAGGAATTTTCTTTTTTTACCCTCTTCGTCATTGTGAGATCAGACATTTTTCTATATTTTCTTTTTTTATAATACTGTACATGAATGTTTTAAAAATAGTTTGTGTATTATTTGGGGCAGATATAAAGAAAAAATGAATTCACCAAATATACGTGTTTGTCTTTTACAAATCCAGTAACGTGTCATCTTTGGAAAAATATTGTAATAATGATTTCACCATTAGTTTTGACAATTGGGAGATCAAAGATGAAATATGATGGTCATGATGCCAAGTAGGGCGGCACGGTGGTGCAGGGGTTAGCGTTGTTGCATCACAACACGGCGGTTCCAGGTTCAAGTCCCGCTCTGTGCGGAGTTTTGCATGCTCTCACCGTGTCCGCGTTGGTTCTCTCCAGGTTCTCCGGCTTCCTCCCACCTCCAAAAGCATGCACTTCAGGTTGATTGGCCGGTCCCAAATTGCCCGTAGGAGTGAGTGTGTGTGTGCGTGATTGTCTGTCTTTGTGTGTGGCTCTGTGGTGCACTGGCGCCATGCCCGGAGTGTCCCCCGCCTCACGCCCTATGCCGGCTGAGATAGGCTCAGCTACGGCGGATAAAGTGTCAGAAAATGAATGAAAAAATGATACCAAGTAATTTATGTGACCTTGTCTCTTATTTCAATACAATTTGTTTATATTTCTCAAATGGATTTTAGGGGCACTGGTCCTCCTACTTCCAGAGTCACCAGCACTTTTTACCCCGGTGCGACCAGAGGACTGAACACAGCACTCTGACAGTAGATGTCCATATGCTGTTGGAGTGTTTCCAATCATGTCCACTGTGCAATGTGTTTGTTTCCATTGCTGCTATTGAGCATTCTGCTGCACATTTTTATTGACTCCTTTTAAATTCTTTTCTAAAATTTACTGCTACGATATTTTTATTATTTATTAATCTGTTTTGCACCACCGTAGTTGTCTTTTAAATTTCATTGTACACTGTGTATGACAATAAAATAATTCTTTTTCTATTCTATTCTATTCTATTCTATTCTATTCTATTCTATTCTATTCTATAACAATTAATAACAATGTTGATTACATCAAAGAATTTTTGATCGTCAGAATTTTGTTGTCAGAATGCCTTTGGTACTTCTAGGTAGATTAGGTCGATTGAGATTGAAGGGCGTCTGCCAGTCAGTAACATTATACCATCCCTTTGGGGTCCAGACACTTGTGTGGACCCCAAAGGAGTGGTGTAAATATTATTCATCATTTCATTGTTGAAATGATGAAGTTGGAGGTGGAGGTTGTATAAAACAGTGGCATGAAAGAATGAGAGGAACGTAGAGTCAAACGTAAAAAGACACCAGCTGGGCTGCTGTGCTGTTGGGTAGATGTGGCTGGCAGAAGAGAACAGCTAATAAACAGAACAGCATGAGAAAATAAAGTATAGTTAAAATGAGCAGAGGTTTAGTCTTCCTGACTGAACTTACATGAAGGCTTTGTTTTCTGTGTACCTTCTTACTGTTAATAAGAAAGTATTAACAGTAATAATCTTCGGTTTTCAAAAAGTGAAAAACACACATGTTTGTGTGATGTGTGTGTAACAAAGATCTGAAATTCTGTGCTCACAAAAACACATGCGTCTTTGGATACTAATAAGTCACACAGTGGGAGTTGTAATGACAAGGTCTGACAGAAGGGCAAAGTGTGTATGAATGGGTTACCAAAGCGTGTTTGCCAAAGAGCTCACTGAACTGCTAAAATCCCTCATTAAAGTCTTTGCAGTCAGCTTTGAGGTGTTACTTATACACATTCTTAACATGTCTCCTTTTATAAAGGCTAATAAGCACATTAAATAGGAGTACTCATTTGGAACATTGTGTAACATGAATAAATATTGTGCAAGCAGAGACTGGATAATGTGTGGATGATGTGTTGGAACTGATTGAGCAAATGTGGGAAAATATCATGGAAAATATTAGCAAATCGGAAAATGTTACAGGTACTTGGAATAGGAGAGATATTATAACAATATAATGCCTTCTGACCTTGTGATGACAAATCTTCCAGAAAAACATGAAATCTCACCCTTTGCTCTTTCATTTGCTCATTCAGACGAGCACACAAACATACACACACACACTGACACACACACTGACACACACACACACACACACACACACACACACACACACACAAACACACACACACACACACACACACATACCTACACACCAGTGCGTGGTGAGGATTATTTCACTAATGAGTTGGTTTGGCTGCAGTTGAGTTATGGGCATGAGAGCATGGTGGGACCTCGCTCCAGAGCAGCCTGAGAGAGTGTACTGAGTGCAACTAACACCACAGGCTGCCAATGTCCTCGACTGACTGATTTATCAGTCATTGTGTTACTGGTGACAGAAGTGACACACTTTTGTTAACGGGTGTCGTGACATGACCATGAACCTTTTGCAGAAAATATCCGTCCTTTACACGATTTCACCGGGAAATTTCTAATTTAGCATGCTTCACCAAAATTGCATTTAAAAAAAAAACTATTGTATGTATCACTTTCTACACTACAATTGCTGGAGCTGAGAAATATTGCTAGTCAAATAAAGATATATTGCTCTGACCTGAAGTCAAAGTTTGCTTCCTGATAAAAATATTTTTTCTGCACTATGATATTTTTTTGTTGCCTGTGTCAATGTCTACTGGAAATGTAACTGTGAATATGTGTGTCGCTTCATTATCTTATCGTACTGCATGATCAAAAGGCCACATTGGACAGTCAGAGAGAGATGCAGAACAAGAGACACAGAGAGAGAACAAGTAGAGGTAGACTAAAGCGGGCAGTGAGTAATTACCTACAGCTGCTGTGCTTAGTTTGAGAGGTATAAATCTGTAACCACATCAGAAATTATCCATAAAATTTACAGCTTAGGAAAACCATGTGTGTGGCTCTTTAGCACTCCTTAACCTACACAGCTATCTTTAATGCCACATTGGAAAAGTGCTATGAGCGGTCACAAAATTTCTGAGACGACAGTACACAGCGACATATGTCATATCAATATTTGACGGAACAAAAGAGGGATCTTGTTACCATAACTTAATGTAACCTCAAATATGCTCCAAAACAGGTAAATAGACTGGTGGAAAAAGCAAAGCTCTGAGCAGAAAATCAATCACTTTAATGAGTCTATGTGACTTTAAAGAGTTATGAGGACTGGGCAGAAAATGGCCTCACAAAAAACACGCAACACACACAAATATATAAATGACAAGCCAAAGGCTGTAAAACAGAGACCAAGAACTAACTTTCTCACCAGGGCTGGAACCATTCACACATCTGAGATCAATTAATTTGTCTGACTGTTCATTAACTTCTCGATGAACTGAAAAGGTACATGTAGCGTTGAACTACTGCATTGTGCATGAGAGGCTGTCTGGATGTACAAATGGATAACACAGTGACTGCATCTTGGGGAATTAATAATGTAAAGTTTGATTACCTACATTGTTCTCAGTATGAAACATGTAGTATCTGTCTTAGATGTAAAAGTGTGAAACACAAACCACTGACTGCGCAGATAGTCCCCTTCTTTTAGAAAACACCACCGCCATCTCTTTTGAGCTTATGTTTTAAGGAACAAATTAAATTAGCAGAAAATCATGAAATCACAAATCAATATGGGCTAATGCAGCAAAGATAGCTTGGATTACAAGTCTGTGACTCAACTTAAAGTCAGTCGTAAAATTACACCATATTACCAAATTAAATGTAGGGTTTAGTGTTAACTCAGCTAGCTTTTATATATAGTAAACTAAACAAACAGTTCAATCATTCCATAGAAATTATCATGTATCATGGAATAAAGTTTTTCTTTACCAGTTCAGTGGGTTTAAGGTAAATGCATGGGAGAGTCCTACATTTGGGGTTGCATCTGTCCCCAGGATGATCCCAGTGAAAGCATTAAATGGCGTCAGTTGACAGGAGGAGGTAATAAAGCTGTTTATTGTCACAGGTGGGGCAGTGTGTGATGCTATTGAGGTTGTAGGCCCAGCTGGTGGAACCAGCAGAGTTTAGATTGGAGTCCCATCCAGACCATGCCTGAGGGTCCTCTCCATGATAAAGTGGACATGTTTACATGCAAATGCAGTTCTGATCCTGTAATCCTTTCAAAAAATAAGACCTTGTTTGGCTTTCCAGCAGCCTCGTAAAAATCTATCCACTGTTCACTCAATAAAAGTCCTCCAACACCTCCGCAGTTAGAGTAATCAATGTTCAAAATGAGTGCATACATTAATAGGTAGACTCTAGATAATTTTACACATTTAATACGCCCAGAATTATTTAGATGGTGTAATGGTAGAGGAAAAGTCAAAGAACCCTGAAATTCAGTGGATTTCTTCCTTTGGGGAGCATAAATTTTTGATTAGTGCATTATTATAGCAAATTTAGGAGCTATTATTTTATTATTATGATCCATTCCTGTAACTGCAGTGAGTCCCCAGGCAAGATGCAGAACCAGAAATTGGTTTGTGAGTGGGTGAAGACTCAGTGAATAGACAGGCGTGACTTTTTTTTAGTTACTTTCTTTCCTCATTAACTGACTGACATAGCCAACCCTACAGTGTAGACACTGCCATGATGAAAAAATGAAATTAGTAGATTCACTGACAGTGAAAAGAACCATTGGCAACAGCACTAGCTACTGCAGTCCTGTAACAGTCACTTATTTACTCTTAGTTCTAATCACCAGTGGAAGACATGTAATTAAGAAGTAAACATAGACTCTGACTCTAAACCTATCCCAATCCAACAGAAATGATGGTTCTATTATACTTTATTACGTTTGGGGATCACATGGGTGTGATCTCAAAGGCCAGAGGTTCAACAAAAACACCTAAAGCACTTGTGTCTACCTTTTTAATATTTCTACAGTAAAGTTAAGCAGATTTTGAAAAACATTACCCACCAAGAATCACACGTCGAGAGAAAGATTATCAGCTTCGTCTACTCCTTCTGGCTTTTCCCTTCAGGGGTCACCACAGCGAATCAGTTGACTCCATCTAACTCAGTCTGCTGCATCCTCTTCTCTCACACCAACTACCTTCATATCCTCTTTCACTACATCCATAAACCTCTTCTTTGATCTTCCTCTAGGCCTCCTGCCTGGCAGTTCAAAACTCAGCATCCTTCTACCAATATATTCACTATCTCTCTTCTGGACATGTCTAAACCATCTCAGTCTGGCCTCTCTAACATGTGCTGTCCCTCTGATGTACTCATTCCTGATCCTATCCATCCTGGTCACTCCCAAAGAGAACCTCAGCATCTTCATCTCTGCTACTTCCAGCTCGGTCTCCTGTCTTTTCCTCAGTGACACTGTCTCTAGACCAAACAACATCGCTGGTCTCACCACAGTTTTGTACACCTTTCCTTTCATTTTAGCTGAAACTCTTCTATCACACATTACACCTGACACTTTTCTCCACCCGTTCCATCCTGTCTATACACATTTCTTCACCTTTTTTCCAGACTCTCCATTGCTCTGGACTGTTGACCCTAAGTACTTAAAATCATCCACCTTCTTGATCTCTTCTCCCTGTAACCTCACTCTTCCACTTGGGTCCCTCTCATTCACACACATGTACTCTGTCCTACTGCGGCTAAACTTCATTCATCTTCTTTCCAGGACAAACCTCCACCTCTCTAGCTTCTCCTCCACCTGTTCCCTACTCTCACTACAGATCACAATGTCATCTGCAAACATCATAGTCCATGGAGATTCCTGTCTGACCTTATCTGTCAGCCTGTTTATCACCATAGCGAACAAGAAGTGCCTCAGAGCTGATCCCTGATGCAGTCCCACCTCCACCTTGATCTCCTCTGTCACACCTACAGCACACCTCACCACTGTCTTACAGTCCTCATACATGTCCTGCATCGCTCTAACATACTTCTCTGCCACTCCAGACTTCCTCATGCAATACCACAGTTCATCTCTGGGCACCCTGTCATAAGCTTTCTCCAGATCTACAAAAACACAATGCAGCCCCCTCTGGCCTTTCTGTACTTCTCTATCAACATCCTCAAAGCAAATACTGCATCTGTAGTACTCTTTTTTGGCATGAAACCATGCTGCTGCTCACATTGCTCCCTTAGACTAGCTTTATCTACTCTTTCCCATAACTTCATTGTATGGCTCATCAGCTTTATTCCTCTGTGGTTGCCACAATTCTGCACATCTCCCTTGTTCTTAAAAAAGAGCACCAGCACACTTCTCCTCCATTCCTCAATCATCTTCTCACTATCACTATCTGTTGAACAATCCAGTCAGAAACTCTACTGCCGCCTCTCCTAGACACTCCCATACCTCTACAAGTATACCATCAGGGCGGAGGGCCTTTCCACTCTTCATCGTCTTTAATTCCCTCCTCACTTCATCCTGACTAATCTTTGGTAACTCTTGGTCGACAATAGCCATCTCTTCTAGTCTTTGTTCTCTCTCAGTTTGCTCATTCATCAACTTTTCAAAGTACTCTTTCCATCTTCCAATCACATTACTGGGCCATCAATAGACTTCCACCCCTATCCTTAATAACCCTAAACTGCTGTACGTCCTTCCCATCTCTCTCTCTCTCTGTCTTGCCAACCTCTTGACAACCAAGCATACGAGTCATCCTAAGACCCTTGTTTGGCCTTTGCTACCTCTACTTTCACCTTACGATGCGTCTCCCTGTACTTCTGTCTATTCTCCTCAGTCCACTCAGTATCCCACTTCTTCTTAGCTAACCTCTTTCTGTGTATACACTCCTGTACCTCCTCATTTCACCACCAGGTCTCCATATCTACTTTCCTTCCAGATAACACACCAAGTACTCTCCTAACTGTCTCCCTTATGACATTCACTGTAGTTGTCCAGTCATCTGGAAGCACCTCTTGCAACACTGTTCCTTTTTCAGCTTCCACCATTTCGTTCTCAGCTCTGTCTTTGTCCTCTTCATCTTCCTCACCACCAGAGTCATCCTACACACCACCATCCTATGCTGTTTGGCTACACTCTCGCCTACCACTACTTTGCAGTCACTGATATCCTTCAGATTACACCGTCTACACAAGATGCAGTCCACCTGTGTGCTCCTACCTCCACTCTTATAGGTCACCCTATGTTCCTGCCTTGAACCCTGCTCCTAAACTTTTAACCTTGCCACCTTTCCACCTGGTCTCCTGGACACACAGTATGTCTACCTTCCTCCTCTGCATCATGTCAACCAACTCTTTCTTTTCCTGTCATAGTTCAACGTCCCTACTCTTAGTCCTATACTCTTGGCGTTCCTCTTCTCTCTCTTCCTACAAACACACTTTCCTCCTCTCCTTCTTCGACCAACAGTAGTCCAATTTCCACCATCGGTATACAGTACCTATGGCGTTGACTGATCCAGTATGGAAGTCATAGATTTGATTCACATGTTTGATTTGGCAAAAGTTTTACATCTGATGCCCTTCCTGACACAACCCTCTGTATTTATCCAAGCTTTGGACCGGCACAATAAGACACTGGCTTGTGCCCTCTTGCGGCTACATTAAATTTATCTTCAATAGATAGTAAACCACTTTATTACTGTGACTACAGTGAGTTGTGCTGGCTTGACAGCTGGCCAATGAAATAATGTGTCCCTCTCTGGTGCTCAGTCGTGGTTTGCCCTAGGTCAAGCCTCTCTGACTCCTGCCAGACCACCATACACTAGCAACAGGCTTTACAGTGGTCCAGTAGCTTTACCCACTGGGATGGCGGATGTAACAAGCTATTTTCCACTTTTCATTCTGCTGTTTCCTACAGTTGAGCATCTCAGTGCTGATCAGGCCCATGAATCTAGAGTCCTTTCAACAAATTCTTTATTACTATTCCCTTTGGAGACAACTATGCAGTTTCCTTACCCTCTCTTTACAGAAATGACTCAACACCTAGTTCAGTGGTTCCAAAATGGGAAGATATATTCCATAATTCTTGTTAAATTTTACTAGGACTCTCAAGTGTCTGGGTTCACAGAGTTTCTCCTGCTTTCAATCCAGCTGACTAATGCTTCCACATAACCTCTCATATTATTCTCAGATCCCGTCCTACCAAGTATTTATATTATATTAGTTCTCCTGATATTCTCAGAACCTCCCCCTTCAAGTTTTTTTTATGTCCTGCTGATTATCGAGAACAAATAAAAATATATCTCTGTCTTATCACAGCTTTGGATTAGCCATCACTTAGGCCATATGAGAGTGGGAGCAGTATGTTATTTGCAATATTTTAATGAAAGGTCTGCAACATAGGAATTGTCATTAGTGAACATTCAAAAATAGTGCATGTCCTAAAGGTGCTGACTAGATCAAAAACCCATGGAAAAACCCAAATGGCTGGAAACACTTATGAGCCATTCTCCTCCACTGTTTCAGTCTACAAATAAACTCCAGAGAATTTTCCAAAGCTGCAACAAAGTAAAAGAGAGAGTAGGAGATTGAGATAAAAAAAAATTTACCTTTAATTTGACTTTCTCATGCTATGTGCATTTACAATGTTTTCACATCATGTACTGAAATAGTATAATAACTGCAGAGGGGCTTTAGACTATGTCAGCAAAGCCCCCTTTTAATTAATGAGGTGTTATTTTAGCAAGTGAGGTAACTAGCATAGAGTAGCATATCAAATGTCTATCTAGCATAATGTATTACTCTTCAATATGATAAAATTCACACATTATTCATTTTATAGTCATATGTCTAACAGTTTTGAATTACTAATTAGAAAGGAATTATACCATTAATGGCTGGTTGTTCGTTGAGGTTATTAAACTAATGTCATCCAAGATAACGAAAAACAGCCCAGTCATGTCCAAAGGTAGATTCTTCAACCAGCTAATCAATTTACAATGATTTTGCTGAAGTTGAAAATTTCTCATGTAGATGTTAGTCATTTACAGAGGCTTCAACTCGATGAAATAGTGCAGCGCTGACCGCAGACGTCCTGTTGTCAGCTGCTGATGATCAAGCACAGTACATTCTTCAGCTTTTAGAAATAGCCGGTGTTTGACCAGGTGTTTCCTAAGGTTGAATGGGTTACCGTGGCCAGCTTTGCAAACAATTGAGTGTTGTCTGCTTTGAGGTTCAAAAAAGTGCAGCCACACTTCCAAAAGAATCGGAGACACTATCATGTAGTATTTTTATTTTAAATATAACTTAGGAGTTATAATTTTTTATATTTTTACCATTACTTTTTATTTAATGGAAGTTATGTAGGTATGCTGCCACAAGAAAAACAAACACATAAATTGCAAGTCACAAATGGTGGCTTTTCTATGCTTCTGCTACACTCCTCACAATTTTTTTGATGATTCAAAAAAAAAAAAAATAGCTCCTTCACCATTTTGTGGTGCAATAGGACTTTGTCCCCACATCATTGGATGACTCATTTGTGAAATGGCACTTAATGTACAATGAGAGGGTCCAGGGTTACATTGTATTTTTTCAGAAGACATCATTGCAAATAATTATGGACTCCAAGCAAGACCAAAGGATTTTTTGGTAGGATTTCAATCCCAGCATCTGCGTTCAGTAATAAAATTTGAGGATAAATTTTGAAATAAGTACGAAAACTTTTTCTACTTTTCCAGCTTTTGGACGGGAACACATCAGAAAAAGTAAGTGATCATCTCACACATGCAACTTTTGGATTACTTCATCATTTCAAAGTATTAGTTTATGTACAACATTAGTGAAATGAATTTCAAGTCTAATTAATTTTTGTAAAAAAGTTTTGGCTGTGTTTTACCTCAGAGTTTAAAATGAACCAATACTAAAAAAAATTTGTGAGAGACTTTGGATGAATTAAGCGTGCTGTCGTCACATAATTAAATTTCAACCTCAAGATAAGATCTGTACACTTGCCATGTAAAATGCTGTCAATACTGGAATGTTAATGTTCAAACCAAAGTCATGTGGCTAAGGCTACGAGACAGCACATGAAGTTGTGGATATTTTTAATACAGCTGTAATGATACTGATCAAAACAGAAACCTCCCCAAGAAATTGAATCATTTTGTCCAGCACATTTGGAGACATAAAGTGTGGCTGCTCAATGTAAGGATGTTGGAAACCTGATTGTGTTTTCTGATTTAAAAAAAATAGCAAAAATCAGAGCAAAGTCCGCAGAGAAGACAAAATAATATATAGTGGTAGCTGCTGCTTCCAAATGTAGCCCTTTTTGAAAATATAGCATGAGCTGAACAAACACAGGCCCTGTTTTATTGAAGTACCAAAGAGACCATTTACACTGCTTGTATAATAACCCATAAACAGCTGAAATGATTGGAGGAAATTGTTTTTTGTTAAGTTTCAGATACCTTGATTTTATAGATCCAGTCTCCAAGCATGTCATCATGAACCAGTTTACAACATCTAGCTTGTGATTAAAACAAAAAAGGTTAACAGAAATCAGAAAAGACTCGTACTCTTCTGTGAATCTTTCACATTTGAAGGAAGTAATGTCAAAATAATAATAGCAGTATCCTCAGGCTTAGACTGTATATTATATGACGATTACAGATTTTGAGCCAGGGTTGTCTGGGAGAGACTCAAACGAGCCAGTAGCGCTCTTCAGGGGTCACTGCTTATGTCTGAGGGGAACATAAACAAAGCTGTTCAACTGCTTTACAGCTTTGGAGGGTTTACACTAAACACTAAATATAAGTAATACCTTGAGCAGTGCATGCTGCCTTGAACCCTATGATTATCTAGTTTTACTTCTTCTTCCTCAGGAAGCAATACTGAAAATAAGAGAAATTACAGATGCATGAAGGAGCAGAAAAGTAGTGAGGGAAGAATAACAAGTGAAGATGGAAATCTGCAAAGTTTGCCAAATGGTTTGGTGGGATTGAGAGCCAGTATAGAGTAGCTGCTTCTCCTTGTGGTGCTGGTCTTAATCAGCATCACATCATGGGCTCATGAGCCGTGACGTGAGAGAGAGCTTATGAAAAACACACAACACATAGTTGTTTCAGAATGAAAGAAGAGACGCAGTGGCCAGTGTATTGCTTGTTATGTGAATGAGTGTGTGTGTGTGTGTGTGTGTGTGTGTGTGTGTGTGTGTGCATGCGTGCGTGCGTGCATGTATGTGTGTGCGCGAGTGAGAACAACAGAATTTTGTAATTGAACCCGTTTCCCATACAATTGAGTAACAAGGGATAACCTCAATCTTCATTCATCTAACAAAGGACAAAACTCTCATGAGAATGAGCGTGTCAGTTAAATGGTTTCTCATACCCTTCACCAAAGACTGAGAATAACTCACTACTGGAAATGAGAAGACTTCTGGTATAACTGTAATTAGGTATAACTGCATATGTAGGTAGAACTGTATTCCAAAATATTTTTTTGATTTATTTTATTAATTCCATTTATTTAATTTCCCCCAATTTAAGCAATTACAAATTCTATGAAGTATCAGCATATTAGAAAATGCCTTCCAACCGAATAGTAAAACCATAATACACCACATATTCCACACTTACTTAAAATTGCATTGTAGCCTGTCTAAGTAATATCAATGGAATATTAAGTACTAAAAAATTATTGACAGCACCCTATTTTACCATGATAATGCTAGCTGGTGAAAGATTTTGTGTTGAAATCAGCAGAAGGAGAGCTAATAGGTTGTTAATGACTCCTGCTTTGTGACTGTTGACAGTTTATGATCAACAGAGTGAGTGGTCTTACATGGATGGAATTTTAACATAGACCAAAACAAAGAAACATAAGTTTGTGTGGAAAACAAATCTTTAAAATGAAAGATAAAGAACCAAAAAGAAAAAGAACTTTTTCCTCTAAAAAAAATCTTTGGTTATGATTGTTTAGAGCGGTGCTATGGAAATCGAGGCATGTGTGGTAACAGCGGCCATTCCAACAAAAATATGTGGCTGCCTCTTAAAATCTGACTTTGAAATGTTCATGGTTCATAACGAAATGCTTCCATAACTAAGAATGCACAACAACTTAAACAGCACACTCATGTAAATCCTATTTTAGAATCACATATGTTCTTGTGGTAAAACCAGAGAGATGAACAACTTGGCTCAGTATTAAAATTGATTATTAAACCAGCCCTAACCCTAATTTTAACCCTAAGCCTAACCCTAACCCTAACCACAAGTTTTATTTGACCAGAAACCAGATACTGTGTCATTGAAAAGCAAACGAAACAAAGTAGAAAATCAAAACTGAAAATACTGGAAATTTCATAGAAAATTGTATTAATTCTAGTATTTCTAGCATTATTGGCTATAATAATTTGTGATTATTATAGTCAATAATCACAAATAACAATACTCTTGTGAAACTGATCCATAAAGGCAATACCCAAGGAGGAAATGACATAGACAACAATGCAGTGGCAGTTACAACATGGCCAGGTATCTTGTCTTCGGTATGGAGGAGGGCAAGACACCGGGCAAGTTGCCAGGACAGAGAGAACTCAACATTACACAATTTTGCAAATGGAGCAGTGTGATATAAAGTTATTTTGTTTTTTATTGTGGATTAAATTAAAAAGGGATTAAATACAAAAGTGCCTTAAATTGGGTGCTTTGTTCTATTAGCTCTACAAGCTCCTTCATGAAGGAGAAGTTAAAAAGTCACGAGGTGAGACTGTATCCCGTGCTATAGTGTGGACTGTGTAATGAACATGAAGCCAGGAGGGTCTATACAAGGTGAAAGCAGAGGCAGGATATACAGTGCAGTTTTCCCTGCACTGTTTCGAGTCATTATCAGGCAGCTGTGGTGAACCAAACCTCAGCAGCTGTAAAACAGCCAACAAGCTTCCTATTGCAAAGCTGTTTATTTGCTTGTTCTACCTTTCAGGAGAAGATACACCATGTCATTTCATGCCAACCACACAATCCATTTTATGCAGAGATACACACTACAGTACATGCATTCACTCACACACATGTCCTCTCACACGCTGGACAGATGACCAAGAGATAGACACCCAAAAAAAGGGCAAACATACTCTCACACACAGGAAACAAATGTAGGATCAGTTCAGGACCAGATTTGACTTCTTGACACCCAGGAGCTCAGCATGGCGATGGATTGTGACGTATCCCCAAAGAAAAAGAAATGACAATGTAGCAGCACTAGAGGGGCACTAGTGGAGCACATTATAACAAACCCAAAAAACATACATGTTAAAACCTCTTCTTGGTGGACGAAACATTTACATTTTAGTTCTTATTAAATTAGATTTTTAAAGACCTATGACTGATTTATTGATTTATACGAATGTTTTATGGTCACGTATGGTCAATTTATCTATAAATCTGAACATTTATCCTGTGCATTCAGGTATCAAAAGACAAAAAAAGGCTGCAACTAATAAATAACTTCATGCTGGAGTAATTAATTTACCATTTAACTTCACTAAATGAGTTAATTTGTTCTCTGACTTACTACTCAGAGTAAAAATAATGTGAGACTGTGGATACAGTCTGTGCTCAAAGTAAAGGGCTAACTCATTTCACCTTTTCTGTGATGCAACTTGTCCATTTGTGCTAAGCCTGTATACGCAAAGAACTCACCATATATTTGATCATTTGAAAATATCATCTTTTGAAAATCTGAAATAGTTTATGCTTACAAAGCAGCCAGTGTCTATATTTCACACCCTAAAATCTTTCTGCCTCCTTAATTTTGTGCTTTGGCTTTGGCTGGTTTGTGTTTGAATGTTTGATCAGAGCTCTGTGCACAACATCATGCTCATGTATTTTTGTGGATCATTTTTATTGGGAACAAATCATTTATTTTTCCTGGAAGTGAAGTGATTTATGGGTCCACTTTTTTTTTTGAGACCCCTGTTAACCCACCAAATATGTGCACATACAACGCTTGCGTGCCCACAGTAACGCACGGACCCACACAAAGTGAACACAGATTTGTTCACTTTTAAAAAATGCAGTCAGGTTCATAAATAAAACTGGCATTCCCTCACAGACATAGTCTCTGACACCCCAAAAAAATTTACTGTGAGGACCCCCCACTGCGTCTCGCCCTCTTAGTCTGCAGATTTTTACAAAAATTGTCCAATGGCTAGCATGAGTTTGCTTGTGAAGGAGCAAATGAAGATGTGGATTTGGATTTTTGCCATGTACCACTGGAAGTAGTGCTCAAAAGTATGGCTTTATTGTGCCCTGAAAAATGCAGAGTCCGCACAAAGCAACAGCAAGCAGCAGCATGTCATAATTGTGTTTGGAAAAAAATTACATTACATTTGTCTTATTCTGACAAATGAGACCGCAAAGAAGTTTTAAGTGACTGAATTGGTAGAAATTGTCAAATGCAAAAATTAAGGACAAATATGAATGAAAGTTGACCTGCTTTACATAGCGCAGATCTGAGGCTGATCAGATGAGTCTCAAATGTCCATTTTTGGGTTTTTTTGTTGTTTTTATTTAAAAAAAAAAAAAAAAAACTTCTGCTTGAGGTAACAACATGTCTCTTTATCTGCTGCCTACCCTCGAGACAGCATTATGTCAAAATCTGATTCTCTGCTTTGAGTCATGCTAACAGTGCAGCTTCAGAGGTTGAAATTTTACTGGTTAATAGTGTTGGTTGAGGCTAAACTATGTCAAAAATCACTGCATACCATAAAATTGTATTGGTATTCATTGACCCCTGAAAATTAATTTGTAATTTGATGGCCTCATGACTTTTTCTCCACCTACTGTGGAGTCAAATAAAGTTTGGTTGAGTTGAACTCCAACACAGGATGAACTGTTTCAGTGTGTCTGATTATCTGACGTCTCATCTGGTGGTCATCATTTCTTCTAAATTTCAATTAGGTAATAGAACATGAAAAAAATCAAGAGGAAGTAATGACATCCCAACCGCTTAAGGTGTCTGATGCAAGCTGATTTTCTCGGCTAAGATGCTGATGAATTATTAGCACATCTCTTGGCTTCTATCTTTTTTTCTTATTCTTTGGAATTTGCTATTTTAATATTGTTGATTTTCATTTGAAAGCCAGACTCAACTGGAACACCCCACCTGAATATCTATCCATTGAAAAAATGTTGGTTTGTCATTTTTAGGACAGCACCGATGTTGCACAATTGTCCATTTTATGATACTTTGATTAAATCCCAATTACTGTACTTGTTTTTAATTATTTTAATCTTGATCTTAGAGTTACTTGTTTTGATCTTGAATTGCATAAAGCACTTAGTAACTGAGCAGAACACCCTTTTTATTCTATGTAACCAACACACAATTCAAACAATAAACATTATAACATCATCAGGTCAACAGGAAAATGTCCTGTTGACCTGGGTTCAGTCTCCCATTTCCAATGTCCCAGATCTGCTTGTAAAGACAGATAGTCCATGTTATCACAATATGTAAGACCGAGAACCTGACAGTCAATAGATTTCCAGGTTTGAAACCTGAGTTCGGCTTTCCGCTGGGGACAATGAATGGACTTCAGTTGCAGAGGAATTATCAGGCAGTGGCAGAGATCATTACTAAAGAGTCTCAGTTTGGGAATAAGAGGTTTTGATTTTTATCTTACCAAAAGAGACACACAAAGGAAGGAAAGTTTACAAATATTTCTAAGTTCATCGTAAATGAAAATATACAAGTTGACGTTGAAAGCAAAAGATCAAATTCAATACAGTGCGCCCTCGTTACTCGTGGTTAATGCTTTCCAGGAACCACACGCAATTATCAAATTCCGCGATAAAGCGATTAACTATTAATCTTGTTATTTAAGGTAATTTAAACATTTATGAACCCTCCCCATACCGATATCAAACCACCTTCTATCTGTATTACCTTTTCCCACACTCTTATAAACTGTTTAAAGCACTTTTGTGTCTCACGGAAGTCCGAGACTCACAGAATGTAGCGCACTTCTGGATGCTATAAGGCAACAGAATGCGCGTACGGTGACTGCCTACCAAAAATCCACGATGAGGTAAAGTCACGAGCGTTGATGTGCAAATGCGTGAGGGTGCACTGTAATTTTATATTGCTTAAATTTTCAAAACACCCAAAATGTACTAGATGGTAGTATTAATACTGTATCCTGAAACCCCCTTGGTTTTCTAGTAGAGCTTCAGTAAACAACTAGACGTTATTATTATTAATATTTATTTGCATCTAAAATAATTCCAACCTTAAGAAATGTGAAATGAAAATTAATTTAATTTGCTTTAAATTGTGTCACATAATTATTTCCAGGGAAGAGTTATAGAGAAAGGAAGTTCAGAAAATCAGTAAACATAATGTGAATGAAAATGTGAAAACATGAAACAATTATTTATACTGTAATAATTTTAGTTAACAACTTTCAAAGTTTTGTCTTGTGCAATGAACTCTGTATTGTTTCTCAAAATACTGAATGGGAGATAAATCTTGCTTGCAAACCAAATAATCACTATCAACCACAGCATGCATATTCACTTTAACTTGCACACACACCCACACACATGTACAAACACAGACTCATGCACACATCCACACACACACACATACACACACAAGGATACCTGTATGCATGACACCATGTGAAGCAAGAGGGTGGTGTCAATGTTGAGCTTTTGAAGTGAAAAGTGGGCTGGAATATTCCAGCAGGTAAATGTTAGTGATACTGTACAAATCCCCGTTGGACAGCTTTTCTACTCAGGTACAGACATTCCTGCAACCACTTCACCATTTATCTTTGCAAAAGGTAGGAAATAATCTGAAAATCTGTGAAATTTATTATTTTTCCTGTGCTGTTGATCAGAAATCACAATGTCAAGCTATCAAATTCAATGTCAGATCCACAGAATTCCAAGAATCTGTTTTCTGTGTACATGTGTATGATATAAGGAGATATGTATAAGCATTGTTGTCTTCAACAAACATTTAGATACTAACACTCATTCACATATTATAGCTGTCTATTGAAGGAAATGCATCAGATTAACATTGTTGATGACTTAACTATACGCATACTTTTATACAAAATTAGAAGTTGCTAGGTATCTGAAGTTGTCACACACAGTTGAAAATAAAGTGATAGTTTGTGGGCGATGGAACAATTGGTAATCTGAGCCACAGGATTAAAAGCAGCAATACAACGCTGGAATGCTTAAAAAGCAAAACGAGATGTGGTCAAGGTGATATGCAATGTTTGTGATCATGTTTCGCATGATGAGATGCTGAAATACTATTGATGCATTTGGTGCAGTTCTGTTCTTTGAAATCATTGAGCAAAGAATGCATTTGAATGATATAACTGCATTAAGAAAAGATGAGTGTTCTAAGAAGACAAGAATGAGTAAAGCGGCATCACTGCTGACAAAACAGGCTGCTCACTGTTTCATAAATACGAGAGTATTGATCTTTTACACAGTGATTTATGCAAGACTGGTAAATCTTGAAGGTTGTGTTGGCCTTGATGGAAAATCCTAGTCGTGGTCAGAAAAGAAAATCAGAAACAGCAAAACAGAGATGTGCTGTGCTAGATCCATTGAATCCTACAACTAAGAGGTTAATTCCTGTTTGTTCTCAAGTGCTTCCTCTTTAAATGCAAATTTAGTGATTTGTGATGAAGCAAAACCAAACCAAACATGCTGTGGTCCACTTGACTCTTTGAAGCTTGGATAAGTCATTAACCTTCAGGAACAGGCTGCTAAAATACGAGACACAGATTCGTCTTATGGAGACTTACTTTTAAAATTGAAGACATCAGAGGAGGTTGAAATTTTTCTATAAACTCTTCTGGAAAAATTCATGACTAAAATAGTGTGATCTGAACACTGCTGTCAAACAATTAATTTGGTAGAAATATTTAGCAGTGTTAAGGGTTTCAAGGTCATTGAAGGTGGTAGATAGCCCCAAGGCAGAGCTAAGACCAACCACCCATGTACGCGGTTCTGTTCCTCTGAACCACAGATGGGTGGCACAATGTCATTTGCAGTAAGTGAGCATGTAATGGAGTTGTAAGTGCCCCAAGCAGGGGAGGAAATAAGCCAATTGCCTAAGTTGTTTCCAGAGTTCATCCCTCGATTCCTATTGTCAACGGTGGATGACAGACTTTAGACTACAAACAAATCCAATGAAAAAAAAAAAAATTCTGTGAAAAAAAGCGACTCAAACTTCAAAAATCTAAAGAAACACATCTCTGTTCACAGGAGCGCAGCAGAAAGGTCAGGATGTGTTTTGGTACGGAGTGGTTGTCCTCTGTGATGTTTTGTACACAAAGCTGCTTGTTTCAGATCATAAGCTCCACGAATTGGCAGTGTGTGTGTGGAGAAAACAGCTCAGCCTAGTGGGTCAACATAACACAGGGAACTATCAGGGCTGGCTAATATGTGTGGTTCGGAGGGTAAAATCGCTTAATACTGTTACAGGGGCAGAGCTTTTTAATGTTATGTATAATGACTTTCTATTCCTTCCTTGATATGTAAAAGAATTATATATACAGTATATTACAATTTTATGAAGAGCAGAACCTGGACTACGTATGGTGGACATTAACCACAGGTTTCTTGTACCATTTACCAATTATCAAACAATTGATTAAGAACAACTTTTTGATATGGTAAATCAGATTCTTTTATGGTAAAAATCATTTACACAGTTACTTGACATATACACATGTGTTTTTCGTGGTTGGTTGAGTAAAACTGAATATCTTGAGTATGTGGTAGTCACTTGATTGTATTAGTCGAGGCTGCCGGGCAAGATTGCATCATTTCTAGACAACACCAGAGACAATGAGGTTCTCAAGCATCCCAGAATTGCCTCTGCTTTAATCGGCAGAAAACCTAACTTGTGCAGTGCTATCTTGTGTATACAGTGTGTGTGGCAGAGGTTTGATTTCGACCTAGTTACCTGTGAATGCCGCAGTCAACAAAGCATCTTCTGGGTTTCCAGTAGGATGCTGCCTTTTTGTCCTGTCATCCATATCAGGGTCTTTAGGAGGGGATTATGAGAAACTAGTAGGACATTATTTTCTATGACCTCATGGAGTGAGCTCCACAGTTTGGCAATGGGAATGTTTGCGGTAGCCAGGAGAAAGTGGAGTCTGTGACTGAAGCCCAGTTCACTCAGTCAGATAGCGGTCATTCAAACCCATTTGTTTTGGGCGTAGAGGATGCTCTCAGTGGTTTGGCTATGATTGACCCGTCCTCTGCCTGTGATCGCGCCATTGCGCCATTCTAGTTTCCACTTTCATTTTTCCTTCTCAACTTAGACCAGTTCGGTCCTGTGGCGCTTCCGTTGTTGGCGTTTTGACAGTTTTTTGACCTCCACCCAGAGAGAAAGTTTGGGCCAGTGCTTTGCTTAGCAGCAACGTTTGTATGGAAATATTACTGATTGTCTGCAGAGAGTTACATTAAGGGAGCAAAACATATCCCTTGTGGCACATCAAAGTACTCATCACTAAACAGTTATTTTTGATAAAATTAAAGAAAATTTTCTGAACATAATCATCCAATTTTTAAACCCAACACAGGTTATGTGTATGAAGATGGGATGCATTAAAACAGAATGTCCTGCTTCCGACGTACTCTCAGTACAACAAAGTAGTCTTCTTTTCCTTTTGGCTTTTCCCTTCAGGGGTCGCTACAGCGAATCAGGTGCCTCCATCTAACCCTGTCTTGTTACTACCTTCATGTCCTCTTTCACTACATCCATAAACCTCATCTTTGGTCTTCCTCTAGGCCTCCTGCCTGGCAGTTCAAAACTCAGCATCCTTCTACCAATATATTCACTATCTCTCCTCTGGACATGTCCAAACCATCTCAGTCTGGCCTCTCTGACTTTATCTCCAAAACCTCTAACATGTGCTGTCCCTCTGATGTACTCATTCCTGATCCTATCCTTCCTGGTCACTCCCAGAGAGAACCTCAGCATCTTCATCTCTGCTACCTCCAGCTCTGTCTCCTGTCTTTTCCTCAGTGACACTGTCTCTAGACCGAACAACATCGCTGGTCTCACCACAGTTATGTACACCTTTCCTTTCATTTTAGCTGAAACTCTTCTATCACACATCACACCTGACACTTTCCTCCACCCGTTCCATCCTGCCTGGACACGTTTCTTCACCTCTTTTCCACACTCTCCATTGCTCTGGACTGTTGATGCTAAGTACTTAAAATCCTCCACCTTCTTGATCTCTTCTCCCTGTAACCTCACTCTTCCACTTTGGTCCCTCTCATTCACACACATGTACTCTGTCTTACTGCGGCTAAACTTCATTCCTCTCCTTTCCAGGACAAACTTCCACCTCTCTAGCTTCTCCTCCACCTGTTCCCTGCTCTCATGACAGATCACAATGTCATCTGCAAACATCATAGTCCATGGAGATTCCTGTCTAACCTAGTCTGTCAGCTTGTCCATCACCATAGACCATGGTCCTACTGCGGCTACATTCAGAGCAACAAAGTAGTATAGAACGAAAAAGAACTAAGCAACACAGTTGACTGTTGTAATGGATTTTGTTCTCTCCAGGCAACTATCTAATTAAGATTAAATGTACTGACAGTACTAAGAAGCAGGAAAAAAATCATACATGGTAAACTTTCCTAGATTTCCATCTGTAAAATTACCCTCTGTAGCAATCAAAGTACTGACAGTAACTGCTGGTAATTTTTGTCCCATTTTACTTTCTGTTCTTGTTTTCAATAGTGCTGCTTCATTATTGTAGCTTATTTATAGTA
Source organism: Antennarius maculatus (assembly GCA_013358685.1). Taxonomy (NCBI): domain Eukaryota; kingdom Metazoa; phylum Chordata; class Actinopteri; order Lophiiformes; family Antennariidae; genus Antennarius; species Antennarius maculatus. Next base: position 12,009,249 of record CM023626.1, on the reverse strand, counting down.
AATGCTACTGTATGGTGACCAAAAGGTTATGCATTTCCAGTGATCAGTCAGTGTTTTGAGACTGCTGTTGTTTCCTCCAACAACCTTGGGTGGAAAAAAAGGCGGAAAATGAAAAAAAGTTTAGGCAAACAGATTTTCTGTATCAGAGCAACAGGGAAAAAGCCTTTTTAAAGCACTCAAAATGATGCAGATGTAATATATGCATGAAAAGACAAATTTCTACAATATTCCCCATTTGAGCAAAAGCAAAAATCTTATACTGACGAACATGAGTTATGTAGGGTTTTTTTTGTTGTTGTAAAAGACAGCTTGTATATCCTAATGTGGGTCAGACATCAGACAGCTTTCAGAAGCTGTTGTTAGCAGAGTTGGCAGTCTGCTCTTGCTGTCATGACCTGCATTGCTCTAATGACCTCCTCTCAGTGTTTTAGGTTGGCTAAACAACAAAAAACTACAAAGCTCTTAGTCCATATTGACAGATGTTAGAATGTTCCTGTTTTGGTTTGATCCAACTGATTTACAATTGAGGAATGATAGAGAACTATGTCTAAATGTTTACAGTCAATGCGTTCATTACGCCTTATGTTTATTATGTAACACTCATTAACAATATATCTAAATATTCCTTTCTATATTCTCTACAGATTCAGAAAGATGCATAAACAATACAAATCAGTAAGTCCCACTGATGAAATGAGCATCAAGACTGAGAATGGACCTCGACCAACAAAAAACCGCTACATCCGTAAAGAAGGCACCTGTAATGTTGTGTTTCGCCACGTGCCAGAGGAGTGGCTACTGTTTGTAACAGACATCTTCACCACTTTGGTGGAGATCAGATGGCGAGTGATGTTCCTGATCTTTGCCCTATCCTACATCTTGTCTTGGCTCTTCTTTGGCGTTCTCTTTTGGGTGATAGCTCTTGCTAATGGTGACGTCAAAGACCACACAAATGAGCCTTGCATGTACGAGGTGCGTAGCTTCACAGCAGCTTTCCTCTTCTCTCTCGAGACACAAACCACCATTGGCTATGGTTTTAGAGGGATGTCTGAGAACTGTATGGTTGCCATCATCATTGTCACTATACAAGACGTGATCAGCTGTTTTATTGACACATTTGTTATTGGCATCGTTGTCGCCAAAATGGCATCAGCCAGGAAGAGGGCACAGACAGTGGGTTTCAGCAACTGTGCTGTTATAAATCTCCATGACGGATCCTTGTGTCTTTCTTGGAGAGTTGGGGACTTCCGCAGGCACCACCTGGTGGAAGGGACAGCTCGAGCACAAATTGTCCATTCGACTGTGCATGCAACTGGAAAAGTGGACGTGGCATATGAAGATCTAGTCATTCAGCAGAAGGAAATCATTTTGGTCACACCTACCACAATATTTCACAAGATCGAACCCAGCAGCCCTCTGTACAAGATGAGTTTGGTAGATTTGAGGAATGCTGACTTTGAACTGGTGGTGTCTTTTACCTACACTGACGACTCCACGGGTATGCTGCATCAGACCCGAACCTCATATACCCCAGTTGAAATCCTCTGGGGTCACCTGTTCCAAGAGATGATCAGGGTCAGCAGAAGGCACTATAGGGTGGATTACACCTTGTTCAATCACACTGCTAGGGTGCTGGTGCCTGAGGTCAGTGCTGAGCAGTACGATCACAAGAAACGACTGCGCTCCTCTCCACGACCTTCACCTCGATCTTCCCCTGGACATTCACCTAGATCTTTCCCACTCTCCTCTCCAAGGTCGCAACAAAAAAATCATGAAGATAAACTGAAACTGCCAACAGTAACTGTGGAACTTGTGAATCATAGTCACCCTAAGCCAACTGAGTCAACTTCTCAAGGAAACAATTAAAGGGGGATATTTTGACTCTTCCAAACAAACTTACAAATAATATATAAGGCAGAAAGATATTGTGCATTTTTTAAGAACTCACAAGTGAAGAGGAATATTAAAGATGCTACAGAATCTCAGCTATCTCTGGTGATGGTGACAATTCTGGCTTCTGTGTAGCGTGTGATTTGTTAAGACATCCCTAGTGGTACTCAACTTTTGTCAAAGCTTGGAGTTCAATCACTTCCAGTAAACTTACAGGAGACACAAATGTTCCTCATTGTGCGTAAAGAGATTGTATGAAAAATCATTTGTTAGTATGTTAGTGGTGGTGGAATCCCATTTGGTCAGTTATTACTAGACAACAATGTTTTCACACAAAACTACTGTAAATGATTTAATCTTCAAGCCTATTTATTGCCTAGGATTTTTGCAAACGACAAACATTTGGCTTGTGTTTCTTGTCTAAGAACAAAAGTTCTGAATATGAAGGACACTCTGATTTCAGATGGACAGAATTAACTAGACACTGCTCTGTAACTGCAAATCTGTGTAAAATGTGTTTGTCTAATCACCTATTAAAAAAGATCAATTCAAAGAATGTGATGATATTCAGGTGATGATGCCAATGCTGGATCCCAATGTGGGTAGTGGTAGTCCTTGTATATATTCATTAAATGAAATTTCACTTCTTCAGAGAAATTAAATCAACTCCTCATGGGTCCAAGTTTCACTCCTATAGAACATTTGAAATATTATGCTGACAATGTAACATACAAACAAACTTAAATGAAATATGTTTACCAAAAAAAATAAGATATTCCTGACATTTGAAATTCTGCCTAAGTACAGCAGAATATACATCATTAACAGTACATTGTCTGAGAACAGGTGCATTAATTTTGTAAGTACAGTACAAGAAAAATTAGAAATTGTACAACTAGAAAGTTGCACAACTCCAGCATCCATAATATTTTTGAAGATAAGCAAAGGTACGAAACAGTTCATTAAGGTATTTGAACTATGTGATAAAAGCAGCTTAGATATATCTTCACTGTGGATGAAAGAAGACATAAATTAATACACAAAGCATATTTTAATTAGTCATTTCAGAATTGAAAATTTTCAATGTGTGGCATTGACCATCACTCGGAAAACATTATATGACCATACTTGGACTATAAAGCTCTGCAGTGTGCACGATATTCTGATTTGTCCCCTGGGCGCAATTTCCTCTGGGATTAATAAAGTATCTGTCTGTCTGTCTTTGTGTCTGTCTGTCTGTCTGTCTGTCTGTCTGTCTGTCTGTCTGTCTGTCTGTCTATCTATCTATCTATCTATCTATCTATCTATCTATCCATCCATCCATCCATCCATCCATCCATCCATCCATCCATCCATCCATCCATCCATCCATCCATCCATCCATCCATCCATCCATCCATCCATCCATCCATCTATCTATCTATCTATCTATCTATCTACCTATTAGAATGGTCACGTACGTTTCTCTCTCCTTTAAGCACTTTACATGTTTTGGTTGTCAGGCAGGGAACCTTTTAGGTTGATGTAAGGTCAGGTCGGTTACCAGCAGTGGAGAGGGATACACGCACCCTTTGGAAAAATCAGAATATCGTGCACACTGCAGAGCTTTTTGGTCCAATTAAGTTCATATAATGTTTTCAGAGTGATGGTCAATGCCTCACATTGAAAAATTTAAATTCTGAGTTAGAATGACTTTAATGCACCCTTATGAAACATTATATCATGTCTGCCAGTTTGATGCTCCATCACTCATGATGGCCTGAGTTCTTCTCTGCAATACTGCTTCTACTTCCACCATGTCATGCAGTTAGAAATTATGAACAGTAGTACATGAAAGACCAGACTTGTAATAGTGATTTCTTTGAATTGATTGTTCATTAATTTAATTTAAAATCAATCTGTGTCTGGTTTTACGGGGAATGAAAAAAGGGTTTTCAGGATAAGAGGATATAACAATGAAGAAAAAACAAAACAGTACATAGCTGTAATCTAAAAAAAAGCTTCCACTTTTAGTTAATCAACTGTTCAGTTTCAAGGAACTGTTCAGTTTCAGGAACTTGTTTTAAATTTCCCATTTTAAAAAATACAAATAATGTCAAACATTTTCAGTGAATCAGGCTAAAATTCACCTTATATTTGTTTTCATGTTTTCATGCTAGCAATGAGGGCAGCCACAGGCCACAGCTGCTTTTAAACCGAGTCTGACATCACATTTGGAATTTTTGGTTTAACAGTCAGTTCAATATGAGGCTGCAGCCAACAGCTGGTTAGCTTATTTTAGCACCAAGACAGGAAATAGAGGGAAACAGCAAGCCTTCATACCAGCATCTATAAAACTACATTTATTCACCATTTTAACTCATTTGTAAAATATGCATAAGATCTCGAGTTTAAAAATGGCAGCACTATGGTGTAAGTAAGTGTCAGACTTTCTTGTCTGAGCAAAGTAACTTCCAGAAGTTGCCTCTACCTGTGAACCACTCAGAGAAAAGAAATAACCAAAAATAAATTTGCTTTGCTTCAGCTGAAAAGTAGGTTAAGGAAACAGAATTCGAATTACCGAGTTATTAATTTATTAGTCAAAAAGTCATTCAATAGTTTCATGCTAAAATAAAAAATGTTTTTATTGTGTTTAAATTACGATATGTTTACTGTTATCAGCATTAATACTCTTCCATGTTCATACATTTCATCTGCATGACACAAGTTGCATGAGAAGTTAAAATTCATTGTCCTCCTGCTCTGTTTGGCGCTGCTGTCGGCTGCTCGACTGTGTGTGTGTGTGTGTGTGTGTGTGTGTGTGTGTGTGTGTGTGTGTGTGTGTGTGTGTGTGTGTGTGTGTGTGTGTGTGTGTGTGTGTGTGTGTATTCATTGACTTCCTAATTCCAGTCTCCAGCTCTCCACCTTGTGGTCCACGTACAGAACTGACAACTGCATGCATTGCTCTCTTTATTGCTGGAAATTGGGCATGGAAAGTCAACACATACACATACACACACAACACACACACAGTTCACTGACACAGGTGGTTTGGGCTAAATATATGTGGCGCTATAAATAACCAAAACTAAAAATACTTCTAAATGGGAAAAAACAAAGAGTTTAAGGACCTTTTTGAAAATCATGAAGTTGTGGGTTAATGTTTATCATGAATTAGTAGGCTGGAAGAATGATTTAGTCAATGGCTTTAGGACAACACAGCTAGAGCCTGGCCTAAAATTATAGAGCAACAGATGCATAGTCTAAACATCCGAAGCAACTTGATAGCTCAGTGGAGAAAGACAGTCATATCATAATACAGGCATGTAGGACTTTATTGAGTGAGTCATTCTTTCCGACAGAACACATTTTCCATACCCACATTAAAAAATAACATCTATAAAAGCAACGAATATTACAAAAATGAGGGTGACGGACAGTTGGCAGCACACTGTCAACAGCTGGTAACAAGTACAAAAGTCTGAATTTTTGGAGAATTTTAATTCCTCTGCAGAGGAAATATAAATTACTGTTTTGACATTCATGACTGGAAAGCTGGACTTTTTTTATTCCCTGTTTTATATTACTGTAGGTCCCACCCATGTTGCGTCTTATCTGTTCTCACAGTGTAAAACTGCAAACTTTTTTTGCCAGCGTTCCCACATTTTGTTATCAAGCTCACATGTATTTAGAATTTTCAGATGAAAAAAAGCAAAAAAAAAAACCAATTGATACTTTTCTTTTATTTATTTTCTGATATTTAATTTTCTAAATATTGTGGTTTATTTTAGTTTGAGATTGTGAATTTCCCAGTTTGGGATCAATTTAGTATGTCTCTCTATCTATTTTCAAACTGCTTCACATTCCCCTTTGGATGAAGCTCTTGATTTAAATTTAACGTGTCACCGGTCTGTTAAAGCCAAATGACTCTTTTCTCTTTCCGTGCCGTGTTCTGTTCACATCCTATTGATCGGACACACAGAATTAGTCAGACTCGGAGCAATTGCGTTCTGCTGTCCCCTCCTCTCTCCATTGGCCGTGCGCGCAGAGGGGGCGGAACGTGCCGGTGCGTGCATTTTAAAACGCTTTGAGGGAGCTCACGGAGAAGCACATTATGGAGACCGGTCACCCGGAGATGTGATGGAAGTTTCGCACTTGACCTTGTTCGGCCAAAACAAACAAAAAAGCGCGCGGAAACTACGTCAGGAATAGAGGAAACCAAACAAAAAAAGAAAATACGCGTCTGGATTATATTTCATCACGCTGAAAGCAACCTTCGAATGCCTTCGAATGAGCAACAGGTAGAGGAATCAAGAGTTTGAGTTGTTTCTTTTATTATTTATGTTAATGTGAGATGAAATGCGGTTTAGTAACAGCTATGATGACCTGGATAAACCCGTTTGGCAACGGATGTCAGCGCTGTTGTCTTTTTGCAAGCAATCAAGCACATTTCTAAGTGATGATTTACTTAATTCTCCGTGACGCGCCGACTTCCTGACTTACGCACGACTGCTGTTTGCAGCCGCCAAAAGTTTCACTTAAATCTGCTCATATTTTATCTCGCTACTCATGTTTTATAGGTTTAAGATATGTGCTTTTTTTTTTATTTTTACGTCCTGACGTGGAAATAAAACGTGCATGTGTCTCAGTTTGAGGTGTGTGTGTGTGTGTGTGTGTGTGTGTGTGTGTGTGTGTGTGTGTGTGTGTGTGTGTGTGTGTGTGTGTGTGTGTGTGCATGATTGCATCAGAAGCGGGCTCGTTTTTTTCCCCCGCACCTGTTAACATTTGTCGCTGGCATTTGGTGCATTCTGAGAGCGGCGCTTTCAGTTTCCTAAAAAGTTAGACAATGCGTGATAATACCATTTCAATAATAATAATAATAATAATAACGATAATAATAATAAAAATAATAGTAATAATAAGTAAAAGTAATTATAATTTTTCGATCTGACAATAAGCACATACTGCAAATAATCATAGGAAAAGGAATAAAAGCTGTATCATTTTCACCTTAGATGTTTCCATAGATCTAAATCACCAGAGAAAAGATGACATATTGCTTAGATGTACAACATCCTCAGAGATTAGGATCGATGGTGCTTGTGAAATACATTTGCACCTTAATACAATTAAAATGCCAGTATGACTCAGTGCCTCTCCAGAACTGTCCTGGTTTTTAATTCCAATCTTCTCAGCATCGCCTATCAGGCCTCAGACATAAGACCATCCTAACAACAAAAAAATGCAATAATTAAAAGAACAGAACACAGTGACCGCAGAAGGTTAATTTAGACTTTGTTGCCAGGACAGCCAAAACTAATAGGTGGTGTTTGAGTTCTACTAGGAGAATCCTCTCAGGACAGCCATTAATGCAAGCAAGAGGAAACCCCAGAGGATTCTGTAAGAGTCAACAAGCTGTGCATCTCTTCTGCACAGCCAAAATCAAAGCTAACACTGAATACCTCTTTAAAACAGATAAAGTTTACTGAACTTAACACCGACTGATATGATCTCTTTTTATGTCTTGCATGTCATTTATAAACCTGTATGTATTAACAGTTTAATAATAGATAACAGGGTTTGCTCATATCATAGGGTTGTTGATGAAGAATTTTGAAATGCTGTAAATTTGAGATGCCAAAAAAATCTCTAATCTTTAGTAATAATGCACCAATAATCTATTACATAATTTGCAAATCTTGTGATTAACAAATATTGAAATCAATACTGGTTTCTGGTTCAGTGTATCTGATTCATTTTCTTGCAGTGTCATATTCATAAGGTGACGGTAAGGAAATGATCTGCTTGTCTGTAATCAAGTTTTTAAGCTTGATCCGTTGGTTATGCAGAAACATCAGTTCATGGGATCCTGTGGAGATGCTGAAACCCACAATCCAACAAGAAATGATCATGCCAGTGCAAGGAGGCCAAGATAAACAAGAAGTGGCCAATAACAGTACGAGAGTGCAATTACAGGGTGGCCTTTCTCAGTGAAAGTTGAAATGTTAGATCAGGGTAAATCGTCACTGTTGTGATAACTGGATGAAATATTGCTGGCACAGGCAGGCGAGCTTTGTTGATGCAGGGTATACAGTTTTAGATGGTTTCTCTCAGGACAAACACACATCTTAACAGTTCTGAAGTCATTGTATTCCAACATGTTTGGAATTAGTTGTTGTGTTGTTTTTTCTTGACTATGTTGTCTTTAAACAATAGCCTTGAGCATGATTTTTATAAAAGGTTTCCTAATCTCTTTTATTTGACTAAAGGATATTTTCTGTCTCTTATTTTTTGTGGCAGACAACCTTGATGAGGTCCAGTCAGCTGATGAAAGAGGAGTGACAACTTCATCCTCCTCTTTTTTGTTCTTCATCTCGGGGGGGCCAGAGAGGCTGAAGAGCTCCTTCAGCCCACCTCATTTTTTCACCATTTCCTCCCCAAGTTTGTATCCCAGAAGTGTTTCAAAACTGTTTCTCCAACGCTTTTTCCAGAAACTTAGACTGTTTTCCAAAGCAGAAGCAGCACAGCCCTCCCAGATAGAGGTGATGGGAAGCGTGCGAGCCAGCCGTTACAGCATAGTGTCATCAGAGGAGGACGGCATGAAGCTTGCCACTATGGCAGTGCCCAATGGCTACGGTAACGGCAAAAGCAAGGTGCACACAAGGCACCAGCCGCAAAGCAGATTTGTGAAGAAAGACGGTCACTGCAACGTGCAATTTATCAACGTGAGTGAAAAAGGTCAGCGGTACTTGGCTGACATCTTCACTACATGTGTGGACATTCGCTGGAGGTGGATGTTCATCATCTTTTGCCTTGCCTTTCTCCTGTCATGGCTGTTTTTTGGCTGTGTCTTCTGGCTGGTGGCCATCTTCTATGGGGATTTAGAAAATGGGGGCCCAAAGTGCATTTCTAATGTAAACAGCTTTACTGCTGCCTTCCTATTCTCTATTGAAACTCAAACTACAATTGGCTATGGCTACAGATACGTGACAGACGAATGTCCTGTTGCGGTTTTCATGGTGGTTTTTCAAAGCATCGTGGGTTGCATTATTGATGCTTTCATAATTGGTGCTGTCATGGCAAAGATGGCAAAGCCCAAGAAGAGGAATGAAACTTTGGTTTTTAGCCATAACGCCACAGTGGCCATGAGGGACAACAAGCTCTGCCTGATGTGGCGTGTGGGCAATTTGAGGAAGAGTCACCTTGTTGAGGCACATGTGCGGGCACAACTTCTAAAATCTCGGACCACTGCAGAGGGGGAGTACATCCCGCTTGATCAGACAGATATAGATGTGGGCTTTGACAGTGGAGTGGACCGCATTTTCCTGGTCTCCCCCATCACCATTGTCCACGAGATTAATGAGGACAGCCCTTTCTATGATATGAGCAAACAGGACTTGGAGAACTCGGACTTTGAAATCGTGGTTATACTGGAGGGCATGGTGGAAGCAACCGCCATGACCACACAGTGCCGCAGCTCCTACATTGCCGGTGAGATTCTCTGGGGCCATCGGTTTGAGCCTGTGCTATTTGAGGAGAAGAGCTACTACAAAGTGGACTATTCCCGCTTCCATAAGACTTATGATGTCCCCAGCACCCCTCTCTGCAGTGCGAGAGACCTTGCAGAGAAAAAGTACATTCTCTCAAACTCAAACTCCTTCTGCTACGAAAACGAGATGGCGCTGGACAACAAAGAGGACACGGATGAGGGAAATGGAGGCAGCGTCGGCCCCGATGGCACCCAGACGGACAATATTTCTGAGAATGAGCACAGTCAAGCCACTTTGCCATTAGAGCCCCGTCCTCTTAGACGAGAATCAGAAATATGACTTTTCAGACCTTAGACCTCACTTGAGAGATTTTCATCAAATCACCTCTCTGCTTGAAAAGGCACAACGAGCTGAGTTGGGCTTTAGGCAGAGGACAGGCCAGATGGTACTGCTGTGGAAAGCAGCGAGGTTTAGGACTTTGTATGTAGGAGTCTGTCAGAACTTCGACTACATACAGTATGACAAAACACAGCACTATGAAACATGTGCATATTGTAGGAAGAATTCTTCATGAAATCCCCATGAATGTATGCTCAGTGTCCGGTGACTGCAAGACAGCAGAGGAAGGAGGTTGTTGGGATGACTTTAAAACTGCAGGCATGTCTGCAGGCATGGCTGGCATGAACAAGGCACTTTCAGAGAGGTAGACTTTTACAGTTAAATATGTTCTCGAGTGCTGCTAGAAAAGAGTGGAGGTTAAACCTTCTACTCTCTCAAGTACAATAAAGGTAGATGTCTGGAACAAAGGTACAAGTAGATTATTTGTTCACGAGCCGGTCTCATAGCAGACATCGCAGAACTCTAAATGAATCACCAAAAACCTTTAATATTTAACAAAAGTCAAAAGAGACTTTAGCAACGTCTTCAGACTTGACAACACTTGCTGGTGATCCGTTTTATCCTTTGCAGTTACTGATCTGAGGAACTGTTCATAGCTGGTCAGACCGATAAAAACATGCCTGCTCACGACAAGATGTAGAGCAGGGTAGTATTAACAGCATCAAAGAGATGATGGCAGGAGAGGCGTTAATTTAAACAGCAACTGGGGAAATATGAGAATCTGAATGTTCTTAAAAGTGCTGCTATGATGTTGCTTCTTTTTTTTTCCTTTTTTTTTTTTTTTTACAGTCGATAAAAATACCAAAGAGTATTATCATAGTTATGTGTTTCTTAAAAACAATACCTGATTAGATTTGGTACAGAGTAGTAGAATGCATAGGGAGTTTTAATAAGGTTTGTTTTTCAAGAATGTGTGTACAGTTTTTTTTTTAAATTTTACATGGATCATCCTTTTCTTGAGCCATTTACTCAAGCCTTACTGGGAAACTCAAAAAAGGAGGATAGTGAAGATGTAAGTCAAACAGGGTGACGAAGGCTTTAGTGAACAAGATGTTAAAGAAGAATCTCTAGTCCATTAGGGTTTATTGAGCAATAATGGGTTTGTGTCCGACTCGCATTTGAAGGAATTTTAGGTGACTTTTTGAAGCGCAACACAATTTTAAATCATAACCTTTTTCATAGGTTATAAAATCTGAAGTTATATGTTATGACTTTTTTGCAAAGAGAACCAGGCCACCTTTCTCTTGTCAGAATCTGATACAGTGTTATGACTTGGGCATCAAAGATGTATCAAACCTCTGATAAAACATTTTCCCTCTTTGCTCCAAGTACGTAGTCAACAGATCAGCCTTCTTCATCAGCAACACTGCTTGAGTTTTCATTTGAAGATGTATGAATCAAAGCAGAGTGTACCATCATCCTGGCACATGAAGGTGTCCTGCATGAGTTTGCATCAATTAAATTTTATAACCTGGATCTGTTTTGTTTTTGTTTTATTTTGGCTCCGTAGTTACTACATGTGTAAATACCTCCCTCCCTGTTGCAGTTATTTTGTATCAGTCTTCCAAATGAACTGCAAAACCACAGAATGTACAGATTTTGTATTATTATTATTAATTATTATTATTATTAATTATTATTATTAATTATTATTGTTGTTGTTGCTGTACATGATATCGTATTGTACTTTTTTCAATAAAATGTCATTGGAAAACCAGAATCATGATGTCTATTGTGCTGGGACAATTTCCAAAACAAAGTCACAATTTATTATTTTTTTGCAAAAAGTTGACACTAAAGTCAACTTTTTGAAAAACACAAAAAAGGTGTCTGACAGTTGAAACTGAAAATTATGAAATGATTATTCTTAACTTTGGTAACATTAATGAATGAAATTTATTTTGGTTGTTCATATTTCACATTTAAAAAAACAAAACATATTTCAATTGTATCAATAGTAACCAAAAAAGGGCTATTAATACAACCATAAACAGCCCTTTTTAATACAAAAAAGGGCTGTTTATTTGTAACTCCCTAAGTAATAATGGATCTTTTTAAAAATTAATAAATGTGTTATATAAATGCACATTCTGTTGCCAATTTGTTGCTAAATAGTAATTGTAACTTGAAAAATAGTAACAGTAATTGTAATTTGTACAAGGTGAGGATGATGATATTTTCAGTGATGGGAGCACACTCAAAAAGTTTTATAACACCAACCAATACCTTTTACTACATGCCAGATATAATATGAACAATATTATCATATCATGTAAGCAGTATTTTCATCAAAATCTTAAAAACTTACTTTTCAGCACAGCTGCTTCATTCTATGCTAGTATTCAAGTCATTTACTCAGTTACCTCCCACGTTTGTGTTGGAAGGATTTCATTGGCCTGAATGTTTCCAGCAATAGCCTGACAATAACCAGCTGACTTATCCTTTACTGGCCCAGGAGGAATTAACGCCTTCTGTGTTCTCACTTGTTCTCATTCTGCTCATTCATCTCTCATCTTGTCCTTCATCCTCATTCCCTGTGCATCCATCCAACTGTTCATTTTTCAGCTTTGAAACCATTTACAGTGGTGAAACTGAGTCATGAGACCACAAACATTGTTTAAATAAAAGGAAAAGATTAAATGGTGGGGTTAAACAGTTGATTTGTAAATGATTGCATGTTCCGTTTTATTTATATTTTTTACAAGGCATTCCAACATTTTGGAAATGGGGGTTGTATTTCACATTAAATGAAATAATCTGCAAATTTGCTAATTTGCAAATGTTAGCATGCTAAACAAATGTGGTAAATAGTATACCAACTAAATACGAGTATGTTATCATGATCATATGAAGTATAGTGTCAGAGCTGTTGCATGACTGGTCTCATTGTTTCACATTTCTTGCTTTGGTTCTTACTGCTCTTGTGAAAGTTTGTGAGGTATTATTGTGTTGTTATTAATATGAAAATTAGTATTTTATCCTTTCTTTTTCTCACAGTAGTGATGATCCTCCTCAGCTCTCCTCTTAAATTGCACAGAAAAAAAAAAAACGGACATGAATCCAACCCAATGGAAAATTCCTCGGTTTACCATCAAGGAAGACTGACACTAAAGTCAACTTCTGGAGCCACACTACATTCAGAGTCCTAGCATTGAATGTGATGCTTTTCTTTGTGGGTGTGTGTGTGTGTGTGTTGGTGTGTGTCTGTGCATGTGTGTGTGTGTTCCATTTCTTTGACATAAAGCAATTACGATATCGGATTCATCTCCGTCTTTTTTAAACGGTAAGAGAGAGAAAATGAGTCAGAGCCATTTCAGTTGTTTATTATAATCAGGATTTGTCTTTCCCATTTCATTTAGGAAGCCTAATTTATAATCTCGTTTCATGTTTTGAACCACGACAAACAATGCACATAAAAAAATACAAATACAAGATGGCAGCAAAGAAGAAATTCAAATATCTATTGTATCAACAAAGGCCTGTTTCTCTGAGCACAGGAGGTGATACTGGTGGGAAAGTAAGGAGTTATTTTCCGTTCACACCATTTAATATTGCATTTATTTATTGAATTATTAACTTGAAGTTGTGACCAGGAAAGGCACATTGAGGCTACTTCCTGCCCAAAAGAAAGAATAATACCATATTGTTAGGCACTGTGCACTGTAACAGTGTGGCAGCTCTTGTTGGTTTAGGTGAACGTCTGTATTTCTATTGTGCAGCTCTGCTCACTGCCTGTTTATGAAAACAATAACATTGTATAACAGCGGAGTAAACATGCAAAGGTAAATGTTAGGCCAACCTCCATTATTTCTCTGTAAACCCCTGAGTTATCAACTATCCAGACAGTTTACTTTTTTATCAATATTTATTTGTGTGTTATACATCATGTTCACAGCTGATTTGGCCTTAAAATCTGGTAACAACAATGTCAGAGTAAAAATTTTGGACACAATCGGTGCTCCTGAACTATGACAGGAACTCCTGGTTTTTATCAAAGCTTCTGGGAACCTGATGTTCAAACAGACCCAGCTTTGGTCCAGACGTGTGATCCTCTGTGTGTTTTGTCTTTAGCTAAAATCTAGTTTTCCTGCTTCACACGGACCCCTGCTTAGCCAAACAAATCCATCGTCACAGAAGGTGAACGGTTCATTGCCTCTCAGATGTTTCTCTACAGTGGTGAATACGGACTCAAGCGAGTCAGCTTACTTAGAGTCATTATCCATTTGGACCACGTTGGATATTCTGGATTCCAATTGCAACATAACACTCATAACAACACTTTTAACAACTGCTTCATACGTCAGTTTGAAAAACCGTTTTCCTCCTGTTTGCACTAAACTTTCCACAACACAGGAACCAAATTAGCATGAATGTGAATATTGTCTGGTAAAATACAGGATCAAAGATAGTCAAGCCATGCAAACCATGACTGAACTACTTGCCAGATCAAAACTACCGGTATGGTACATTTTCCTCCAATCGACTATTCTGTGGTGATTATAATGTAATGGCAAAATAGGCCTATTTCAGAAGAGCTCCAAATATCCCTTAAACGTGTAAGATATCTGGATGAATGCATTTGGAAAATCTCCAGGGAAACTTATGACAGCTATAGTTAATGAGTTCACGATAAGATTATATCAAATTACAATCTGCAAAATATGCCATATAATATAATATGCCAATATTTTCTGTCTAATCTCAGAGAACAGAGTTGGTGAATTAGATGATGTCTACTTTTAACCTGATGTTCCATTGGCAGGTCATGGACTGAGAGGTAATGGGGAAATTCAGAATTTTGTAAAAAGATTTTTATTTTCTCAATAATTTCTCATGGAATTATCTATAAGTATAACAGCAATGTTAGATTCGATTAAATATTTAATTTGCCTTTGCAGATCACTTTGTCTTACATAACCATTTTAACTGCTGCAGTTCTGATGTTAACTCTCAGCACCGGGGACACTTGTAGTCATTTCAGTAATAATAATGACAACAATGACAGAGTAGATTAGTTCAGCCACGCAGGACTGTGGATGGGAGATGGAATTTTCCTAACCATCCAGAGGACCTGAAACGCCTCACTGGAGCAGGACATTGAAGCCCCTCCAACTGCTTTCGACCCATCTTTGAGGTGACGCCAAACATTGCCACCAACCAAGACAAAACTGTCATCGGAAGACACACAATAGCTTTCTCCTGAATGGCTGCTTCTTTTGCATCCATCTAAATGTTCTTGTCATGGTTTAAATACTTATCAGCTAACTAATCTGTCTTTTTTCAAATCCTCTTGCTGGGGTATTGGGTATCTGTCATGCTGCAGATGTCTGCTTGCATTGGTGGCATTATTTGGCAAAAACCAGACCAGTGTGGTTGAGGGATGTTACATCTCTGGTTTGTGTTGTAAACAAGCAGGTCACAGCCAATGTCAAATGAAGCTCTAGTGGATACAGAGAGACTGGAACAGTCCTTTTTCTAAAAGAAAATCATCTTAACCTGCTGTTATGTCATTCCCTAAATAATTCAACATCCTTCCTGATACTTTTCTTTCTCGCGTGCTGTTCATTTTGATTGCAGATGAATCATATCCCGAAAAGAGGTGTCTCCATTTCCTGCATCTGCTCACTGGCAGCTACTCTATATACAGCCTGATTATTTCGAAGAGAATTATGAATACCTGTGTGTACGTGAAGCCAAAGCTTTCATACATGTGTTTAACTTTTCCTTATGTATTTACTCAACTTGTCTGGAATCAGTTAAAAAAGACAACAGTTGCAACTGAAGGTCTTTTTTATCAGCAATGAGAGAAAGATAGAAGCAGAAGTAAAATCACTTCTCACTAACTTATGGACAACATGTCCCTTTCTAATGAATCAGGCAAAACCCCCACACTCCCCATTGATTGGCATGAATTACTTATAAAACCAGCTAGAAGCTGACCACGAGTCTTTTATATCTATACTTTTAACCCTTTTAGTCCAGCCTCTAACCCTATTTTATTTGTTTTATTACTTTTACTTACTGAATTTTAATCTATACATGCATCTCTTTTGTCTCCATATCGATTAACTTCTCTCTGGTGTTTCCTAACTTCAAAGTTGCAAGTGTAGGATAGTGTTTCCTCTATGTTCTGAATGTCTCAGTGTTTTTAAATTAGTGTGTGTGTGTGTGTGTGTGTGTGTGTATGTGTGTGTGTGTGTGTGTGTGTGTAAACTGTTTTTTGTATTGTTTTTATGTAAAGCACTTTGGGTTACTCATTTTGTATGAAAAGCACGTTATAAATAAAGTTTGATTGATTGATTGATTGATTGATTGATTGATTGATTGGTTGATTGATTGATTGATTGATTGATTGATTGATTGATTGATTGATTGATTGATTGATACAAGTGTGATCTGTAGTTTCACAGCAATCAATGGAAGAACCCAATACTCCTCAATGTCAAATATAACTTGAATACACGCCGAGCATCGTTTGGGGTAGAGGGTCTCCGTTGGTGTTTGTGTTGGTTTCCTCGATGGGAATAGACTTATATTTGACCCCAGCACATGCAGGCTAACTTTGACCATAATTTTATTACTGGTAGGTTAACAGGACGCATGGAGGGTTGTGGGGGTCAAACTAGGTGCAGCCACTCACTGCAACCTGAACCGGGCAGGGGGGGCTTTACTGCTTGGAGAATGGGGTTATCCTCATATCTAGGTCTGAGCCTTGTGCAGAGGAGCTTAGCCTGGTCATGTACGTTGATAAAGGAGAAGATATGAAACATGTTGGGATAAAAAGCTGCCGGACGACTGTGATTTGTGATGAGTCCCATGAGACACCAAGCAGGCAGGGAGACATGACACATGTATCTCAGACTGATTCCATCTATAGATGGTGTGCATGTGAAATACATATTAACCTTTAAACAGTAAGTTCGTGATTTGTGGGTCAGCACACAAAATCAGGTTGAATTAGGTTAAAAGTGAATCTAGTGAAGACATGAAATTTCAGTCATGAGCATTTAAAACTAGGTCACCTTAAAGTCTGTTTTGCTTTACATTAAAATATACGAATTATATCAGCAGTGATCAGACATAATCTAAATTCGACTGAAACTACTGGAACTGTCATCCTGAAGATATTGGAACAGTAGATGTTTTGAAAAGCCCAGTGTCAGTCAGTGCATATTTTATCTGAGGAACAAGTTCCTGGTGAAGAAATAGGTGCAATAAGACGAGGTGCTGAGCTGAGATTGGAACAGACAACTTCTGACCTGCATCACATAGCACCAGTCCCAAATGTCTGGTGAAAAACGAGTGAACAAGACTTATTATTCCACCTGAGGTGAGGAACGGTGATGTGGACTGGAGTGGAGTTATAATATCAGAAGACAGGACACACAGGTATGAGCACCCGGGACTTGAGCAATAGAAAAATTGAGGATGGGTGCTGTCAGTGTCCAAATCTAGGATGAAGAAAGAAGACCAACCTTGACAACATCAATACGCCTCATCAGGATGAAGCTGTAGAGTTTCTACAGGCAGCAGCTGACAAAGTACGATGAGGAAGAAGAGGAAATGGCTAAAACTGAGGAATCATAGCAATGGCTCATAAAAGCTGGCCTTACAGACAGCATGGAGGCTCTTCTGGCAGCATAACAGTGCAACACATGCAGCATCAAGGCATAAGCCACAAGGTGGGACTTCATTCACTAAGAAGCAGGAGTAGGGCATCATCTGTACGTAGTATAGATTAAAAGCGCACAAATCCCAGTGTGAAATAAAATATAACACAACTTGTATGTCACATACAAGGAACCTTACATATATTGCATATTTTTTTTATCCTTTCATATGCTTTCAAAGTGCAGTAGTTTTTAAAAAACATTATCCATTACCTTCACCTACCTAGGTGAAGCATGCAGCATTGTGGACCCTGTGGACCCACAATAAAGGTTTCCAAGTCAAAGCACCACAGTTTGTTCAACAAATTCCAGTTCTGATCCTCCTATTATCTGCCTATAAAACGCCCACTAGAATGTCAGGTTGGCAAAAAAGCCAAAGAATGCGAGCGATGTGAGTGGCGCTGTGATGTATCTGCGTTACAGCAGAGTCATTTGGTTTTTTTGTAGCGGACCACAACAGGATGACAGTGCTTCACAGAGGGTGACAAGTACACATTATGGCTCAATACATCGCCGGTGCGGATCTGCGCTGCCTCATCCCACTGTAACGGCCAATTAGGAAGCATTCACATCATCATGACCATGATCATTACAAAGCTGAATCATTTTGCAAATTCAATCTGACCACTATTATTCTTTTTATAGTTCCTGACAGAAATCTCATCACAGATCTCCTGTGGTGGAGGACAACACACAACAATAATAAAGTCCGGAAACCAACACAAATGTGTCTTTGATGGTATATAGTTTGATTTAAACTGCTGATTTGTAAGATGTGAGGACAGCTGTGACCAACTTTTTGCATAATCATTCTGAAAATCCATCCAATCAGTGGACAGGGGTGAAAACATAACCCTATCCCTATTCCTGGCAACAAGTATGACAGCATTTGTATTGATGGCTTAAGTAGGATAGATAGGTGATGATAAATTTGCAAATAAAAAAAGCACCATTAGAATCTTGCATAAAGTGTATTTAAGGTCACTGTCCCCTACACTGGAAGCGCTCACACGTAAAGGGTTGTTCATAGTATTTCTCTCCTCCTAAAACTAAGAGCAGGACAGCCTGCAGTGCATCCTAAGTGGCAGCTGCTGTGCTGTGAAAACACATTGTGTAATATGTGATGGCTGAAGAGGGCAGTAAGAAGAGGCCTTGGCACAGACGGCTCTTCATAACAGCGCTGCCAGCAGCACCCACAGGAACGTAGCTGCTGATGGCATTTTGACTGGCGATATCAAATGCAGCGACTGCACTGAGAGCACACAAGCTTCATTCCTAAAGGTTTAATGGGATTTTTCACCGTCGGTGGAAAAATAAAATAAATAAATAAATAAATGTTTGCAAGCTTTCATCCTTTTGGAAATGAGTTTGATATTGAACATAGTTGAGATACTCAAATTCTGCAATATAATCAAAGGAAATGGTGAAATTGGGACAAATTCACAAGTAAGTCAGACAGGATGTCAGTACCCAGACTTTGGCAATAGGCATAGTTACAAAACACAGTGTTACCGATATTTTTATAGCCGGGTTTCCTCAAGGCTATCAAGTCATGTGAGACATGCTGGCCAATGCAAGGTGTTGGAATATTGTTAGACTGGTATAATCCTGTTTCACACGTTCACACCAGTATGTTCTCCACATAGAGGTGTTGGCTATTCCTGTTTCAGTTGTAGGGATTACCCTGATGTCCTTGATGAATGTGCCGTCTTTTTATTCAAGCTGGTTATTCTTCCTCATCTAGTTTTAAGTGCAGCATGATTGGTTTAGAGGTTTTGATATGAACACAAGTGACATCTGGTTAACATCACGGTTACATCACATGTACCCTGATTCCTTTGGCAAAGTAAAAATATTTACGTCAGTACATGGGTTATACTTTCAGCTCACCTAGTTCTTCTGGGATCACTGCACTCTTCCTTTTATGACTTTGTTCATCTGCTGGAACAAAAGCATCATTAGCTCTGGTATCTCCATCTTATCGTATGATGGAGTCCTAAAGAAAGCCCGAAGTTGTCTTTTTTAACTTTATAAGGACACATGATAATCTGGGGATTTTTACTAGAGCTACACTTTCAAACAGGATCATTCATGATTCCTGTGGTGATGAAAACATCACAAATTGGAATATTTTTGGCCATTGCAGGCAAACTACTGTATGTCACAATTCTGCTGCATTTAATCTGAAGTATCATTTGCAGATACTGTATTTGTGGCAGCTTTTGAAGTCTTTTGATTCTTCAGTAAAATGAATGAAAATCATGTTTTGAGTTTCTCATACAAGACCATTTCTGTTTTATATCACAGTTGAATCTCTTTTATTTTTTAACCTTTTATTGTTTTGGACTGATGTCGTATTTCAATTTAATGATCTAACAGATCATTCAAATAAGTAATGGATATATTTGCTTGATGATAGGAGTGAAAATAGCTTGTTGCCCTGTATCAGATATGTTGTGACCTAGTGTGTGAAAAAAAACCGACAGAATAATTTTTTAAAAAAAGCTTTACTGTAACACCACATCACATGTGACGTATTTGGTGTACTCCCAGCAGCACGCACACAAAGTCAACAATTAGCATTGAAAATGGTAACAGAGCTCCATGTTCGGCAACATTCATTTTCATTTTGACATGAGGGCTCAGGGCTTTGTTAGCATGGTGATTTTATCGCACAGGATGCAAGATATACAAAGACATTGTCAATGATTAAATGGACATCACAGAAGCTCGGGATAAGGCCACATTGCTGTGTGTGCCAGATATCTACCAACAAACAGAGAGAGGGATTAACTATTCAGAGTGAGGGAGGAGTGAACAGGAGGGTATTCATTTGTAAGTTCTGTCAATCGAGGACTGGGCTAGAGAAGAGAGAAAACAACAGCTGTGGACAAGACGAGATTGTTTCAGAAAATGAGACTTAAACTGGCAGAAGTCTGGCAATCACCTGACTTGTCTCACCTCTTCTGAGATCAGCCATATCCAGGATACATCACTCCAGTTTCTGCATGAACTCCCACCATTAGGACAATCTTTATCTCTACAGTAAAAGGATTGAAATTATGCTATAAAGCAGCAGATAACCCATATACTAAAAAGGCAATATTCAACCCAGTACAGTTGTATTTGCAGAAGATTTGATTAATGAGTGCTTGAAAATTGTGCTGCAAACCTGATAGAATGGCGTTACATAAAAACATTAATGCGCCTGACTTCAACAAAACTTTTTTACATGAATCATAGGACCTGTCCAAGCAGGTAGCAAGCCCCTCACCCTTGCAAACTATTTTGTTAGCAGTTACCCTGTCACCACAAAGACTCACCAATACTTATCAGTGTGCTTCTTGCTGTTGCAAATGAAAAAGCAAAAGCAATTCTATACAGTTCCAATGTGACATCAAGTTTCAGAGGTAGACGTTCCGAAATCTTGGCACATAAAATTAGCATCTCTCTAGAAACATCAGCCATTGAAGGAGAAGATATGTCTTTTTGTATAAACTGTCTTCCTGTCATCCTAGGGGCCATCATACTGCTTAAATGTTCAGACATGAATCTAATGTGTAACATGTAGCACAGCTTTTGATGCCCTAAAAAGTAGCTTCAGATCCCGGTAGCAGGCGTTGAACATCATGCAATCTCGTCATCCCCCCACTGTGCCGTCTTGTTGCCATGGGCACAGAGCCTTCAGTGGGAGGACGCTAACAACCGACCACGTCAGCTCTGCTTCCACACTCCCCTGAGAACAAAACTGAAGGAGAAACAGACAGGATTCAAGTAGATGGGAATAAAGGGATAAAATAATTTGGCTGCCAAAAGTACCTGAGTGGTTTGTGATTTAACAAACCTGTGATTAGTTAATGCCAAATAGAGTTTGAACCAATAGGCAGAATGATTATTGATCTTAAAACAAAATATGATACAGGCACAGAGGTGATATGACCGCTTTATTATAAATTGGACCAAAAGGGTTGCTGCTATGGCAGCATTTTTCCACTGCCAGATGAGATTATGTCCACTATAACACCTGAAAATCAACATATTCCTACTGATGGTGTTTGAATATGAAGATGTTAATAGTTTTGCATTTTTACTTTTGTCATAAGGTTCATTCCAGATCTGTTTTTTTTTTTTATAGTCCTTTTTAAGTGTTTAATAACGAGCCTTCAAAATAACTTCTTAAAAACTATTTTACAAAACCGAACATTTATTTGAGCTAAAAATAGTCTTTGCATTCCCCTTTCCTCAATCCGTATACGTGTACTATTTTAAATCAGATTACTGCTTGCTCTTTCTTTAGTAGTTTGCTATTGGGCTTCTGACGTAGAGAATCATTAGTCCTTAATAACCAAAGGTCTTGAACCGATGGAAGAGTTCCTCTTAATTATTGTACACTGGCTGGATTGCTGTTATAATGTAAGTACTTCAGTTTCTTGGAAATTGGTTTTAATAGTTTGTTTGGGGTTTTTTTATATCCTATATTAATTCCCCGTTGGCAAAGTATGTTTCCACTCTTTATAAATCCACACTAATTTGTACAAGTCTGAACACACACACAAGGGGCCTTCCTAGTAAATTGGAAGAGGATGGCAGTAGAGCAACGGGCAGCCACATGGCACCTATAGTGTAACTTGTGGGGGTCGGGGTCTTGCTCAAGGGCACCTCAGTGCTCAGGAGGTGAGCTGACACCTCTCACTACCAGTTCACACTCCGTATTTTGGTCTACCATGGTCTTGAACCAGCCACTAGTCATCAAGTAAAGACATAGTGAACTGAGCTACCGCTGCCCCAAATGTTACTTTTTTTGCGTAATCAGGAAAAAAAATGCTGAAAGATACTAGAGCCAAGTCAAGAAAGTAGATAAATGAAACATCTGTGTTCCTGAAGCTAATGTTCCAGCTCAACTTGAAAATTTGATGGCTTCTTCCTTGCCACACAATTAATTCTTCCTCCAAATATCATGAAAATCCCAATACACTAATGGATGTGTAGCGCTGCCATAAACAAAAACCAATGAAGTTCAAGTTTAATGACAGAAATAGAAAATCATTTAACACCTCACAGTTATGGCATGGAGGACCGGTTGACTTTTAGATTCTTTGCTGTCTCCTGAATCACACAAGCTGTGCACACAGGATGATGGGGGAAAAACCTGCTGTTCGATATCTGTGTACTCCTGCACTAAGGAGTTCACAATAACAGGCCGGGGGAGATTAATGCTGACAAGCCCTACCTTTTTATGGATGCTAATGGTACTGTGTGTGTGTGTGTGTGTGTGTGTGTGTGTGTGTGTGTGTGTGTGTGTGTGTGTGTGTGTGTGTGTGTGTGTGTGTGTGTGTGTGTGTGTGTGTGTGTGTGTGTGTGTGTGTGTGTGTTTGCCTTAGTCACCTGGTCCGTTGCCCCTGCTGTTGCCTCTGGTTGGATCCTTAGTCACAGTCTCACCATTTTGCAGCTCCTGTCTCTCCATAGCAACCGGGGTGTGTGGATTCAGGTAAACACATCTTATACATTCTTGAGTGTGATGTTGAGTTTATTTACTTATGGGTAGATTTTAACCACATTATCAATGCTTTGATTAGTGCATTGGTATATATCAATTAATTACTGAAATGATAATTTACTGTCCTATCAACTGATGAGCTATAGGTATCGTTGGCATCTTATGGGCTAGAAATATATTTTTTGCATCTGTTGATGCATTTTCTGACACATTATGAGGTATTCACTGAATATGTTAATGTTTCATATTAGGATTCTTGATTAAAGATCAACTCCCTGCACATATGGCAGGGTCCCTGAAGTCACATACTGGTTTTCTCCAGCTTAAGAATCTAGGGAATCCTTTGAAATCCTTGGGGCTTTTAAGGTAGAACACCCACCTATGCACCAGAGGTATTAGCAATAGTAAACACCACACAGATACCCTGTTTCAATAGTTAGAGGCACTTCACTTTAAAACATGTTCACGGTATTTATGGATCTGTGTAGTATTTTTAAATAAATAAAACATTTGTTTCTGAATTTTCTGTCTGGAGTTGAACTTTTATATTAGTGGCAAACAGACTGATTTAACTAGATGTTCCTGCGATCTTCTAAACCACATTGGGTCTCATGGTGTTGTTTCCTGATATGTTTTTTCACTTAATTGAAGAAGACACAATCATGTTTCAAGAAATTCTTTTTAAATGTGTTGGCTTAGGTATTTTCAAATTACAATGACGTCCATTTCTTATCTAATGCACCTAATGATGTGATGAATACTTACAATAACACTTTTCAGTGGTCACTGCTTTTTGTCCGACATAAACTATTCTCATTGTTTATGGAAAATGGCTAGCAGGCTTCCATCAGCCAGTCAGCCTTTTGTGCAGTTTATCAGGCTGTTTGTTCTTTTCCGTTGATCCCAGGATGTCCATTTTACAAAATTAAATGTCCTTTACTCAAATCGTGGATCATTAAACACGGCTCATGTCCCTCTTTTGTTTTGAGAGCAAAGTGGACCTCCTAGGTTCAGCAGTACAGCTTCTCATGTGCACATGGGTTGACTGAAATGTAAGGATTTTTTTTGCTAACCCAACCCTAACCCTAACCCTAACCTTAGCCCTTGCCCTAACCCAAACCCAGCCAGTTGTGCTTATACTGTATGTTCCAAACTCTTACTGACAGTATGTTACCAATCTGTTGTTGAAGTTATAGAAAGATTCTAAATGTTTCACAGGTAGACAAACAACTACTGTATATTGTGCAAAAACAACACCTGCATGTGTATTGTGAAAATAGATGAAGTGATTGCTTAAGGGGGCTTTTTTCTTCTGAATGGTGACAAATGTAAATTATGGATCCACCTGAAGTAGATTGGCCTTGTTAATTTCCTTTGAAATCTTCCGTCTCATTGTGCAACTTACAAATCACACACACACCTACACCTTTGTGGGCTTGGTGGTTTACGAAAGCTAAATCGAAATTAGATAAATGTATTTTTTTAAAGCTCTTTCTGACATTGCAAATGTTTGTGAATGATTGGTTTAAATCACTGGAAAGGAGGCAAAAAATTAAAAATGTCTATAATATAAGGCATTAAAAAGAAAACTGTATCTGCTCTATCAAATAATATGCTTTTATTAACCATTAGAATTTACAAGCAAAGACTACTGTCTGCAGCCTGTGGTTGTAGCTCGAGTTGGTCAGATGCGTTGAAAGTCCCACAAACCTCCTCAAGCATGTCAGCATGTGATCCAGAGCACTGATATGAGATACAGGTCCGGCCTTCAGTGTAAAGACTCCATCTTTTCTTTCCTTTTTTGATGTGAAAGGCTATCTGACAAGCTCCTTTGTAGCTTGTACTTATCTGAAATGTTATAGCCACTCAGCGGCACTCCCTCAAGGCCCAGTCAGCAGCAACTGCAAAATGGTGTAGAAGTTACGAGACTTTAAATTTTGGTGTTATTTGATGTAATGGCACGACAACATGGTTAAAGTGTCTGAAAACTTGTCCCATTGTTCAATTGGAATGTTATATTTCATTTATATAGAGCTACATGTGACTTGACCATTTCCTGCATGTGCCACAGGAACACTAGTTCTGTATGTGTTAAGAAATAAGGCAACAGGACCAACAAAGTGAGCAAAAAGTGTGTATTTAAATTCAGTGTCTAATTAATTATTTATGACTTACCCGAACAAAACAATTCTCCAAAACTCAAAAAAAAAAAATCATTCATTCATTCATTCATTCATTCATTCATTCATTCAAGGTCTTATCAGGTTCTTCCACTTTTGCAGGTTACGGGAGTTGTTGGAGCCTATCCAAGTGGACGTATGGGTGAGAGGTGGGGGACACTCCGGGTTATGACGCCAGTACAGCGCAGAGCTCAAAATGTATTTTTTAAAAATCTTGAATTATTCAGCAGGTATCCCTGGTTATCTTTCCACACAATGTAAATGTTTTGGAGCTCTGTAGTGACTATTTTGTTTCATTAATGTGGATCAAATGAAAACTAACTCAGTCTGTGAAACCCCTTATTGTGTCTCTGCTTTATAAGGTGAAAGGCGGACGGATGAGTTGAGCGCTAGCTGAAAACAATCTGTGAGCAGGGGCAGCAATTCTCACGAGGAAACGGGAGCAGAAAGTGATGACAAATGGCAGTTATGAAATTGCGCAAGTCAGCTGACCTTTGACCTTGTGATGCTTCACTTGCTTTGACTTCTCTGATCTGATTTGGGATGTTTTCTCTGATTGTGGGAGTCCCAGACTAAGTCAAAGACAAGCTTTGTCTCCATCATGTTTCTCAGTTTCCTCTTTTTGATCTTTATAACAAACCTATTACCTCCTCACTGAGCTGCTGGTGGAAACATATTTCGATCTCAAATGAGCTTCAGCTTAAACCCGACCAATGAACCGGAAACAGACCTGGAGTTCACTCATTCT
Organism: Antennarius maculatus; assembly: GCA_013358685.1. Classification (NCBI taxonomy): domain Eukaryota; kingdom Metazoa; phylum Chordata; class Actinopteri; order Lophiiformes; family Antennariidae; genus Antennarius; species Antennarius maculatus. The sequence continues at coordinate 11,983,396 of CM023626.1, read as the reverse complement.
TACATTTCCTTGACCATCTTTTTATTGTGTTTGACAGTATGGCATAATATCAACATTGCCCAACACAGTAATTTCCCAATTTTAAATTTGTGTTTTCCTCTCTGTCCTGTTGGCAAATATGTCATATGGTTCCCATTCATAAGCTACCTAAATACCAGTAAACTATCACCCCAACAGTAGATACAGCACTGAAATACACAAGCCACAGTCAGTCTATCAGTGGGTATCCTATGTTGTTTCTATCATGTCTGCTTAACATATGGCAATTTGTGCCATTGGTGAGCCTGAAATTGGTTTATTTGTCTGAAGACATCCGTTAGAAGCTGCAGAAAAAAAACTGTCATTTTTTTTAAGCAAAAAAAGGCAGGAAGTTTCATCAGCTGCTGTACATTCTGTGTGTTAATCACGTGGCGATGCAGTCAGTCATAACCTCTGTTTTTTTTAACACTTCACATGTCCATCCTATTGATACATTAACTAATTAATTAACTACAGTTCTAGGCCACCTCACTTTCAGGTTCTTGTTCATGATCCTGACACCACCATGGACACATGGGATGAAAACAAATAGAGAGGTATTCAGGAGAAGTAGTTAAATAACATTCCATGTAAACTTGAGTGATGTAACTGTGTAATTCCTATTTAATTTACTATTTCTACTCATGTTTAAGAAACTATAACTAACCAGTTTTTCCTGTTGCCAAGTCACAGGAAATAAGAAATTTGTACATTTGCCCATGATTGTCCCGGAAAGTGAAGGTGACTGCACTTGTGAAATTGTAAGTCAGTGCCATGTGGGTTTCGATCCTTTTTTGTTTTTTTCCACCACATGTGGCTCAATTTTTCTAGTGAAATTAGAATTGTTTGTCTAAAAAATTTTTAAAGAAAAATCCAAAACAGGAGTTATGTTTTTCTTTTTCTTCATAAAACACCTGTTGACAAAGAAAATCGACAGTGCAGACACAGGGAGAAACTAATGTGTATTCAGTAATTCAGGAACCACATTTCTGTGCTTGTGTATATGCCTACATCACCAGCATTGGTTCACCAGTGTTCATCAGTATTCATTACTGTCATGCTCACAATGTTGCTGAATTTCTGCAAGAGAATGAGATCATGTATCCTTGTAATCTTTGCATAAAAACACATTTATCATTAGGGGATTTCATCCTTATAGTTAAATGCTCTGTGATGGCGTGTCGACTTGCAGGGAGTTTGTCCTGCTCTTCCTGTGGCAACAGCGGTCAAAATACTTTTCTGGAATCTGTGATGATACTGGAAACGGGTCAGTGGTGTCTAAAAACAGACTTCGGCCTTAAAGTCATTGTCTCCTGTCCATCACACCCTTTTTCCCCTCACACACAGCTGTTTCACACTAGCAACATGACAACTGGCTGCAGGGAATGCACATGTGAGGTCATGGCTGTATAGTGGGAAATCCCAGTGTGGAAGGCTTTGGACGTGACAAGGAGAAGTTGATGGTCCAAATTATCTGTCAGCAATTAAAACAGTGAAGATTGAAGATCACTGCATTTTTGTTTCTGTTTCTTTTCCTTGTTTGTCGAAAATATACTGGTAATACTCATCAAAACCCAATAAACTCAGAAATGGGTATTATTGATTATAAAAAGTATCATACAGGCTCCATTTACAATAGATACTTTTGAATATTATATTTTGAAAGGTTAAAATTATTGTGTTCAGCTATATGCTATAAGTTTCACATTAAAATTCACGTGGTACATTTTCTGAAGTTTTCACTCTTTACAGATTAATTTTACCATCAGAATGAGTTTACACAAAGCAACAAAGCATTCAGAATGAATGAAATTAGAACATTTTCACTCAGCATTTATTCAGTTTAGCAGAAGCAATCATTAAATTTACTGCCCCTCTGAATATGGTCAGCTTTTAATGGATGAAAAAAGATTCATAATTTAAATTTAGACAAGTGCCGTATAAATATGTACATAAGAAATTGTTAATATACTACATTTATGAACGAGTAACCCTCAAATAATGAACACTTTCGACTTCCTGAACAATCAGAAAAACAAACATACAATAACATGAAACAAAAAATCAATTAAATCTAATTTCAGAAGTTGAAGAATGTGAATGTCCATTTATTTTACTTGGTAACTTATTCCATATATTATTGCCGTCAACTAATTTGGATCGTCAGTGTCTGTATTAAAAATCAATGCCCCACTTTGCTCTGGATGTGAGTTTTGTTTTTGTTTGGTCACCTTCACCTTCCGTGAGCCATTTGTGGCCTTGAATATTTCCACAGTAGACAGCTGTGATCTAAATTTACAGAGGGACTTCCTAACTTCAGGAAAAAGATAGAAGGGGCCGGATTCCTGTAATTTCCCTTTTTTTGTTTAAAAAAAAAAAAACAGTGGCAAGATGCAGACTGTCGAGGTCAATTGGGACAGCGTCAGTTAAGGTTATCGGGTTTCCGATTTTTAATAAGCTAACAGCCGCATTGAGGAGCCACTGACTTGCTTTGTGGTAGTCGAGGCTGTGCACACCTGTTTGACTGACATTCCTACACTTACAGTTAACAAACAGCAGCCTGTCCAAACTGTTGCTGACTCTCTCTCCTCTCTCTCTTCCTCTCTCTTTCTCTCTCTCTCTCTCTCTCTCTCTCTCTCACACACACACACACACACACACACACACACACACACACAGTTGTGGTTCAGGGAGTAATTCTGCCACAAATGCTAGTGATCTAACACACGCCTGTGTTCCTAGATAAATATGCATCTGAGTATGTTCACCAACAGAAGAGCATATGTGTGATGTTGTATAATCTGAACAATATATGATTTAAAGGGCTTGTTTGAAGGGGATGCGTTCCAACACTGCTGGAATCATTCACAAAGAGAGCAACAATCGCTGGGATACAAATAGAAAGTCCTGCCTGTAAATATTGAACAAATCTACTTCCAGGCATCTCTCAGCTCAGCGGAACTCGTCTTCAACTTCTCCCATGACGTGCTCAAGGTCCATTTCTTGTTGCAGATTGAGATGAATTGTGTGAAAGAGGTGCACTGGGTTGCCCTGGGGGCACCCTTGAGAGGTGTCGCTGTGTGGTTTGTGACGCTTTCTCCGGGATCAACGAACAATAGGTGGAACCAGCTGCTGTGGGAGTCAGTGGAAGACCTGTTTACAGGCGGTTGGCCGCTGGGCTCAGGCCGGACACCTGCCTACGTCAGCTCTCACACAGTTTATCACAGCCTTCAGAGCTGCAGAGCTGTGTGTGTTGAAAGGCTAGCCTTCATCAGAAGGTCTCCTCAGCTGCAAGGTCTTCATAGAGCTCTGAATACAATACAGTCACCGTGTTGGTGAACCGTGGGGTGAACTGCTTTGTAGTTGTGTTTCATGATGACGAGGTAAACAAATCCCTCCATCTATGAGGTTGTGGATAACTTAGCTCCTAAAATCTGAAAAGGTCTCTTGGGAAAATGGTCAAACAATTACTTGGAAATGAAAATACTGTAGTCTATAATGGATTATCAAATCTCCCCTTAATGTCACGTGAGAGCAGGTCTGTTTACGTTGGCCAAAGAGGGTAACAGTGGAAACATTGGAAACACTGGTATTATCATGGCATTAACAAAGACCAAAAATGAGTCAGTGAAAGCAAGGCTTGACTGGGGTCAGCTCTTCAGGAGACTGGTCTTCCTGGGGCAGGGGTGTCAAACTCATTTTCACCAAGGACCACATCAGCATAATGGCTGTCCTCTAAGGGTCAGATGTAACTTATCAATGTAATGTGAAATAAATGTATCTACTCCTTCATGTTAAATAACTGAATTTATTACTTATTCAAGTTACAAACATTGCAGTTGCACAGAAAAAAATGTTTATATTTGTCAGGTCATGAAACCCACAGAACTCCATCAATCAAGAATCCAAACTATCCAAGGGAATAAAGAAAAATAACATCAAACACAAGTTAGAACATTAACTTCGTTCAAAATGTTTTTGTCAGAGATAAAATCGGCTTAATTACTACATTGTGGGAAATGTACTTTTGGTTAAAGCACACTTTTGACATTTATTTTTAGACACTCTGACCTTTTATGATCTTGCGGGCCACATAAAACGATGTGGCGGGCCACATTCGGCCCCCGGGCCTAGAGTTTGACACATGGGCTCTAGAGTATTTTTCCTTCAGAGAAGTTGCAGTAAATCTTTTGCAACTACTCTCTTGCTCAATGTCAGTTTGGACAAATTGAATCCCCGATTGTTACAACAGACGTGCCAAATATCTGTGTTTCTGCCCTGCTTCCTAGAGACCATTTACACATCTTTATGGAGTCATACACACTTTAACTCCCAGACTGCATGGCATCCCCATGACGTCTGATCGTATGTGTGTGTGTGTGTGTATGTTTTGTGAATGGCAGCTGTCCCCAATCGTGACCGGTAAATATTAGATTTCACCTTCCTGTCGAAGGTTGTATTCAAATATAGTTTCCCGTCTTGATCTACGAGTAAACAGCACGTGCCGTGGATACCCAAGATTAGGTTACCCTGTTGTTGCTTGGGTTAGGGTTTTGGGGCGAGGGGGGTCACTCACTTCACCTATTAAAAGGACTGGAGCCCCATTGAAAACCTCTGCCGGGAATAATGAAGTATTTGCATCTCATACAGTTTTTTTTTTTCCACAGCTGAAATAAGTGTATCACTAAAAGTGAATCAGCAGGGATCACATTTTTTCCATCTCTCACTCTGCCACCGGTGATTATTTGGGTAAGGTCAGATTTGTCAGTGGGTGGTAAATGTCATGTCAATCACCCAGAAGTGATTATGACCACAAGCTTAAACCGTATGCTGTATCCAGGCTCTAAATAAAGTACGTTGAATCACTGCTGCGTCAGTGAATCCTGGTGGATCACCCGTGGGCAAAAACGATATCAGGGCAGATTTTAAACAGATTTGAAAAATACCAGAAAGATTGATTTTGTCATGAATCACATTAAGAAGCCGATTGCAACACTTCCGATTCCACTGTCTGTCGCATCTGCAGAACAAAACTTTCCATTTTGCAGTAGCAAGGCCTACGCCACTGTAACATGGCCTTGACAGAATGGCGCTCCTGGGCTCCAGCACTAATCTGCCTATGAACTCTCTTGTTGTCAAGAAGACGGGCTGAGATTCTTCAGCCGGACTCAATGTTTTTCCTCTCAGTCTGTTGCAGTTGTTATTGTGGTGTTTATGGTTTTTCCTTACTGCAATGGATCATCGTCAGGCAGAATGTTTTCTGTCACCAGTTTCTTCTTCTGGTAAAACAATGTCAGGAATCAAAAAACACCAAGGAAGTATCTGTAATCTTACAATTATTTTCAACACATTTTTATTCAGCATTTTTTTTGTAGTCTGTCTCTGAGCTTGGCTTACACACAAAAGATGCTGGGATTTTGTCTTCCTGTAAATATAATACACTGCTGTTCAAACTAAATATGACTAATTTGGATAAAAGGCATGAAACACGTAATGTGATGTGGCAGCAGACTTTACCACATTACCACTGGAACATCAGCTTTTTTGATTTTTTTTTTTTTATTAGAACCCGCAATTATGACTTGTGTCATTTTCTCAACAGTGCAAAATCCAAAGATGTTTATTTAAAATTATGTATAAAACAGTAAAAGAGAGGAAATTCCTCACTTGTGAAAGACAGCTAATTTTTGTCAGCTTAATAAATCAATTAATTAATTGGCTAATCTTTAAGCGCTAAATATGGAAACTGTAAGACGTAGTGGCGACGCACTGTGATTGGGAAAATGTGCCAGTATGAGTTTCTGCTCATTATTTTCCTTTTAATGACACAAACAATTTTATATCTTCACACAGGGAGAATGCTGGAACTTTTGGTGGGGGGGGGGGGGTTGTGACTTTTCAATGGGTGTTTATTTCACCTTTATTAAGCATCTGCAAAAACATCATTTGGACAAGAATCGATTGTGATACTTTAACCACAATCATTTCATATCAACTTTATGAATCTCTGCTCATTTTCCACACAGAGACACTTGCTACACTTAAAGAGAACAACTTCTATTTTTCTTTCCTTTCCTTTTCTTTTCCTTTGCTTTATCTGATATTTAGTTATTTGCATTAGAGCAGTTATAGCCTTCAATCTGAAAGGAAGTGGAAATCCATCAATCATCTCATTTGCCTACCCGAAATGCACACATAAAAACTGGTCAGCTCCAAGTTGACTACAATAAATTTAAATTTGACTCCTATGCTATTTTCTCTTTTACGATGGGAAAATTGCTCATATCAAGCAACACGATCGGCTCAGACTTTTGAGAGGGAAAAAAAAGTGAGGAATTAGACTGGCAGGAGGGGAATGAATTTGTGATCTCCTGTCTCTATTTAGCCATTCAGGAACTTCCCTTTGATGTTTCAATTTTGCCCAGACCAACAACCAATTGTGTTGCGTGGTCTTGGGTTACACAGAGGAAGAGCGAGTGGAAAGAAGGATGGGCAGGAGACATACGATACAATGGAACCACAAGGGAGACTCTGTGTGGGGCTGCCAACATCTCTCCTCTGCTTTCCTTTCCTAATTCATTCAAAACATTCTTGATATCCGACATTAATTCCAGTTTAGCTGTGAACATCATGCCACATGGATAAATTTACGATGAAAACTGGATGCAGCACCCTTACCACCCACCTTGATTTCATTTCACTCTCTCCTACTTGTCGGTGAAAACTGGACAGTGAAGGGTTATTTTGCTGACACCCTTAGTATGGCCTATTTAAGCAGGATGAAAAATAATTAGTAGTCCCCATTGGCCTCAGTCGAAACCCAGTAGTCATCACCAGTTACACATGTTGATCTGCTTTTTCCTACTTTTCCTTCTGACATCTTTGATCATAGACCTTGGAGGATACTCTTTAGTGCAGCTGCTTTCCACATAATGCTTCTGTTATTATTATTTTTATTTAAATGTCCATTGCAGCTTTTGTTTCACTGCGAAAAGTGGTACCTAACAATATTTGGTTTTGCTTTCTGTTAAGTCATACTATCATTCTTTAACACCATAGTCAACAAAAGCTTACAAAAAGAAACAAAAATGTCAGACCTTTATGTAAAAGGAAAGGAAGCCAATGAGTTTTTCAAATCCAAAAGACACAGTGGATGTAAGCATACATTTGTGACTGAAACTGATGCTCCGAGATTGGTGATCTCCAGCAATTACGAATGGTGACCTTCGATCGGTTAAATTCAAGGATTTCACAAGACAGAGATGTCAAACATTCCCTGGTTCCAGCCTCTTAAATGTAAAATACCTGTTTTTATTTGTCATTTATGGTAATAAAGGAAGAGTCTGTGGGTTTTGGGTTTTGGTTAATCAAAGAGCGTCTTCTGTCGTTTGTTTTGTATTTTAAAGGATTGATCATTGGTAGATTCATTATTAGTGCAAATATTCTTAGATAAAGGGTTACTAAACAATGAGCTGAGAATCATTTCCAGCTTTTTAAGATGAGAGTAATTAATTAATGAATTAATATAGAATATTTATTCTTTTCCCAATATAACACAGCTATGAAGTCTAATTTATACATTTATGGAAAAAAATACTAGCAACCAGAATAAGACCTTATTCTTTTAAATATTAGATATTTAAAATCAGGATCAAGTTTTTCCACATGTTTTTTATCCATTCTTTTGATTTTTGTTAGCCACAGATCGATATACCTTCCTATTTTCACAGTTTTTTTCCATAATTAGGATCACATTTTATGTAAAATGGAACTAAAGTTGAAAACAAATATTGGCCCCGTGACTCATGCCGTCATGCATCTATAACAGGAAGCAGCCCATATAGGATACCCGTGAAGGGGCCACTGGCACGAGACAAGCTTTCAAGTTTGTCGCTGAAGAGTTTTAACCAGGCCATCGACCCACTTCACGCATTGACGCAGTCCTCAGGGCTGCGGCGTGACCTCTACATTGTTACTTTCAGCATGGAGATGCCTTGTAGGTTACCGGATAGAGTTTCTGCTTTGACACAAGCCACAGCAGCATTGTGATGAAAAGTTCTGCAGAGAAGTTAATCCTCAGCTCCTACAACATTAGCCCTGAACTTTTCAACCTACAAGCAGTGACTGTGACAGCTGATGATTGTTTGTTTGAAGGTCAGCACTGATAGAGACTGTTTACTGGTTATGCAGTACAACATATTTGAGTGGATGCTGCAAATCATTCAGTCTGCAAGAACTTCAACTCAAACTACAAGCAGAATTGATTGGTTACTGTACTTCAGCTTTTAAGTGCTACTTTATGTCACATTTTTATAATTAATCTAACTGATGATACATTTTTAAAAAGTGGAAATAATTTGTATAGTACACTACATTGTTCTTTATTATATTTTGGTTGGGTCTATTGGTCATGCAAAAAAAATTGTGAAAGTGACAGTTTTGACCATCAATATCACACCGGCCACAAGTAACGTCAGCAATGAGCACTTCAGTTACTTCTAACGATTTAATGGAATTTGTTTCCTTAAAATGTTTAAAATGATTCAGTTGGACCAACTCACCTGGGTTTACACTGCAATGAGAATGCATGTTAACCCAGAGTTCATGTTGGCCCCACTTCACTTTCAAACAGCTGCAGCATCCAGATACACAGTGGCTGCGTTTTACAATGCATGCGCAAATGACTGATGATAGAAAGAGAAAGAGGGAATAACAAAGGGTGAACGTGGAATGAGTTGAGTCCACCCTCCTCTCTGTTTAGGGCATTTGCAGTGAGCTATGCCAGGAGTGAGTTTGCCACAGGATGGTTAATAACAGCTGAACATGTCGGTGCCAAGTGCTCAAATAAAAGCCAAAGAGGTTGTTAAAAAGGATGTGGCCTTTGGTGTGGGTGGGGTCAAAGTTTGGCATATCACAGAAGCACAAATGGGCCACCTACACCCACTTTGGACCAGACAAGCAGACCAGCGCAAGTCTGTACTAACAGAAAAATTAAGCAATGAAATAGCTGAAGCACCACAGACTAGTTACGATTTAAGCTTCTTTAAAAGTTGTATTGTCTCTTAGGAGCACTCCACAAATGAAAAATAATTTGGTAATCATGAGCAATAACACTAACAGTTATATCATGAATCCTGCAGCCCTGCAGAAGCCTTAGAAAGATAGCCAATGATGTCAGAGATGTCAACAGGATTATTTTACTCTTGAACTTTCAACAAAAAGTCCACATTAAAAACTGTCTGCATGTTCATAAGATGTGAGATTTCACCTGCACACGTAAAACCTTATTGAGTTGTATAATGGGAAAAAAATATGAGCTTGACTCATGTAACGGACTAAAAGCCAGAATATCTCTGATTTACAAGTTTTCTCTTTCTAAATGATTTGTTACCAAGTCATCCCGAATAAGATGACTTGTCCAAAACTCTAATTATGTCAAACCAATTAATAATACAGTTGTTTATTTTACATGTTTTATATATTATATATTATAATATATATACTATATATACAGTGTTACCTCTACTTCATACGAAATTTTCAAGTTATAAAACACCTTAAGAAGAAAATATTGCCCCTTGTTACGAAAGAAATTTCAGGATACGAAAGGTAAAAATACGGTATGGGCTGCTACTCGCAGCTCCCAAAGTTCCCTGGGAGCTGCTCTGCCATTGGCTATTGCCTAGCATCCTGGCATCCCATTGGCTAAGAGGGACCTCTATGTGTAGCTAGATAGGTGTCTATGCAGAGTCCTTGTCATTCAGCCCTCAACCCATGACATGTTCTGATAGTTTTACGTAAATATCTTAACTTTTAGAGTATTCACTATGGACCCCAAGAAAGTGATGGAAAAAAGAGGAAAAGAAAAGAAGAAGAGTTTTTTTGTCCATACGAACAAAGCAAAAGATAACAGTAAAGCGTGAAAAAGGGATGCGTTTGGTTGATCTCGCCAAAGAATATGGCCGTAATGCATCGACAACCGCCACGTTATTAAAAAAAAGGAAGCCATAATATATACTTTATATTTGTGTGTATATATATTTTTTTGTTTGTTTGTTTGTTTGGTGTTTGGAGAAATTTTACATCTTTATGGAAAAGATATTAAGACAGGTAGGAAAAGAAGGAAAGGGAGGGGAAGGACTGAAAGTACACTTTTCTTAAAGATATCAAGTTGGAGTACCTTCTGCTCTTTCTCAGTGCTCAACCCAAGAAACCAATTACTTTTTTCCTATGACACAGAAAATGTGAAACTACTACATTCTGGAATAGAAACAAACAATCATTTATAAACAACATTAAATAGTCAAATCAGCATTAGATTTTGTCTGTGACCTCTGTCCTCTATGGTTTCTTTATTTCACTCTTGTATGATACCTTATCTACAGAAAATGGTTTGTTTCTGTTTGGTTGACTCTATTCTACTGTATATTCTGGCTTATTACATACCATTTTGTTCAATGATTGACATAGTGCATATTTCAATGATTTTCTTGTGGAGATGTATAGAATTTAAAGCAAATTCATGGGGTTTTGCCAGAAAACATCACTTCAACAAAAAATTGAATGCTCAAATTTGTGTTCTCCTGTGCTTTTAGTCCAACTGTTACTTTATGTGGAATGAATATCCTAGTGTGTAACTTTTTTTGCATTCTCAAATTTCATCTTCCTCACGTTAAACATGAGTGGACACACAGAAACAGAGAGGTATTTGTCCGCATCACTGGAGCTATGAAAGCATGGTGCATTGATTATTTCAATTCCAAAGAGATTGGTTGTATCTCTGTCGATGCTGGTGTGTCCAGCCAGGATGTGAAGGCTCAGGGATGGAGGGCGACGAGTCATCTCTGACACTAAGCGTTTTATTCAACAATTTCATAATGTGCAGTAATCTCATGTTCTTGTGAGTTTAACAAGATATCCATGCTACAGGAGGGGCCCCGTGTGTGTGTGTGTGTGTGTGTGTGTGTGTGTGTGTGTGTGTGTGTGTGTCTGTGTCTGTGTGTCTGTGTGCAGGAATGTGCCTGCTAAAATGAAAAACATGAATTTTCCATTGAGGAGTTTGAAGACTGCTGTAGGAGCAAACTGTAAAGATAGAAAGGCAGCCTTCTGGGAAGTAATTCTATTTTCCCAAGGGAACCATATAGTTTCCACCTGTGTTTAGTTGTGAGCAGGTTCACATGTCAGTGAGCTTAAGCTCTCAGTTTCCCTCTCCACGCTCCTCGCCCTCCCTCTGTGGATACTCTGTGGGGTTGGAGGCTGGAGCAGGAAGCATTTGTTATGGACAGGATGCCCCCGAAATGCACCATTCCCATTCAGCTAATAACTTTAACACTTCTTCTTCCCCCTTGGCCGTGCACACAGATGACATGTGTTCACTTCCTCTTTGGCAGTCACTTCCTCTGTGGTCTGCAGGCACGACGTTCACTCATTGTGTGTGTGGTCAGACTCATCGAGTATAGTAACACTATCTTATGCAAGGGTTTCTCCCTGGGGATGAATGACTGTGTAAGATTTTCATTTATATTTTTCCAGCTGCTTTATTCACTAAAGATCCAAGTCAATATTAAATTCAGACAGAGCATGCATGTTTTTTGCTGGTTAAATTTAAGGGAATGTATGAAAAATATTAGCGGGAAAAAATGGCCAGAAATTAGAGTTTTGTTTTGTTTTTTCTTTTACAAAAGGGAGAGAGGCTTTTAATTCAGCCTCAAACATTTTTCGTTCATCGTTTTCTTGCTGTAAAAATGCCTTCAGTGAAAAAATAAAGAAGATGTTTTAAAATACTTGATGAGATAATTAAGGGTGGACCAGATCATGCTGGTTTAATTTTGCTATTTGCAGAGGACAGCAGTGATTTCTGTGAGTCATGGCTTTGTTTTCTAGTTTTTACTGATGTGATGAATATGAATTATTAGATTACTGAACATCATCTCTCAGACTACACTCAAAAAATAATACTGCATGGTACTTAATTCAATCAGTGAAACATTTTTACACTTACAAATATTGAGAAAATATGAAAGCTCTCAAATCTGTTAAAACAAAACCTGAGTCATGAGTCAATCTAAGTAATATTTTCTAGTACATTTGAATGAATTGATTTGGTTCAATTACCTACACAAATTGAGTAAATGTAACTGAACTTTGGGGGGGTCGCACCCCAAAACAAGGGGGGACAACACCTTGCTCAAGGGTGCCTCAGCAGTGGCTGGGAGGTGAGCTGACACCTCCCACTGTCAGCTCACACTCCGAAGGAAGTCCTGGTGGGAGCTGGATTTGAACCACCAATGGCTGGCCGGTCTGTTTTCAAGACATCTGCTCTACCGCTGAGCCACTGCCAGATTGAGTGACCAGCACCCCAAAATTCTAAAAAGCTGTTTACTTGATGTTTTTAAGTTGTCCAATAAAATTGAGTTGACTTTTGCACTTATTAAAACTAACTGATATTTGTTAATATATTCTCAAAAAGGTTGGTGAAACATACACTTATTATTACAAATATTTAAACCATGTAATTTGTGAGCCAAACAATACTTTATTTTACGTAAGTAAACTTTACATGTGTCTATTTCACACAAATATTCCTGTTGGAGTTTTACTAATTAATTTTGATGTAGTCAAATCAAAAGCTCATCATGATGATATTCAGAATTTTTATTGAGCATGCATAACTATATATTACTGTCACATTTACTAGGTCCTTGAATCATTTTTTAGAGTGTACGATATATTCACATCAGCCAACCTACCGATTCCATTGACCATAAGTTCAATTACTAAGAATGTGAGTTTATGTTACATAAAGTAACATAAGCTAAAAAACCCAAAAGAGGAAAATTTTGTGAAAAAATAGAATTCAGGTTAAGTTTGTTTGAATGAGCTGCAGCGAGCAGTTCTTGCTCCTGATCTTCCTGCTCAAAATTTAACACATAAAAGAGGAAATGAGGCTGGTCAACAGTAACAGGAAGTTACAAGTAACTGTATGAGATTCCATCGCCAGACTGTTCAGGGCTGTCTTTTTTTATTTTGAGGGAAATCCCTCAATTTCAAAACTTCCCAAAACAGAGTCTTATGAAATAAGAAAATTACATCCTTCCATCCATTCATAAGGGCAGGATCTGATAAATTCTACTTCCCTAATCAATAAATTAAATCTGTCGGCGGGAAATGATGATATGAAGATGAGCCGAGGTCAGCGACAATGAAATGCACTCACTCAATTTCTCCCCCACGGTGTACTCTGTCTGATTCATTCCTTTCCCACTTTCTGCAGAGGAGCAGGAAAAACAGCTTAAACAGTGACGGGCAAGAGCAGGAGGGGGGGGGGGGGGGATACAGGATGTTGTTTGAGTTTTAGATCCTGTTTTCTTCCTGTTTCCCAAGGAGCAACTCTAACACAGGTGCACAATCATCATCATAGTACAGGCCCATACACACAAACACACACATGGGGCCTGTAGGCATGCTGATCTTGGGAGGTAGAGTGGGGGGCAGCTCTCATGTGAGGCACACCAATAGCGGCTTGTAAAATGACAGTGCCTTGCTCAAGGAGGTGAACTAGCACCTCCCAGTTCACATTACAATATTCTTGGGCCACGTGGGTCTTGAACCGACAACTTCTGGTTCCTTGTCTAACACTTGGTGGACTGAGCTACTGTCGCCCCTCAAAATCACAGCTCTTTCCCCCTTTTTGGAGGCAACTTAACTCCTGATAAATCTTTTTATTTTAGCCATGACTTTTTGGATTTGCTGCACTATTATCAGCCTGAGGAGATTAAGGTGGACTTTTTGGGGTTTTTTTTCTCTTAGTTTCTTAACAAGATGAAAATATCCGTGCCAGTCATGTCCTACAGTTGCAAAGCCAGATGTCTGAATGGCTTTCTGTTCCACTCCAGAGGCCTTTCTTCTGCTGTAATTTTAGAGAAGAAAGAACGGGTCAAGGGGGGCTTTGTTGAATAATAATACAGCTAAAAGCTCCAGGGTTCCGGAGGTTAAATATGCCTGAAGGCCTCATATCTGCACAGCACCCCCAAAAAAGTCAACATGAAAGACATTCTGTTGCTGGACATGACAGGATGTCATGGCTGCTTTTGGTTAAGTACAAGCATAATTGTAAAAAAAATTTAATGGACATAAAAACCGTCCGTTGGATCATACCCCGACAAGTTCATTGCCGAACCCAATCTTCACACACTAACCAAAAAAACTCAGGGGCTGCATTTCATTATAAATCATTCTCCAGTTTTTAAGTGTGTTGTTCAGAAGATTTTCCATGAGATCATCAGCTGTCAGTATGGGAAGCCAGTCGCTTCAAATCGTCTGAAATTCAAACCAGGGCATGCAGCCACAAAATGGCACGAGTTGAACATTGTAAGATAAGGCCTTTGGGGCTATATTTGCCCAAACAACTGTTTGAAAGATTATCATGAAACTGTGTGGAACAGTGGGCATTTTACCAAGACAAAAAAACAAGAAATTTTTTACCACATCTAGATGAAGGGCTTGACAAAACAAGAACCCTGATGGCAGCTGTTTGACAAAAAATTTTATTGATTTGCATGAAACTTTCTCACAATGATGACTGTTAACTGTTAATTTTCCTGACATTAATTTCAAATGGAACAAACTGTAGGTGGTGAAATGATTTAAATCAGGGATGTCAAAGTCAAATACACAGAGGGCCAAAAACACAAATTTGCTACAAGTCGAGGGCCGGACTGGTTCAACGTTTATTAAAACATATTGAAATGAACATAGCCTACTGAACCAAGAGCTAACACAATGTATATTATTTAATGATTAAATAAATAAAGCAATATTTTGGTATGACTCTGTCAGTATCTTCAAGGGGAAACCTTTTCAACAGGCAAACAGCAAAAAAGTACAAGACCTTCAAAAACACAATATGTTTCTTAATATCAAGATAAATGCATAATAAAATTGTATGCATTATAAACTGAAAATACATTATTATGCATGCTTTATTGCATGCACAATAATAATATTGTACGTATACAATAATAATGCATTATTGTGCAAAAAATAAAAATAAAAATTATTGTGCTTCAATTTAAATAAATATGAATACAGTAAAATACAAAAATCTATGGCACACAGATAAAACAATGCCTCCATCAAGGAGACATCACGTTTTGTAGAAACAAATGTAACAATTTAACTGAATTTAAAACTGAAAATATGTTACTGTTGTGCGATGTTCACTTGTCTGAGATTGACCCTGATATTTGATGGTGTCTCATCTTTCGTACAAATTCACGAATGTTCAGGGTCAGGCTCTGAGCTGAGGAAATCCTCAGAATGGAGTGAAGGTGTTTATCAGTCAGACGGCTCCTGTGTGATGTGTTGTTCAGCTTCATCAGAGAGAACAGTTGTTCTCACAGGTCTGTGCTACGAAACACTGAGAGCGTCCGAGCAGCTTGGATGCAAAGCTGGGGCATTGAAATGTGCAAACTTAGCAGAAGACACACAGATTTACCTGTTACCTCTTTGAAGATAAATTTTGACTCCCACCATGGTTGTCCCACTCAAAAAAATCCAGCCCGACCTGACCCGAGCCCGAGGTTATTGAAGCCCAACCCGACCCGAAAGTAATTGTTGACTTTTTGAGCCCAGGTCGGGTCGGGCTGATACACATTAAAACCCAAGCAGTGAATTCCGCTACCGTTGCATTGTGGGGAATGTAGTTTTAGTGCGTGAAAAAAACTAGTGGGCCAATGTGGCCGATGTGGCATGCGCGCTATTTCTAATAGTACTTCAAAATCATCCGGCGGGCAATAAATAATTTGCCACGGGCCAGATCTCGTCCACGGGCCTTGACTTTGACATATGTGATTTCAATAAAGCTGTCACTTATTTGACATTAAGTCATTGGGAGAAGGGAGGTTCTTTTCGTAATGTGTAGAGAAAAGGTAGTGTAAAGCCATAAATAAAATTATTTTTGTTATTTTCAGCCTATATGTTCAGAAATAGATCACTGACTTGAGCTATAAATAGAGCAGATGGCAAATAAAGTCCACTTCTTTCACATTAAATTAAAAGTCTTCTATCTCAAAAAGCTCTTAGCCAGTGCTGTGAAATAAAAATGAAGCATCAAGGAAAAAGCAATTTGTTGTAATGGTGTTGAATACAAACAACATCCCAGTGACACTGGATAGTGTTAGGTATTGAGAAGAACGCTGGCATCTCCCTAGACAGAACCCAATTCACACAAAGTGACATGGGATTTGGGAGGTGTGAAGAACAGAAAACCCTCTGGTCCCTGTAAATAATAAATGCCTTACAGTGTAAGGCTTACACACTACACTATTCCGTTCTAAGAAAGCCGGACGGTGGATTAACAAAATATCGAATGAACTTTGCTCCCTGAGATCTGAGAAAAGGAAGGAAGAAGTGTAGTGCTGCAAAGAACTAAAAATACAGTATCCATGCTCCCAGTGTAAAAGTCTATAAATTGACTCTGGGGGTGGAGGGATGTGCTTAAAAACACAACCTATTTCAGAGCAAGTGGCTCGTGAATAACAAGGAGTAACAGGTACTTTGCTTTGTTACACAATCTTCCAATCATCCGTCAGAACACTGTTTGGATTTTCTTGGGTTTGTTTTGTTTTTCCTCGACCCTTACTCTCATCTTGCTTTTGTTTGCCAGCACGTGCAGGAGACTTTGTGTTTTTATGTTCTGTCTTTTTTGCACGCCATATCCTCATATCCACATGCAGGGGAGTTCACAGAGTCCAATTCCCAGCCCTGAGGCACACCGCTTTAGAACTGATGTGCTACGTGACATTCCTATGGCCTCCGAAGGAGGGTTTGCTAACCAAACAAATGAAAAGCCACGGGAGCAACAAAAAAAAAGAAGACACAATAAAGAAGAAATAACTCAACGACTGATTTGGTGAGATGCAATTTCAATCACATGAAGTAAAATAATTTGTTCATTTTTTAGTTTCAAATTGAAATTTCAATAAGAAGGTGAAAAATATATTGTTTTCAGATGAACAGGTGGAAAAAAAAACTGCCGAGACCATTTTCTGTGATTGTTGAATGCTTTGCATTATCATAATTATTTTTAGCCAAAAGTAAGGAATGACAATAATTTTAAATGTTGCATATTTAGTGAGTAGATAGAAATGAAATGTCAACAAGAAAACATAAAAGCTTTAAGACCTACAGTACTTTTTAGAGCATGGAGTAGTGGTCCATTTCAGCCTCTTGTGGACAACATGAGTACTGTATTACCAATACACACATTATCCTCCTGATTAAAATGTAAGAAAGAAAAAAATTTTACCCTGGAAACCCATTTTCACCACTTAGTAAACATAGGTGACAGACAACTTTGTATCAGAACAAAAACTTAATTATCAAAATGTTTTGGTTACTTGCCTTTCAGGCTTTCAGCAGAAACACAAACTCAAAAATACAAAGTGGTTTGTTGATCAATCACTCAGACCCAAGCTAAATAAATTCATTGACCTCCTCAATATTTTATACGCATAATCTCCACAGATTATGTATTTGTGACTTCTTGTTCTTGTGTCTTAATTACAAATAAGTATCCTTATATCTTACAACTCAAATAAATCAGGTTTCTATCAAATTTTTATCAAAACTGAAGGACTTACTTGGCAAATATCAGTATGCTGACAGCACCATTTAGCTCACAGCAGAGCTGTTATTCGGAATGACGCTACCCAACACCTAGTCATATTCCATATTTGTTTATTTTGAGTGATGTTTTGCTTGTTTTTGTTTCTTGATTTTGCTCTATTATATGTACATTTCCTGTTTTCTTTTCAATGATAAAAAAGCTGTAGAATCATAAAACCACTTTGACACAGTGTGAGCACCTGTACTTTCCCACATCGCCGGCTTCGTGACCAATTTATCATGTTGAACATTTTCACAATGCTCAAAGCGTCAAAACTGTGAGGAAAAATTATAGTGAAAATTTATGAAATTTGCCTAGTCTTCGGTATTTTGTTCATTTTCTTAGACGAACAGACTACTGCCACCTGCTGGTGTGGAGAGTCACGTCCTCTCATGTAGGCATGTCCTGTTCTCCAATGGATGAGCCAGCTGGTCAGCTGTAGTCTGCATACAGGTCCAACTTTCCATCCTTTGTCTTCTTAAAATAAAACGAGCTGAAATAGATCAGACACTGGGCTTATTGTGTAAAAATACCTCAATTTTATTGAATTTCCATCGTTACAATTGCACATAATCAGTTTGAGCAATCTAAAATATTTATAGAAATTCATTGAGCTCTAAATGAACAGTCATCAGTCTTTAGCAGAGGCTTTAGAGATGTGTAAATATACTGAGAACTTCACTTCCCATGGGACAAGGTGATGAGGGCATGGTAACCCTCCCCGAACCACCCAACAGCAATGAGACCCTATTCCGTGTACAGTAGCATCTCTGGATACATCTTAGTCTGAAAAAAAAACAACATCTTAGACCAAAAAAAAAAAATCCCCACCCATGATTAAAAGAACACAACACACAACACCGCAACGTCAGAAGTGACATACAGCTGTGTGTACCAGCAGTTTACCACTTGCAACAGAGAAACAGAAAGCGTCACGGTTCGCAAGTCATGTGGTGGCATCTGACTTTGAGAACACTTAGAGAAGTGTCACACACTACAAGGGAAAAATAAAGCCTTCAACAAACCTCAGTACGATTCATACACAAGACGTAGCAGCAGATTTGAACTAAATTATCCTGCTGAACCCAGTCTATAAAGGGCTGGAAGCATGATATCCCATCTTTCAGATGTTTCTCATTCAAGAGGAAAGGATGATAAATTTCCTCTGATTCTCTCCTGAGCTTCAATCTGTCTCTGACCTTCATAAACATCACACCAAACATTTAAAAAAAAAAACCAGCCCTGTTCCTGTAAAATCCTCTTGCTTGCTGGATGTTACAGACACATCATCCAGAAATACGTGCCTGTTGTCGGATGCTCAGATTAACTCAGGGGTTAAGAAGGGAATCATGATGGGATGCAGTAATAATCACCCCACTCAGGCAGTTTCCACTCGGATGTCCTGCCCCTATTAAACGTAGTGACAGAGGTTTACTCAGCAGGTGAACACAAACCACAAATAGATGAACAGGAATTCCCTCATGCAAGCAGACATACATCAATGCACACACAGAAACATCAAAAAATCCTCTGACATCTATAAATATGTGTGCCCAAAAAAAGTTTTTTTCAATACAGGGAAAAGGATGATGACTGTTTTTTTCTGTGCA
Source organism: Antennarius maculatus (assembly GCA_013358685.1). Lineage (NCBI taxonomy): Eukaryota > Metazoa > Chordata > Actinopteri > Lophiiformes > Antennariidae > Antennarius > Antennarius maculatus. Next base: position 11,964,100 of record CM023626.1, on the reverse strand, counting down.
TGCGATGTGACCCGCTTTATCATCTCCCCAGAGAGGAACAACAGGGAAAGAAGAGTGCAGAATCACACAAAAACACAGGAAAAACAATGCAATGTGGTTTATGATCATTAGAGCTTGTTGAAAACTGAACGAGTCAACTATGTTACCAGAAGTGTCGCTCCCGTTAGCAGAACAAAAGAAATAAACAGCAAGTGAGGCTTTTATAAGGTTCTGAGTGCAGCTGAATGTTGCTGAGGATCAAAAAGACGTCTGAGAAGTAATTAAAATGGTTTTTCTCCTTCAAAAACATAGACAAATATATTTAATGTCAAAATTAGTAAAAGATACTGTAAATTCTTAAATATTAGCCTAAATGTGGTCTCCTGCTGGGTGTGGAACATATATCTAAGATAGAATATTTTTGGTTGTATGCTTTCATTTTGCATGTTGCATAGAAGCTATTAGTTCATGTCAACAGTGCTATAAATTCTTACTGGGGCAGGTTCACCCTCTTTTAAATCTCATCTTGTATGACATTAAATGAATAAAACAAACCAGATTGGCCATACGAATATCTTGAAAATTCATTTCGCTCATTTCAGAGGTAAAAGCCAACTGCATGACAACATTTTGAAAGAAAAAGGATCCTTTTTTCCTGCGTAGCACACACATTAGCGGGCAAACACACAAAAATGTGGCAACACCACTTAACCTAAAGGTTGCATGCCTTGAAAATACCTAAATGCCATGATGTGGAATACTACACCAAACTATCAGATGTCTTAGTAAATCCCACTGTGTAGGGTTGAATATTAAATGACATTTTCTTTTAATCGTCAGAATGAAAAAAAAATACACGTAATGCACTTACAGGGCTTCAGTATGCAGCACGTGTTTGACAAAAACAACTCAAAGGTTTTCTTTAAGCTGCAGTAAATAAAACTGAACACTTATCGCAAATGTTTGACAATGAGAACTGATGTGGAAAGCTCAAAACTGAGAGAAGCATCAAAAAAATCAACATTTTACATACCTGAAAAAATCTTTAGAAAGCACAGCTACTATTTGAGAATTTACAGTACAGTGAGTGATTTCACTTCAACTCAGAACCGTATAAATTCCGATAACTTTGCTACGACTGAAACAACGTCCATGTCGACTGTATGGTCAAAACAAGATCTTACAGTAACACCTACAATGTGACTATGTGATATGGCTCCTCAATACAGTGCAAAACGTCACAGCAACATGCAGTGTGTCCCAGAGGGGACCAGAAGGACAAAAACAGTGTTTTAAGCATTGTACATAAATCAAACGAAGTGTTTAAATGTTCACCGCAAAGATGCATTGTTAGGCACTTAAAACACCTACAAATACTACATCTAAACCAGACCCTGCACATGATGATTATAAGCAAACAAAGGGGATGTCAGAGCATCTGGACTAGAGCTCCCCTGAATATTTATCAAGCAGCAGGAAGGCTGCACACTTTCCCTCTCCCCACAGCAACCATCCCTTAAGTTGGCTCCACCTAAGCCCTCACTTCTGGACTCCAGATCTTTGGTCATTGGTCATTTTTGCTAAATTTGTGAAAATGTTACCAAATACCTAACAAACAACGATGACTGTGGTGTATCACCGGGGTCTTCTCTGCAAAAAACAAAACATGCAGGGTGAACACAACAGGTCAGGAGGGACGTGACAGGACGCACTGCAGCTGCAGAACTGTTTGACTCCCCTGAGGAACAGCAGAGGCAATTAAGAGTTTCTCAAGAGTATATTTCCTTCCCTGGCAGAAAAATGTACTAATGAGTGAGCCCTTAATGTTATCGCTATGGTGGCTAGTGGTGAGTTTGAATGATTTCATTGCAAAGGAAAAATGACATGTGCATAGGAGAGAAAGTGCGGTAGCATCGACTGTGTGCCAACTAGAATTCGCTGCGGTGTTTTTAATTGCGAGGGGTTGACTGGAAAGTAAGTGAAAACAGAGAGAATGAAACTTTAAGAGCCAGAGATTCATCTTTTAACACTTGGTGTAATTTTTCAGAGTTACCTGAAGAATAATAAGCTAAAGGCTATGGGACCTGAGCTCAACGGGTAACAGATTGTTGTGTAAAGGGTCAAAGGATAGTTGTCATTCTGCTACAAAAACAGGAAACTCCCAAGTGAATGCATTTAAATAACAGAGCAGACTGTACTGGACTGACCTAGGGACAAAAGAGCTTGTTTCAAAAAGCAACAATAAGAAAAACTAGTAGTTCTTCAAGAAACAGAAATCTAAGAGAATGCAGTGACCGTCAGATGGTTTAGCCTGGTGGAGTACACTAAGGCCCAATCTGGAATTACAAGAGACTTTAGGTGGTTCGTTAGATAACAGTTCTGCTGGCCCGTAAATGCTCTAAGACATGTTCTAAACACAAATTCCTTTGGAGATTGCATAAACGTAAGGAATTGACATTTTATTCATCAAACCTATCTGATAAATTTGGACATAAATGTTTTAAAGGTCTCTATCGAATGCCTTGCATAGAGAGATGAAATCCCCTTGTTACAGTGGACCACCATGGGAATTAGTTTAGTTAATGCTGAGACAGATTTGTCCATTCAAAAGGACAGACACAAATCTGTAATCGTACATTGGATCCTTGTAAAAATGCTTCCTTGATACCCAAGGGAATCAACTCTCATAGCTGCAGTATTCAGTATGACCAGCTTCACTATCCTCTTTCACAAATTGCAAAGCCAATGTTGTTGATGAGCAAAAGCGGCTTCACCCAACACTAAATGTTATTTTACTCATTTTATTCCACTAACAGAGTTATCTGGCACCCGAGAAACATCCTTTGAGTAGCAAATAGCATGGGATCAAAAACATTTGTTTCAAGGCTTAAAACACCACATTAGTTTTATAGAAAATAAAGTCTCAAGGGGAAAACAGGAGGACTTTACTTATCCATTGTGGCTGAATAAATTTTAGAAGACAGATCTAACAATCAATTTCATAACAGAATCATATAATTTTCCAGTCTTCTTTTAATGACAGATTGAGCCTTTTGGTTTCAATGTCATTTAGCAGAACTAAAGAAAAGTAAAAACAAACCAAACATGTTGCAAATGTAACGCCCTAAGATGATCCAGCAAGACAGTATTTATCAGCTGAGTGTCAAAAAAGCAACCCCTTCTTTTGTCATCAGAGAACACCATGAGAAAAAAAGCCACGGACCAAAGTAACAACAGAGATGAGTGCAAACAAGTAGATGAATACTGATGGGTTACAATGGGAATCAAAAGAACACAAACAGGAAGTGAAATAATGTTGCCATGCAGAGCACGATGGGGAAGGACGCTGATGTGATGGTAGAGGCAGAGATCCCTGCATCATCCTTCTTACCACTAACTATTTTCCCAAAGAGGCACATAGAAGGCTTGCAAGTTACGTTTCAAAAGCATTTACAGTTTGAGCCACGAAGAACACAATGAAAACATGTAAAGCCCACAACAGAAAGTCTCTGCTGGATCTGTCAAGTTTTCAGAGGGAAAACAGCAGCTGTAATAAATAAGAGAAAAATGCAGTAAATATGACTGGGGAAAAATTATCTAAATAACAACAATAATTAATATTATATTAACAACAATAATAATAATAGTAATAGCATCCAGTTCTTTTCATGTTGAACATGGAGTGGAGAGGGATGTGATTGGCTCAGAAAAGACAACAAGGAGAAAAAGGGCAATGTCTTCTCCCACAACTGACCACAATGTCATCACACACCTCAGTGAAAAACGTGTGTGTGAAGTAGGGCTGCACGATTGATCGGACTCAAGTTCCCTCGTACCTCTGTGCAATCTCGTCTCATGTGTGTTTGAATCTAATAGATGGGCTTGCTATGACAGATTGAAAGCCTGTTGAGGCTGTCATGCATTCCTCACAATCTCTGTCACGAATGTATCACCATCAATGTCTTGAGGGAGATACTGGCTAAACATTTGCACAAAGTATTTATCTGTACAATTCAGGTTTCTACGATTGTCTTGCCTGAACAGTAACAAACATACTACTCCACAGACATCACTAAACTTACTTAACAAGCTGATGTGATTTATGATCACCTTGCACAGTGATGGATGGTTTCTGGCTCAATCTATCTGATCATTATTTTTATTAGACATGCACTGTTGTAATTCCATTGAAAAGAAGTGGTGTCTAGAATTTTGCTCAGTAGCCCTGTTTGAAATATCAACATACACATAAAGTCAAATAAATAAGTTAGAACGCAGTTAATTAATGCAGCCAACCAAACTTCGAACAAAAATCTCAGAAACATTTCAAAAACAAACCCTTGCATTCTTTAGCACTGACCTATTTCTGATTTAAACACAATAGGCTCATGGTGCACAAGATGTCTCTAGACAAAATGCAAAAAGTTTTAAAACACAACAATCTGTGCCAGTATGATGACAAACTCAAAAAATATTAAAGGCAAAAAGTAAAGGATCACATATAATGTAAAGTTCTTCCACCATGTTGAATCAACGTGAATAAAGAAAATGTGTGTCAGCCTAATAATGTCAATTTTATTACACTGACTCAACATGTAATAAAAAATTTGTACTGAATGTGACCTTTAAATTTATGCAATAACATTAGATAAAAATCTTGACTACGTCAACTTTTTGGGTATATCTATTTTTTTGAGTGTCCGCAGAAACTACCCAAATATTGTGCACAGGCCTTATTAATTATAAATAAAAGGATTTTCATACAAAGCATCATTATAACTGACTATAAATGAGACTGCAGAGGAAATGTTTCATTCAAAAAGTGATGGCCTGCCTAATTCTGAGGAAATATTTTGCTGAACAGTAAAATCAATAATCTTATTTCATCCAAAATCATGCAGCCCTACAAACACACATAAAAATCATGCACAGCTCACACAAATACATTTTAACACACTCACAGGCAGCTAGAGCCCAAAACATATCAGGGAAACTGCTGAATCAGGGGAAGGCAGTTGAAGTGCAGTACCTAAAGGTGACCACTAGGAGGGGCCTTGTAGTGAGGCTGTACACAAGCGGGTCTACTGTTCCTCACTTGCCACATGAGCCCAATCCCACCCAGAAAGATATTCTGTACATGCAGTCAATTAATGAATGTTTTGAGTACACAAACATTTAGATTACACATAGATAGCATTATTTCATTCATCTTTTATGATATAATCTGCACCTCTTCACTTTTCAGTAATACGAAAAACAAAGCTTTGACCACTGTGACATTTAAACTCCACACATGGTCAAACGGATAATAGCAATGTTTGAGTTGTAAGCGTGCACAGACAAATCTAACTAAGAAGGAAGTTTTTGCATACAGATGTCTTAAATTATTTCAGATTATGTGTGACTCCCCTAGAGGCCAGATGGAGGGGGAGACCAGATTCTCCTTCGACTTTGTCAGCTTCTCCTCTGGGCTCCATCTGTCTGATTCTGAGGGAGGGGTGACAGTGTGGCAAGGCAGGGGGTGCCCTTCAGGTAAGATTGATTGAAGTTGATTGGTGGTTTTCATTTTGTTGGATTTCTTGTTTTAGCGGATCCTCCCTCCCTCCTGTGCAAGTGTGGAACATCAGTCCTCCAAGATAACTTTCACAAAGCTAGCCACGTCAGTTTCTTTGGCCTCATGGGAGGTGAAGAAGGGATGTTGCTGAGCAGGAAAATAACATTAACTTAGTCTCAGTGAAGTTAGAAATTATTAAACTATCAGGTCATTCTAATCTAGCAGGCGATGTACATGATGTAGCATCGTAACACAACTTCTGAAAGAGTGAACAAACATTCAGACAAACGGAAATAATAGTCTCAGGATGCTCTCCAGTGTCTGATTGATAGTATTACAAGGTACATAAGAGATAACACATGCTTGCATGAAATCTCTTGCAAATACAGAGTCATTACAAGAAAACAAGTTATCTTTTCCTTTCGGCTTTTCCCTTCAGGGGTCGCCACAGCGAATCAATTGCCTCCATCTAGCCCTGTCTTCTGCATCCTCTTCTCTCACACCAACTACCTTCATGTCAATGATATAAAAAAGATGTTAAAAAACACAGGACTCACCATGAGATCTGTATAAGTCGGCCTCTCTTTGGAAACTTTCTTTAAACTGCAGAAGCAAAAAGGAACGTCAGCATTAATTTGCACATACAGAGGCTTTGCACATATCAAAATGCTGACTATGACCTGGAATTCCATTTAATTCCCAGGAACATAATCAAACAAAGACTAAATACGGAGATAGATTGATGGAACGAATGATTGACAGATCAATAGGTCGACAGATAGATACTTTATCATTTGCGGAGGAAATTGCATATATCCAGTCCTCATATAGTCCCTGCTTAAGCTGCTGCCCCCGCGACCCGACCCCGGATAAGCGGAAGAGAATGGATGGATGGATATAGTCACGCAATCATGCACATATCCGAATTATACTGGAAGTCCATGGTGTAGAGGGTGAAAAGAAGAGGGGTAAGCACTGTTCCCTCTGGTGTCTCCATACCGCTGGTTACCACTGAAGACAAGCAGTCACTCCTATGAACATACCGGGGTCTGTATGTCAGGTAGCCGGTGACCCAGCTCACAGGGTAGGGGTCCAGTTTTTCCTGCAGTAGCTAAGGCTGGATGGTGTTAATGTTGCTCGAGAAGTCAAAAGAGAGCACCCTAACAGCACAGCCTGGTCAGTGACCTCAGTTTGTCCAATTTTTTTGGGGAAGCCTGTTGACGTTCCCCGTAATAACAGAGGGGATGGAAAGTCTTGACCACCTGCGGCTAGTGGCTCTTGCTGTTAGCCTAGCCTTTTCAACGCATCCCACTTGACAGCCACAATATCTCTGCTGGAGCTTGACAGGGATAAGGTCACATATTCCTGGTTCTCCTCTGACCCTCATGGACAGTAACTCCTCCCTGGAGTACAGTAGTCTATCACTATCCATTTTAAAAAGTAGAAGAAGGACACACAAAAAAACCCCACTAGAACAGAGCAGAGGAAAGCTGTTGCCTGCTCGTACATGCGCAGGAGAGCCAAAAGGTTTCGAGTCAGATAAGTAAACATTTTATCATACAAGGTTTGTTTCTGTGGGCACATAATAATGAGTTATTACATATTGAATTTCACATCATACTAGCATGGCTGTCATATAATCATATAACTGACTTTGAGTTCTTGTCAGACAGTGACTACAGAAGAATGTCATAATGAATTCAGATTATCAGATTAAGGCAAAATTAACTAAAACCCACTCTACTGAGATCAACACACATTTTTGTCTGATTTGTTGTGGCTTGCTAGAAGGGCACGGTAATTCTGCTGGCTTCTGGCCCAAAGAATCAGCCTTGAGTGAACTATGAGAGGGAAAAATGGCAAAAATGCGGAACTGAATGTTTTCCAAATAGGGTCAAAATGACAATGATAGAAGACGCACCACTGAGAGGTGAAGTCCACAAACTCGGGGGAGAACTGGTCAGCAGGAAGCTGGGGCGAAGGTTCTTCCACCACCTGCTTCAGTTGCTGGAAGGGCGTGCCCCATGATTCGTATGGGAAACGCAGGATGGCGAGCTCGATCTGAGTTACAGAGTGGAGCAGATGTCACTTGAATAACAGAGCACACATCTGGTGATACCAACAGCTTTCATGTTTTTGATTAAAAGTCTTTCACTTCTGTCACTGAAGTACATTGTGGTTTCTGTGAACACTGAGTCACTGAATGCATAAGCAAAATTTGGATAAAACAAAACAGTTTCACAATATGCGAAAACAACAACAGTCTCACTCTACTCAAGTTTAACCCCATGGGTTATCATATGTACAGGATAAACCTACTTAAGTTCTTCATTTGGTTTCTTTTGCGGTCACTAGTCATAAAGCACACTAATGAAAATTCACTAACAACAATAACTAACTTCCATTTTTATTGACGATCACTCCAAATGTCATCTCTATATTTTTACCATTTTAACTTCTTATATAACCCAACTCATCGCCACAGACAGTAATCACAACTTAGTTAATATGAATGTAGCAAGTTTTTCTCAAACCTAGTGGTGAAATGATTTTTTATTAACCAATGATAAATTTGGTTAATAAAAAACAAAGCATTATGCATTTGTCTTAATTTAAAGAGTCTATTTGCTACTTTTCTCTCATGATGTCATTGTGATTTAAAAGCATTTGAGCTTGGTTTGAACATATCATGAGCATATCGTCCTCCCCATTTTATTGGTCTATAAAAAACACAGAATGTAATTAATGACCTAAATGTCCCAATTAAAGCAATAAAAAACAAGACGTAGTCTGATGAAGTAGCAGAGAAGAATGTGCTTATGTTTTCTGTCAAACGGCCACCAAAAAAAAAATTTTCTTCTGGACTGATCATAGTTGGAAACATTTGGGACAATACAACATAAAGCAGCAAAGTATATAACAAAGTTCTAATCATTTTCTGTTTAAGTACAGTCAATTTTACATCAACCAAAAACATTTCCCCTTCAACACCTTATGTTATGCTGGAATTAATTATTTAGATGTAATAAAGCACCTGCCCTCTATCCTGTATGTTAACTGGGTCACAATGAAATCTTCCCTTCACATTTGTATTAACATAGAATTTCCCCATGAGAGATAAATAAAGTACAGATTATTATTATTATTATTATTATTATTATTATTATTATTATTAATATTACTATTATTATTATAACATTCATTGTCTGTGTGCCTCTGAAGTGTGTCTTGAAGACAAGACAGATACTCCAAAAATCTGATCCAATCTGGCACATTTTATTCCATCCAGTAACTGCTTGATGTTTTGGAAAACGAGATATTAACCTTTGACTACTGAAACTGAACTACTGGGTTTATCTCTATCATTAAAAACCTTCTCTTCGAGTATCCAAATATTCTGCTCTGTAGTTAGTCTTGTTCTAGTACACTGACTGTTTCTCTTTAAAACCTGAAGCCAAACGATGAACCAGATTCAAAATGAGGAGAAAAAGCCATTGATTGCAGACTCCACAAAGCCAAAACATTGTCTGAAAGGCATATATATAAAGGTTATGGAGTTTTAACCACTCTTAATCATATGTCTAGACACCACTTTGCCTCAAGTTGTGCCTGATCATGCACCAAATTTCCTTTTTACGTGTGAAACATGCCCTACCCTTCACGTAATTTAATTTGGATTTAGCTGTAATGAAGACCTTAAGTTTAGTGAGATGGACCAATTTAAGAAAAGTCTCCATGAGATTGAGTACGTTTAGAAAGTGTGCAATATAAATTCACATGGAAATGAAAAGAGCCATGAAAGCTGATTTACCATCGTGATTCCTAAACTCCAGATGTCAGACTTCACATTGTAGCCTTTCTGGTTTGTCTCAGGGTTGATCCTCTCCGGCTGCGAGACAGAAGGTCAGATGATGTCACTTACAGCGTTGGTTGTCAAGGCTGACCTGCTCACTTCCCCACCATCCTTAACTTCTTGTAGACACACAGGCTGCTATGTTCCCTCAGTGCTAACCTGGCCCTAAAAGCCACTCAACCAATCAGCAGCCAAGCAGATAGGGTTAAAATGTAACCAGGCGTATTAAAGGTGTGGATAAAAATGGAGGGAAAGCAGAAATGAACCTGTTCACCCACTGAACTACATGGCCCCCCTTGTAAGAAGACATTTCATACATATTACAAGTTTAATTTTAGATTGTTGTCTGAAAACAGAAGCCTGCTGCACTTGGAAACAGAAATATAAGCAGATAAACAATGATCTCAAACTCCACACAAAGCTTTCTGTGCATCATTACGAACGACTCCTTTCACAATGTCGTTTTGTTTTCGCTTTTTCATTCGATGCATTGTTTTAAAAATACTGTTTAGAACCACTCTGCGAGTAGAACGGGTAGAACTCCCCGAGGAGCTTTTGACTTGTAATAACTATTAGCACGTCAAAGCAATATTCTCCCAATTGAGTTCCTGTTTTGTTGCATTGTCATGTTTGCAAAGATGTCTACCTGCAAGCCTGCGGGCGATAGGGTACACATTCCTCAAGTTTTTTACTGTTCTGAAAACAGAACAGCTCTAATTTCCAAAGAAATGCACCAAACAGCAAAAATGGCAATGAGGAAAAACACTGCAACCTGGCAAATCTGTCAGCAAATCTTAACCCAATAGTACTGAGTTGCTGCAATGTAATTGGCGGATTACAATTTTTTTGTTTCCAAAACACATTCAGCCTAAATAACTATTAAATTCATGAGCAGTGACAGGCTGACCAAGAGAGCAGCATTCAGAGCTACTGTCAAAGTCAATTTCAATAAATTCCGGAACATTTTTAGATATATAAATAATCATGTCAATAAATACCAATTTTACATGCTGTCTGTCCATGGCTTGTAATCTTTTTATACAGAAATGAATCACTAGTGTTTTATATGTTTAAAAAGGTTGTTTTCCTGCCTACCGCCATGTAGGGTTTACAGCCGGCATCCATGGTTTTAGCCACAGAGTCGACCAGGTATCCGCTGATGCCGAAGTCGCACATCTTCACTTGGCCCTGAGTGTTAATCAGCACGTTGGAGGGCTTCACGTCTACAAGGACAAAACAATTTCCAAAAAAAAAACAAGCAACAGGTTTCATTGGTGTGCAGCCACATCATGGTTTTTGATCACACTAGCATTCACTTCATTTTTTATCTGAATGATCCGAAAAATCATCAAAAATACTGGAGGGAGGGAGGGCAAGAAGGAAGGACAAAGGAAGGAAGGCAGGAAGGAGGGAGGGAGGGAGGGAAGGAAGGAGGGAAGGAAGGAAGGAAGGAGGGAAGGAAGAGATGATGCATCACAGAAGTCATTAGGAGGCTCTTACCCCTGTGTATGACTTGCAGACTGCTGTGCAAATGCTCCAGGGCTTTTACTATCTGTAATAACAAAGCCCATCCATAAACAAATGACAGTTACGTAACAAATATCTTTCTTTAACGTTGCACCAGCTCAGTATTCACAGGAAGTTCATCATAGAGTATAAATTTTTAATCATTCACATTATCCTGCATGAAGTGATTAGAGTGAACCCACTGAGACAGCGATCTTTCCCAGGATGTCCTCCGGGATCTTCATACCCTTCTCGATCACCTGCTTGTAGAATTTGTCGAGGGAGGTGTCCATCAGCTCCATGCAGATCCAGACGTCACCCTGGCAACATGCAGTCAAATTTGGAAAAGAGTAGAAGAAAAAAATGGAAAGGAACAAAGCACCAGGATGCATTCCAGACAGATGGGAAGCAACAGATTTTCCAGTGTGTTAGTCACGCTCAGGAAATCCTGAATATCTACTTTGCTCTTGCGAGGGGTGTTTGTTATTTTCCTGCAAGTCAATAACGGATGCAGATTTTGACAGACCAAATGATCCATAGTCAGATAGCAGCTAATGTTTGCTTATCTGAAATGTATTAACATTAGCATAGATACTAGAAGATGTGATAAAGAATTCACTTAAAACTGTTGTAATGCAAACTGGAAATCTTGTCTGCAAGGACACAAGTGGCCATATAGTTTTGGGAAAGCTTTCATTGATGCAATGCTGGTGTGGACGAGTTGAGATTTACACGTTACCTCTCTGAACAGCGCCCCATAGAAGGTGACTGTATAGAAACAGTCCACTGTCCTCATGGAGATGTCCAAATCCATGAGCAGCCTCTTCTGCTCCTGAGTGTTCACTGTGGCCCGAATCCGCTGAGAGAGGACAATGTTGAAAGATACAGAATGAAACAACACACAGTCCTCACTCGCATTAACAAAGTGAAGAAGAATGAAATATTGCCGTTAAGCATTAAATCCATCACCGCATGTTGACAGTAACGTGATGAATTTTTGGATTTGAAATGTTTCCCAAAAAAAATGTTCAACTGAAACGAAAACCTTAAACAAGTAGCTTAGCAAAATTTCCACTTCTGAAAATTTAAGTGTGTTCCAAACAGAGCACGTCATCTGGGTGACGGACACCTGCTGATTCGAAGAGAAACCCTTCATAAGTCAACGGCTTGTGAGAAAATTCTGCCTCAAGTGACGTCACTGGAGGAGGACTACAAATGGAAGATGGCAAGACTACAAATTCAACAAAAAAAAGAAAAACAGTTTTAATGAAGAGAGCCAGACACCTGACTTCCTCTTCGCTCTGGACCTACACTGGGAACAACAGGTGCAGCCAAACTAACTCTGGTCCTTTGAAGGCAAATACCATTCTTTGTGGCAACTTTATTTACACTGAACAACACAACAGCAGCACAACGCGTGTGAATGCACGGTGCGTGGAGACTGTACTGCTGACGTTTATTTTTCGTTCATTGACCAAATGGCTTCAGTGTGAAGCTGCTGGTGGGGGGGGTTCTGTGAGTGCAGAGCTGCCCTTCACTTGCCTTCACAGCCATGATCAGCCCACTGGGGACATGCCTCATCTTGTCCACCACTCCGTACGCTCCTCGGCCCAGTTCACAGATCTGCTCCAAGTCATCTGCTTTTACCTCGAAATTCTGTTTCATAGAAAAGCGTGAGAACAAGAAGAGAGGTGGAAACAAAGGCTTAGCATGAACGGAGATGTTCCAGAGATTAAAGACAGTATATCTGCATTCTGTCATCTATATATTTTAAAGACAGACACTTCCACTCCGAATCTCTAAAAGCTGCCTCCATCACAGATGTTAGATTTTTTGTAAGTTAATCAACAAAAATCATTCAGTTGGACTTCTAGCCAACTAGAAGAAAGAAAAAGTAGGCGTTTCTGCCAATGGAAAATTCCATTTATTTGATGAGTTTAAAATAAATATTTTTACAACAGGATGGGCAATAAAGGCATTCCAGTCTCCCCATAATCAGAAGTGTTCAATTCGGCTGTAATGTTCATTCAGGCATTCTTAACAGCGAACAAAAGAGGAGGGAAGGAAAATAAACAGTGAGGAGTTATGCAAGAGTCCAAGGCAAGAGGAAAAAATAGAACCCCTGAAGGGGATTTGGGAAAGGTGCGGAAATGAAAGCCAAAATGCGCCGATCCAAAATGAGTCCAGAAAATGAGCCAGTTACCTTCTCTCCGATGGTCACACAAGCTTTAGAGTCCAAATCTCTAGGGGGTCTAAATCACACAGACAGAAAGACAGACATGATAAACTGGTTACATTTTGGCAAATGAAGAGGAAATAACTCATTCATTCATTTATTCATCGTCAACTGCTTCATCTGCTGGAGGAAATAACGACAAAATAAACAGTAAATGTTCAAAAAGAAAAATCCCAGATGGAAAATGAACATGATTTTAATTAAAGCTGGTAAGGGAGAATGTTAAGATCTGAGTCTCTGTTCTGGATAAAGTTGATAAAAAATAAAAATGAAACAATTAAAAAAAACAAATAAATGCTTTACCATGTTTTAAAAAAAACATGTTCCAGAAAATAGCTAAAAAGTCTAACAGTCGAATTTTAGCAATACATCTCTGTTGCTAAAAGCTACTAGTGTTAAGTTTTACCTTGCAGCTGAGAATTACCCCCAAGTCTGAGCTTCATGTTAACGAGAATTCTCAATGGTTATGAGCCTTGCTGCGTCATAACTGTGCAAATGTCAGGGGTTTGGAACTCAAACAATATACCCAACGCGAATTGAAGCAATTGATGTAAGAAAAGAGTTTCTATTAAGCCAGCATTTGTACAATATATTGGAAAAACTGAACTCTTTGTGTTGAGCAGGATGTGACGATCATTATTCACACTGATGAGGTGTGATTCAACTTACACTGCAGCAGGAGGAGGCTGCTCAAACACCTCTTTGGAGAGCTTGAGCACCGGCTTCCTCTTACCTGCAAATGCATAAAAAGCCATGGAACATCATAAGGAACCTGAGGGTAAATCAAGTCTGATTGATTAATTACTGGTTAGAGTCAGGACTCGATAGTACTCATTTGCAACTGGATCATGTTTAACTGCAAAAGTTAAACCTGTCGATGTAACATTTCACCCATTTTTAAACAGCAGAAGATATAAATTACTTGATATTTATGCTAAAAACTGACAATGCAAGAATTATGGCTTCAACTGCTACATATTTTCATTATTGACTGATCTGGTAATTATTTTCTTGATTATTTTCCAGTGGCAAATAAGTAGAAAGTGACACCTTTAAATTGAATTCATTCCACTGCTCAAATATTCAGAACTGACACCTGTACAAAATCGAAAACTGGTAATACGTGAAATGTTTGACAAATTCGATCAATTACATCAATGATTATCTTGATTGCTGCAGAATAATGTGATCCACTCTGAATCAATCTACAGCGGATTACACCAACAGGAGAGTACAAACAGAGCATGTTATAAGTGGAGTAAAGGCAGAAGAAAAGCATCCAGATGAGACTCCAGAGGACGAGCAGCTGAGCCTACCAAAAGATGAAAGCACACTTAACATCTTAACAACAATTAGGACGAGCGATCAGGTGATCTGCATCAATTTATATATCAATTTATAAGCAGAATGAGGACCAATGGAAATTCATTTAAAGCACTAAGAGAAGGGAAACTTCAATCAAACCTTGATGATATTAAGAGTGAGTCAGCTGCTCACTGTTACTTTCTTAAAGGCCAATTTGTGCTGAGCATGAGTGAAATTCAAAATCAAAACAGTTTTCGCTGGTTGTGTTGAGAGTAGCCATCAGGCGCTGATGCTAAATGATTCAAACTTTCCTTATCCAGACAAAGACCAACACAGTGTCTCCTATGCATCGCACCTGTCTTTCAGTTCCTTTTGGAAATTTCCTGTTGACATAGCAACGGCAGCAGGAGGCCAAAGCTCTGTCTCATCGCTGACACTTACGGTTGGATGCAGCAATTGAATCCAGATCCTAATTGAGTGCAACAGACACCGAGAGCAAGAAAAAGAGGAGAACGAGAAGGAGGAGATCCTGCAGCTCAGGTGTGCTTGCTCCATCTGGAGGTCCTGCACTGATGGCTGGACTCAAGGCTGGACTCCTTGCTAATGGGGCGTTATAGTTTCCCATGGGTGTGATCAAGTGAGTGTGTGTCTCCGTCTCCAGACAGTATCCGGCTCAAACCTCCTCAGACTAGATTGCGGCAGCCGATGCCAGTCAGAGCTCGTTCCAGTAGAGGTATATGTAAGCAAAGCCATGTTGGATCTGTTCATGCAGAACAACCTGAATGTGTGTGTGACTGTGTGACTGTGAGCAGCAATCACACCAAATTTTAAAGTAATATTTAAAGCGGCCACATAGTGCGCTGCCCTGTCGATGTCATAACATGCTCTTTTTAAAGTGAAACTGAAGGTGTGCCTCTTCAAAAGAACTGGAGCAGTGCCAGATGAGTAACTGGAATTCCTTACACTCCTGTCTTGTGAAAAAATTTAAGAACAATCATGCATAGCTACAGATTGATCTATCGGTCAAAAAACGGTCTTTTAGGCACATCACAAACAAACACACGGTGTCCCGGTTTATTCAGACACTGCTGGGCGTGACGCTGCTGTACTATGTGACCCTCGGCTGGCCTCTCGTTGCTTATCTCCTGGTCTCTGCTTCCCAGTGCAGCTTTGTTGGGACTAAAATGTCAATTTGAGTCCCACCTAGAGGCGTTTACACAGACAACAATAGTAACTGGAAACCTGAAGCAGGTCAATAATCAGCACACACTAAGAACTAGGCAAAAACAGACCATGAACACCTGCAGCAGGACTGCACAACCCTCTCAATGTGTTACTTTATTACAAGACGGAACTTTGGGATGGTAGTCACGCAATTCTGGAATATACTGGGCACATTGTGCATGTACAAAGTGTAACACAACATGTTAAGAGTAAAGTATAACTTTGTTTTTCCCTTAAGAAGGTTCCATCAGGGAAATTAATTTCTCCGTCGCACACAGCACAGTAACTACACAAAACACAGAAAAAGCACACAGAAAGCACCAGCACATAGAAAATAGTACAACACCAAATAGAAAGAGTAGCAAATAACCCATCAAGAATATATAAATAGAAAATTGACAGACATATCTCAGCATATTGCTGGCACAGTATGTTCAACGTGATTAGGACACACCTGGAAAAAATGTGTTTTAAAAATATAATTTATCATATCAATAACTATGATAAGAATTGTTTTTGCAGTGTTGACTAAAGAATTAATATAAGATTATTTCCTTTTCAACTGTCAGGATTGGTCGTGTCTCTCTTCATGACTGACTTGAAAATTGATGTGTTTTCCATGTTTTTTCATCAACAAATGTGGTGGAGTGCGCCAGGGTGGCGCAGTGGGTAGCGCTGTCGCTCCAC
Source organism: Antennarius maculatus (assembly GCA_013358685.1). Taxonomy (NCBI): domain Eukaryota; kingdom Metazoa; phylum Chordata; class Actinopteri; order Lophiiformes; family Antennariidae; genus Antennarius; species Antennarius maculatus. The sequence continues at coordinate 11,947,756 of CM023626.1, read as the reverse complement.
AGCAAGGCGGTTCCAGGTTCGAGTCCCGATCTGTCATAGTTTGCATGTTCTCCCTGCGTCTGTGTGGGTTCTCTCCAGGTTCTCCGGCTTCCTCCCACCTCCAAAAACATGCGCTTCAGGTTAATTGGCCAGTCCCAAATTGACCGTAGTGAATGAGTGTGTGAGTGTTTGTACGTGTCTCTGTGTGGCTCTGTGGCGGACTGGCGTTGTGTCTGGAGTTTCACTCACCTCACGCGACAGCGGATGAAGCGATTAGAAAATGAATGAGTGAATGAATGAATGGAATGTGGTGGAGAATGGATGGAATTTTTCCCAAAATTTAACCTTGCAGACATCAAAATAAATAAAAATTAGAAAACAAAATCAGATGTATGTATCTCTGCAAAAATTAATAAATGGGGCAAAAAGCGTATCTATTATTCATTATAGAAGGCCAGTGTCATTCAATTGAGGATTATTCAGATGGTAGAATGGATCCAGGATTAATATGTTTTTAATGCAAGCTATGACGCACTCTCCTCTGACTCTGATTGGTTCTTGTATTGACATTTTGAGACTTTTTTTGCCCTTGGTATTTTTTTCTTACCATGTGACATACATAAATACTGACAAACCAGCGGTAATATCAGATCATCAAGTGTCAATATTTTACTGAGTACTTCTTTTGAAAGCATGTTTAATGATACTTCATATCTACAAAAAAGGACAACTTTGAAAAAAAAAAGGACAACCTGAAATCCTATTCATCACAATCTGCCTGCTAGCTATCAAAAAAGATATTTTTGAAACCTTTTCAGTGGATGAAAATCCAGGTTTCCCAAGATGATAAGTCAAAGTCAAATAATTTGTTAGATGATTTACCTTCAAAAAGGCAAAACAAAAAATTTTACCCTGTGTTTGCAGTGAAATTATCCTTTATCTATCTCTGCTAACTTGGTGAAAAATGTGCCTTGTGGCCTGAAAGCATTAAGAGATTGTGAGACAGGAGGCAATATGAAGAAGTCAGATTTATTCTTCCTCAGGATGCATATCGCCATGCACAGTGCATCACTGGTCAATTCTAATCTAAGTACAGGCTAGACACGGCTGTCCCGCTCGAATAAAGTGAGCTGCAGGAAAAAGTAGCATGTGAGGTGCGCTAAGTCCTAAGCAGCCGGGATTGGCCTGCTGCCTGTTGTGCTGGTGATGCATGCCATCCAGACGCCACGCATATAAGTCCGACTGACATACAGCTCAGCGCAGTATGAACGATCACGGCTCCTACGACAAGAACACTGCAAATCTTCTGCTGCCAACTGAGAAGGGAGCAAAGGGAGGTGGTGGGAAAAAAAGAGGACGTTGTGGGGGGTCAGAAGGGCGGCGGATTATGTAATCGTTTTAGCTGGCAGGGATAAGCACGCATTCTGCTTTGTATTATCACACAGCAGAGAGGAGGAAAGCACTGAGATCCTTCACTGGCATATAATCTACTAATCAAATCATTGGTTTACAGAAATTGTGATTAACAGGTCAGTCAATTATGTAACAATTCCAAAAATTCTAAAGATTGTTTGATGATGGAAGTTACGGCAAGAAAACAGATTTAAAAAATTCACATTCAGCCGTTCTTGTTTTATGGAGAGTTATCTACCAAAGAAATAAATGATACACTTTATATGACACTTATGATATGATAATAAAAAATATATAGATCCAGTAATTAAAATAAAGTGTGATAAAGTGTGTTTTGCATAATATGGGACCCTTAACTATACTTCTGACATTTATCTGTTATAAAGGCAGAGGAGCAAAAATATTAAGCAGCCTAAGATGATACTGAAATAAAGTAGATGTACTTCATATTGCACTCAAGTAACACAAACTGCAATATTGTCCTTTATTCTTGATAAGCTCAGCAACTAACTCGCACATTGTGGTAGGCAGGGTGGCTTAATTAAAAGCAGCAGTACGTATAATTCCTGGTGATTTGCATCACATGAGCTCAACTATGTGGAGAGATGCCCGAGCCAAGCCACGGAAGATGTGCTCCTGGTTTCTGCCGCACCCAATATAAGCATGCAATCAACCTTGTCATGCATTTATGTGCGCGTGTGCGTGTGCGTGTGTGTGAACAGTGAAAGGGAAAAAAAATAATGCTGACAGGAAAGTCTGCAGGCTAGAAACAGAGACATGCAGAGAGACTCAGCATGTGAGGGCAGGTGATAGCCGGCCTGCGTGATAATGAGCCCCGGATCACGGGGACAGGCAGTGCCCTGCTGCTAACCCTCACATGCACTCTAGTTGGAATTCCAACAATCCCAAGAGTTCCTCAATGGAATTCCACAGACCCACAGCAAGACGGATCAACCGCAGACAGTGAGAGGCAGGGAATTGCACAAAGGGCCCACAAGGAGGGACAGGAAAAGACAGGAACAGAGAGAGCTACATGGAGACAGATATGAGGGGGGGGTGCAGTTAGCAGTGAAAAGAGATTTGAAAATAGCTGCAGCCCCTCCGACCGCTCTGGCAGGTTGTGAGATATTCTACACTTCCAAAGACGGCAACTCCTTTAGCTTACAGCTGTTGGAAGCTCCTTTGGGAATCAAGTCATCGCCGGCTCATGCTACACTTCCTGCGAACTCAGTTCAATGAAAACGACGCTCACAGAAAGCCGGGCGTGCCAGGGTATCCGCTTTGGGTTGCCTCAGAGCAAGAAGGCCCCAACATCAGATAACAGAGCTCTTACGGGTTTATCTTTCATCGGCCAATGCGGTCGATTTACACAGTGATCCAACTGCTTGGGTTGTAAAATGAGGGTCGTGGCGGACGACTGACGTGAGTCACAGTTTGATGAAGGACAGCTGCTTCCAAATCTACGACAACCCTGAACACACCGTACACTAACAATCTAACTGGTTTCACCAGTAGTTAAAGACTGTATTTCTATTTGAAAATTCACCCCGTGTCATGAAAGCTCCCTAACACTTATTATTAGAATTTATAAGTAAAATCAGACCTGATTCTGAAACCATATCATTAAACAAAACATTAAATGTTTCATAAAGGAAATAAATTAAATTAATATCTTCACAAACGGGCAATACTTTATGTACAGGTCCCAGTAAAGAATCAAATAAATAAAGGAAACTTTAAATTTTGTGTTGTCTTCGTTAAGCTGCAAAAATTAAAAGATGAGTCAATCCAATGAAAATAAGTCAGTAAGTATTACTTAGTTCATTAAATATTTCAGCTCATAACAGCCAAACCTGTTCCAGATTCTTGAATATCAGGATTTTCTAAGTGGTGGCTTTGGCTTTGGACCACTGACTCAATAGTAAAACCCCGGGCAGCTGGGAATGATCAATCAATAATGAAAATAATTGCTGGTTGCAGCCATATTTGTTCTGCATCTTAACACAACGGTCTGTGCCGTTTTTCTGAAACACTTCAAACACAGCTTAACCTCCAAGTAAATTACATCACAGGAATGGAGGCCTGGTAACTGACAGGCATAATTTATTTTGAATAATTTACTATAGGATCCACAGTTGAGTGTCGCTCGCAGTCAAAATGGACCTTCAGCCACAAAATACTGAGTCACCGATGAAGTCTGTAACGGATCTGAGGACAAAGAGGTAAACTTCATAATTCATGTGACAAGAGGGGGGGGAGGTCTGATAACTCATCATCTGCTCGTCCATGTGCCGACCACACAGAGGAACAGTGTGCTACACAGACAGCCATACAGTATGTGACTGTGTCCGAGTGTCTCTTCCTGTACAAACTCAACCAAGCACACGCATGTGTGCGCCCCCTTCACACACACACACACACACACACACACACACACATAACGATATAATGCAACCAATTATTTGAAGATTATTTCTTCAAGTAATTTGCAATACTTACTGATGTTTTTGTGCTTTCTATAATTCAATTCGACATCATAGTGTTTCAGACTGTTGTTCAGATTCTTCTAAAATGCGTTTATATAATCAGGTATGCATACAGTCTGCAGCTTTACTTGTTTCACTATGAGAGTCTTTTCTTTCTACACACACCTTCAATGACCAGGATAAACTACCACAACATTTTCCGATTGGCACAGAGGTGCTAATTGAAGCTGGTGATACATTGTTTTATTTTAACACAGGTGCAACAAGGAAAAAAAAAACAAAACAGCTGGCTGGAGGGTTATATTTGGTGAAGGAGTATCTCCAGACTCCTCTCACGCACAAAATCCATCTAGTGCAGCCGCTTTCCTAAATTGTTATCAAATGCAAGACACCAAAGAGTCGCTTAAGCATATTTCCGCAGGGGCTAATTCTAGATGTAATTCTTATATATTTGCCAGGCAATTGCAGATTTATGTCTCCACCCAGTTGCAATATTTGCATCCACTGTTTGGCAATGCAAGGCTGTGCCACGGTGTGACAACCCTCCCTCCCCGACCTCAACCCCATTCTCATCACATTTCTGCAGAAAAAATAAATCTGGAAACCTGTTGCCATCACGACCAAGAGGGTTACTCCAGGTTGAAAGGAGTCCTGAGTTTATATGTCAGTCATTTTCACCAGACTCTCATTGTTTAACTTCATTACAACAAAGAATTCCTATTGATGGCTCACAGCTGTGAGATACAACTATAGTTGCCAGCAATGAAGCTGAAATAAGCAGAATTTATATATATATATATATATATATATATATATATATATATATATATATATATATAGAGCCCAATTTGTGGTTTCTAGTAATGGCTATAGTAAAATCTAGAAGTACATGCTTAGTCAGTCACCCTTATGAAAAGAGAATAGTTCAGTGGATCATCTGGACAATGCTCTTAACAAATCTACTGTCGCAGCCACAATGGGACCGACTGGTCCAACAATCGACCAGGCAAATTTCGTATCTGTACATGCAGCCTCTATTTGCATGACAAGAGGGGACATTTGTGCAGGGGGCACGAGGCCTGCAGGAGGACAGGAGCTGGGTGGGATGCATCTGTCAGTCGAGCACACAACAGCACTCGGCATAGCATACTATGGCAAGGGTGAAAACTATTACGCAGGGAAAAGCTCGAGAAGGGGATATGAGAACAGAAGGAAAAGCAGAGCGGAGTAATTTAGCATTGTCTGGTAGAATTAAATGAAACGCACAGAAAATTGCTTCGTCAGAAATTCAATAATTATGTGCAAGTGCAAGAACATTTCTATTTGAAAATAAACAGCTTTTAAGATTTTAATAGTACTATTCATACACTGTTATTGCCTAATCACAAATAATCTATTTTCAGCTAAGGGCCTCTAAAAGAAGCATCACTATTAGAATATTCTGTAATGACTCATGATGTGGCCATGATGATGTCACTTTGCTGAGATACAATATGTATCATCACTTGATTGAATTATTGACAACAATGATTTTATAAAATCATCTCTTCCACATATTGGTCGGCCAAAACATAAATTAATCAGCTTTTCAGAGAATTTCCTCAAATTCCAGTGACAGATAGACAAATGACCAAACTAACATGGTCATCTCAGCGCCTCCAAATGATTGGTTGTCACACAGCTACAGCAGAATCATTCGCGACGCCTGAAGATGACTGACAGAGCTGATTTTGTCATTTTGTCGATAGCAAAAACAAAAAAAACTTCAGTCAAAACTCCATTGAGTGACTACATTGGCTGAGGGATTAAAAACTTGTTTTGTTCAGCCTACATTTTCTGCAGCACACAATAAAAGAGACCTACTACCACTGTCACAAAAGTCCCATTCATCTATGAACAATAAAAAAAAAAATCTCTGGGCATTAGTCATCACAAGATGAACTGGCTGCAACAAGACAGTTCCTCTGTGTAGGTGGGCGGACAATTGACTGTACCAGATCAACAGTGAGAGGCTTTGACCATCGGGGGCTCTCTCTCCTACCTGCACAGCCTTTAACTGTGTTTGTGTGTGTGTTCTGCATGTTGTGCAATGAGCCAGCCTCAGTTTGGACTTCTTGGAAAACATGTAGAGGGGAGGAAAAATGTCTCAACTGCCTGTACTGCAGCTGCAATTTCTCTGCAAGTTGCATTGAACTCAAAGAGCTCTCTGGCTGCAGGACATTTTCTCCACAGCCCCTACTGTTCCTGCACGGCAAATACGATGGGGTCAAAGTGTGACTTGTGTGCTTTTGTACACATGCTGGGCAAAACGCTGAACATCAGTGGCCACTCACCAGGGGCTTTGACTCCTAACCAGTGGTCTGGACAGGATGAGCAGCTGACATAATGGGACAGCCTGTATTTACATCCTAAACAAGCCTCTGTTCTTGAACTCACCACCTCCTAAATACTCACAACTTATTCTATAAATAGATTTCCCATCACAAAGCAGAAAAAAAAAAAAAAAAAAAAAAACTGCACCCATTAACCACTCAAACTTGACAGTTGCAAGTTGTCACGTCACGTTTTCTCGCTGCAACAAACCATATTTGTAGTCCTGCACACGATATGGCTTTCATTATTTACCTGGAGCCATGAGCAGAAGGCATATGCACAAACTCGTGCAGAGTTTATTATAAAAGAGTTGCAATGTCCTTGTCTATCTCGTGACTATAAAAGGCGCAACTGAGCTCCACATCCCCGTCTATATGTCGCTAATAACGTCGATAGGAGTACATAGAGCATCGTCTTACCAGGAACTGTGCAAAGGGGAAGATCTTAAAACAGGAAATGCAACTGACCCTTCTAAGCCGTCTAACTTTAAAATGCACCGGCCGTGCTCGGGCTGCAGCAGTGCATGTTGCAAGCCGTGCAGCAGTGATTGCATATCGGGAGTTTTGCACAGATCGGTTTGATATTCTTACCTCCCTTTGGCTGAGACATTTCCCCTTTGCTTTGATGAGGGGGAGGGGAAGCACAAAAGACTTTGCCTTCTTTCTCACTCCCTCCCTCCATCGCCCTCGCACTGGAGCGTCACTGGCTTGCTTTGCAACAAAGATGCAAAATACAAGCCTCGATCTTCATGCACTTGGAGCCTTTTTGCGTCCGAAGCGTGCGTGTCCGTGCAAAATGCGATGTTAGAATTGCACAGCCCCCACGGGCGTCGGGAAAAGAGGTAATTTTGCAATTGCACTGCAAATAATTCTCCGGAGCAGTTACATGATGGGCCAAGGCTGGCAGCTGAAAGCTCCTAACTTGGATCAGTGTGAACCCCTGCGAGAGAATGTTCTTCCTGCTTGGAGCGCGAAGAGCCATGGGAAATGAAGTTCATCAATGCCTCACCCGTTTACAGAGTACCGTAGTCTACGATGAGATGTGCTGCAAAAGCCGCACAGTAACAATGCTGAGGAGGACTTTTACCATAGAACAATTTTTTTCTATTTTATATAAATAAATAAATGTGACTAAATGTACATGCAGCTTACACTTGTGGCAATGTGCAATATTTCTTTCCGTAACGGTGAAATGACAGCCAGGACAACTTCAGGTTTACTTTCAAAACTGTAGTAAACATATTTATTATGAGGTTAAACTAATCCACGAAACAGCAAAAAACATAAAATAATGAACTAATAACGAAATATTTGCACATGTGAAGGCTTGTAATGGTGGTTTTATGTAGTGAAGTAAAAGTATAAAGTATCCGCTGGATTCACATCTTGTCCCCATGAAGCAACGATTTGGTAATTGTCAGGTCAAAAATGTCTTATTGAAGTTAATGATGTTATTTTTATCTGAAGTTGTCATGTGATGAGTCGTTAAAATGCTGCTGATACAGTTTCATTAAACAAGACCAGAACTATAACCATTTTTAGTCAATACTAACCTTTGCAATATTAATGTTATATACTAGTGTATATACTTTTTATTACATTTGGAAGTTATAAAATAGAGAAGCAATGTTTGAATGTTGAGCAATCATTGAGACATCTAACCAACTACTAATTCTAGTAAATGTGATTAAGTGATCGTTTCGTAAAGCAGTGTGTAGTGTCAAAACCACAGAAGGAGAGGACATTTCTTCACTGAAATGGGGGTTTGGACATTAATATGTAGTTTGACCTGCAAATCACCAAAGTAGTGCTTACTTTGTCCCCTTAGTTGAAAATGGAGTAATAGCACAAAACAACAGACAGAAGCATATCAGGAGGCCCTCAAGAACCATGTACACACCAATAAATTTTTTTTCAACAAAAAGTATAAATCTTAAAAAACACAGCACAAATACATATTTTTATTTTTCATAAAAGAGGTTCTTGTGGTAGGTTTTAATTGAACTAACAGGAGGGAATAATGTGTTTATTACAGACCATTCTCAGATAGTCAATTTATGAATTGGTGCTTCAATTGATATTTACATCAAGAGCAGGACATTTCAGGAAAGACTTAGTCAAATGAACTACAAGTGTCAGTGTTTCACAGCATTATTATAGAATTTTTTTGATGATAAAAAAATAAGAGTATATCAAGACATGTTTTATAAAGATTTTACAGACAGACTTGATTGACCCTGTACTGTGTAAGTCGCACAATGTGAACGAAGTTATGTGAGACAAGACAAAATGATCACAAATGATCACACACAAGAAGGATTTCAGATCCATGTCCCCATGATGTGATATGGGCGACGTGTTGCCTCAGTGGGTGGGATTGTGTGCGGTAAGGTAAGGTGACTCAAAGAGGAAGGTTGGGGTCAATTCTTGGCTGCAACGAGGGTTTGGTACAGCGGCTTCACCACAATGTGGAGGACGAGCGAGCTGTCGATGAGGTGCTCAGATGTCCGGCGGTACAGGTCGGCCTCAGCCAAGAAATCTCCATTTTCCTCCGTGCTCTGGTGGAAATTGTAGACGTGTTTCACTACCACCCTCCCCTGCTGCTGAGCCATCACCAGCACCGTCTTCTGAAAGTTTACCCCAGCAAAATCTGCGCTGGATGTCGCTGGTGTGACAATGACTCGAGGGCGCCCTCCCTCCACTCGTGTTGGTTGCATGGCGCCGGTCTCCGTGTACATTGGCCTCATGCTGAGGGGTAACCAACGTGGAGAGAACAGCGCATTCCATGTCACGCGTTTGCTGGTGTCATGACCACTTGGCCCGAGCTGGGTTTGAAAACTTGTGCTTCGATCATCCCGAGTGGGGTTGCTGATGATCCACGGTGACCCCCAGAGCGGTGACAAGTAGTTCCTGGGAATGAAGAGGCTGCAGTTCACATCAAAGTATTTGGCCATGTGTAGCGGTGATGCAGAGTGAAACTGATAAGACATGTAAAACAGGTCACGCACGGACTCCTGATAACGAGACAGGACCGATGACTGAGTCTGCAGGCGGAAGAGCTCCCGTGGTGGCATCATGGCGAAGCGTACAGCTCTCAAGGCATTTTCTGCTGTCAGCCCGTCAGGTTCATTCTGAATTATCCAAGCCTCCAGCCCTGCAAAGAGCTCCATCTCACTCTGTAGGACCAGGTCGGAGCGCTGCAGCAAGGACATGAGCAGGTGGCTACTGATGGTTACCCACTCTCCGCTCTGCAGCATTGATGACAAGTTCCAAGCCATGTACTGGAGACAACTGTCCTTCAAAGTAATATCCCCAGCCTGCAGGGCGTACTCATACCAGCTTGCTACATGGCCTGAAGAGTCCCGCGCCAGATTCTGGGTCATGTACTGGGTGATGCCCTGCTGGAGGCCCATAACTTGGTACTTAGAGGCCAGCTTGTGTAAAGATGTAGCCTGGTCCAAACGCAGAGAAATCTCTCCACAGTAAAGGTACCTGCTCAGGGACGAGAAGTAAGAGGATGTGAAGCTCAATATTTACTCTTTTTCCACTTTTGTTTAATGACAACACAAGTAAAGTTATAACATTATGCCTGAAGGTAGTTACTACGGCTAACAGGTTAACAAACACCTGTTACTCTTAAGGACATAGGCTGCAGGAGAAAAAGTAAATACATATTATATTAAATACATCCTGAATTTCTGAACTGAAATACTGTACCTTGGAATTCTTGGGAAAACACAGCAGTGAGAGAACCTGACTGTCCTTACCTTCAGACACATGGGCACTGCATATCATGATGTATGTGTGATCATGAAATCTAATTTTTATGTGTGTTTTAACTTTACTGCAGCCTGATTGTGATCTGATTGTAAGACTGTAAAGTCCCTAAGAAAACTGATGGTTCTGTGCATCTTATGTTCTAGGACTTAGTGTCTAGAGTATTTAAACAGCATTAAGGCATAGCACTCAGTTATTTCTTGATCATTTCACTCAGTTAGGAACAAGTGATAGCATGATGTCTCCCTCATATCATGTTGAGAGCATAGCGTCCTCCCTATTGATCACCTGATGAACTTGTCAAACACAGCAGCACAGTCAGAGCTCTCTTTCAGGACCAGCACACTGCTGTTACGGTTCAGCAGCATCTCTTCAAACACAGAGCTCTGCAGGGAGAGCACCAGCGAGTGAGCCTGGAACACTTTGACCTCGTCAGCATTGGGAGTCTCCACCCTAAGTGGCACGTCGCTACCGTTCCCCTGAACCAGCAAGGCCTCCAGGCGCTGCACCACGCTCAAGGAGTGACTGATGGTGTCCCCTCGGTCCTGAGCCCCTTCAACTCTAATCATGCCAGCTGTATGGGAATGGAGGAACGATTAGACTGGATGCAAGAGACACTGCTGAAAAAATAATTTATGGGCAATTAAAAAGTGAGATGATTTCTCAGAGGAATGTAGAGAAGTTGCAGGTCAGTAATTTACTGGGGCAAAGAGTGGGTCAGTATCATCCAAATCCATGCCATTGATTAGTTCTGCTGCACACACTGTCTGGACAATGAGGGATTGTGGGTCACGTTTAATTAAAGCTTTGTCTCAGCTGAGGCAGTGGTAGCTATCCACCCCCTCTTCCAACTCACCTCCCATCCAGACTATGACTGCTGTAGCTGGGATTTGAGCCTTTAGTCATATTGGCAAAGTGTGATTTCCATTTATTAACTCGTGGTTTTAATAATGGTTTTCTTTACTCCAGATGAATACAAGACATAAAATCAAACTGGGCTTTTAACTGTATATAGATGAAAGCAATAGTAATTCAGTCAGAGATGCCCTCTGGGAGGATAAAATGTTTTCTCCAAGGCTACAGCCCAAAGGAAGAAAGACGTTTCACCCAGTAAAAAAGAGAATAAAGTTGTGAGAATTAAGTATATTTCAAAAATAAAAATTTCAGTGTCCTTTACAACATAATTATAATTCAAGCGCAAACTTTCTGAACATTTAAATATACTTCTAAACACAAACACATATATGGACCTGCACGCCCAGAATCATCAAGCAATATAGACTTGGTAAATTCTTTGTGTTGGAGTACAGAGAAAGTTGTGTTTCATTAAAGACTGCTCCAAATGATAACAACCATTACGAGTGAGCTGAACAATGAATTACCTGCAGCAGCTGCCGCTGAATGCAGACAGAAAGCCAGAAGCAGCATCCCAATGCAGATTTGAAGTTTTTTTACCATCTTTTCACAGCCTTCCCTTGTCACTGTATCCTGTTGTCCGTCTAACCCACTCTGGAGGACTCAGGCGTTTGTCTCTGGATGTGGAATAGGGGCTCTCCTTGCCACTTCCTGCCAACCTCATCGATTGATGGATGGAAAAAAAATACTGGGTTGTTTCCATGACTACCATTTTAATTGCAACTTTCCTATCGCTTGGTATCATCATTTGATGTGTGACATTGATTTGCCATTGGGTCTGTCAAACAGCTGCGGGTTTGGGGGGTGTAAAAAACACCAGGGGATATCAGTATTTATCAAAACATTTAATAACAAAAATCTTAAGACAGCTTTTTTTTTTTAATTTTGGAAGCAGAAATGATCCACAATGGAAGCTTGATGACAAAACTGTCAGTATGTGAGAGGCAGAAGCAAAAGAAATTGCAGTTATTTGTGTCAGTGTGTTCACCCAGTTTAGCTGATGTGCGTGTCAGCACAACACAAGCAATTTGTTCTCAGCTTTAGGCTACAGCACACTTCATCAGGGGAGTAAGTTATGCAATCAATATCTCTCTTTTTATTTTTTTATTGATAGTAAATGACTTCACACTAAAATGTGATGCTCTGCACACAAATAAATCTCACTGAAATTAATGTTACTCATCATGTTTAAGATCAGTTTCATAGTACTGCATCAGTATTGTTGACAGCAGCGTCCGATCACATGATTGGATTGAACGGATGTCTCTGTATCTGAATGTGTGCCAACAATGAGTTCCAGCAGTGTGTACGTACAGTGCAGCTAACCCCAAATGGGAACAATGTATTTAAGTGTTTAAGTGATTGTTTTTGATGATTTGATTTTCTACATGACACTGAATTTAAAAAAAAAAAGGAAGGAAGGAAGGAAGCAAAGAAAGAAAGAAAGAAAGAAAGAAAGAAAGAAAGAAAGAAAGAAAGAACGAAAGAAAGAAAGAAAGAAAGAAAGAAAGAAAGAAAGAAAGAAAGAAAGAAAGAAAGAAAAAAAGAAAGAAAGAAAGAAAGAAAGAAAGAAAGAAAAAGTTTTGTTGTGTTCTGTAATAACACTCTGTAATAAAAACGAAAGGAGAGTGTATGAACTAACATGCACCTTTTAGGTGCATGAAGCACTACAATCAGGACTGCATTCCCATGTATATTGTCATAATGAAATAAAAAAATATGAGAACATTGTATCTCAAATAGAGTTTGACTTCCTTTCATGATTTATTAACTGAATTTCCAAAACAAAGACACTGGTTCTTAACTCTAATAGTAAGAATTTGTAATGATTTAGGGTTAATTCATATTTGAGGTATTTGGCTCAGAGTTTCCTGCTTTTCCTTCCAATACAAGTCCAGAAGTAAACTTTGAGGATATACTCAGAGGCATGAATTTCAAAGCATTTACAAATAAATGCTTTACAAATAAAATAAAATAAAATGTACAGCCTGAGTGGAGGCCAATGCTGTTGCCAAAATTAAATCGATCATGCCTGTGTGACAAGCATCAGGCTTTACTGTGCAGAGAGACTAGGGAGCATCAAATGCTGTACCAGAATTTGTATTTACACATTATGTCCGCTAGAGGACAGACAAGTTGCGTTTCATCACCTGACAGGATCCCAGAGCCAAAGGCCACATCTCCTCACCTTGAAGCAAGTCTTAACAAAAGATTATATTGGTGGGGGGCTGGGGGGGTCAACTTTTTTCTTTTCTTTAAATTTTTCCTGATTTTAAAGAAATTTCTCTCAACGTAAAATACAACAACATGAAATGTTGATATAATAATTTTTACGTAATACCAGACTACAACATAAGGTATTAAAAAATACTGAAAAGGAAATAAGGATTTAAGTGAAAAACAGTTCAGATTAATTGTTTACTTTGGATAAAGAAAAATGTAAGATTTCTTATATTGTCAACGTAGGAGTGGCTGTGAAAAAATATCCTAAGTTGTCGGAGGAAACGAGCAAAAAGAGCTTTATATTTAAATAAATACCACATCAGGATAGAACTGTACTATATTTCTATATTTTTTACGTAAATAACAATATTTCTTTATAAACAGCATCTATATATCATATTGGTACAGCATTTAATTGGAGCATTTTCTATTCTTTTTGTATTGTTACGCATAATGAGCCTCCATCCTCCCATAAAAGTGTGCTCTCTTGTTGGTCCCTTTCAGAGGATCGAATGTTTCTATTGCCCTGTAATTCATGATTTCATAAGATGCACTGGAACTGACCTAATCAGGTAATTACATAACCAATTGTGTTAGTGTTCATCCCTCAACATCAAGTGATAGATACAGATATTAACTGAATAAGTGAATAATGAAGCATTTGAACTAAATAGCGGCAATAATTTGGTATTATTTGTAAAAATATTGCTAAAACTATATTTCATGCTTGAGTGTAGTTATTACTGCAATTACATGAGAACAAATTGCAACCCTTCTGAGAGCCCTGTGGGTGCTGATCAATACTTCATGTTTTCATAATTATATGTTAACGTATAGACGGCATGGTGGCACAGTGGGAGGCGCCTGGTGGAAGCCGGAGTGTCCACTGTCTCTTACCCATAAATCTGCTGGAATAGGCTCCAGCAACCCCCGTAACCTATGAAAGAAGCTGAAGAAAAGGCCAAGATGATTGAATAGATTAATGTCAACGTTTATTATTGAAGTATAACAAGCGTAAAAAGTCTGGCTAAAGAAACACATGAAATACAAACACTCCAAGGCAAAAACGTAAACACAACCAAGAGAAAGATCATCTTTTTTTACCTTATATTTATACTCAAAATAACATTTCACAGAAACTTTACAATTTCTAAAGAATAAACATAGCAAGGGGACCATGAAGGGAGCAGAGATAAGATGATGTTACGATCACCAAGAGCCTTATTGCTTGAAAGCTGCACAGAGTGAGAGTTAAGTAACATGAAACTGTGGCAGGCATCCAGACTGAGGTGACCTGTGTCAGGAGTTCTTGCTCAGCATCCATTTATTGCAGTAGCTCTGTTTTTTGTTTTTGTTTGTTTTTGGGTTGTTGTTTTTTTTCTTGATAGGGGGGATCCACCTTAATTCTAGTATACAGACAACGATTGTTTTTCATTTGAAGCATGTATGTCTGAAGGACAAGCTGACTTTCGGAAAATACAAATAGGCCATAATTCTGGGTTGCCAGTATATGCTACGAGCGTGAAATTGAATCCTTCAGTAATACATGTTCTGCAGAAAAGCTCAGATGAGCCCAAACTCCTGGTGTATTTTTACAGTTATGTAACCAGTGGTAAAAATCAGCTCACAATGTTTCTGCTATTTACTATAGATTCTCTAGCAGTTGAATTTTTCTTTCCATTTTTCACTGACTTACATTTCTCCATAAACATTTACTTTTTACTTCATATTACTGGCTTGTTGAAGACCGTGGAACAATTAAACAGTGCAAGACCAGAAGTTGTAGGACAGGGATGAGCTTTACTTTATATAATATAGTACGTTTTGAGGAAGAATTGACAACCAAGTTTATTTTCTAAAATATAAAGCAAATAAATTGATTTGTGCGAGATTGAGAGAAGCAGACAGTGACACTTCTTCCAACTGTAGATCTTGGCAGGTGCAAAGAAAGACTCAGGTGACTCCTGATGAGGAAGTGAGAAAAACCAATAGCATCAGGGCGCTTAAGAGTTAAATTCACGCAGTTCTTTAAAAGACAAATTTGCAAAAACTGTAATTGTCAAAATTACTTTTTCCCTTTCTCATCTTGTTAAAAAGCAAGTTAAAACCTAAGCTTATGAACTGTGTTTTTCTGTCCTTTGTGGATGATGCCATGGCCCATCAGCTTTAACGTACAACCTGTGTTGGGTTTGCAATTCCCAGGTTAAAAGTGACATGTATTTGATACCTATAGTACGTGATATCAGTGCTGCGTAGTAAAATAAATAAATAAAACCGATACCAAAGCTACAGGTCTGACATAATAATTAGCACTTAGTGGTAGCAGTGAGGAAGGTTTGTTTTTTGGGGAGAGGGGGTTTGTATTGGAAAGCAGATTTTGCGACTATACAGATTCGCGACTATAGGTACTATTGTTGTGATCCTCTGAGGGTCATGAAGTTCTTTGGATCCATAAGAGGAAGATTGTATGTGGCGCTGAATATCAACTGCTTCATCACATTCAAGCAGAAAAGATCAAGCTCATTTTCCCAAAACACAACTCGAATTTTATTCCTTTGCAATATCTGTCTAAAAGGTCTGATCAATAAAAAGTCATGTCCGTGCGTGATTGTCGACTGCTGAGCTTCATTATATGCTTGACTGACCACTGCTGCAGTGTGAAATCAGAAGATTAAAGAGACACATTAAATGATATGCAGCTGCAGGGAGGAAAATAGACAAACTGAGTCAAAGCGAGCTCACATGGGCTGTGGGACTGCAAAAGGTTGGTCAACAGACCAAACTGATGAATGAATTCAAATCTGCTCGTTTAAAACACTGTTTGCTTTGGAGCCTAGCTACTATCAACAATTTGCAGTAATGAGACGTGCTTTCTCAAAGGGTTTAGCTAAATTAAGGAGACATTTGTCTTGAACAAAACAACAGCTCGGCACCCAGATCCACTGATCCAGGTTATTTTTTGTTGTTTTGTTTTAACCACTGTAAATCTTATGTACGTAGAATTAGCGACTTGCTGCTGTTGCTTTTCTTCAGTACGTGCCTCTCGTCAGTCGACATGTATTACTGACATTGTGGGGGCATAAATTTGTTAGTGGTCACATTGTGGGAATGCCCTTCCTTATATGGAAAAGAAAGGGTCCGGCTAATTTAAATTATTCAATTTTATGGTGACAATATGTAAAGATCAAGTTAGGCTAAAGTTACAGTTCAGCAAGCAGTAGATAGGATGAAGTTTAAATCTCTAGGAAAATGAGACCTAGAGTTAGTGTGTGTGTGTGTGTGTGTGTGTGTGTGTGTGTGTGTGTGTGTGTGTGTGTGTGTGTGTGTGTGCGCGCGCGCGCACGTGTGCACAGGCGCACTTGCATGCTTCAAGTGTATTTGTGCATTTCCGTCTAGTTGGGGAGCCATCTTGTATTTGAGGATATAAAATCCCAAAAATATAAAAATTCATTTTTCCTTTAGCCTGAATGTAGTTTTGTAAATGTACATAAAATAAATAATACTTTAAACACTGCATGAAAAACGTCATATGGTCACTTTTGTCAAACTTTTGCCTACCCTCTAAAATGTTTGTGGAGACACTTTCTTTTTTCCTGGCTGCAGCACCATCTTTTGTCCATGAAGTCCATTCTAGTTCTTATCATAGTGATTTCTTACGTATTTTATCCTGAGCTGTCAGCCACTTCTGGTGCAGCTCATTGGCTACACCAGATGTGGTGCAGCTGGGGAAATTTAGCTGCTTATGCAAAAGTCAACAGTGGACCTTTAAACTACCTTGATTCTTGACTATTATATAAAGCTGTTCTATTTGGATTTCCAAATTCTTTTGGATTAGTTTCAGTTCACATTGTAGAAGTTGCAACAGAATTTTGAGCATTTTTCATTATGTATTTATATTTGTGTTCAAATTTCAGCTTTATTACTACACAGTACACAGAATAATCAAATCAGAAAAAGTAGGAAGCTATGAGAATTTTTTTCATACGAATACCATAAGTATCTATGATAGAACTTGGATACAGCATTAGACAACTACGGACATATTTGTCTTGCTTCCAGTGTGAAGAGTAATTCGGAACAAATTTGAATGTTTTTTCATTCTGCCACAGTTTTTCCCATATACATCTCTCTCCTATTTTTTCTGGTAAATATCTATTTCTCTGATCTATTTCCTCTTTCCTTCATCTCTTTCTATCCACAGATCAATCCCTCCTTCTCTCTGTGTACCCTCCCTCCCCCCATTTTCACTCCCCTCTGCCTCATTTCTCCCTTCTCCCCTCTCCCCTTGCTCAGTTGTTGCAGTGATGTATCAACTGCCTGGACTCCTCATCTCCTCCTTTTCACCTCTGTCTTCCTCCACAGCTCCTCAGTGGCTATCCAGTGGCGGTGTTTGAGGTTTTGTAGGAGCCTATGGGGTAACGACATAGCTTTGGTCCAGCCATAATCCAGGTGGAGGGTCACTGTAAAGACTGAATGTGAAGGTAAGACAGGGAGACTTTCTATACGAGGATAAACAAAGCTAAGCGTCTCAGATTCTCCGCTGTGTAGGACATTTCTGTTTTTGTACAATCAGGGCCATCATGCATCACTGATTTCAAATTTTGGTTTAAGGTATGGTCTTATTTTAAATCTGATTAAAGGAACCAGGGAGTGAATCTGGTTTGTGTCACTTCAATATGTTTCATAAATGTCTTGAACTTGTACATGAAGAGAATGTCACTCCCCAAGTCTTCTGACACAGAGACATTCCTCATCGTTTGAACCCACTTCTGGCTTCTGTCTTTGTACTCCACTGACCACAGGTCCAAATCTTGTGTGAACTCTTAACAGTTCATGATGTGCATAATAAAGACATTTATTTGAAGCCACATTCTCATGTTGCCTGTCATCCATCACTATTTCCATCTGGACAAAAGAAGATGCATTTTTGATCTGTATTCCAACTTCTGAGATAAAAACTTGAAATATGTCCGATCTTTTTTCATTAAATGCATCGTTCTCATTCCCATGTGAAACAATGATACGGCTCCTGTGTTAGTATGTTCCCAGTGCTGTTGTTTCAGGTGCACCGTCTATTAAATAATTAAGAGGATTCAGTGGGGCGTAGATAAAGTTCAGTTCACTGGGCACTGAATCCCACAGAGCTACGTCCTGCAGCATCCAGCTGTATCTTAACACTACAGATCATTCAAAATGTAATCAGACACACCTCAGCCTCAGATAGGCGATTTGTCAGAGGGTTACTTGCTGATACTTGACAGGTCAGTCCATTTTGTTGTTGCAAAAATTTATCCTTTTTCCCTTGGGCACGAAGACTGTGACACTGCAAGGAGAATCAGTCACACCTCAATAAGCTCAGTTCCCAACTAGAACCTGGAGTTGCAAGATTTTAATATTTCATATGCTCCTTTCAGGATTATAGAGATATTTCACAAGTGTAAGAAATGTGACTGCAGAGAAATTGATTGGTCAGCGTAAGCTTGTTCATAATGATCATGTTTCTTATTCCTTTGATGATGCTGGTGTGCAAATAGATCAGGTGGCTGAAAGACTTTGCACATTTCCAGAAACCATTTTATCCTGTTTAGAAAAAAACTATCCATCCATATTACTTGAACCTTTATATGAATAAAAGGTACAAGCAAAATGTTCCAATAATTCGATGACAAAATTGAATTCATGCAATTTAAATTCAGAAATATTACATTTTAATCCATCTCAAATGTGAATACCCTTGTGAAGATAATATCTTCAACATGACAATATTACCTTTAGAAAATTATAATATTTTGTAACATATTTTGCCAACTAAATCAAGGACCCATTAGGATAATATGCAATAGTAATTTTAATTTTATTTAATCTATGTAGAATATTTTCGTGCTTTACAGAGAATAAAAATATTCAACGTTTTTTAACCGGACTGTATGAGATGCTAATTCAGCTTTGGTTTAAGACATTAATGTAATAGTTTCTGTCCACATTACTAAATAATGAATCACACCACTGATTTCTTTTTGATTCTTGGCAAAATAATCGTTTGCAGTGCTCAGGTGACTTCAAGCAAACAGACAATAAGATATTTAATGCTGTCCAATTTTATGACTACAGTCCAGCTAAAGGTCATAAAAGATGCCAATTACATAATGTACCTGCATGGTTTTGGCACTGTACTTTACAATCTTTACAATGGGAGTAACCGAATATGACCATTGGCTGGAAGTAGTGATTGCTCCGGTCACATCATTAGGCCAGTTTCACCAATTTTGTGGCTCCTTGATGAACCACAAATGGTTTTCAACTGAAAGCTTGAAGATAACACAGTCCAAATATGGTTTCATGGACAAGTGAAGGAAATTAGGAGGAGACAGACTGAGGAAAACAGGATGGATGTCTCCTGGGTGAAAAGGTTAGTTGGCGAGGCAGGATGATAATGACTCATGGGAGGGTGGCGAATGACAGGGTCATCGATGTCAGCCCATCTGTTGCTGTGGAGCTGCAGTTTAATTGACCATCCATCTTTGAATACCTTCTGACAAATTAAATTTCTAGGGCTTGAGGCAATAATAAGCAATAAATACCTACTTTAATTTTTACAAAACAGCTGCTCACCATAGTTTTTAGCCAACTCTAAACAGGGGGTATATGTTATTAGGGACTATTTTTAGTAGTGGATAAATCCATTGATCCATATTTGGTCATCAGAATTTGGTTTTGCAGGATGGTATATAATGAACTGTCTCCTCAAGATGCATGAATACATAGTGAAGAATTGTGGCTCATTGATGTGTGTTTGCACAGCAATTACACTGCTATAGACGCAGACAAAGTGAATCTTAAATCATTGTTTGTTTTAGTAAAATAAAGTGTTAACTCTGCGTCTAAAATACATTTCCCTGTCTCGATCTTACTTTCCAGGGGAAGCGCCAAGGTCATGATTGACTGGCCCAATATGACAGTCTCCGGCCACCAGGAGCTAGGCCTGAAACCTGAGGAGCTGCAGAGGTCCAAATGTGTCCTGGGCTTTATCCCTGTCATTTACTACAGTATTCTGCTCTGTGTCGGCGTACCAGGTACATTATCATGATAGCATGAGTGAGAAATCCATGTTCCCTAATCCTGCAACCTTGATTCAGTGTTGATGTTTTCCATGAATGCAGGTGAAATGAATTCCATGTTAGGGCCGTTTGAGCAAAAACAAAAAGATGTTCGACAAACAGGAATTCCTGTTCCCAGAATATCACACACACTGGTTGGTTATTTTATTTTTAACAGGAATGAACTGACATTTTCTGGATCAGAATATTAACTAAAGTGCTCCACAGTTTCATTCGTTGTCTTTGCATTGAACCACAGTCTGAGTGTAATGTGACTGCTATTCAAATCCCTCCAATGAGTTCTATTTACAACCCAAGTAGGAGCTGCTGAAGAAAAAGAAACCAATACACCAGTGAGTTAGATACTCTGATGGTAGTCATTGTCAAAGAAAATTATGGTGCTTTTCACAGGTTACAAAGATGTAATCCTCTGATTATCTGTTTGATATTATGAGCAATTATCTTTCCATTAATCCTTTCTGCCAGCTGTCACTTTGATGTACAGTTTCCACCCACTCTCCTTTCACAATTTCATCTCCAAGTCAATGATAGTCATTTTGTATTGATCTAGCAGGGATTTATGCAGAATGGTGTCTGTAAATGTGTCACCTGACTATCAGAATGTATCACTTGATTGTCCCCTGAGGGAATAATGAAAGTCATTTGGATGAAACAACTCTATGCCTGAATGACAGTCAATATAAAATTTGGTGTGAAGGAACAAGTCAGTGCTTTTTACTTGAAACTGATCTGACTTTTTTCTGCAAATGCACCACAGTATTTAAAAGATGAGATTACACAACCCACTCTGCCTGCTACTGACAAACTGAGATTTACATAAAACACATTAAGAGTTGGAACTAATTTAGAACAAGAATCCAATACAGATAATTTACTTGTACTTCTAAATTTTTAAAAACTTTAAAAACTTTTTTTAATGTTTGTACTCATGAAGATGCGATCTTCAAATGATCTAACTTCCGTTCTAAACCCTAATTCTATGTAATAATGTTTTTGTGAGTATAGCTCCTGAACTTTGTGGTTTCTTCTATGGAGCGTAAATTAAAATTGTGGTGACAAAACTGAGGTAAAGCTTTTCATAGTTGTTGCACTCACATCATACATGCACATACCAAACAGACACAAACTATTTGTGCTATTAATCAATATCATTGTACAATGATGTTTCTTCTTGTTTCAGTGAACATCCTCACAGCGGTGGCTTTGTCTAGACTGGCATCACGCACCAAGAAAACTCTTTACTACTATCTACTGGCTGTGACGGGTTCAGATATCCTTTCCCAGTTATTCATCATCTTTGTTGGGTTCCTAATAGAGACAGCAGTTTTTCACCGTCAAGTTCCAGCTTTCCTGCTACACTCCGTCAGCGTTGCAGAGTTTGCTGCCAACCACGCCTCCATCTGGTCCACTGTACCACTCACCGTGGACCGTTATGTGGCACTGTGCCACCCCCTCCTCCACCGTCAGATCAGCTATCCAGCCAGGGCCCGAAAGATCATTATAGTGGTCCTGGCATTATCATTTATATCAGGTCTACCCTTCTTCTGGTGGTCGGACATGTGGAGGAATAGCCAACCGCCCACATCTATGGACGCCTTCCTGATATGGACTCATGTAACCATCATCTACTTTGTGCCCTGTAGCATCTTTTTTGTGCTGAACTCTATGATCATCTACACACTGAGAACAAGGCAGCAGCAGCATTGCCAGGATGAGCGTGGGCCTAAGTCATCACCCTCTTGCAAACTTGGGAAAACCACAGCTATGCTGCTAGCTATCACCTCTGTGTTCTTCGTGCTGTGGGCTCCCAGGACAATTGTGGTAATCTACCATCTCTACGTGTCCTCAGTTCACAGAGACTGGCGCGTTCACCTTGCCTATGACCTGTCCAACATGCTGGCCATGCTCAACACAGCGGTGAATTTCTTCCTTTATTGCTTTGTCAGTAAACCTTTCCGTGAAGTTGTGCGTGATGTTGTGCTCCTCAGGGGTGGGGCGCTGTATCCACGCCGTGTTCTGGTGCGACGGCAGACCCATCCCAATGCTTCCATCTCATCTCTGTGCAGTGGGAATACCAAGCGCTCACAGCGGGAATCCACCCCTTTGTCACTTCGTAGGACTGAAAAGCTCTCGTGACCCTGTACCCCTCCTTTTAATCCAAAACACCCATCATCCCACGGTCCCTGAGCACTTCTGACCCCCAGGACGTAACTGCATTCCAGCTGCGACTGTGGACAGATGCCAATCAGCTCTGGGGCTTTCTCAAAGGGCCTCTGATGAAGTCACAAGAAGTATGTTTTCCACATTATGTGTTGTCACTGGCTGTTATTTGTCCATGGAAATCTGATTAGATGACAGCGTATTTATTTTTCCTTGCAAGAAAACAAAATTAGGTATTTTTTCTTCTCCATACATGGTAAGGATGTGAGAAAATGTTTCAGTAATATTATGAGAAATGAAATTAAGAGTCTTTGTCCCATGTGATTAGATTACGGTCTGCAGTCAGTACACAGAAAGGACAGAATCAAGTGAAACCATTTTGAAGCTATCATGTACCCGGTCCTACTTTTGCCCACATTAGAAGCAGCAAAGACGAATAAAGTGGTTTTAATTTGAAGTGGATGCTTCTCTCCAGTTCTATAAATGATGCTGAAAGATCATTCGGCCTGACGAGCACAGCCGATCAAGCACAGAAATCAGGATGCATCTCTACAGTGCGGTCCCAAGTACAAAAACCACAGCTGCTGAGGCAAGTGTTTATTTTTCATGAAATGTAGCTCGATGGAGCCTTAAATGAAAGCTTGCTGTTGAAGCTGCAGGAGTGAAGACCCCTGCTCTTCAAACAGTCCACATCACCAACATGACCTCAGCTCTGGCTAAACAAACCACAGATTAGCCTGATGGTCTGCACAAACACACAAACTCACATGAAGGTGCACACTCTCATGCATTTTCAACAAACACTTGCTCAGACATTAACATCACCTAGTACATTTCCATTTCCACCTGCTTATGTGCCAGCATCACAATTTGATAATGAATGCTCAGTTGTTGTGTCAGTGCTGTGGAAAATAGGATGTGCATTGAAACGTCTGATTGCTAATTTGCTTTTATGGACTGAAATTTTGAACCGCTGTTGTTAACATGTGTGGTAATCAGTGTCCTGGAGATGTGACTAACGCTGCCCTTTTTCCCTGTAGCTCTAATTTGTTTTATTAAAAAGCTCTTGATCTTTGGTGAAGTGAGAAGATGTTGAACAATGAGCATTTCTGTGATCTTTCTGTGATCTGAAAAATGCCTTGACATAATTTTGACTTTTAAATAATACAATGCAGCCACAACTGTCAAACAATATGCACGTTCCTAAGTTTACAGCAAGATATGAAAAGTTGTTAGGGCTTTTTTCAACTCCAAACATCTTCTTCTAAAAATAACCAAGTAATTAGTTGCCTAAACGACATTGTGCCAGGAAATTTAAATTCATCAAACACCAAGTCAACTGGCAAAAAAGAAGAGTACAAAATTATCTTCTTGTATCTTACTAGTCGACTTAAAAAATTAATAATATTATTTTTCTAGGACTGGATGATCAATTAACACTCAGCTCAGTAATAAACACGTTGTATCTAGATTGCTTCATTTTTAAAAAAAAATCAACATGAACTCCAGCCAGCAAGTTTTGATAAACTTATTGTACATTACCTGTCCAACAGGAGACCAATACTTAATGTCAATACACACATCCAAGTGAAGTTTACAGGATGAATGTAGTTTTTGTGTAATTGAAATCTTAATAATAAAAAAACTACTATAAAAATAGCTTTCAAACAGATTCATCACATGCTTTTTAATGCAGTCTCAAGTGGTCTAGACTAAATGTATATACATCTCTCTTTCAGCGTTTACATTAATCTTCCATTTATTTCTCTGACCATCCATTTAGTTTTCATCATTGGCCACCTGCCTGCACTCATTCTTCTATTTTCCACATGTGTTTACTGCAACAGATTTAACTCCCTGCTGGGTCCCTCTGTAAATCTGCGTATGTCGCCCTGTGGTCATCCCACACTGAGTTCTGAGAGACTGTACACAGAAACTGATACGAACTGTTTCTTTGAAGATGTGTCCTGCTGCTTGACAGTAACAGTCGGGGGTGTGAAGGAGCATGTAAGACATAAGATATTGGGGGGGTTACAAGATGACAGAAAAAAAACCCACTTAAGACCGTAATACAATAATAAGATGTCAGAGCAGACTTTGATAAAAGTTTAATGGAGCTCACACTCAACTACAGAGCTGTTAGCGAGGTGGGACCGGGAAGAGGTGTTGACATTTGAAAGCAGGTAAACCCCACCAGGAACACGTCTCCTGTCTCCTCGCCACCTGTCCTTTGTGCCTGTTCAAATACCTGGTTGTATTCCCACTCCCATTCAGTCCTGCCTGCTGGTCAGCAGCTGTCGGACATAGACCACTGAAAAGACAAAGCACCATGGAGTGTGTCCGATCAAATGCAACTGTCTGAAACCAGCAAACAACTACTTTATGGACAGCTCATGGAAGAGCTAAAAAAACATATCCTTATAAGTGTCCTTCCCCCCAAAAAAGCAAACATACCATTTACTTAAATATGTTCATTTCCTTACATGTACTCTAAATAATGCCTGAAGTTTTCACAAGAATAAAAGTATTATTTTTTCTTTAGTCATTTCAAATCATCTATGTTTTCTAATCAGAAGCAAAGCAGAAAGTAAAGTATTATAATTAATCTGCACATTATGGTAAGTCGGACAACATGTTTAAGACCAATCCTTTTTTCTCAATTGGTCCATGGCTTTTCATCAAAATCTGAATTTTTATTGACAGTAAGCAACTTTTCTATTTTTACAAATACAGCGCAAAGAATTGCACTCAACATTTCAGGACAGAAAACTGGACTTAATCTGTGTTTATGTATAGAATATACAGCATATACAGTATACATTTCAGTTGTGCACAGTTTGCAGGATTTAATTTAAGTGTAGGATGGTGTGTATCAGTTCCTGCTTTCCTCACAGTAGCAGCATCTCATACTAGCAACACAGAACAAGAGCATATTTATGCATGAATGTATTTGTGTTTGGTGATGTTTGGTAAAAGTGATGAATATGGGAACCTTCTAAAGCTATTACATTGTGGATTTGACATTCAATTCATCATAATATGTTAAAGCAAAACAATTTTACCCAGAGCCTTTGGTTGCTTAAATTTTCATTTCCATTAAAGATACTTTATTATAATGTCTATACTCTCTCTTCAATTTCAATATCATATACATGACATTGAATTTGGAGATTTTGATGCAGAGTTTTGCAATTGTTTTTTTAAACGTAGTGTAATGTTTGAATTGGAAATTTCCTGTGGCGCTTGCATCATCCTAGAACACCTCAGCTTGGCAAAGTCTGCAGGGAACGTTTTGTACTTTTGTAGTCGCTGTGAAAATATACTAAACAAAAAAAGCACAGTCACTTAACATGTGAACTTTACTAACTTGTTTGAACAAACTGACAGTCAAAAAAATCAGTTTCTTTTACCACAGCAACAAATTTCAAACTTTCAGAGGAATGGTCTCCTGCATATTGGATCGGAGGCATAATGGCTTTATGTGTTTTGTTTACATTATTTCTCAATTTTTCCTTGGCACAAGTGAGCTTGTTATGCAGAAAGTTCCTGACTGTAAGCACAGAGAAGACTTAAATGCGTAGAGGAAATAAATGTTTCACACATGATGGGTGAAGTTTATTTTTAAACATGCAATGACACAGATGCCCAGCCTGGTAGATATTTTATACCAAATGAAGCTGCTCCACTGTCAGGTAAGGGTTGAAATGTACACATACAGATTAACTCAATGTACTGTAAAATAAATGTAACTGCTCCTTAATGTTAAATAACTGAATTTATTACTTATTCAAGTTACCAACATTACAGTTGCACAGAAAATATGTTTGCTTGTTGCTCTGTTATATTTGTTAGGTTATCAAATCTACAGAACTCCATCAATCAAGGATCAAACTATCCAAGTAAATAAAGAAAAATAACATCAAACACAAGTTAGGACATTAATTTTGTACAAACGTTTATGTCAGAGTTAAAATGGGCTTAATTACTGCATTGTGGGAAATGTAGTTTTGGTCAGAGAACACTTTTGACCTCTTTATTTTTAGACACTTTGACCACATAAAATGATGTGGCGGCCCACATTTGACCCCCGTGTCTTGAGTTTGACACATGTGCTGTAGGGAATGAAAAGGTCAGACGGCAATGAGTTACT
Organism: Antennarius maculatus; assembly: GCA_013358685.1. NCBI lineage: Eukaryota > Metazoa > Chordata > Actinopteri > Lophiiformes > Antennariidae > Antennarius > Antennarius maculatus. The sequence continues at coordinate 11,921,163 of CM023626.1, read as the reverse complement.
CCTTGGTGATTTACAGAATTATTCCTCTCTAATGTGTCTCTGGGGAGTCAGCTCAAGCAGGCAGGGAATGAGTCAATACCAAAACTGCCATAAAGACCTCAACAGCTCACATAACTTGGGATGAGCTAATGACAGGCAATTGACTCCAATCTGAAGTGACAACAGCAAAAGGAGAACATCTATATCTGAGACAGGCAACCGAATGATAGGAGCCAGCTGGACAGAACTGAACACAGGGCTCCAGCAAAAACCTGTTGGAGGCCAGAAGTAGCTGAAAGGCTGGTCCCCTTATCTCTAAGAGCTGTATGTAGGAACTGAAAAACCAACACGAGAGTCAAAACGAGAAGCCGTCCACTCTGTGGAAATCAGGCAGTGACCTCGCTGAGAAATGGAGCAGGAAAAATGTGACCTTGCGCAAGTGTGAGTGAGAGTAAACTGAAAGGAACATATAAAGAGTCAGAGGAGCTTCACTGGGTGGTCTCTGGTCCTTAAATCATTGACCAGGATCTAAAATTATTTCAAAAACACTTGTTCTGTCAGAGTTTCAATCATAAGAGTACATTTATGAATATATATGTATAAATATATATATATAATATATACATATAAATGTAAATATATTGCATATATTTATACATTCACATTTTATACATTTATGTTGTTAATCAACAGTAGTGAACTTTCCATGAGCCATGAGTCAAAGATTCTGATCACTGGATCTGGATTATTCCTCCATTCCAAATTATAATTTGTTGAGTGGTATATTTTCACATGTCATCACAGATCATGTGAAACGAGAAGCACATCTTGACATTTACTCTATGACTCAGTTACACATAATCTTTCAATAGAATTTTGAATCTTTTGCTGCCATCCTCATGTCGGTGAAATCTTAGCAACTGTTGGGAGACGTCATATTTTTCACCACCAGATGTCGCCATCAGCATGAACGAAAAATTAACCATAGTAATTTCTAAGAACTAATTTCTTACATATGAAAAAATAACTTGTACTTTGAATATACGTAGGAGTGCGCGTCTGTGCGTGAGCGCCTTTAAGGGTTTTAAGGAGAGAAAATGTGTGCTTTGTCTAAGTGTGTGTGTGTGTGTGTGTGTGTGTGAGAGAGAGAGAGAGAGAGAGAGAGATAGAGAGAGAGAGAGAGAGAGAGAGAGAGAGAGAGAGAGAGAGAGAGAGAGAGAGAGAGAGAGAGAGAGAGAGCTAGAGAGAGAAGAGAGAGATAGCGCGCTCTATCTCTCTATCTCTCTCGCTCTATTCATCTCTATCTCTTCGCGATCGCTCACTCTCTCTATCTCGCTCTCTCTCTCTCTCTCTGATCTCTCTATCTCTCTCTAGCTCTCTCTCTCTCTATCTCTTCTCTTCTCTCTACGCTCTCGCTCTCTCTTCTCGCGCGCTCTCTTCCGCTTCTCTCTCTTCTCTCTTCTCTAGAGAGAGAGAGAGAGCGAGCGAGCAGATGGTTGGAAAACACGCACAAAGGATTCTTGAACTCTTAATCTTTGCCTTGCCAGTGAGTTAAACTGAACTGAGATCCGTCAGAGGTTTTCGTCTACAGGAACTGGACATCGAGTAAAACTTTTCTGTTGCTCCTCTCTTCATTTTTGAGGATTAACGTTACCTCCTCCTGAGGAGCAGGTGAAGTGTTTCAGAGAACAGTCCGCACAGAGGGGACGTCTGCAGGCTACGAAGGTAATTTCTCAATCAGTGGTTTATCCGCTAAATATTTCTAGTGGAGGTTTAGCTGTTTGGTTATTTTTTTGACATCTGTTTCGCCTATAGTCACGTAAAGAAGAAAACTCAGGACATTATACCTGATATAAATCCATTGATAATAACAACAAACTTGGGGTGACCTGGTGCAAATATGAGCAGTGAGCTTCTGTTACCCACACCTTCCTTCTAAAACTCTAAAACTCATTTGCATTATTTATGAATCATTACTTTGAATTTTGATTTTAATATGGAAAAATAAAATGCTGTCACATTGGTTCAATGTAAATGGACACTATAATAATAATAATTATATTTTTATACATGATCACTCTTTTTGCATAAATGTGATTTACTAGAGAAAGCTGAATTCATCATTTTAAATCTTTAATGTTTTTGTATTTTCCTTATGTCATATAACATCATTATATATGTAATAGCTAAATAAGCTCATGATTTATGTTTCTGTTGGTTTAATTTGACTGCCATTAAGTATTTAATTTAATAACATTTAAGATTTTGGAAAATAATTATTTTTTGCAATATATTTTCCATTAATTATTTTGCAAAATAGTACTTGATCCTCTATGGCCTAAAAGAATTCAAGGATCTTCATCATTATTTAGAAAATTTTCTGTGTCATTGGAGGCTCATTATTTTATAAGATGATTTTATTATGATTGAATAAACAACACAATCTGCTGCTCTCAATCTCAGCATCCACTGTTCAGAAGCATCAACTGATCTTTATCAGCAGAAGGAGATCAGACTTCTTGTCCTTCAAAGTAGTTCTTCTAAAGAAAATCACTTAAAGGAGATCTTGATATGCATGATTGCTCCAGAATAGCTACTTAATGGGCAACCTGATGGGATTTCCTTACGTCCCCGCAGCTGTTTCAAATGTCAAGATGAGTTTGAGTCCCATGGAGGATGTTTATTGTTGTTTTAATGATTTTATCAATCTTGATTGAGTGTTTCTTTCCTTTTAAATCATTAATCTCATCCCACACTGAAGTCAAGTCAATAATCAAGGGCCTATGGTGCAACCTTCATTCATTTTATATCCTTTTCTCTAACTCCAAGGAAGGTTGAGTACAGAAGATATATTGAAAGCATAATTGTTGCCATGGGTCTTTATTTTATTTCAGTAATTAATTTATTGTTTTGTTTCACACATTCCTGTCCTGAGATTTAAAAAAAAAACATAAATCCACAGGTCCTTGAGGTCTGCATGTAGTCGAAGAGGGTGAAAATGACACGGATGTCTAAAGAGTGCAACTTATGTAGGAACTTATCCAGGAACAGTGTCGCCACAAGCTGTTGCTCGGGCCTGAAAAAAATCACACATAAATGTGTGTGTGTGTGTGTGTGTGTGTGTGTGTGTGTGTGTGTGTGTGTGTGTGTGTGTGTGTGTGTGTGTGTGTGTGTGTGTGTGTGTGTGTGTGAAAGAGAGAGAAAGACACAGACAGACAGTAAAAGACATTACTTGTTACAACTGTTAGTGACCAATACCATAACTGTACACATGAATGCACAGAAAAAATATGATATTCATTCAAGAAAGACTTCATTTTCATAGCCACACCTTTTTCATGGAAAATATTGAAAATGTTTAACTTTCTTTACTTGATGTACTTTATTCACATTGCTACTTTATGTGAACTTTTACCTCACTGATTCATGCGCAGTTCCGATGTACAGAAACAAAATTTGTTGACTGACTTGGTCAATGATTTACACGTAAGTTCGGAAAACGTCCAGTGTTTGACATTCCTGCGATATTTTGTTGACCATTGAGGTCTCTGATTCTTTCTGACTCTGACTGATAGTATCCAGCTTGACAGATTTTCTATATAAACAGTGTTTTTGTTTGAAATCCTGTTTTCAAGTGTAATACTTGCATCACTGGGTGTAGACTTCAGAGTCTACACCCAGTGATGTGTGTCTTTGATGAGATCTGCTCACATCTTACCTCTCAGACTCACTCTGTTTGTCCAAATGAACAGGTGCCACCAGGATCCCGGAACAACTCTTCCTCCCAGTTGCCATGGCTGCGAATATCACTATTCAGGGTTGTGGACCTAATGTGGACTCGCTCTATTACAACCTGTGCGACATCAGCGTTGTATGGGGCATCGTTCTGGAGGCCTTTGCAGCAGCTGGCATTGTGTTCTCCATTGTTCTTTTCATCTCACTGCTGGCCAGTGTGCCTTTTACACTTGACAAGAACCACAGGAGCTCGGTGGCCATCCACGCCTTCTTCCTGGTCTGCACCACTGGACTCTTCTGCTTGACCTTTGCTTTCATTGTAGGAAAGGATTTTTGCACATGTGCTTCACGGAGGTTCCTGTTTGGAGTGCTGTTCGGCGGCTGCTTTGCCTGCCTCCTGATGCAGTGTGTCAGGCTGAACTTCCTTGTGAGGTGGAACAATGGGCCCCAGGCTTGGGTCTTATGTTTGGGGGCCATGGGGTTGTGGCTGGTGGAGGTCATAATCAATATAGAGTGGTTGATCATCACAGTTGTGCGGCAACCACAAGGGCCACTCAACACCACAGCTGAAATCGACAGAGCCACAGCTACACCTTGCAACATCGCCAATGAGGACTTTGTCATGGCACTCATCTATGTGATGACCCTGATCTTGGCTGTGGTGCTGGCGAGTTTGGCCATCATGGCAGGAAAACACAAGCAGTGGAAGAATGAAGGGGCATGTATCCTGCTTACCAGCTTGTGCTCCGTGGGTATATGGGTGGCTTGGATCGTCATGTACGTTTATGGGAACCAGAGACATGGGGGCCCTACATGGGATGATCCCACATTGGCCATAACCTTGGTGGCAAACGCATGGGTATTCCTCATGGTTTACACCATTCCTGACATCTGCTGTTTGACCAGTGATGATGAAAGCCAGCAAAATTTTGGAGAGGACGTGTATCCGAACCGAGGAATCGGCTATGAGACGATCCTGAAGGAACACAGCTCCCAGAATATGTTCATGGAAAATAAGGCTTTTTCTCTGGACGAGCCCAATCAAGGTATGTACCTGTAGACTAATGAAATCTCAAAGCACTAATCAGGAGACAGGCAAAAACCCTCCTTTCCGGTGTCCCTCCTGGGAACTGTATGCTGCTTAGTGCCCGGGAAAAAGTTGATAACATCAACAACATAACCCATATGATGTTTGGCAACATAACTTAATAAAGCCAGACTTTTTGGATTTCTTTGTATAAAATTAATGAGCAAACATATAGCCATTATTACAGTTTGCCTTTTCTCTAAGCTAGCGAGTGTGTGATGGGTGTGTGATGTTCTTAATGATATCTTATCTAATTTTATCTCATGCATGAAAAGTTGTATCACAAACTGTCATTGCAAAATTATTTTTTAACTCGACAAATGGCACATCCGTAGTTCACGGCCTGGTTCAAACCGAATAAGAATGGAATGGACTTGGCCTCTCTGTATGAAATGTTATTTTATTAGTGTGAACCTCTCACCACACGTTGACTTAAGAGGGCAGTTTTGACACAAGTGCTGGAGTAGAATTTACTTCCATGACTGTTTGTTGTTGTTTTTTGCTGCAATCTTATCTCATATTTTAACTCTATTGAAAACCCATTTTCAATAGAGTTAAAATATTGAAAATGGGTTTTCAATATTTTACTTCTGCAATCTAACTGTCACAATTAAACCCAATTATATTTGTATTATTAAATAATGGTTTTAGATTCAACAGACTTTTGTTATGTATTGTAACGACGAGACATTCCATCCTTTGGCAGGAGGCAGTTTAATTCCCAGTATTTTCAGAAGATATAATATTTGTCTGTGTATCATTTTGTGAGGTGGCTCATTGCTCTTACAGTGTCACAACAGTCACATAGTTACTTTGCATGAAGTCATGATGGAAGTTCATTTCAAAAGTCCAAGGGGGTATCGCATGATTTCTGGCCCACGGTTTGACAGATGAACTCCTAGAGGAGCCGCACATTCTGTCCCTTCTCTGACTGTATTACCATGTTTTTATCACAGTACGACGTTGCAGGGATGAGTTTCAAGCACACACTCATATCATAACTGAGAGCTTACTCTGCTACAAGTCCTCAAAAGGTTGTTTATCATCTGCATGATGAACACACAGAATTTGATGTCACTTTTTGTGCATTCACCTGAACAGGATGAAATGTTGCAGGAAAAATCTGAACATTGAGGCTTCCAGTCTGATGCAGGCTGATCAAAAGTCTGTTGGTGGATTCAGTGGACGCTCATAGATGATGAAGCATGGTGTAGTTTCAAGTGTTTTTCATCTGTCTGTTACTTGTATTGCAATGATATAGAAAGGAAAGCAGCTTAGGTAAATGTGTTGGGAGATGTTAAGCATTTCCTCCAAAGAGGAATTTATCATTCGAATGGAGGTTTTCAAAGAAGCGATGTAAATCTCGTAGTACATTACATTCAGTTCTTTTTTCATCATTAGTGCAACAGTTAACCTTGAATAGCTGACGTATTTTACTCACATTATGAGGTATAACTAGTCAATAATTGCCGCAAGGATGGAAAATTTCAATATAATGCCCGTTTAGAATTGTTTCTCGGAGTCACAGTTTGGTATTCTGAGGTAATGCGTCGTCTAAGTCAATCCTGTTAATGAGTGCCTTGTGTCTAACTGTTTCTCTCACCAACTCTGATTCCCACTTGAAACATCACACCTTGTGTTTTCATGGTCTCAATGGTAACTCGGGTGTGGCAACAGTCTCATCCGGGGGACAATATTTGTTGTGCATGATAAAGTCATCTTTCACAGCATCTCTGGGCTACATCAATGAAGGTTATGATAAAATAAAGAACATATTGTGCCTTGTGGTCATTGAGTGCTCTGTATCTTAAGTGCTTGTAATCTAAGTATTTAAGAGGCCTAAAGATATCAGACAAATGGCTTGTTGGGTGATAAGTTAATGACTTTGTGCTATGTGTCCATTATAGCATCCAAGCCTGTGTCTCCGTATAGTGGATACACCGGTCAGCTGCGTAGTTCTGTCTACCAGCCCACAGAGCTGGCTCTTATCAGCAAAGCCATGGGAAATGTGAGTATGAGTGTGGTATGTTTATTAAGACACATATTTCAAACATGGCATAGTGTACGTGCTGATAAATAACCTGCTCTTTAGCTTGTTTGTTTTTTTGATGCCCTACCATTTAGTAAAAGCTGCTAATATCGGAAAGAAATTACAAAATAAAAAGATCAGTCTGCTTCTTGAGCGTTGAGTTCTAATAAATAGTAATAAAGGTTCTGTTCGTATGGAATGTACAATTCTGATAAGGAGTGGACAGTCAGCCGAAGCTTTTCAGTACTAGATTCATATTTAAATATTTGTGATATATCAATTAGATTTTAATTAGTGTTGTAGTAGTTTGTCCACAGAAAGTTTGATTTCTTACCTGCTTGACCTGATAGTTACATTTTGATGCATGGGACACAGCATCTGCAAACCTATAGGCAATCATGTGGGCAAAAATGCCCACACCTTTATTGTTTCAGCTTAACACCAAAACCTATGTTGATTTTCAACAGTGTTGTCAGATAATTAACAAGGGGCAACTTTTGGCACATTGTTGATGTCATCCAAAATTTAACAGCAACAGCTCATCCTACATTTAAAATTCAAATGACTTCACAGTTCGTCTTAAATTCTGATCAATGTAAGCGATAGTATGAAAAAGCTGCAGTACCAGCAGCTGCAGTCACCAGTCTACAAACATCGAATTACCCAAAGGCAAAACTTCAGTATAGAAGTCTTCATGGCTTTTAAGAAGTGAGCGGCGACACTGTCTTGATACATTTTGAGGATTTTTCAAATAGCAAGAGGTTACAAAAATATTCTCTCCCTTATTTCTTGGATGTTTTTTGTCACAACTTCACACAGCATTCTCCAGACTCGTCCTTTGACATGGTTATTCCCAGAGCCAGCGCCACATCTGCAGCCAACAGTGGTGGCAGTACACCCTCCACACACGCCGAGGTCCTGAACTCTGCTCACACCCAGACAAACGGAAATAGCGTAGGTCGGCCCACCAACCTTTAACACATCTCTTTCATTCTACTCGTTTCTTCCTGTCACTTGCATACCTCCAGATGCATTTCTATTCCCCTACTGTGGTGCATATCGACCTCTCAGGTCCTGCTGTATCCATAGCAACTTCCTCTACAGGTTGACTATGAATCAGTTCTTTGTTTGGCCTTTTTTTTTCTTCTGGAGCTCACTGTTGTCAAGGTTTCATGTCTTTTACTTTCTTTTTTTATACACTTGTTAGACTCATGTTCTCTTTTAGAAATGCTGTTAGTATATTATGGAAAAATCTTTAATTTGACATGATGTGTCCTATTTTTACCCTCATAGCCATCATGCATTTCCATTTTTGTGTTACAATAGGTTTTTTTCAGTCTATGTATTAACAAACTCACATCTTAGCCTTTAATTTAGTTTCTTATTCAAGAAAGAGTGTGAGTAAAGTTTAAATATATAGTATCAAAACAACTATATGTAAAGCACTAAAATTCTTCATTTTTCTGTCTTACTGCTGAGACTGGCATATTGTTGGTAAAATAGGGCTCAAAACACAACTTCTTATTTTTGAAAGAAGTAACTGTATATGTTTTTAGACAAATTTTGGAAGATCAGCATTCTGCTGCTCAAGTGTGTCAAGCCTATATATTAATATAGACACATACAGTGTAACGGTACCTTTCTTGATAAACAGCTATAACTGTTTTTAGTCGTCTTGCAGCAGCTCATTGCCTGGATATTTACACACATATCTATAAAACCCTACCCATGACCGTAACGATGCTAGGTAGAAATATGAGTTGCATATGTCTTCTCCCCTCCATCAACAGGAAACTCCAAACTCATTGGAGGCTACTTGCATAGATGGATATTGCCTTTTAAATCTCCTGTTACTGTTTATTTACCAACTCTACCATGTTTCTCGTCCTCTGCAGGGGAATGGTCTGCATAGGACGTCTCAGTGGTGAACACCCAGCGGCTGTCAACTCCCAGTCATGACACTCTCAGTTCATTCATTTTCTTTCACACTTTCTGTATGTTTGCTGTTATTTGTGGTTCCCTAAGCTGGGCCTGAGAGGAACCCTCCATCCCCCTTGTGGAGGTGAATGCTGGGTCACCACCAATGGAAAACAGGCTAAACCTTCTTTAACTGAATTCCCACATGTCACTGGGTATTAGAGGGTAAAGAGCTGCATTTGGAAGTGGAAACGAGTGGACAAATCCACAGCTTTGGTTCGGAACAAAGACTTTTTGCAGCGGTCACATTTGCTGAGAGTAAGCTGTGGACTTTGCTGAACCACACACATAAAGAGTGATGGGGCAAAGGAAATGCATGAAGACAGTAATTTAAAATGTTGGCACAATAACATATTCACATATTCACATGTGCATGCAAAAGCCTACCCTACACACACCCTAAGCCAGCTTTATAACACAGCAATAGCCACATACCAGTGAAACATTCCTTACACAGTTTAAATGAAGAAAACACAGGCTGGAAAAAGGCCAAAAAGGACAGGCATTACTTTCACTTACATTACAAACATGTGGCTGTTTAATTATAGGAGTAAATGTATATTACTTGTGCCTGGATTGGAAATATTGTTCATAACCACCGGATTCACATCTAAAACTGAACTGCCGAAGTAAATATTTTGTTAATGTGTCTATAGAATTTCACAGGATGGAAGCATTGAATGAAAATGTATATTTAATACTATTTATAGCGCTTCTATGTGCTATTTAATTTTTTTAATCTACATTCTACCAATCAAGTGATCATGAGTGTTCCCCAAACTTAAAATACTCAATGTACAGCAGCAATCTGACTAATCACATTCACCGTGTGATTCATGTACAGTAAATAAATGTTAACTTTTGAAAATGTGAATTGTGTGTTTTCTTTTGAATTGTGTGAAGGGGCACTTAATGATGGCCAGCAACCAATTCTAGAACAGAGCAGTATATGTATGTATACACACACAAACGTATGTATACATATGTGTGTGTATATGTATACATACGTATACATACACACACACACATATGTGTTTGTGTGTGTGTGTATATGTATACATATGTATGTACATATGTATATACACACACACATTGTATAATCCAAACAAGAAAAAATGCCCGATTCATTTATAAAATCAAGCATGTTGAGAAAGATGTCTTCCTGCTGCAGGTCTGGAGACTGTTGATACTCCTTTTGCCTTTTTGAATAAAAGTACAACCTTTGACTATTCTGTCAAACCGCTCATGACCACCATTCATTATCTGTATTCCAGTTGTTTGTTCACTACACTGCCAGCCCATCTTTAGGATCCCTCTGTGAGAGAGGGAGACATGGCACATTTGCTTTGATGAAGTGTATCCTGGTTCTCACCATTAGACAGTCCAAACAGAAGACATCAGTTGATTCGGCAGAATGCCCTTTCTGTGTGTCATTTCAGTCAGCTCCAATGTCAGAACCAATAACTCACAGTATTACAAAGGCGACAGTGACTGTCCAAATCGCTAAATAGTGACCTATCTGATTCATTGTAATGTTCAAATAACATCTTTCCATGATTGTAAAATGTTCAAACACTCTTGAATGGAGTTACAACTCTTGATACGTCCATAAACAGATGTAAAATATGACTTGCACTTCTTTATTTTAGGTAGTTATCATTTTATTTTCTTACCTCTGCCAACAAGGTTATGTGAATGGTGCAGCTTTGTTGGTCTGATGTTTTGCAGTATTATACATAAACTAATGCATGGGTTGCATCAAAGATGAATCTTAGCATATCCTTGAAGTTATTGCATTTGGGTGATGATCAGGATCTGAATCTGAGAATTTTTCAACGGTGTTAAGTACAAAACTACATAATTAGTGTTGTATTTCAGATAGTGCAAGACTAATTATTGTTGTACGATCTTAAGTAATATTTTGACATGGATCCTTCTGACCACATGAACACACACATACACACACACACACCTACACACACACACACACACACACACACACACACACACACGTTGACTCCACCTCCCCCAGGCTCATATTTTATGTGTCTTTACTGAAGTGACTCCAGCTGCTTGCTGTAGCAGTGACACTGTCATTTAGAGGTTTGGCTCTGATTTATAAGTGATCCAACTGCTGTGGCCTGATAACCTCGAAATAATCTACGGAGGTGAATAAAGGCCACATCCCAGTTGTATTTTTAGCTCAAAAGAGCCTGCTTTTGTCTGTTTGTAGTAGTAATTCTCGCTATCCCCTCAGAGATGAAGCAATAAAAAAGTCTAACCACTGTGGGCCTGATAGGAAATATGGGCAGATAAAAACATCTTTGTCTTTTTTTATCTTTTGTTTTCAGTGAGAAGAAAGTGACAAAGCTCTGAACTCAATGCATCATACCTGGACTAACATATCACCCAAGGTTTGCAAGGTCTAAACAGGCTGTGCAGCTCCTTATTTGATGACTGCTTTATGTTATTATTATTATTATTATTATTATTATTATTATTATTATTATTATTATTATTATTATTATTATTATTATTATTATTATTATCATTATTTGCTTCTCATGATATCAAATACTCATTATGGTTTGATAACCCAAAGATAATGCTCAAGTCCTTGAGCACGGAAAGGACTTGAGCTTCATTGTGGATGCCAATGGCATGATGACAGCCCTAAATGTTTAAAGGGGAAAATAATAGATTAATCTAATAATTTTGATTATGGAGCAAACATCTGGTAGAAAACGTAAGTACAGTTATATTTATTTTGTTGCCAAGCACTATTTGATATATACAAAAAATAGTGGATGCCTCAAGACCAGGCAACCAAAAACATCCAGGAATTAGGGTGAAACATGTGAGACTATTCGATGAGAGGAAGAGTGTATCCAGAAAAAGGAGGAAATCACCAATGCTTTCTGGAACCACCATGTCAGGAGAGTGAGACGCCTATGTGTGAGCTAATTGGCATTAGAGACTATCCTGCTGATAGCACCAGTATCTGAGATGCAGAGCCGTTTGCCCGATTACAGTAGTAGCATGCACACATGAACTGTGTGCAATCATACTCAGTATATTGACAGGTTATAATGCACAGTAAGAACGGATTTTGAAGTGATCTGAAAGCCAGGGACACTTATTAAGGTAATCTCAGCCTCTCATCATTTGTGGTATCTTTGACCAAAATATGTATTGTAATTATAAAGTGATTATCATGTTAGTAATGTAATGTGATCCTAGGCAAACCTTTTACTGAGGTGCAACACTTTATTATCAGTGACTATATTTAGCTTTGAAGAAGAAGAAGATCAACCTTTATTAATCCCCTTAACGGGGAAATTACATTTTTCACTCTACTGTATACATGTCTTTGTGTTACATACAGGATATACAGTATATTTGTACAGGCCCCTGAAACACACAACACACAAGGGGCCTGCGAGCATGCAGTTAGGGAACACAGCAAACAGTACATTGGGAGGCAGAGTGAAGGGCAGCCACTTCTGGTGGCTGCCTCAATTGAGCAACTTGTAAGGGGATGGCACCTTGCTCAAGGGCGCCTCGGCAGTGGCCAGGAGGTGAGCTGACACCTCCCACTGTTAGCTCACACTCCAATGTCAGATGTCTGGTGGGAGTGGGAATCGAACCGTCGATGTCTGGGCGATGTCTGGTTGGAAGACGTCCGCTCTACCGCTGAGCCACTGCCGCCCCACTGCTTGTTGTTGGTCCCCGTGAGTCTCTGCCTGATAAACTCAACCCATTATAATTGGCAGCCTAACATGAGCCCAGAACTCTGGTGCTTGAAATTTCGAATGAAAGCATGCCACAGTTTGCAACCCTCCTCGCTTCCTAGCCTTTCATTCCTCTGATGGTTGAACAAACTGTCAATTGTGTCAGAGCCACAAATTTATAGCCCTCAACTTTTTTAGTTATCTCTTTCCACTGCGTGCTGCACTTTACATTAATAACATGATAATGCTAAAAAAAAATTTAAAATTAAAATGCATCTGTTGATCATTTACAACTTTCCGTGCTGCTATGCAGACCAGCTGAACAGAGCCACAGTTTGGTTCAGTGAAGGTGTTTAGTGACTGAGGTGTTAACAATCACAGACCACCGATTGGTCAATGTGTCATTACTCACTGTGCATTTAAACTCCTTCATCTGCAGCTACTCAGTCATGCAGACCTTCATGGAACCATGCAAAAACACTGAAGAATGATTAACCAGCAGTTTGATCTGAACTGTACAAATAAACAGAGTTGATTCACAGACGAGATGGTTATGGGCTTAGACAGTCAAGCCCGAATTCTCATGCTCAAGCGCAATTAGTCACATGGATGAAGTGTGAGTTAATGTTAAGCTCTGTTTACATGTAAAATAATGATCCACATTGTGGTGAGTGAAGTAAAAACTCAGGCTACAGCAGCTATTGATTTTATGTGTTTTTTATGCAGTAAACGTAAAGTCAAAAACTTGTCATCATTATCAAAAGCCCTGAAGTTTATAAAATTATTATCAGTAACTCCAACAATTTTATCCCACTCGAAAACAACCTGATCTCCAGTGGACAATTTGATTACTTGTCATTACAGGAAAAGGACAAGAATCCATGATTAGATCACTCCATCAATCTTTTAGCCATCTTCACCCACACTTCCTCACTGTGACATATTAACATACACACAGGGATACATTTCTGGACTGGTTGTCTTTTGAAGTAAGGCATTGACATTGTCATTGCCAACGTCATTTTCGGGCTCTGACCTGGCCGCTCCCCCCCTCCAAATAACAATGGGGTCTTTGTACGTTAGGACAAAGCTGGTGCTGTGATTCAGCCAGGACGACTTTGAGGAAGGACACCTGAGTGCAGTACACCTCCCTGATACTTTTTAAAGCTAAGATTTGGAGCTCATCCTCAAATAGAGAAGATACTGACTTGTCAGAGATGCCATTCTTCACATTAAGTGAGTGCAGTGAAATAGAAAAACGTTGTTGTCACTTTTCCCGATTGAGGGAAACTGTTTGCGTAGCTTGTTGACACAGCTGCAGCACACAAATACTACTTCATGAGCACCACAACTGTATCAGGCAAATCACATGAGCTCAGATCACCTAAACTCTGTATGACCTTCTGCTACACCTTCTCACACAATGCAGATTTATCTCATGGTTTCTACCACAGTTGATTTGGATTGATGCAATTTTAGAAATTTTTCTTTGGTGTTTTTGTCTGGGTTTGCATCGCTGTAAATCCTTACCAATATACTGGACAGTTAGACAGCAAAGCGTTCAACAGGTTGTTAGAAATACTTCAAGGCCTTTTGTTCACCAGGATTATCAGTGATAACACTACAGTAATCCTTCTCATGCTGAATGCATGGAGCCAGAACAAAGCTGTGTGTTGCGTATGTCTGCGTGAGCATTCTGCATTTCAAGCATTCCTCACAATATTTGAGACGGGCAGTGTTCCCATTTTTAAATTGCTGCTGAGTCCACCAAAAAATCTCAAATAAGCATATCAGTTCTCGTGAAGCCATTGATAAAAATTATTACAATATATTCTGTTTCTTGTTTTATCTAATTTATTTTTCAATTCCATTTAGAGTTGCCTATGTGCAGTACCAAACTGGTGGAGATTTGTAGGCAAATGGTATAGTTATGATAACTATTTTTTGAAAGGTAACTTTACTTCACCACACATCATAACATCAAACATTTCCAGAGCATATCAGCATGCCAAACGGATAATGGGAATGCCTTCAGTCTTTCAACTATATATATTTCTGTATGTCGAATAATGTAATGCTATATACCTGAACACAGTACTGTATATTGAAAACCTTTTAGGAGAATTTTACTGTTAATAGTAATAAAAATAATATTATATTTGTCAGTTTGTGACGGAGCAATGTGATATGATGAACTTATCTTTACAAGGACTCCAGGAATTCTCCTTGAAACCCACAGGAGTCTTCTGGAACTACCAAGTTTTTAAAAAAGTTTCAGGTGTAACAGTACCAAAAATAACCTCTTCCATTTGAGTTTATTCTCTGTAAATGTAAATTATTCTCTGTTCCATTTCGTTTTGCCTCACCTTTCAGGCACAAAGCCCTTCAGAGGAGGTGGTGGAGCAGGGCTACGGGATTTCCAAAAGAAAAGGTGTTAAGAGAAATGTAATCCAGCAGCAGGGCTGTGAAGGGACTGTTTGTGAGGATATTCTTAAGGAAAATAGACCACTTCAACCTCTGTGATCACATCCCCGACATACTCAAGAGATTCTCTGAGCTGACCGACACAAACTGATATCAAACATAGCCAGGTCTTCTTCTTCTAAACGTGAGTAAAAACAAAATAACAAGAAATTATCTCATTCATCAGCATTTCTGTCTGGTGGATTTTCCTCTGCAGGGGTGTTGTTTATCAGTAAGTAAAGAAAAAACCTCCCATAACTTGGCTTGTTTTGACTGAGAGACCACTATCAGAAAAAAAATGTAATATAAAAAAGCAAAACTTCAGGTGTCTGGTGAGGACAGAATGTATAGTTTGTAAAATATGCAACCATCAAGAAAACTACCCTTCAGGCACACCTTAAAATAAAAGTTATTATAGATGGACGGTCAGACGGGCACACTAATGACTGTGGGGTTAACAATAATGTTCTCAAAGGAGCACTGATACATGTTGTAATATTGTCCAGCATGTAAATGTTTTTTGTTTCTAATACAGTATATCTTCATTCTATAGATGTTGTGAAGGCTATTACATATCATCGACACAGGTATATCCACATGTTATGCAATTAATAAAGTAAAATCCATTCAATCATTCTTGTATTTATAGTGATACATGACCCAGCAGGGTCGCAATTGCAAAAACCACTGTGAAATGGAATCTTAATATAAGACCATGATTGGAAGATTAAGCCTAACTGGACTACAAAAACTTGTGATTCAGTTCATTCAACTGTCTGTGTGCAAAGCTACTTTCCATTGTCTGTTCATTACTGTTTGGGGATTATTTGCAATCCATCCCTTCTTTCAAAACAACATCAGCAGCCTTTTAACTGTTGTTGGCTTTTCGCATTTGAACAGAGGCCTGAGTTTCTGTGAAGCATGACTAAGGGAGAGCCTCTCTTTGGAATATGGTCACATTGTGATCAGGGCCTCCAGTGAGATAACATGCCCCACCACACACCTGGTATCTCATGCCAGGCTGAGCAGCTGCTGTGTTTCAACACAACGTTACCATGGATGTGGCTTGCAAACATTGCAGTCTGTGGGGACCAAAGACTAACACCTCTTCTCTTTCTCCCATTAAACACACCTACTCACACATGCATGTCCCCATACAGTACTATACATCAGTGAATGGGTCAAGAGTTTATTCTTAATCTCTGTTTCAATCTTTAGGCCTAAGTGCTATTTCAGCTTCAAAACAGATGTATGAGAAACATAAGGATACTTGGCTTGACAAGTTGTTCTAATTCAAGTCACTGTTTTCAGCCTTGGCTATGAATAAGTCTGCACCAAGCCTTGAGTTAAGTCTAAGTCCTAAGTGTTCAACACTTTTATTGTATCAGTGTGAGTTGTTGCAGCAAGACTATCGAGAGACATTTTGTTGCTTTTTGTAAATTTATTTGCAATTTCTGGGTTTGGAAGTAAGATCAATTAATTATAGCTGACAACACAAAAGTCAGCATTATGTTAGTAAATGGTTGTTATAGTCAAAGCCAAGTTATGATGTCGAAATCAGTCATGTTATCACCAATACATCTTTACAACTGCTTGTGTTTTATCTATTTTCTAAATTATTTTGCTATTATCTAGTATTTTATTTGTTTCATCTGAAAACAATTTATAAGATGAACCTATAACTTTTAGGATCAAAGCATTTTAATGAGTAAAATTAGATTGGAATCACACAAAAAAAATAGATCTTTGGTATAACGTTGTTCTATCTAGATGAACAGAAAATGTGTTGTTTTGTCCCAGAAAAAGATTTCATGGCCCTAACGAGGCACATGCAGTCTCTATGCATCAATGAGTCTTGTTCAGTGCAATCAGCCACTACGGGCCCCATAGTAATAAAAATGTTAGTAATGCAGACGTATTATGACTACTAACTGATGTTTTTTATATCTATACCTACAAATGATGATCTTCTTCTTTCACTTTCGGCTTTTCCCTTCAGGGGTCGCCACAGTGAATCAATTGCTTCCATCTAACCCTGTCTTCTGCATCCTCTTCTCTCACACCAACTACCTTCATGTCCTCTTTCACTACATCCATAAACCTCCTCTTTGATCTTCCCCTAGGCCTCCTGCCTGGCAGTTCAAAACTCAGCATCCTTCTACCAATATATTCACTATGTCTCCTCTGGACATGTCCAAACCATCTCAGTCTGGCCTCTCTGACTTTATCTCCAAAACCTCTAACGTGCTGTCCCTCTGATGTACTCATTCCTGATCCTATCCTTCCTGGTCACTCCCAAAGAGAACCTCAGCATCTTCATCTCTGCTACCTCCAGCTCTGTCTCCTGTCTTTTCCTCAGTGACACTGTCTCTCTACACCAAACAACATCGCTGGTCTCACCACAGTTTTGTACACCTGTCCTTTCATTTTAGCTGAAACTCTTCTATCACACATCACACCTGACACTTTTCTCCACCCTTTCCATCCTGCCTGTACACGCTTCTTCACCTCTTTTCCACACTCTCCATTGCTCTTGACTGTTGACCCTGAGTACTTAAAATCCTCCACCTTCTTGATCTCTTCTCACTGTAGCCTTACTCTTCCACTTGGGTCCCTCTCATTCACACACATGTACTCTGTCTTACTGCGGCTAACCTTCATTTCTCTCCTTTCCTCCACCTCTCTAGCTTCTCCTCCACCTGTTCCCTGCTCTCACTGCAGATCACAATGTCATCTGCAAACATCATAGTCCATGGAGATTCCTGTCTAATCTTGTCTGTCAGCCTGTCCATCACCATAGCGAACAAGAAGGGGTTCAGAGCTGATCCCTGATGCAGTCCCACCTCCACCTTGAACTCCTCTTTCACACCTACAGCACACCTCACCACTGTCTTACAGTCCTCATACATGTCCTGCACCGCTCTAACATACTTCTCTGCCACTCCAGACTTCCTCATACAATACCACAGTTCCTCTCTGGGCACCCTGTCATAAGCTTTCTCCAGATCTACAAAAACACAACGCAGCTCCGTTTGGCCTTCTCTGTACTTCTCTATCAACATCCTCAAAGCAAATACTGCATCTGTAGTACTCTTTTATGGCATGAAACCATACTACTGCTCACAAATGCACACTTCTGCCCTTAGTCTAACTTCCACTACTCTTTCCCATAACTTCATTGGCTCATCAGCTTTATTCCTCTGTAGTTGCCAAAACTCTGCACGTCTCCCTTGTTCTTAAAAATGGGCACCAGCACACTTCTCCTCCATTCCTCAGGCATTTTCTCACTATCTAAGATCCTGTTGAACAACCCAGTCAGAAACTCTACTGCCACCTCTCCTAGACACTTCCAAACCTCTACAGGTATATCATCAGGACCGACTGCCTTTCCACTCTTCATCCTCTTCAATGCCCTCCTCACTTCATCCTGACTAATCTTTGTTACTTCCTTGTCCACAGCAGTCACCTCTTCTAATCTTTGTTCTCTCTCATTTTCCACGTTCATCAACTCTTCAAAGTACTCTTTCCATTTTCCCATCGCACTACTGGCACCTGTCAATAGACTTCCGTCCCTAACCTTAATCACCCTAACCTGCTGCACATCCTTCCCATCTCTGTCTCTTTGTCTTGCCAACCTGTATAGACCAGTCTCTCCCTCCTTACTGTCCAAGCTAGCATACAAGTCATCATAAGCTCCTTGTTTGGCCTTTGCTACCTCTACCTTCACCTTACGCTGCATCTCCCTGTATTGCTGTCTACTCTCCTCAATCCTCTCAGTGTCCCACTTCTTCTTAGCTAACCTCTGTCTCTGTATACACTCGTGTACCTCCTCATTCCACCACCAAGTCTCCTTATCTACTTTCCTTCCAGATGACACACCAAGTACTCTCCTACCTGTCTCCCTGATCACATTAGCTGTAGTTGTCCAGTCATCTGGAAGCACCTCCCGACCACCCAGAGCCTGTCTTAACTACTTCCTAAAAGTCTTGCAACACTTCCTTTTTCAGCTTCCACCATTTCGTCTTCTGCTCTGCCTTTGCCCTCTTCATCTTCCTCACCACCAGAGTCATCCTACACACCACCATCCTATGCTGTTTGGCTACACTCTTGCCTACCACTACTTTATTGTCAATGATCTCCTTCAGATTAAACCGTCTACACAACATGTAGTCTACCTGTGTGCTCCTACCATCACTCTTATAGGTCACCCTATGTTCCTGCCTCTTCTGGAAGAAAGTATTCACTATAGCCATTTCCATCCTTTTTGCAAAGTCAACTACCATCTGTCCTTCTGCGTTCCTCTCCTGGATACCAAATCTGCCCATCACCTCCTCATCACCTCTGTTTCCTGCACCAACATGTCCATTGAAGTCTGCTCCAATGACAACTTTCTCACTTCTCGGTATGCTCTGCATAACTTCATCAAAGTTCAACCAGAATTTCTTCTTCTCCTCCAGCTCACATCCTACCTGTGGAGCATACCCACTAACAACGTTGAACATCACACCTTTGATTTCTAGCTTCAGACTCATCACTCTATCTGACATTCTTTTTATCCATCCATCCATCCATCCATCCATCCATTCTCTACCGCTTATCCGGGGTTGGGTCGCGGGGGCAGCAGCTTGAGCAGGGAAGCCCAGACTTCCCTCTCCCTAGCCACTTCGTCCAGCTCCTCCGGGAGAATCCCACGACGTTCCCAGGCCAGCCGGGAGACATAGTCTCTCCAGCGTGTCCTGGGTCGTCCCCGGGGCCTCCTCCCAGTAGGACGTCACCAGGGAGGCGTCCAGGAGGCATCCTGACCAGATGCCCATTCTTTTTACCTCCAGGACATTCCTAACAAACTCCTCCTTCAAGATAACTCCTACTCCATTTCTCTTCCTATCTACACCATGACAGAACAACTTGAACCCTGCTCCTAAACTTCTAGCCTTGCTATCTTTCCACCTGGTCTCCTGGACACACAGTATGCCTACCTTCCTTCTCTGCATCATGTCAACCAACTCTCTACCTTTTCCTGTCATAGTTCCAACATTCAACGTCCCTACTCTCAGTCCTATACTCTTGGCGTTCCGCTTCTCTCTCTTCCTACGATCACACTTTCCTCCTCTCTTTCTTCAACGAACAGTAGTCCAATTTCCACCGGCGCACTGTAGGTCAACAGCACCGATGGCGGTCGTCGTTTCGCATGTTTGATTTGGCAAAAGTTTTACGCCGGATGCCCTTCCTGACGCAACCCTCTGTATTTATCCGGGCTTGGAACCGGCACAATAAGACACTGGCTTGTGTCCTCTTGTGGCTACATTTATACCCATAAATGATGATATAGATATAAAAATAAAAAAAAAAGGAGAAGAAGAAATGATGATATAATAGTTTGAGTATATGAAATATTTGAATTGACATCAACTTTATTAGGTAATTTTGCACAATTTACTGTTCTAAATAAGATTTGCGTGTTTTTGGCCCGTTTAAATTCTTCTAGCGCGTCTATTCACAAAAAAATACCGACACCTGCTGGATAGAGATTGAACGTGCAGTGACTTCGTGGGACCCGCCCAAAGGTTGCGACTTCATTTTCCATTGGTTTAAAATTAGAAACCTGCCATGTGATGTGTCACATTATGTTCTGGCCACCAATCAACATATTTGTTTACCATGAAGGTCAAAGTTCAGGACAACTGGAAGTGATGCAAGAATCTCGGAAGTCAGATGAATTCGGATATGTTATTCCAATAACCTGAAACAGTTAACAGGAAAAACAGTTAAAAGAATATTAATTATGCGGAAGGTCACCGGGGCTCCTATTTTCTCTGACGATGTTGGCTTTGAGTGTAAACGCGGTGAGGTCGACAGTGTCTTTACACAAGGTTGGTAGCTAAGCTAACCGCACTGTGGTGTTAACTGTACAGATGCTAATGTTACCAAAGGCGCACACACAGGCTGACATTCATCCAACCTTTCCTTTTCAACGATTTTCAGAGCAAAATCTAAACATTACGTGTTATTGTTTAGAATAACTATACTGTGTACGTAATAAGTTGTTGATGTCATTACAGAATTAGCTGGCATTGCTTTTCCACCAGCATAGCTTTCATTGAATTGAAAATTTCATACTCTTATCATATAAGAACCTTTTGTTTGTGGGCTCGGTTTATGTCAGTCAGCTTGAAGGTGTTGCCAGTTGTCATTGTAATTTTTACATTTTTGTATTCTGTACCTTGGCCGTTTTAACTGCGTGTCAGCTAGTATTAAGGAACCGGACACTTGAACGGACTTATTACTGCCAGCTCTTTTATAAACTTTTTTAAACTCTAAAGTTAGATATACCATTTTTATTAGTGTCGGGTTTTATTTATTTATTTTTTATTTTTTTTTGTTTGACTTGTACGAAGAACAAACTGCGCTCTGACATCATTTGCATTCTTCGACTGTAATCCGGACTAATAAACATAAAAAGCTTTTATGGAATAGAATACCAAATAAAAAATGTCTAAAACACATCATATTCTACGTTTTGTTTTGTTTTTCAGCTGTGCGTCCTCTCCCATCTACACATGAGAAATTGTTTCTACCATTGCATTCTACATTCATGGAGACAAGGTCCACAAACGGGTGCCATCCGTTTCCGGTCAAATAGTCCTGATTTGCCAAATCCTGACTCCTCTGAGTGTATTGAACCAGATCGTCGTCACAGCACCTCTTCATGGTCTCCCGACCAGGGTCCACCGCCGGCTCCTACCCACTGTTGCATGAGTGGCTGTCATAACTGTGTGTGGATCGAGCATGCAGAGCAGCTCCTGGCCTACTACCATGACGGAGGCGACAGAGCGCTTGCTGCTATTGAGGAGAACGTCCTCGATGAGAACCTTAAAACCTACCTAAAAATGGAAATTAGACTCTTGAAGAAGACGTGACTGGTCTCTTTTATGCCAGTGGTTCTCAACCACAGTGCAGACATTTGATAAGTGTTGCATGTCTTTTATGTGATGATCTTTCATTTACTGAGTGTCACACTGAGCGGAGATAGTTAATTTAACACTTCAGTTGCAAATGTTACCTCCAAATTTTCTCTTAATTTATGACTGCTGAACATTTCAGAACTGATGTAAAACTACAAAGCAGGCATAAACTAATTGTAGGCCAGTATGTAGTCCACCTGTCCTGACCAATTGACAAAAAAGTTACCTATAGCCAATGATAAAATGAGACACAATAACTTTATCACTTAATTTTTATAAATATCAAAACATTTTAGAAGAACCATGTGCGTCATCTGTATTTTCTTTTTTACCACCTGATTCAGTTATTGTTGCGCGATTCATTGTCATGTTTCTGTAGTCATGACAGTTGTTTGCACATTTTAACATCTTGTTTGAAGTTATAATTTAAAGCACTGAATTTATATTTATTGTGTTTGATCATTTGATTCATTTTGTTGAAGCACATATTTATTGTCTGCACTGGAAGTGTTGTAAACAGTTGTTTATTAAATGAAGATTCTTTGAGAAGATGGTGTGAAAAAAACTGTAAACTTGCTTTCATCAAGGAACTGGCCTGATAACTTGTAACTTATCCTGGCATATATGCAACCAACTTTAAAAAGAAAAATTGGAAACATCTGAGTATCAGTTTAGTATTGTTAAAAAAAAATATTTCACAGAAAATTTCTGTTGATCTAAATAGGTTTAAATAGATGAATGGAGGAGGCCTCTGGCAGTAATAATCTGATGGATTATGTCAGGACAGACGCAGAGCATGTTCAGATTTTAGACTGACGTCACTCAGTCAGCTGAGCCTGGTGTCCATATCTCTCACAGGACCACTTTCTGAGGTGGTGCTGACCCTGATTCCTCTGACTCAGCTGTAGTCTGGTGAGTGATGCAGTCTGACATGATTATACAGATACTAGAGGGCAGCTCCAGCCTGGAGTTCTTCTTTGATGTAGGTTATGCAGGGGATTACACTTTGATCGTATTCATAACGCTGTACCCTGTGACACTGACGTGGTGGAAAAGAACTCAAGATGGATTAGTCCCAATGCCACCAATGCAACATCATGCCAGTTGTTCTGTAACACAAACCATCTCATAGTCAACTTTATTGTCAAGAATGAAATACAGATGGGAAGTCTGTTCAGTTCCTGCATTTCATACATGATTGGGTATGAACTGTTTAATAATTTCAGGTTCCTAAGATTACTGGGGTTCCTGAGGTGATCAAGGTCCGATGGTCCATTGAAATATAATAATCACAATGTGGCAAAATTGCCAAGCTGCCAAGAGGTATCAAAACCTACAATTATGAAAGTGTCGTGGTGCTACAGAGATGCTCCAGCCTACAAGTCAGACTGCAGAGATGGAACAAACTTGTTTGGTACAGATTAAGAGTATCACAATTAAATCAGTGAAAAGACAAACCATGATCATCTCTTTCCCTTTTTGTTTTTTCAAATTAGGTATGGTGTGGGAATGCACTTCAACAGTGATAGCTACATGTCATAAAAAGTAGAAGATATTACCAAGATAGCTGTGGGCACTGCACTTTACAATGTTGGAATATCTAATAGACATAATAAAATATATTGTCAAATCATAATTATGCCATTAAAAGATGATAAAAGGACAGTCAGACAACAACCTCACATAATTATCTTTATTATATATACTTTTTCAGTGAAAATGACATACAAAAATTACACTTCCCATAATCTGAACCCAAGAACTATCAAAAAATTTATTAAATATATATTGTTATTTATCAAATGTATTTTCATTTGTTTTTGTGCATACTATTCAGCTATCCAGGTGATTTCAGTTCAATATATTTATATCACTGCTATTGTGGTTCTTAAAGATGCAGATTGATATCTTTTTTTTTTTGGAGTGTAATAATAGGTGAATGCTGTACAGGTGTATAAGATCTTTGCCAGCCATAGAGAGTGATCATCAGTAGTGCAAATAAATCTGTGCACGTGTGCCCTCCTGCTGACAGCTTAGGGGTTATCTGGAAAATGAATGGACACGCCCTCAGGGCAGCTGTGGCATGGACTTTGAAAGAATATCTCACCAGGATTCATTTTTAGGGCTTAGCTTCCAGTTATAGGATGAATGATGAATTCCATCAGCTGTGATTATGTAACATCATCGAAAGTGCTAGTTGATCTGTTTAAAGACATTGGCATGAGTCTAATGAGAGTTGCTACTGAGCTGCATTATGGGAAATGTAGGGTCAATAGATTTTTAAGTTATATGTCTTTAGTCTTTTCACGTATAAAAATCCAAAATTAAAGAAGAGATGATTGTCTCCAGTTAAGGTTTCTGCATTCTTAGCCTTTTGTAGTCCGAAACTACAGGTACAAGATGTTCCCAAAAATCCCTTTCCCTTTATCCCAAAGATGATGATGCCAGACGATCACCCCCACTGCCCCTGCAGGTGGTTGAACTGTGTTAACCTTAAGCACACATGCACAACCAGACCAGACTGGAAAGATGATGAAATGTTTTTATTTTCACTTCACCATTTACCTTTTGTTACATTTTGTAACAGTTATGCATGAAAATAATTTTCAATCATTCAAAACAACTACCAGTATGTACATTCTATTTTATTTCTCTTTTTTTTTTTCTTTTTGGTGTATTAAGCATAGCAGTTTGGACTTCATATTGCTGTTCAATATCAGTTTGATCACAAGAACAGCATAATGTCATGAAGTAATTTCATCAATTCCTTTATTTTCCAAAATGCTTCTTCCAATTTTGCGTGTAGTAATTATAAGTAATTATAATTTATTAATAAATATTTTTCATACATTTTCATCCAAAATCTCTCTAAATTTGAAAATTGGGATACAAAACAATGAGATGGTGCAGCACTCACTGCTTTGACGTTACCCCACATGGATACACAACATGTGAACTGTTGATATTCGAACAGGGAGGCGGTGCATTTGTAATCTTCTGTGCGTTCTCAGTATATAAGAGTGGCCCTAAGCATCCTCTGGCCCTCACAGCAAACCTAGGCTAGAACTCCTTTCATCTGATAGACGAACCAGGGCTGCACTTACAGTATATTCACTCGTCTAGCTGTCCTTCACCCAAGAAGCTGGTGAGTAGATCCACAAACACAGCTTCATATACAGATACTACAAAGAGTTGTGTATATTAGAATTCTACTCTGGAGTCACTCAAGGTCAGTGGATCAGTAGTGGATATAAAGTGTATGAGCATAGCTAGTGTAGCTCAAACAATTTTTTCTTTCACTATGTCAAACATTAAGTGATCAATATTTCAGTTGACATATGATATACAAAAATTAAAATTCAAAAACCAATTAGACAAGAGGAAAAGATTTCAAGAATAAATGCTGCTGAACAGTTTAAGTTGTATTTGTCTTCAGTACTTAGACCTTTGGATCAACAGAGCTAGGGCTTGATAATAGTGACAAAACATATATTCCAATTTTTTTTCTTGATCATTATATTACAGGAACTTCTCTTTGTGCCTCAACAAAAATCTATCAAGATTTAAAAAATTATTTATTAGTAATGTGGTTAATAACTTTGTAGGCGAATGTAAAACAATTTGTTTAACTCAGAATTTTGATTGTGGCATTGCTTTTTTCTATTCAGGGAAAGAAAATACTTTTCTAATCGTAATAATGTTTAAAAAAAACATTAAATTTAATTAGAATATTGATGTATAGTTGATATTTTGCCTTTCGATATACTTGGTTTTAATTGTGTGAAGATAGTTAACTGATTACAAAAATAGTTGCAATAAATAATCTCTCACATTAAGTTTTCATATTGTTTATTTATTTAGTTATTCATGATTGCCAGCAATGACAAACCAGCCACTATGGAAATACACCTATACCACACACGTAACTATATTAAATGTGCTTTTGAATGATGTGTGACTGGATGAATTATTCAAGCACATTGCCATGAAACCCATTGTGGTCATATTAGTGGTAAAGGTCTGTCCAGGACTGTTATTTCTTCAGGACACGCTGAGCGGATTGATCACTGAGACCCTCTGTGCATGCTCAGCGTTTCTGCTGTGCTGTCCTTGCTCTAACAAGATTACTTGTGGATAGCCAGCTTGAAATAGACAACAAGGTAGTACTCATTAATTAGAGCCAGGGATTATGGGAAAATTGGGTCATCCTCACAGGACATGCAATAACATATTGAATCCGAGACTATAAATCACAATGAAATACGTACATGTAAATCCTCCCTGTTGCTTGTCAGATGAATAAGAGGATTAAAACCTCTGATGTCAGTCAGAGGTGACAGAGGTTGCAGATGAACCATTACATGTAAGTGATGGTTAAAGAGAGTGTCATAGTTATGATAAAACAGGTGAAAGTATCCCATGTTTTTGAGATGTCTTCTTTTGCATTAATTATATAACTTTTTCTTTCTTTTTTTCTTAAATGAAGATATCAGAACAACAACAACAACAAAATATTGACGAGGTATCTCTAAAGTCAACAACGTGCATTCAGGTACCATAACTGGTCAAAATGAATCTTGAGCCTAAAGCTGAGATCAAGTCGGCCACCCGTGTCAGCGGAGGCCCCGCCACCCCACGTAAGGGTCCACCTAAGTTCAAACAGAGACAGACTCGTCAGTTCAAGAGCAAGCCTCCAAAGAAAGGAGTCCAAGGGTATGTCTTGAATTATTTGTTTTTATTGTTTGGAAATAATGAAAAGTCCCGGTTTTTAATTTCTGTTTCTTTGCAGCTTCGGTGATGATATCCCTGGAATGGAGGGCTTAGGCACAGGTGAGCTCAGTTAAAGTTTTAAAAATAGTTTACAGTATATCTGTTGCTCTGATCAATAGATGTGATAACACCATGTCTGTTTTCTGTTTCAGACATCACTGTCATTTGCCCATGGGAGGCCTTCAATCACTTGGAGCTCCATGAGCTGGCCCAATATGGCATCATCTGAGCTTTCCTGTAGCTCACAACAAACCTCTGAGGATTACAGACTGTGACCATGCACTTCCGACCATCTGCCTCAGGCCCCATCTCCTAGCTCCCAACTGAACTATTCCAATGAACTACAATAATGACATGTAACAAACACAAAAAAATGGAAAAAAAGAAAAATAATCTACAAAAAATACTTTTCTATTATCTTTCAATGGATGCTTCTGCTAAGATTCTTCTGAACTCAATTTTTAGAAGTTTTAATTTAATTCTCAAATCTTTAGCACAGCTTAGTCACTCTTAAACATCATCTCTTCTTTTCTTTCTTTCTTCTTCTTTCTATTCTTCTCACAGAGAAAACCTTAAACTTGAACAAGCAAAGAAGCCTCAAATTGAGTTTAAGTGACAAACCCATGAAGTGTCTGGGTTCCCACTTTCTGTGCTTCGGTGCCACTTTTGTCATCTCAGAGGCTTGTCCATCAATGCCGAACATGAAATACAAAACCTAAATTCTGTAGAATAAACACTAGCTTGCCATTTCTGAGCATTGCCATTCCATGGGATAATGCTGATCAGTCATCTTCATATATCCTTCTTCTCCCTCGGATCAACTTTTAAGTGCACCCAAATTCTTTCCAGTCATAATACAGTATGGGGAAGTCTTCACAGCCAACAACCGGATAATTTATCTCCAGGAAACCAGAATTCTTTTATGGCAAGTAATTTTGGCAGAGCTACATGTTAACATTAGTGTCTATTAACTTTAGTGATATATATGTGAAATGTATGATAACACTCTGTATGTATTTGATGTTTGTATGTTTATTTCTCTTACTTTCACACAACCTGCGTGTTTATATTTGTATGTCGAAGGACAACATTTTTGCTCTCTTTTATTGTTATCTTGTAGGTACGTTTTTAATTTTTCCTCATTTCTGTCATCTATTTTTCAGAGTAATTTGTTTTTGATTTTACTGTTGTTTCTTCACAATTGTCCTCTTAATTATCAATGAACCATCATTCCAGTTAAATATTGTTCCCAGAACTTGTAATTTTGTAATTTTATGATTCATGATTTCATTTTTCAAAAGCAGTACTCAAAGTAACAAGATATAAATGAGGATGTTGATCATTTTTCTCTGGTCAGTCTTTCTTCAAATAATGGTGACATTGGTTATGCTGTTGTAGTGAGGGATGACAGAGGGATGAGTAAGACATATATTTCTGACTGACTACTCCGATCTGGAGAGATGTGTAATGGAACATTGACCTATATACAAGATGAGGAAAAAAATAAAACATAAAAAGAGGAAAATAGAAATGGGGATTTGTTTATTCTCATCAAAACCATTCCTAGGTCAGTAGCTTGATATTGATCAGTCACATTATATTGAATACATTTTGATTAAGCATTTCAGACAGTTAAATGGACTCATATGTAGGGTATGCAATGTACATCCTGCATAATAAGTTTATATAGCTCATATTTATATGAACAACTTTCTGCTTTTGATTATTTGATTGTATCTGATTGAATAAGGTTCATTAAAACATTTACAGTAATTAAAAACAGGGTGGAGTAAAAATAATATAACCTTCCAAATAAACAAATTAAATACTTTGCTTTTATTATAATATAATATAATATAATATAATATAATATAATATAATATAATATAATATAATATACGTGTAATTACGTTGTGGTTACAAATAAATCATAAAATTGTCAACACATTATAACATTAACTGCATAATGGGTGGGTGCACTTATTAATCTGTGGAAACTATACGTCTCACTGTGAACTGAGGTTGTTAGCTGCTGAAATTCTAGTTCGATACATTACAGCAAAAAATATGAGTAACAATTTGTGTGCCTCTTTGGTTTGTGATCCTTAATTTTTGATCATTCCATTTGCATGTACATACAAAAATGTACCACTCAGGCTTAATTTAATATAAATTAAATAAATTTTAAAAATTAGGTTTTAATTACAAGGCAATTCAAACGTTTGACCTGTATTTTACAGAAAAGATTTATACTTGGTTTTTTTCCCCCGATGTTATGGTTGCTACAGGCAACTGAAAAGTGGAACGATGTATTTTTCTTCTAAAAAAAATGTTTCGGTTGTGACTGCTTCAGCGTCGGACCAGTGGGAAACGGTCGGTCATTTACTCGTGCAGCACCCGTTGTATGAGTTGTGTTATGGAGTTTCGTTGACACAGAGCAGCGTAACGTGAAATTTGTTGTTGGAGTGCCTGGTTACTTACACAGTGATATAAATTGCGAGCGCTCGCCCGAGCAACATGGCAGATAATATTGTAAGTAGAACATTGGTTGTTATTTAGCACCAGTGAGGGATCAACTCGGCTAATGCTAGCTAGCCTGTTAGCCGAAGTCTAGAGTGATGAGGCAGCAGAATTAGCTTGGTAGCTAAGGTTAGTTCGCTTTCATTAGTTAAGTGATTTGGGCCTGGTTAGCTTACCGGCTAATCTTAGCTCTTTAGCTAGCAGATGGCATTCAGATTAAAGGCCGATGGGAAAGGTATATAACCGTTAAAAATTTCAGGATGATAGTGGTTGACTTAGCGTGTTCATCAAAATTGACTGTAGTATGCTGAGTGATCATCGTGGCAGCTAATATGTTGGCGATTAAATAGATATAACGTTCAAAAGTGTTGACCATGAATAAGCCCCACAAGGTTCGCTTTATCAAACGTTGTTTGATTCATATTTAACATCCTAATGTTAAAATGTCTTGTTGAAAAGTGCAGTCTCCTTTACTAACGGCAACGTTAACGATAGTTAATTTCTGCACTGTCATTGTTGTAAAGATATTGACACCACTGTAAATAAGAGGATAACAGCGGGAGTTGTACTGTCTAAAGATTTAGGTATTTGGAGATCATATCTGACCGTATTGATCCGATTTTTTATTTTTTCCAAAACCTTACAATCGATCTTTCTCAGTTGTTTGAAAGGAGGTGGGAAACGAAATGATGTTTATGTTCAATGTTTTCTTTTTAGATCATCAGGGTACAATCCCCAGATGGGATGAGGAAAATTTCGTCTACAAAGAGAGAGACAGCAGCTACTTTTCTTAAAAAGGTACCTTGTTTAAACATAACGGTATATATTTCGCAAATTCTTCATGCAAGGGTGCAAATTTGAAGTGTACTGGCTCAACAGTAATGCAAAAATGTATACCACATTGTTTTAAGGAAGTACACTTGCCTCTGCTTGTGCCACTCTTTTTTTGTTTTTAGGCTGCTTGAACTACTTGAAGTGGATGCATTTCCTGGCTCACTGATCATCTCAGTTCCTTACCAGTTAGAATTGTTTTTACACGCAAAAGAGGTCCATTAACTATTGATCCAGATTTTGAATTTAAATGAGCCATGTTCTAGCATACCACTCGTAGCAGAGCATTGCACCAGCCCCACATTAAAAATGGATGTGCATGTTTTAGCCAACAGTTGTCACACGTGGTTTTTATCCATGCCAATGTGCTGACAGCGATGGCTGTATTAAGAATCAGGAGAATGAGGCAGACAAGGCAGACACTGTGGTAACCCTGCAGGTCGTAATGCTAACAATTAACTTGTGGTTGTTTAGTTAAAAAATGAATTAAAGCTGAATACCCAGCATTTGGCTGACCTTCTGCCTGATGTGTGATGTAGCGATTAAAGTGTCATGAAATACTCTGCTGGCCAGTCAGCTCAGAGTATTGACTCTCTGATGATTTTGCAAGGTGTTTCTGCAAGCTGATTCTCTCATGCCATTTTTTCTACTATAGTTCCCTCCTGGATTCTGTCTAAAGCAATTTCACAAAGTGCATTTTTACTGTTTTATTCTCATGTGGGATAGTCATCCATCATATCAGCATACTGTACTTTTTTTCTCTCAGGTAGCCAAAGAGTTTGGGTTTAATTCTAATGGGTTTTCTATATACCTGAACCGCAATAAGACCGGAGAGATCCTTTCCCAGAACAAATCTCTCAGCCTGCTTAAGATCAAGTAAGTAATAAAAAACAACATTGATTCATAAAGTCTAGATTTTTCAAACAATCCCTTAAATCGAGGTCAGTGATTCTCTTAGGTGACACACGTCTTCCAAATTTTTAAGAAATTAACTAAATGTTTTATTTCAAGTGTGCAATTATGTTGTCCTTTTGTCCTTCCAAGGCATGGCGACATGCTGTTTCTGTTCCCCTCAGGATCTTCCACATCTTCTGGGGAGGTGATGGACACTGCGACCCCCCACTCATCTTCATCACTACCATACGTTTCATCTTCCTCATCTTCTTCTTCATCCTCCGTGATCCCTCGGTCCTTTTCAGCTCCTCAAGTCCAGGAGGATGAGATTGATCAGTATTTGGCCAAACAAGATGGCAAAATCTACAGAAATAAAGACCCACAACTGTAAGAAACAGACCTACTGTGAACACCCAAATTAGAAACAAATGTCAGACAAGATTCATTCAGTTCTTGTCTTGTTACAGATGTCGCCATGGTGCCCTTGGAAAATGTGTGCACTGCGTACCTTTAGAGGTAAGAGAATTCATTGTTTATACTGTATTTTTTACTTAAAAATCCATAATTGTTGCAGTACTATTATATACTAAAAAAATGCATAAATGCATTCTACTGCACTCATTGAAACTCTGCCGCCTTTTATTTTCATCAGCCTTTTGATGAAGACTACCTGAATCACCTTGACCCACCAGTGAAACACATGTCATTCCATGCATACCTACGCAAGCTGACCGGTGGAGCAGACAAGTTAGAAGTTGTTTTTTATGACTTTAGTGGAAATCCTCATATTCCTCTCAATTTTAACACTGCTTTGCCCTTCTGCAGAGGTAAGTTTGCCGCTTTGGAAAACATCAGCTGTAAGATCAAGTCAGGTTGTGAGGGCCACCCTCCTTGGCCAGAGGGTATCTGCACCAAGTGCCAGCCCAGTGCCATCACACTAAACAGACAGGTATGCAATCTTAGTGTTTGAAAGTGGAATTGATGATCATAACAATAAACAACCAATACCATGGAGTGTTTAGAATGGAACTGTTTATTGGTAATTATTGGGTCATTAAATTAAAGCATGCTCACAACTATCTAATTCTAATGTGTGCACAGTATTACCTGTCCAGGCAGTGCATTTCCTTTTTAAGTTTCAAAGTTTTCTTTGAATCAGCCTTTATTCAATTTTTTTTTAACATGTATCCAATTCACCATTTTTTTCCACTTCTGGGTAGGAGGAGTTCTTCCACCAATCCTAAATACTGAATTTAATTTTTCTTCTTTTCCCCAGAAATACAGACATGTGGACAACATCATGTTTGAGAACCATACCATTGCTGACCGCTTCCTGGACTTCTGGAGGAAGACAGGCAGTCAGAGGATGGGATACTTGTATGGACGGTTCACTGAGCACAAAGACATCCCTCTGGGCATCAGAGCTGAGGTGGCTGCCATCTACGAGCCCCCGCAGGTGACTTACACGTCTGAGCTGAGTTGATTGGAGCATCTTGTTGATTTCATTGGTGAAGTAGGTTTAGTAATGCCCAATACACAGTATGCTTTCTTAGCCTTGTAGTAACTCCTTGGTATCATGTAACTCTGTTTTAGAATGCCACTCAGAACTGCCTGGAACTGGTGGATGATCCTAAAGCTGTAGCTGTGGATGAGATTGCTGCCAAACTGGGTCTCTGCAAGGTTGGCTATCATGTGTCGCCCAATTGCTTTTACACAAAGTGTTTTTTTCAATGTTGTCTCACTAAATAATGTGAATAATGGTATGTCTACAGGGCTAATACAAGGTTGAAGTTCTAAAACTTGTTTTTTCAGTACAGAGTCTACTTACTACTACTGCCAAATTTTTAGTTATCTTTCTGGGCTTTTTGTTGACTAAGACAGCAATTACTTTCTGCACACCATCCATATCTATCAATTGTCTCAGCTGTTCCTATTTGATCTGTTTTATCCTTAATATTTTTCAGGTGGGTTGGATCTTCACTGACCTGATCTCTGAGGATACCAGAATAGGTACTGTAAGGTACACGAGAAATCAGGTGAGGCTGCAGTTAACTCAAAACACTACCTGCTCATTGGACTAGTTAGCTGCTTTCATGAAACATTCTCATAATTGTCCTCATTTCTGGTTTATTAGGATTCTTACTACCTGAGTGCTGAGGAGTGCATCACAGCAGGATACTTCCAGAATCTGCATTCAAACCCTTGCAGACTCTCTCGAGATGGTCATTTTGGCTCAAAATTTGTAACTGTGCTTGCAACAGGTATATGTTTGTTTGCTCTAATGCTAAAGTGAGAGTTGGAATATAATTTCTTCATAATTCTATTCACATAGATAGTATAATTTACTTATCTAAACCAAAACAGGTAAAACAAATTCATGTTACTCAGCTAAAATGATCAGTTATTTCTAATTATCAGGAAGGTGGGTAAGCCACCTTCTGAATGACCCTGTGTAATTTCTTCTCCCAAATTCCATAATTTCTTAGTAAGATATAATTAAGTGAAACAGGGGCAATGTTTTTGTTTTTTGTTGTTGTTTTTTTTTAAATATTTTTCTTCAACAATAAAGCATTTTGTCTTTTCTTATGCTTTTGCAGGTGGTCCAGATAACCAGGTGCACTTTGACGGATACCAGGTGTCCAATCAGTGCATGGCTTTGGTGAGAGATGAGTGCCTACTACCCTGCAAAGATGCTCCTGAGCTTGGCTTTGCCAAAGAGTCTAGCCCTGAGCAGTACGTACCAGATGTGTTCTACAAGGTAAGGCCTTACACTTGACATGACAACTTACCGATACTCTTAAACATAAAGCTATCCATATATAATGTATACAGTAGTACCTTAAGATATGAGCTACTCAACTTTCAAGTGTTTTGAGATATGAGCAGTTGCTCTCGCCATATTTTTGTTCAACATACGAGCACAAATCCGAGATAAAACCATGCTTTGGGACAGCCCTGGTAGTTGGCGGATGGATGCAGCATCAGTTGAGCCCCCATCTTGTTTTCGTTTGTGGAGTCAAGATGTTGCTTTTGTGTGTTGTGATATTTATTGTTGTTTGTGTAACTTATATATAATTAATCATACACAGGTAAAGTATGCATGTCTGTTGGTTGATAAAAATATGTTTTGGTTTGTTTGCTTTTTACAGTTTGGAGGTGTTTGGGGCTTTTTTACTAGGCTGGAATGGATGAAAATGATTTGTTATTTTAAATGGGGAAAATTTGTTTGAGTTAAGAGTTATTCGACGTATGACGTCAGTCACGGAACCAATTAAATTTATATCTCATGGTACTACTGTAATAGTGTATGGTTTTCTGTTTGAGAAATGAATAGTACTAAAAAGTTCAAAGCAGTGATATTGTGATGCTTTGCCTTTAGTCCAGTTATTTTGTCTCCATTCAGCCAGATGTTAATGTTGTTTTTTTTCATCCATCCATCCAAAAGGACAAAGACAAATTTGGAAATGATGTCACATTTCTAGCCCGACCTCTCCCTGTGGAGTACCTTATCATAGATGTGAGAAAAATATATTTTTATTGTACATATATTATTCTTTATTGAACATCTGTTCTTGATAATTCAATGCCTTTCCTGTAGCTTTTATTTATAATCTTCTGGTGGTGGTTTCATTTCATTGACAGATAACTACCACTTTTCCAAAGGACCCCCAGTACACGTTCTGCTCCACACAACGCTTCCCCATTGAGAACCGTGATATTCCGGGAGAAATACAAGCAAGTCAATTCTAGATAAAATATAATATGATCTTCTGTTAAATATTCCAGTACAAGTGTTGTATTTAAATTTATGTGTTATGTTTTGTAGTTAGGTGAGATGTGTAGAAATGGAAAGGTACTATGACTGTGTACAACATTTTTTTCAGCCACAGTGCCATCACTCTTGGCTGGATTGTTAACTGATTTACAATTTAATGGAAGCTTTGCTTGTTTTAGCACATCTTAAATTAGTTTCTATCCCTGGGATGAAAATGATCTTCATATATGTTGAAAGGGCAAGAACTACGTCACTAAAGCATGCACATGATGAGAGTGTAGTGTGCATTTTCTCAAGACAGACATTCTTCAGTTCACTTTATCCTTGGTGCCTGAGAGAGTTAGGGCAACCTTTGGATTCTATAAACCCCAGAGGTCATAGGAAGTCATGCATCGTGTTTTCTGTTATTTTTTTTGTCTGCAGAATTTCCACAGTTTAGCAACATACCTGTCCCAGTGCAACTCCACGGCATTCCTTGACATTGTTTCAGACTTCCATCTCCTTCTCTTCCTTGTCACCAATGAAGTAATGCCTCTGAGAGTAAGGCCTCTTCCTTTTTATAATTTTCCTTTTGGTGGTTAATGATCATTCTTTTGCAGTCTGGAAGTGGTTACTGGTGTGAAGATGTTTTAACTTAAGACCTCTAGTCATGTTGATAGGATTTCAAGTAGACCTTTGACCCTTATTTTTCAAAAACAAAATGTCTAATCATTGCTTAATACCTCCTTAACAAGTCGCAAGCCACTGTTTTGCTGAATCTGTGTTAGCGACCTCATGGATTACAGGCTGTGCTTGTTTCCACAGGACAGCATAGACTTGTTGCTAGATGCAGTCAGGACTCGTAACGAGGATTTGGCACAGACCTGGATGAAATCCGAGCAGTGGGCCACTATTGAGCAGCTGTGTAGTAAGTCACTGCCGATCACTAAGGGAAACATCATCCTTCATTTCTTAGCTTTCTGCTCTGTTAAGCTTGTACATGAAGGTTGAAATGATTAGTTGATAATCCCTCCAAAAATTACATCTTTTTTGAAAATCATTAAGCAGTAGTGTGAAATTGATATTTATTTGAATGTTTGATTAATGTTTTTAATCAAATTGTCCATGATTCTACAGATTACAGTAAACTTTTGAGTTTTTATTTTCAAAATGTATTGATAATAAATAAAAAAATAATGAATTTTAGAATGAATAACTGGATTAAGTATTTATGAAAATGTATTAATGTCTGAATATCCCTCCCTTGTCCTTCTAGGTACAGTTGGGGGGCAGCCCTCCAGCTCTATGAGTTACGGCGCGATGGGCGGTCCCTCAGTTCCTGCCTCCTCCTCAGTCATGTGGTCCTGCCTCCATTGCACCTTCATGAACCAAGCTGGCACAGATCACTGTGAAATGTGCAGCCTGCCCCGCAGTTAAATCCCCACCGACGTCCTCCACCCTGATCTTCTCCCGCCTTGTCCTCCTCTTAACTTACCAATGACATCACTATCACCAGGACCAGCTGCAAGAATTTGGATGCCCTTTTTTGTTTTTCTTTTGTTCTTCCCATCTCACAAGCTGCTGTGATGCGTGAAAGGGATGCACTCGTTTACATTAAATTCAATGAGTGAAAGTAAAACCAGACTTTTTTTTTCCTTCTCCCTCATCGCCATGACTCCAGTGAGCGTTAGGATTCATTGAGGTAAAGCACTTTTCAACCAACAGCTCACCTGAATGATCACCCGTCAAATGAAACCCTGCTGTGACTCAGGACAACAGCAAAGACTCTCACATCTGTGCCCATCTCACTCTCACTATGTCTTCTGGAAAAATTTTTTGTGTATAAATACATTTGAGGAATGATACTGTTATTTAATTGAGCTTTTTTTTTTAATCTGATTGTAGCGATACCTTAAAACTTTGAATCTTCAGCATGGATTCTACTCATTCTGGTGTTTATAGGTCTTTTGACAAGCCCCTTATAGTACAATCATTGGTCAAAGCTCAGACCTTAAAACTCTTTAGCGTGCCGGAGTATGTCTGGTTAAGTAGAGAGTTTATATTTCTCAGTATGAAATTACTGTACTTAATGAGTCCCAGACTTTAAAAAGCATACACAGAAAAATCCTCTCATCCTCAACTAATTGCAGAAGTCAGTTGTGCTGTTTTCTAACTTTCGGACTGATGTCCCACCAACTGGAAGTGGTTCCTAAAGCCATTTTATCTGAAGTGTTGTGTGTGCAACATTTGGATTTGATGGTTTGCTGGCAAAATATGTAGCTTATTTTATCAGCAGTATGTACTGTTTCGGACAAAGCTCCCCAGGACGCCGTCTGTCAGCCTCATCATTGTTACTGACTTGCACTGTATTACCCACAAGGTGGTTCTAGAAACAACTGGTGCTTGCCACTCTCACGCCATACTTTGGGTTCTTTTCTTGCTGGCATCCGTCCACTTGAACCGTGTTCCTTCACCGATGGGGCCCCTTCTGCGTGTTCATCAAAGACTTGCAGGGGTCACAGTTTAGCAAGTGTCATCTGATCTCTGCCGGATATCGTCAGCAATTAGGAAAACCTTGAAATTAGAATGATCTGTTTTGGGGTTTGCACATATTTATTCTCTGTGCTTTTACACAAAGGCAGTGAGCTCCGTCAAGTAGACGAGGATGATATTCAGCTCAACATTTTCTCCATTCTAGAGCTACAGTTACCAGAGCAGCCAATTAACTCTGTCTCAATAGCATTACAAAGGCAAACATTCTTTCACTTACCTCTAATTGCATTGAGACTTGCAAATAGCTTGGAATTGTTTTGGAATTTGTGATACTAAGGAAGTTTTTTCAGTAATTACATTGAACAATCCCTTTGAAATTTACACTCAGTAGTTGGCTTATTGGGGCTGTTGGTTAAAACAGACAGTTTTTGTCAAGATGTTACTTTTGAGATGACAAGATAACTTAGGTTCAGTGGTGTTCACACGATTTTTCCATAGCACAAAATGTTTTGTTGAGCCACACTCCCGAAAATACAGTACTCGTAATATGCATCCATCTGATTAAATCAAACCATTTAGTCCATGTTTAGTTTTCTGGAATTCAAAAAGAAATGTCTACAAATGTTGAAAAATGAATGAGGCTTTATCTACATAGCAAGAAAAAGTGACGTAATTTTGAATCAAACACAAAAACTAACAGTTGTTACAAACATGTTTGTAACTTATGTTGCTTGACATAATTTGCCATTTTATTTATTACGTAAAGCCCAAAAAAAAGCCCTTTTATCACCACATATGTTTAGTTCATTCACTAAACATACACGTTCACACAAAATCGATTTTTTTGCAAACAGGATATTCCATCTGGCAGGAAAACCAGAGTGAATCATCATATCTTTTTGAGTTTGGGGAGAGTTCCTGTTCCAGTTTAGCCTCTTCGGTTACAAGGGCGAGTCGTGGGCTGCAGATTTGATATTAATGAGACTTGCACTTCTTTGTAAGAGTTTGAGGAATTCAATTGAAGTGACAATAAGTATATTTTAGATTTAGAGGAATTTGAAAGTGTAAATTCTTGCGTTTTCCTTCTGCCTGGTGATATCATTCTTGCCACTTGTGTGAATTCTCAAAATAGATTTATCTGATGTCATTCTAATGGACGGCAGTGACCTTTTCCTTTTGTATTGCTCCGGACTTCGTTTGCTGAGCAAGCATGTTCTTGGAGTTACAGTCAGTCCTCACTTTCCACTGAGCTGATAGAGGACTCTGAAAGTTGTATGCTGTTGACCTGGATTTGAAACACAATAAAAACAAAAAAATTCCTATGCACATAGCCGTTTCTTTGATTTGTTGCATGTCTACTTGAGTAATTGCGAAAAGGCCTAATAGATGATGTTTCATGATGATGTTTATATTAAAATAGCATAATACAGTACAGTAGTAGTATAAAAGCAATTTACTACTGTAAGGTAGAAGTTGTATAACATGATTTATAGTGTCGTAACAATGTTAACTACATTACAGTAGAGTAGTATAAAAATTATAGTATAAAAATTCAATGTCGGAGGAGAGCATTGAACAGCATTAATTGTAAATTATCACATACTGTATTACTGTTATGTTCTTGGTCCGCATATTTTTGTCTTTACTCCTATATACATGAGACTCATCATCGCAGACACATTTACAAATCATCGAATTGTCAAGTTTGTTCGCTTCTCTCAGTTTCTTTTTCCGTGGTTGAGCATGAAATCTTTCTGTGAATGCAGTTTAAGTTTCCAGTCTGATGACACTCCGTGAGAAACGAAACTGAAAGGCTTTCCCCTGGTGTTAGGGACAGTCTGAAATTAACCTACGGAATCAGCCAGTAGAACTCTCCAAAGAAATTTGTTAGCTGACCTAAACAAATGTAAATATATTTTAAAACTATTAATATATATTTTATATTATGTTTTTTGAAACACCACGTTTGGGAAGCTGGGACTCTG
This sequence comes from Antennarius maculatus, assembly GCA_013358685.1. Classification (NCBI taxonomy): domain Eukaryota; kingdom Metazoa; phylum Chordata; class Actinopteri; order Lophiiformes; family Antennariidae; genus Antennarius; species Antennarius maculatus. The sequence goes on along the minus strand of CM023626.1, from coordinate 11,881,953 downwards.
TCTGAAGATAAAATCCAAGTTTCAAGAGGATAATTACTTTGTTGATAATCCCTTAATGTTCGACGTCTGGGTTCAGCTCAGCAAGCGTAACAAACATCTCAGAATCACCACTGGATGTGATGTTCCGCATTTGCCGACTGAAAAGACAGGTAGATATCACAAAAATATGAATATTTTTGGTCTTAAACGTTTTATTTTTCTGCTTAAGAAGATATAGTATAGGCTAGTACAACTGTAAAGAGGAATTTGATTCCTTTTTGAAGTCTGACCGTAAGTAACCACTTCGAATTTGAGAAAAATTAATCCAGATAAAAAGTCATTAAACGTTTATGAATAAGAAAAACAAGTAGTCATTGTCATTTAAACGTTTTTAATTAATTTATTATTTTGAGGTTCCATCGGAGATTACTCCAAGTTGATGGTAGATGTGTATTGTTATGATTTATTTTCTCAAGACTTATAAAAGACAGTAGTCCCGACAGATGGAGAAGGGAGCAGGAGGCCCCAGTGGGTCCTCTGAGTCACAGATGGAAACCCAGAAAGAGATGCATACTGCAGCTAAAAGATCCTGCAAAGGACATAAGGTAGAAATCTGAAGTTAGTTTTTTTCCCCATTTGATTATGGAAATTTTTTTTTAAAAAAAACAGCTCTGGGATAAAGATTGTGTTAAAATTTTTTTCAGGACAATGGACCAGCAGGCCTCAGTAAGAAAGCTCAAGCTCGAAATAGGAAGAAAAAGCGAAATCAAAGAAAAAAGTCCAGCTCATATGCAAAAGATGACACAGGCATAAAAAATGATGAAACAGAAAAAGCCAATATGGAGGTAGTGAAGTCTGCAATCATTCAAACTCAGGAGAGTCTTACAGAAGAATCACAACATGTCGATCCCCAAGTAGAAGACAACTTGCTGACTGAAGATAAAAGTAGAGGGCAGTCTCACAAAGATGCATCGACAATGGAAGCTCAGACCCAAACCGATAAATTATGGTGCACTCACAAGTTCACACAAACTCCAGTTGTTTGTCAGAACAACCAGGAATCACAGACAGAATTCCCTGAGGTAAAACAACATGTTACTAATAGTGAGAAGACTCGACTAGGCACAGTAAAACAAGACAGTCAAACACCTCAGTCCAAGCTACAAGATGAGGCCCCTGGTCAGATTCCATTACAGCACAATCCAGACATTAACAAAGCACCAGATTCAGTGAATGAACAAACCCCAAACATGGTATCAGACTTTAAAGTGGAGCCTAGGTCTGCAGGAACCTCAAATGCCTCCCAAGTTGAAAAAGGTGTCAAATCAACGTTACATGCTAGAGTTGTGTCTGGAGAAGGTGGGAGTGAGAAACAGTCGAAAATGGAATCCTTCAATGCAGCAGATAAACTTACAAAATCATCCCAGAGCACATGGTGAGTGAACTGGACATGAACAGTGACACCAAATTCTGTGGTTCTGCCTGAGACTAATGTATATGTATTTGTGTATTATTTGTGTCCACAGTGAAGGAGGCCCAGTGAGCCCTCTGCCCGGTCCTCCTATGTTCACCTTTTACATCTACGCTGTGCTCGACAAAGCATTTAAGTTCAGCCAAGTGCATGACACACTTCTGCTGTGGCATGTTGGGGGGAATTTACCCTTTAAAATTACACATTTTGTGTGAGTATTGATGTCTTTGTGTGTGGTTATTTTGTTTTCAACACCTAACACCTATGTGCGGACAAAGCTCATTGTATTAATTTTTGTTACTAATTTTGAAAGTCTACACCATAAAGCTCCTGACATTCATTGAACAGCATTTTCGACGGTTTATCTTCATCTTTATGAAATGCATATGAAAAGCTTAAATTTTAAACAAAACTCAAAATCATTCCACCTGTACTAAAGGGTTATATAAATCAGCTTTTACTTTAGCCTTTGAAACTTATGCTTTTGCTAAAAGAAAAAGATTCTAATTGATGCATATTTAGGGAGTATGAAATAATTTGAAGTCAGTGCATCTGAAAAAAAAAAAAATCTAATCAGAAAAACATGATGTAAAAACATTTTCACTTCTTGCTTTCTTCAAATGCTTTTTTTCTTTGTATGTAATCTTCCAACAGATTAAAAAATTAGATGCCTCCCTTCAAGATATTGTCTTGACAATGCATACACATCTTACACTGTCCAGTCTACAACTTCAAATTAATTTGAAATGTTCTGGAGTACAGACCCATGAAACATGATAAAAATCAAACGACTGTTTTTATGCTTTCAGGTTTTACCTCACTTTATTAGCTTCCGTAAAGCCGCATTATAACAAAATTTCAATATTTTGTGTTTAGTGGCCTAAAAAAGGGAGGATGTTTGATAGAAGCAAGTCTTTCAATTGAAGAAAGTCAGCTGCAGAGACACACCTGGTTGACCTACTGGTATGGTATAAAACAACGACAGAAGGAGATTGCAGGGTTTGCCACAAGACACATTGAAATTTCACCAAATCATAACACTAAAGGTAAGATATTGAAGCCATTTAGCCTTACAATAACAGAACACCATTTTGTATTAGTTTCTTTTACATAATGGACATGTAACTGCCTGTGTATTTTCTAGAGTTGCACCTTTATGAGTGCTTCATTGGCCGTCACCAAGGTATTTTACAAACTGGTCTTCAAATGCTTGGCGCAAAGAAGTCAAAAGGTGAAGAGATATCAGACACTTGGCAGGCCTCAGCAAGGCATCTGCTCAACAGAATTTTCCAGAAATGGTCCCCATCAGACAAAAGGAGCACTGGGACTATTTGTGACAACTTGATGCATTTTATGACAAGCCTTGGTTCTGCGCATAGAAGGATCACATTTCAAGATAGTTCATCTCCTCCTTCAGTCATGGTTGGTAAAGAAGAGTAAAATTCAAAGCAGTTATTTGTCATGTCCAGTAATCCACCAGTAAACAAATGTGACTTGTGTTTGCAGGTATCAGAGCTAATTGTAGAGACTTTGGTTCACATCTTAAAAGGAGAGTCAGAGGAGAAATTCCCAGGGTGCCGGAGCACCAGTCCTCTTATTCTGGGCCTGTCAGTTTTCCTGGTTACCAGGAAATGTAACATCAACCTTGGAGTCAAAGGTTGGGCTGACCTTTGCCTTTTGGTATCTTCAGAGATTGCAATGAGCAAGGAAAACCTGGATGGATTGCACAATGTATTCCAACAACCACAACAGTAGGAAATTTGTTTTTTTTTACAGGATTTCAAGCTAATCTCTTTGTTTTTGTTGGAGGCTAAAGTTAGCTTAATCAGATGTTTTGTGACAACTGAGAAAGTTTTATGAGTGGCTAAATTCACCTTAAATAACTTTTTTTTTCAGAATAGTGTAAAAAAATCTTCTCTCCGAGGAATATGCAGTGTATTTGTTGATGGAAAAAAAATGTCACTCTGAAAAGCTAATGTGTAAATGTGTAAGTGCAATGGGCAATTCAACCTTGCATGTGTAGCCCATTCTCACAGGTTACTGTTTCTTTTCATCAGCATCCTGTTGGGTCTCATAAACCTCTGTGAACGGCAAATGGTGTCAGAGATCATCTTGCTCATTCCTCTGCTCTTCAAACTCCGACATCCAGGAGCTGGTGCCACAAAAATGGGTCCAGCTGTTGAGGAGGAAAACTGGTCAGGACTTGAAAATGTTAATTTTGCCAGGTTCAGGGAGAAAATAAAGTACTCCCCAGACAAAAGAAAGTGAGTTTTTCTAAGAAAAAGAATTTGTTTTCCTGAAATGGTGATCATGTTTAGCTGGCTTAACTTTTGTCTTTGCTGCAGGAGAATGCTGACCTTGATCCGGACCTGTTTATCCATGGTCAAAGAGAGGCCCCTGCTCCTATTGAGCTGGCTGTCTCTGGTAGCATTTGAGGATCTTCCTGATTTTTCAGAACTGACAGGAATAGATACAGAACACCTGATCCAGAGTCTGCTCTACAGATTGCGAGAATGCATTGAAGCAGGGGACAGCAACAGAGCCCAGGAGAATGTGAAGGTAGAAAATTGAACAAAGCGAAGTATTTAACATAAAACAGCCAGTATCTGTGTAGTCAGGATCAATCCTGGACTTAATCCATGAAATTTTTGTGACGTGGTTCAGCAGCACTTCAAAACAAGGTTATAATTATATCAAATGAATGTGTTTTAACACAGTAATTATATTATTAAAATTTAAACACAAAATTTCTCCACATGTTGGAATTTGCATTTCTTATTAATAATGAATCAATCCATCCATTTTGGCTGCTGTTGTGTTGCTATGGTGATGTTATAAAGGTCACCATTATGCTAGGTGCGATCGTAGCATTCTGTGAAAACTAAACCCACAAAAGGACACAAAATGCTCGTATATTTGAAATTAAACCTGCTGCCTTTTTCAGTTTATAAACCAGCAAGGTGGCATATCTGTCTTTTTTTTAACAATTCTGAATTTGTAAATTGGAGATAATAGTACACTGCCCGGCCCAAAAAAAAGTCACACACTCTAATATTTTGTAGGACTGCCTGTAGCTTTGATTGCGGTACGCATTTGCCGCGGCATTGTTTCGACAACCTCGTACAACGTCACAGCATTTATTTCTGTCCAGAATTGCATAAATTTTTGGCCGAGTTCTTGTATTGACGATAGGAGTCAAACCACTCTGCAAGGTCTTCTCCAGCACATCCTATAGACTCTGAATGGAGTTAAGCTCAGGATTATGGGGGCCAACTGATGTGTCCAGGGAGTGTGACCACAATTAGAGTCCGATAAATTTTGGCATTGTTGTCCTGGAATATGATCGTGCCATCCGGGAGAAAAAATCCATTTATGGGATAGCCTGGTCATTCAGTACATTCAGATACTCAGTTGACTTAATTTTTTTGCTGAATAATATTGCTGAGCCTAGACCTGACCAACCCAAGCAACCCCTGATCATAACACTGCAATTTGCTTATTGAAACCCAAACGGTGACTGTTTTTTTTGGCCGGGCAGTGTATGTACAAGAGTAAGTACTGCCTAATTCATTCTTCCAAGTCTTTCAGTCAGGATGAAATAGTGTAATGAAGTAATTGATGTAATCTTTGCTCTCTTTACATGCAGCATACCCAGAAAACGTTGACCTATATATTGCAGGTAGTGGACAAAGAGAAGGACAGGTAAGGATTTGCTAAATTTTCCTCAAGTGATAAATTGCCAGCCATTTAATGCTCCATTTCAGCTTTTACTTTTCTAGAATGATTGAATCTGGAAATGCCAATCCAGCCTTGATGAGCAGTATTAGCGTGATGAAGAGCACATGTACGATCGTGCGACTCATTCATGAGTATCAAGCTGCAGTCCTTTCCTACAAGCTAGTGTTGAAATTAGCAGAGATTTGGGATTCTAAACTAAGGAAAGAGGTGACTGTCTTTTTATTACATGCTCCAATTACCAAATCATGGAACAACAGTTTTAATTCACTGTATTTCAATTCTGCTTATTTTAGTCTTCAGAAGATGGGTTGAAGAGTCTTGCAGAGGTATTACATGCTGTGCAGCAGCACATCATTGAGTGGAGAGATGGATTACTGCAAAATCCCAATTTGAGGGTGTCAGAGTTACTCTGTCCAAAGGAAATTGAGGTACACTTTTTAGTAGAATATTTTTCCAATAGTTTTTGCCAGGTAATTCAGTCATTTCAAAGATTGCTGATTTATTCATACTTTAATACGGGTCAGTTCAGACAGCATGCCATCTAAATTTAAAGTTCACTGTCTTTTTTTGATTTTTACATACATTAATTGTTAAGTCATGCTGTTAATTACGGCGAATTTTCAGATGTGGGATGCTCTGATGAAAGTGGAGTGTTCTCTTGAAGAAGTTTCATCCTGTTGGAAGCTGAGCCTGATAAGAGACCTAAAGAAGAGATTTTCCAAGGTCAGTGGTTGCGTATTGATCCATGTAAATTACGCATTATTCCTCTAGTTTTACACAAGGGGATACCAAGCCCAAAATATTGTATAATTGTTGGAACAGGAATCCAGCCCCAGCAGATAGTTGTCTTCATTGTTTTTTCATGCTTTCTGTAAAGTATGGTGACGAGGGTGTAGTACTGATCTGCTGCCGTGAGCCACCTTTGGCAGCAATAAGGAAAAGCCATGAAGTTGTACAGACCTGTTTTGATGAACTGTGTCATTCTTCTATCAAGGCCATCTGTCAGGTAATGTTCATACTACTTGGAGAATAAGATCAGCTTGCTTGTCACAGTGATGTTGATCCATTATTTGAAAAGCATTGCTAGATGTATATGATAATTGATAGGAGATACTGGCACTGTGGTGTTGTATAATCATCAGTGGATCATTGTCAAACCGTTTTTGTTTGTTGTTGGCCAAATTATTTGTATGGTATTGTAAATTCCCTCATGTCTTTAGAGAGGGCAGGAGGGAGGCTTGATGAGGAATCTCAGCTCTAAGGTGAAGATAATTCCGCTTGTGGTCTTGTCTGCTGTCGTGGTCGAGTCAGCAGCACGATTCAAAGACAACGCTGTAGTTCATCTCCTTGATCCGCAGTCTGCCATAAACCACATACTTACCAAAGGTACACACACACAAACACACACACACATGCACACAGATACAGTGATGTTTGAGTTTCACAATGTCATTGTTTCGGCCCAGGTGACTGGGAGTCAATACAGCTGGATGACGCTGCAAGTCAAGTGTTCCACAGCTGTCTGTCAACCCTGCAGTCTCTGGTGGAGTCTCTGCTTCATGGACACGTTTCCCTGGGACACCTACAGACATGTCTTAAATATAAAGAGCAGTTTCGAAGAATCTTTCAACAATGTATGAATTTTCATATGATATATAACCCTTCATGATAGCTGTATTCCCCGAATGGAAAAAATAATATAAATAATAGAATATAAATATAAATAAATACATCTAACAGTAGTGCATCTTCCACAGACAAGAAAAACAGCAAATCTGAGACATTTCCGGTTGATGCAAAGATGGTTTTGACTCAGAGAGAGAAAGAACTGAATGCTTTCACCCTGCGGAAACAGCAAATTGATACCCTGATTAAGATGATAGCAAAAGTTACAGAAAGCATCACAGGTAAGTGTAACTACAGTAACTAAATACCATTTGACCTTCATTAATCTAGATAGTCTATTCATAATTTCTTTTGTCATTAACATAGTTCTTTTTCAACCAGTTACTGAAATGTTGACTCTTGAGGAACAGCACAGTGCAAATCTGATTACTACCAGTTTAAATAAACTGGTATTGGTTCATCCCATTGATGCTGAATGGAAGAGGGACCCTCCCCAGGTCCTGTGGTTTAACGCAGGCCTGAGTGTTTTAGAAATGGCAAGCGAGATGCACAAACTACAGCACAGCAACCTGGTTTTGTCTTTCTGGGTAAAGGGTGCTGCATCTATGGCATCGATGAAACAGCCCCACTCAGCTCCCATTTCAGTCACCATAGCAGAGGTCTGTGACAACATCTGGACACCATTAATGAAGGACTTCTGTGAGCTTGGTATCAGTATTGCAAATGCTAGCATCACTTTCAAGCTACTTGATGAGTTCTTGGTGGAATCTGGAGACCAGGGCCATGGAAAACTGGTCAAGAATGAACTGAGTCTAATGTCGGTGGCATTATGTGAGACAGGAAGGTTTGAACCTGATGAGGATTGGGTGGACTTGAGACTTCATCAGATCCAAGAATATCGACAGCTCTATCAGACAGCGACTGCAGCAAGTGCAATCCTGAAAATTGCTGAAAAAATGAAGCTTTCTGGCAACTTCACAGAAATTGACATGCTCAGTAAACTGGTAAGTCTTGTTTTTGATATTACACTCTAAACAATGCAAGTGTTATTAAATATTCAAGAAAAACATCAGCTTATGCCCACTTGACTGACTGATTTCAACCTGTTAACTGTTAGAATAATGTATATAAGTTATCATGCCACAGGTGCTGTTTTACTGTTGTTTCTCTGCCCCCCATCCCTTAGAAAAATAATGTGAACAGGGACCACCCCAAGAAATTAAAAAGAGGGGTCGGCAGAGAAACGTTGAGAACGGGGTGGAGATCTGTAGCTGAGCACATCTCTGTCCGTTCTCCTCGCGAGTAAAAAATATAACTGTTGTCTTCTCCTTTTTGTGAGTGTGTTTTAAATGTTCTAGGTTGCTTGAACCTGACATTAACCTGAAGCAAATTTACTTTAAAAAAATAAAATGTACAGAAAGAAGATGCATTTAAGCAGAGGGCCCTTGGATCACTCAGTGATGACCTACTGCGTGCCAAGCAGCAACTCTCCACTGTCACTAAACAGCAATGTGACTGTCTGGAAGAGTTTCTAGAGAGCCAGACTCTAGTCAACTGGGTCAAAGAGAATCTTAAAAGTGAGGCACAAATGAAAAATGAAAACCTCCATCCCAGTGTAAAAACATTGTTCAGCAATGCATATTTGCTTTTTTTCAACAGATATGAGCGATTTGAAGGTCTATGTAGAGCTGGCTTCCATATCTGCAGGAGAGAATGACACCGAGATCGACCAGGTGGCTTGTTTCCACGATGCAATAATGGGTTATGCCCCTCTACTTTACTCCCTCTCCCCACAAGCTGGTTTTAAGGACTTCATGAAATGTGCTAAGCAAGTGTGGGAAACCCAAAGTAGAGATGAGAAACTGCCAGATAAATTGGTATTTATGTCTTCCTTTTTTATATGCATAACATAAAGCCCTTTTGCTACAGTAATTTTACAATGATTCTCCTGACTTTGTTTTCTAGAAAGAGTCTACTCGATTGCTGAGTTGGCTGAAGGCACTGAAGGAGACTCACGGCTCTGTGGAGCAATCCTCTCTATTCCTTGCCTCCTCTATTAATGCTAGTGGGGTTTATCATATAGGATGGTCTGAAGAAAAGACAGAGGAGGTATGTAGATAATATTCAATAAAAAATCTATCAGAAATAAGTTGAATTTTATGAAGATTTGGGGCTTTTCTTAGTCTTTTTAAATTTTCATTTGCAGAGATGTCTACAAAACATGGTACATGTCACAGTGAAAATGGAGACAGACGAGAGGAGCTACAAGCTCGAAGATCTTCTGGAGCTACAGAACAAACTAATGCTCATGTCATCCAAAGGGGAGCATGGCAGTGAACAGGTTAACAGGTTCACAGAGGTCAGTAGCATTTATAAAACACAGTTTTTAGTTTGAAGTTTAATATTTAATGAGAGGAGATGAGATGAGATAGTATTTTATTGATCTCTTTATTGATGCCAGAGTAAGGGAAAGCGATGGCTTGATTTTGAGGGACTTCAATTCAACCAATTCAGTCCTCTCTATAGTCCTGCTGGGCTCCCCACTTTCCCACTACCCCGCACAGAATAATGAGCTCCCCCGAGATGTTGTCTATCTTATGGTTGAGCTCATTAATCACATTTGTGTACCCACTGCCCGGGCCATCTTACCAAACAAGGATCTTAGCCTTTGGACTTCTTGATTTACTGCCGTCTTTCCAATTTTTTGACACATTAGGGCAATACTCACTGCGAGCCCTGTTATCGTGTATTCAAACAGATAAAGATCTTCAACATCTTCCACAAACGGAACCACCAGGCACATCTCCCAAGGGTCCCTCATGTAGCTAGCAGCGAATGTCCCATCAAGACAGATTGGGTCACCCGGAACACTCCTTGTAAAATTGATTTAATCAATTGAGTTGAGAGCACAACTCATCAATCCCATAATTAATCCAGATGGTTGGACAGTGCAGACAGGAGTTGTCCAGACAGGGCAGAAGAAACAGCAATGAGATTTAGAGAAGAAAAAAAAGAAGACAAGGAGGAATGTATCTGCCCTCACTGAAAGCCGACAAAGATCAGAACATTGCAAAAACAATAGTTAATAATGAAGAAGTCTTTGAATGACAACACTATTGAATAGAAACAGTTTTTAAGCTTGCTTGACGCTTGTTTGTCTAAAGAAATGAAATTACACCGTGAAGTAGATAAGTGAATAGATTTGTTGTAAATTAGGTTCACATAAAATAAATCAACCTTAAAAATAACCACTTTCAAGTCAGCGGTATTTGCCTGTGTAGAATCTATTCAACTTTGTTCAACTTTATCCAAAGTGAAGATTTCAGCTGTAAGCCTGGTTGTTCTAAGATAAGTGTGTGACCTCAGCTTTGTGTTTTATGAACTTTCTAAACATATAGAATTCTCTCTACATATTCTGTAGGTTTTTGGAGAAGTACAGAGATTGGGCACCATTCTTCTCCATATGCAAATGTCTGGCAACATGCTCTTCAGGGAGTGGCATGCTGAGGTCCTATGCTGCCCACAACAGCAGCCATCCATTAAAGTTACCTTCTTGTCACTGAATGGTAAAGAGATGGTATACTATGGGGAGGTGACTGAGCAACTACGAAAACTGTCTCACTCTATGGACAGTTGCCAGAATGAATGGCATGTCTTCATCACTGAGATGCGCTCCAACTTCAGTTTGCTAAACCACTACACCTCAGAGCAGATGGTGTATTTGTGTCACTGGATACCCAAAGTGTGTCAGCAGCAGACGTCAGTTCCTCCACAATTATGGCATTTGCTTTTTCCAATAAAGCCTCAGTGCACGTTAACTGATGTCAGAGTCGCTTATGTTAAGGCAAAACATATGGCCTCAAAGCACAATGAAATGGAAGATGCTGAGTTTAACGATGAAGATCACTATCCAGTGGATGCAATGCTTGTTTCGCCAGGACACAGTGAAGAGGTCGATGATTTGATGCATGTTTCTTCAGAGGATGAAAGTGAAATTGAAAGTGATGTTGAAGGGATCATGAAGTTTGAAGAAGAGAGTCTTGAAAACCTGTGGTATAAATTCAAGAGTGACATGCAGCATTACTGCAGCGAATTTATAGACATTCCATTGTTGGCTCAATTCCTCTCATGCCTCTCTGAAAATGACCCACAGTATGTGACAAGGAACCTTCCACCATTTCTCCAAGAAGGAAAGCCCAATCTTGTGCTTTGCGCCAGCTCAGAAGTTTTCACCACAATTTTGTCTTTTTACATGAAAAGTCCTGAGCAACCATTACCATCTACCGATGAGGTGCTAGTCTGTAGAGAAGAAACCACGGAGGAGGAGGTGGAGATCTTTCTCCGTCGAGTTCTTGGCCAAAGTGCTGAACAAACGTGGCAAAAGATATACTCTCTTGTGAATCCAGGCCTTTTGGCCTATGATATCAGTGTGGCCTTGGGGGAGCTATTTGAGGATTTTGAGAGGAGTGCCAACCCACATTATCGTTTAGTAATAGTTAGTCCAGTTGAGCACCAGCACAGATATGTGCCTTCTTTTTTCAGCAGTGAAAAAGTACAGGCTGGTGTGAGTCTAGCAGTAGAGACTGCCAGGAAATATCTACATCACCACTTCACACAAAACACATTCCCACAAAATCCCTCTGCACTGGTGTCTCCAGATCGACTCTCAGTCTGGATGGTGTCATCTGTACGCCCCGCAGTTGGTAAGGGTAACTCAAATTACCATGCTGTTGTGAAAATGTTCTTATAATTGAGTTAAGGTATAATACCATCAAGTTTTGTTAAAAGCTATTGCCTAAAATTATTTTTAAAATGATAAATATTTCACATTAAATTTGCAATATTTAGATTCATTTATACGATATATGTTTATTTGCATCTCTTTTCTGTCAATAGGAAAATCCCTTTATGTGGATCGATTGTTTGAAAAATTCCAGCAGAAATCTCCCAGAGCAAAACTTATCAGGATCAGACTGATTGAGCCACATGTTGACATAAACTCTTTGGTCAAGAGTTTATCAGAGAAGCTGGCACCCATGAGAGAGCAGGACCCTGTTCTCCTGCACATTGACACAGCTGGGGTAAGTACCCTCCATTTGTTTCTGAAGGTGTCTTGTCCTATTATTGGTTGTACTTCCATCCATCCGTCTTCGACCCTCTCGTTTAGTGGGGTAAACTCCAACATATGGCGGCTGAGCTTTGGTTCTATAATCAAGCCCACACCAGCCCACTGCCTCTCATCCTGGGCAACACCAGAAAAGTGGAGAGTCCAGCCCCTCTCAAGGGTTTTCGTTCAAGAGTCCAAGCTGTGGGTGGGGGTGAGCCCTAAAGGACAACATTTGCCCAATCTGGAGGTTTAACCACCTTCTAATTAAACATAGATGACGGGTGCAATATGGATTGGGTAGCAGTCAACAGGGTTAAGTTCGACAACCCAATTCCCGGACAAAGAGACTGGTTGTTGGGACAAGGAATGTCGTCCCAATGGGGTGAAAGGAGCTGGAGTTTGTGAGAGAGGCTGATTGTACTTCAGAGTCTGACAACTCTTGCGTTTGTCACGCTAGGTTCGTTCAGGTCTTGAGGAGCTCCTGTTCCATCTTTTAATCCTGGGCTGTTTAAGTGACAACCATGGCACACGGTGGAGAAGGAATGCGGCACACTTGATCACTGTTGAGGTCCTAAGAACATACTCATCACCTGAAGCCAAGTCAAAACAGGTAGAAGAAAAATACAAACATGGAAACACACACACACACACACACACACACACACACACACACACACACACACACACACACACACACACACACACACACACGTCCTCTCTGCTTACTAATTGCATGCCTACAGGCCCCTAGTGTGTGCTTTGTTCAGGGGTCTGTAACCTGTAACCCATGTGTGTAATTAACACATACACCCTGTATATGTACATGTAGGAGTGTGAGCGTAAAAAGAATTTCCCCAAGAGAGATAAATAAAGTATAGATTATATAATTTATTTTTGGAATATTTTAATAATTCTTCTCTACATTTGTCCCATCCCTGAGGAGCAGTGGGCTGCCTTTATGGCGCCCTTGGAGAAAGTTAGGATTAAGTATCTCACTCAAGGGTACACTAATGGGGCTGGAAACATATATGTTTTGAACTGCTTAGTCACAACAATCAACATGCCCTCAATTTTGGGGGGGGATTAAGCTGTTCTCCAAATAAATGGAGAAAAGCCTACCAGAAGTGCAGTGTCAATTATCATGCATGAGGACCAAACATACTTAAAATCTTGTGATTGTGACTCTGAATTCAACTTTTAAAATTTCATGTCAATGATTCTTTTCAAAGCAGCATGATAGGGGATTATGTTTGGTTCTAGTTTCAAATTTTCAAAAAATAAGTAAAAAATCAATGTGTTCTTGTTCATACAGAAAAAAATTGGACTTCTTGACATTCTGCCTACCATCCATTGCAGACCTCCAAAAGAGGTGAAAACATTGTCAACCAAGAGAGAATCATTGATAAAACAGACATATGATCCACTCATGGATGAAGTTGAGTTTTGCAGTGAGGGGATTCAAAGACCATATCAATACTTAAAGCTCTACAACACAAACCAGAATCTAGACCATTTCAACTACCAAAACGGATCCAGAATGGGTGATCCTGCTGATTGCATTCATCACCTTTTGTTATACTGTGGAATACATGATCCCACTTGGGCAGAGCTGAAAAGCTTCTCCTGGTTCCTTAATGTACAACTGAAAGACTGTGAGAACTCAGTTTTTTGTGATCCAGAGTTTCTGGCTGACCAGCTACCTAGTTTCAAGGGCTTCATTGTAAAGTTCATGATTGTAATGGCAAGAGATTTTGCTTCACCATCTCTAAACACCTCTGATGAAAGTCCCATGCTGCACATCGATAACAGTTTGGAGAACGACCTTCTTGGCCTGCTGACAATTCGAAAACATTGGGAAAATGAGTCTCATCCATATATTTTCTTTAATGCAGACAGATTCTCAATGTCTTTTTTTGGTTTCAATGTTGTGACGTGTCAGGATGAAAACAGACTCAATGCAGTCGATCTCAAGAGCTGCAAAGTTCTGATAGAAGATGTGATGTCAGAGAAACTTCTTGAAGGTTTGAAACGGCAAAGGATTTCGTTCACTGAAGACTTTGATTTGTTGCCACGCCCAGACAAAATCAAAAAGATTTCCTGTGTTGTTGGTGCACAAAAGGGAATAATGGGCAGAGATTTTGATCCAGACCCAACATATGAGCTCACTGCTGACAATGTAATGAAGATGTTGGCTATACATATGAGATTCCGTTGTGGAATTCCAGTTGTCATCATGGGAGAAACTGGATGTGGAAAAACACGATTAGTTCGTTTCCTTTGTGACCTACAAAGAGAGGAAAGACCTGTGGAGAACATGGTACTTCTCAAGGTACATGGTGGCACGACAGCTGAGATGATCTACAAAAAGGTGATGGAGGCAGAAGCACTTGCTGAGAAGAACTATACGTTGCACAAGTTGGACACCATTTTGTTCTTTGACGAAGCCAACACCACAGAAGCCATTTTTGCCATCAAAGAAATCTTGTGTGACCAAACAGTGAAAGGTAAACCTCTTAAGGAGTGCAGCGGTTTGAAAATAATAGCTGCTTGCAATCCTTACAGGAAGCATTCACCTGAAATGGTGGAACGTTTGGAACGTGCAGGTTTAGGATACAGGGTGAGGGCCGATGAAACAAAAGACTGCTTTGGCAAAGTCCCTCTGAGGCAGCTTGTGTACAGAGTTCATCCTCTGCCTCCAAGCATGGCTTCTTTGGTATGGGATTTTGGTCAGTTGAACGATACAACAGAATTTTCCTACATCAAACAAATTGTGTGGAAGAAGATTCATGACCATAATTTGCCAGTAGCCTGTGAAGATGTTATTTCAAATGTGCTAGGCGCTTCACAGAAATATATGCGAAGTCGGAAAGATGAGTGCAGTTTTGTGAGTCTAAGAGATGTGGAAAGGTCTATGAAGGTGCTGGTTTGGTTTTACCAGCAAAGCAAAGTCCTTTTCAACAGTTGCTCTCATCTGACTGAGGAAGGTAAAACACTGAAGTGCTTGATTCTTTCAGTTGGAGTCTGCTACTACCCATCTCTGGTAACCAAAGAGCAGTATCTCTCCATAATTTGTGAGTACTTTCCAGACCCTTTCTGCTCTGCAGAAGCATTACAGAATGAGATTTCATCCTGTCAAGACTTCTTCCTGCAGAACATACAGACAAGGGAGACCATTGCCAAAAATATTGCACTCAAAGAAAATGTGTTTCTCATGGTGATTTGCATCGAGCTCAAGATCCCACTCTTCCTAGTTGGGAAACCAGGCAGTTCTAAATCTCTTGCTAAAACTGTGGTTGCTGATGCAATGCAAGGCCAGAACTCCCACTGTGAACTTTTCAAGACACTCAAGCAAGTTCATATGGTTTCCTTTCAGTGCAGTCCTCACTCAAGTCCAGAAGGCATCATAGGGACATTCAAGAACTGTGCTCGTTTTCAGAAGGACAAAAACTTAGATGAATATGTGTCAGTGGTGGTACTTGATGAGATTGGACTGGCAGAAGATTCTCCTCATATGCCCTTGAAGACTCTTCATCCTCTTTTGGAGGATGGTTGCATTGACAGTGACACACCAGATCCACACATGAAGGTTGGGTTTGTGGGCATTTCCAACTGGGCACTTGACCCAGCAAAGATGAACAGAGGAATATTTGTGTCCAGGTGGGATCCGAGCGAAGATGAACTTGTGCAAACTGCCAAAGGAATCTGTTCATCTTCCAGTCAAATTTTACTGAAAATCAAACACCTCTTCCCACCTTTGGCAAAGGCATTCTTGAGTATCTGTAAAGAGACCTCAAAAAATCAGTTCTTTGGTCTAAGGGACTTTTATAGCCTCGTCAAAATGCTCTTTCTTTCAGTGAAGTCCACACAGCAAGAACCACACAGTGGGCAATTGGTAGAAGCTATCTTGCGCAACTTCAGTGGACAACCCGTGGGTTTTGACCCTGTTGTATTTTTCCGAGAGGTTCTCCAAAGCATCGATGAAATTCCCAGACCCACCACTTTGCAAATGGTGAAAAATAGTCTTGATCGTGACACAGAGCAGGAGAGCCGTTACGTGCTATTGCTGACCACCAATAATGCTGCACTCCATATTGTTCAACAACACATTTTTTCCAAAAAGGACTGTGCGACACCTGAAATTGTGTTTGGTTCTGGATTCCCAAAGGATCAGGAATATGCACAAATCTGCCGAAATGTTAATCGGGTGAAAACTTGCATGGAGACTGGGCGTACTACCATCCTCCTCAACATGCAAAATCTTTATGAAAGCCTGTATGATGTCCTGAATCAGTACTATGTTTACCTCAGTAACCAGCAATATGTTGATCTTGGTCTGGGCTCCCACAGAGTAAAATGTCGTGTTCATACAAACTTCCGATTGGTGGTAGTGGAAGACCAAAGGAAGGTCTATGAACATTTTCCTGTGCCCCTCATCAACAGACTTGAAAAACACGTACTGGATAGGAGCACTGATCTGGAACCGTGGCAACACAGGGTTCTCCACAAACTGAAGGAGTGGGTGAGGGAATTTGCAGATGTCTCAGAAGATTTTGAGCTTTCTGACATTTTTGTTGGCTACCATGGTGATGCATTTGCCAGTGCTCTCTTGCAAGCACTACAAAGGAAAGCACAAAATGCTGAAGGAGATGCAGTAAGACAACATCAACAAATTCAAAAAGGTGACTCACTCGAGGCAGATAAACCAAGTGGAAGATCTGAATCAAATCCAAATGGACAGGCAGAGATAACTGATGAAGATTGTGACCAGATCGATGATATAACGGACAAAGAGATCATTGGAAAGGAACAAGAAATTGTATCTGTGGAAAAGAATGATGATGAAATGACAGAAATAAGTGAAGAGATGAACAAAATTATGTCTACGGGTGAAGACATTATGGAGACAAAAATTGATCATGAATACAATAGGAGAAACCAGGAAGATGAAGTCTTTGGTTTAGCTAAATGTCTGTTGTTAAACTGTGCCACTCCTGATGCTGTGTTGAGACTCAAATATTCAAGTTTAGAAAACCAGGAAAAGGAAAACCTCCAGAGACTGTACTTTCAGCAACAGCATCATCATTCTCTCCGAGATTTCCTGCAGGATTTTCTCAACAAGCACCACCAATCCACCAGGTTTCTAGAGGTAGTCGTCATTCCATTTCTCCTAATTTAATTTGACAATATATTTGCAATCCTTAAGACTTTTGCTTCTAATGTCCACTTTTTGACTTTTCCTAGATGACTACATTCTCCAGCTTGTTGACGAGATCAGATGTCAAGATTCTAGCCCGTTCTCTCAGACTGCATAAAGACAATATCCTCCTGATTTCACTCCATCAGTTTGACACTGAAGTTTCCTTCTGCAACAAAATAAGGTAGCAACTTGTCGGTAACATAAAATATAGCATTACTTAGTTATTTTGTATTTGTCCAGTTAACATTTTATTATTGACCTCTCTTTTACAGGGGCTTCCTTAAGGATGCTGGACATTCTCTCCACATGCTGTTAATTCAGATGGACCTTGAAGAATCCCACTGCAGTGATGAGCTCATAGCATCAGCAAAGTAGGCCACATTTTCAAGATCCTAAAGAGAATGCTATTTGATGTTACAGTCATTCCAAAAAAGACATCATAGGTGTCTCAGATGTATTTTTGATTTTGTCTTACTTTAGATATTGCACCTTGAATTTTGTGATGTCATTAGAGGATCGGACCTGTTGGGTGATTTTCATTGTGAAGGTTTCCAGGATTCCAAGTCAATCTCAGTATATTGGTTTCCAAGGAGGTGAGTACGAGGTTAATGGAACCAGCTTAATTGCTGACTGCATTATTCTTGATTCAAGATAACATTTAAGCCACATTCTCTGTATTTCTTCAAAGGACTGTGGCATTCAGTGCATATTGATGACCTGAGGGATTCAGAGGATATGAGTGTAAACCTGTTGGATTTCTGTGGAACTCTCATTAGCAACTTACTCAACCCAACTTTATCAGGTAGAATGCATATCCTCTTGGCTGGAGACTGTGTCTTTTAATGCATATTTGAAAGAACGTGGTTTTTCTGTTCTCTAGGCCATTTGTTCTTTAAAAGTAAACCATGTTCTTTGTCTGCAGTAGAGCACCATGAAGATCAAGAAACCATTAGGAAGAACTTCCAGGTACATACAAATATGGGATAAAGAGGAAACAAGTGTTTTGGTGACGGGAGCATCTGTATCACATTTTCTACTTTTAACTTGAATTTTGTTTACTTGTGTTTGTGTAGGCAGACAGAGCACATCTCCATAGCATATCCCTAGTGAGATCATGTATCCAAAAAGCTGTAAGTTTGCTGAGAGATACCACTGATGTGACATCACGAAGCATACAAAGGATATGCATCCTTCTGACTCTTCTTAAAACTAGTCAAGGGCATATCGCAGGTAAATCTAGCCATTAGCAAGACTTTTTATTCTGTCTGTTAAACTAGAAGGTGTTTTGTCCCACAGAATTTGCCTATTAATCTATCAGTCACTCTCCTTATAATTTAAGTTGTTTTTCATTTTGTGTGTAACAGCCAATATGACCTGGTATATGCATTCAGTTTTGTTGTATCTCTGACTGGTTTTCATATATATATTGTAAAGCTTGCTTTCAGGAAGTGTTGTTAAAGAGACTGGCAGAAGTTTTGGCTCGTAGAGAAGAAAAGATGTTGTCTCCCAAGGAGTGGGTGAGCAAGGAGGTCAAGAAACGACAAGCTCTACAGGAGGGAGGAACAGTGAGGTAAACTTTTATTGTAAGACAAGTAATGCTATCAGCAAAATCAATTTGAATCTTTTTATATTTGAATGTCTTGATACAATTTCTTAAGAGAGTGATTTGATCAAGTTCAGATGCCTTGTTTGTCTTTACCTGACAGACATACCCTATGGCGCTATCTTCAGTCCATTGTTACACCAATCTTGGTCAGTATGTTGGAAATTATGGACCGGTATGCAAATTTGGATCTGCTCTCTGATGGCAGAATCAGTCATTGTATGGCAAAGCTGTGGCTTGTCATCATGGCCGATTCACAGAGTTTAGACCTAACACCTCTCCAAAACCCAAGGTATTGTGGATTGACTATTCTTCATATTTCCCATAGTCAATTTAATCATAAAGAGAATAATTTTAAAGGGAATCATGTTATTTGAAACAATTTCTAGTACGTCAGATCAGGAGGTTCTTGTGCAGCACTACTTCATATTGGATGGCGAAGAACAACCTTGTGCTGCTGCATTCAGCTGGCTCATCAGAATGCAACTTAACAACCTATGGGAAGAGTCAGAATTAATGCCAGGTTTGTCTTGTTTTTTTAATGACTTAATGTTTGAAATAAAGTATAACTCTTTTCTATGATAGTCTGTCTATGATTTCTACTTTTTGGGGTGGCTTTTGCTGATCCTCAGTAACAAGAAGCGATGGCACTGAGAGGATTCTCCAATTTGTGAGCTCTTTCAACAACAGCAGAATTGGCAGTCACTTACAGAAACTTTCTGCTGAAGAGAGATTGGAGTACGGCTGCCACTTCCTAAAAGACTTTCTGCTGCTTTCTTTGAAGATCAAGTCTAAGGATGAGCTGAGGGTATAGAAATTTCTATATCATGCATTTAGATAAGACATATTTTGGGAACCGCCAAATAGTCTTGACTATGTACACATATCATTTGCAGGTGTTCACCCGGGCTATGTTGGGCTGTGTGTCAGAGCTTCAGACATCCATGGGGGTTGTGACTGACCTCTCTCCTGCTTGGATCATGGTTGCTGCCAAACATTTTTCCCTCAGACTGGACACACTCAGCCACATATTTTCGCTGGAGCCCCAACTAGCCACCGACGTCTTTCACCAGGGGTCAACAACAGAGCCCAAAGAAATGGTGTGAATGCCATTTTGTCATGATTTTATGCATCATCATTTTAAATTTCTTAACGAATGTTTGCAAACCAATATACAACAGGCACAATTTTCATTTGTTGGTTCAGTATAACATACTAACATATGAAAATGTACAAGCTTGCATCAACATTAATGTCCTTTAGCTGTTAGAATTCTTACTATAACAATGCTTATGTTTTTTGTTGTTAACAGGCGGAGGACATTTTAGCACTTGGTATCTGTGTTGAACAGACCAAGCTAATGACTGTAACATCCCTGGAAGAATGCATGTCCTTTATGAACAGAGTGGAGTTTTTCCAACCTTGCCTTGATAGAGCTTTTGGTCATAAATATAGTGCACTCTGTAATCCTAGCTGTCTGCAAAGTCTGAATGCTCTCAGGTGAGTATTGCTCAAGATCTGCATTGAGAGAACAATTTTCAGTGCTATAAGGTTACGGTATTTTAAATTGTAAGCTAATTTACCATTTCAGGTCACTGTGGCACGGCATGCAAGTTGTTGCAGCTTTCATCCAGCACATCATTTTTAGAATTAAAGAGAATGAGTCAAGATTGAAAGAAGTCGCTCTCAAACACTGCAACCTTCACATGAATGTTGTAAGTCAAATGATTTAATGTTTTCTTATTTAGCTGGCTATCTTCCTGCTATAGAAATTTTATAAACAGCAAATTCAGTGGAAATAATCTTGGGACTTTAACAACCAGAGGAGAGGCAAGAGATTTCTCACGACTAGCAGGAGATGTGGTTATAAATTCCTCTAGATTTTCAAGTAAACAACAAAAGTAAACTGTTTTTATTATTGTACATGGCCAGGCGAGCAAAAGATGAGCAAGAAAGACGAATTTTCAAATATTTTTGGTAAATGTTTTTTCAACAGCTGATGCAGGAGTCACGAGATGTACGGAGCATGGACACACTCAGACAACTGATCAGGATCCTCAATTCTCTTCATGAAGAGTGCATCAGTAGGGATCTAAGGTCATGAGCTGCCTTTAAAATTTTTATTTAGGTCAACTGAACTGAAATGCACTATAAGCAAGATTAAGCTAAATGTCATATTTATCTCATGATATTTTGCTCCTTAAAGGTTTGGCATTTCCTGTCCTGTTTGCCTTGAGGAGTTCACAGAGCCATCCATCTTGCCTTGCCAGCACGTCTTCTGTTTAACGTGCCTCCAGCAGTGCATTCAGGCACAGAGAAGGTCTTGCCCTCAATGTAGGATTGACCTGCCACCTGACTTCAACCCCTGTGTTTCGTACACCATCAAGTGAGTTAAAATTGACTGGATAATTATTAAGCTCATGAGAATTAATTACTATTAAGCCCTGTGGCTGCACCAAGCTAGCGGGAGATGATTGCTGGAGCCCAGAACTTTTTTGATTTATGCTTCCATCACATGGTCAAGCTAATAGAGACTATCAGAGACTAATGGTGTTGAATGGAGACAGAAAAATGTGACAAATTCTTTTGGTGGATGAAAACACACCTCTAAACTGAATTTCAGTTGATTTAACTCAGTTTTTATTAATGAACTAGCAATTTGTGATATAATGTTAGAATGAGAAATCTGTTATTATATTTCCTGAAACATGGTTCTTGAATTAAACCAAGAGAGTATGATTGTTTTGTTTTTTTTTAATTGATGACTAACAAATATTAATGCTTGTCAATAACTTTCCTTCATGGTTCAGGGCGGCGCTTCAGCAGCAGTCAGCTATCAGGGATTACTGTAATTCATTCTTCCTAGAAGTGGTGTCTAGATTCTCTTTATCAGAAGGGCAGAAACCCAAAGAGGGAGTGGTGGACTTGCTCTTCTCCTTGCTGGTTTCTGCCACTGGTAAGTCAGTGTTAGTCAAGTCTATAATAATAATACTGTAGCTAGATAACAGATGTGAAAACAAGGTATTAACCCTTTTCTTGGCATGCAGGAGATACATATAGGACCAGAAATCTCACTCCCTTCCTAGAATGTGTGGATAACAGTCCAGTGGTGCGATCAGTGCTGCCGAAACTGCTGCTGCAACACAGGTGAGTACATAAATCCAGAAAACACTCAAGCAATTTTCTCATTTAAAAGCACTAATAGCAGATTATTAATATAAGAAAAGAACAAGTACAGGGAAAATTATAGATACATAAGAACTTTTTCTTCTAATACAATTTTTACAATGAAATTGACTTTAAATCATGTCCCTTTTGTGTGTGGGTGGGTGTGGTTGTGGGTGTGCTAGTAATGGGGTTTGCATGAAGGTGTGTGTCGCTGTTGTGACTGTTAAGTTCAGATTTTTCTTGTATGTTGTTTTATCTTTTTTGTTGTATTGTTAATGTGACCCACCAAGGGACTACAGATGCGAATTAGCTCAAAACTCACTCTGATACAGTGCATCAAGTGGCAACATTTATGTTGCCACTTTATGTTGCCCAACAGAACTGTACGCTGTCCCTTTCAAATAAGTAAATAAATAAATAAAATAAACAAATGGTTATTTGGGCCCATTCATAAGAAAAACGTACTATTTTTGATCAGTTCATTTTAGTTTGCATGTAATATGTTGATTCTGTACAAAAAAATAGATTTCTCCCTTTGCTAAATCAGGTTGAAGATTTGATTAAATCTTACACCGCAGGCATAATTCACAGGAAGTGGTGCCATCTGTGCTATAAAGAGGTTCATCCAACTTTCCCAAGTGAAGTGATGCCATTCCTTTACAAATAAAGCAAATAATTCCTAATTCTCATAAATCCTTAAAATTGTTCTGTTTTTTGTGTTTCTGCAGGAATAATTCGTTATACATTTTTCAAGAACTTATTTTGGCCAGGTCCATGTCAATTTGCTTGCATTCACATATGAATAAGATTAGTGTCTATCGTATCATCCCAAATTGAGCTATAGTGGAGCTTCTGTGTCCTCAACGAAATTTTTGCTGTCTAAAGTACATTCAACAAAACTGTCTAAAATTTCTATTCATCATAACTACAGTAACACTTTTCTAGAAACTGTATTTACTGTAAATCATTTTCAGTTTTGTCGAGGTAAAGGCTCACATTCACTCCTACCTAAAGGATCTGAAGATGAATTTTCTGAGCCCAGAGGATCACACTGAACTCTATCGGCTGTTTGTCAACTGCTTCCAGGTAAAAGTCCTAGACTTTTGGTGTCTGCACGACCTCAGAGTGATGATAATCAGTATTTTTTTTTTCTTGGCCTGAAGTTTGATGGTAAGGGTAGTAGTGTACTTGCTTTTTTATTTTGAGGTTTTATTTTACCTGCGATTCTTTGCAAACCAGACAGAAAAATGGTTCCATTTACTGCCTTGAGTGGTAAACTATAATATTTTTGTCTGTCAGGACTTTCTTCTGTGCTCAGAAGCAAGGGAAGTGGAAGAGCCTGGAGAACAGAAAATGGAAGCAGAAACTAGATTCCTGAGCCGAGTTGCCAGGAACCTGACTCCGGACAGAAAAGAAGACCCTGCAGAATTCCTGCTCAACATAGCCAGGCTGAGAATATGCCTGAGCACTGCTGCACGGCTGCTGGAGAAAACTGCAGTTCAAGGTGTGTAATTCTGATAGTTTTAACTGAAATCATCATCATTAAGATTGTGCATATTGTTGAAGAGCTCACACCTTAAAAGGACATTTTATTTGCTGGAATAAAGTTCCAATGAATGGCAAATAAATTTCAATTTCACATTTTCAAATGTCTTTTGGAAATGCAGGCAGACATTCTGTGGAAGTGCACTACCTGCAGCAGGTAAGGGCGGTGTGTGAGTACAGTGGTAATGGCTGGTACCGGGTCTATCTGCTTCGAGCTCTCTATAGACTCTATGGTACGGACTACATATTGTCCATGATGAACAATCCAGCCTGGAGATGGCTTTTTCCCCCAGATCTCCTGCAACTTCAGGTATTTAAAAGTTTTTATCACAGATAGAGCACAGAACAGAGCATTGTTTATGTCAGAAGTTTTCATCAGAAGTTGTCTCTTTTGTCATTTTGAGAATATACTGTACTTTTTTTTTACACTTAAACGTTTCTTTTTCTCAAAGCGGACGCTTTCAATTAATGTGGACCACTTCCTCTGCTGTGGGACGCTGTACCATCTTATGAGACAGGCTGTGTCCCAGGTTCTACTGGAAAACAGATCTGATGCCTTCATTACAGAGATAAAGGTCAGAGAGACTCCAAAACTATTAGGAGGACCAAAACTGAGTATGAGACAGTGATCACATTCATGTCTCCTCATGACCACTAGAGGTCAGAAAGGTTCTTTGATTGAACAAACAATGCATTGAATAACTTGTAACACTTCATATGAAGAGCACTGTTTGTCAATCTCTAGATCAGAGCATGCAACTTTGAAATTAGAATTAATAATTGGTCACATTTATAATATGTAATGACTGTGGGTATGGTGCATTAGAACACACTTTGTATGTAATTACTATCATAATAAATCATTGGAAATGCATCACAATACATCCCATTGAAAGTGCTACCTACAATATTTTTAAACACTTAAGTGAAGTTAGGAGCAAGTGTATGGACTCATGATTTGTCGACAAATTTGACCCATGAAGAACACACTCATACCTACGGTCAATTTTGGGACTAGCCAATTAACCTGAAGCGCATGTTTTTGGAGGTGGGAGGAGAACCCGGAGAGAACCTACGTTGACACGGAGAGAACATACAAACTCCACACAGAGCGGGACTCAAACCCTGAATGGCTTAACTGTGTGGTGACAGTGCTACCGACTGCGCCACTTTGCCGCCCTATAGGAAATCTTGATCTGCTGTTATGTAGAGAGAAGCTGAGTCATTATTGTTCAGTTTTTAGACTCTTGACAACATTGTTTTTCACCTGTATTTAGATTTTTGAACATCTGGATTTTTTTGTTTCCTTCTTTTACGTCTTTCTCTTGCTATTTTCTGTGTAGAAGCTGAGAGGTTCCCAAATCAGCCTCCTGGCTCTAGCCTTGTTTAGACAGGTCACCTGTCGGTACAAATCACCTGATGTCAAAGTACATCCCTCTTCACAGGTATTCTTCTCATGATGTCTAATGCATATTGTCTTTGTTGTAAAGTTACGTTCGATTTTTAAAGTGTACTGCATGGACTTACAGGAGATTGCAAGACTGGAAAAGCTCCTGAAACATGCTGGGTCAAAGGAATTCATAGATTTCTGCAGGGCACTTCTGTCAAATCAGATCGGTGGAGAAGGCTCAAGCCTCCACCTCAGTGCAGGTCTTTTGTCTCAAAGACAAACCCTCCTGGACCTACTGGTCCATCTGGATGCTGTTCTTCTTAGTGGAAACCCTCTGTTGGTTCCTCTCTACCAGATAGCCTTCCAACCTCAGAATGTTACAGTAAGACACTTTACTTGGATGAAAGATATTGCATTTTTGAGGAAACACCAATGCATTTCCTCATAAATCTGAAAGGAAGTAGTTTTAATGAATGCATCACTCATTAGGTACTTCTCCCCCTAGAACTCCTTCCTACCAACCATGCCCGATGACCACACAAGTGAAGCAAGGCAGTGGTTGACCAGAGAAAGGAAGGCACAGCTGTACTGTAAGTATTTAAGATTATAGGGGAACATTTATGCCATTGTTTCTTCTGCATGAATTGCCCATTGTGATGTACATGATTTCTTTTACTTAATTTGCAGATTGTAGCAACGGACATCCTATCTTTGTCGGAGAAGTATGTGTTTTGTTTTTTTATCCCTCATGGCAAACATTTTGTAAGCAGAGAAATCCAACAAATAATAAATTAAATGTTTCTGTATTGTTTCCTAGTGTGGAAGACCAATGGATGTCTCAAAATGTCCAGATTGTGGTGTTCCAGTTGGTGGCTATAATCATGCCCCAGTCATCGGATTCACTAAGCACACAGACCAAGGGTATAAACTTATAATTCAGGTATCAGGTAACCATGTTGTCACAGCATTGTCAGTCAAAATGTGTTTCTTTTCTTCTCCTTTTTGTGTATTTAAAGTGTCAGAGATCAAACTCGCACAGGACACATACTAGGAGAAGCTGAAATGAGGTCCGAAGCTCCTGACAGACAGATGACTTACGCTCAGTCCTGCATCCTACGACTGTTAACACACCTTGCAATGCTTCAAGGCACCATAACAAATCAAAAAGTCAGACTTCAGCTAAATTTATACCAAATTTGACACATAAATTTTAAAAATGATAACATTGCATAATAAACTATTTTTGTTGCAGGGAGTTGCTGACATGATCCACCCCAGACCCAATGATGTTGTCAACTTTCTGTGGAACCACCTTGATAAGGACATGCGTGTGTTGGGGAAAACATTGGATCAGAATATGGACAACATAGCTGTTACAATTCATTTGATTCTCAATACCTGCACAGAATTCATCACAGGTGATACAGATTTTTTTTTACAGTAAAATCGATTCCTGAAATGTACAGAAACATTTCCCACATTGGATCCTATCTGAATAGAAGCAGGGATGGATCTGTATGTCATATGTCACACTTTAAGATCTTATAATATTTCCCGTGTAAATGCCAGTACACTAGTGCACAAAAAATCACCTTCAAAGACACCTTCGAGCACAGAGATATTTTAAAGTGGGATATTTTAAAGTGTTAGTGGGATAGTCTCCTGAGGACTTCATGAAATTATTTGTCTAACTCTTCAATACTAAATGCTTTAAAATATTAAATGTATGCTTTTGGTGATAAATAATGGAAAATGTTACTTAGCTTCTTGAGAAGTTTCTCTGGCTTGTGTTTGTGTTGTTTGTTTGGTTGTTTTTTTTAAAATTGCTATACCTATTTAAGATTATCTATTTGTATATTCTTGATGGGTTATTTATTAATCTTTCTATTTGGTGTTGTACTACTTTCTATGTGCTGGTGCTTTCTGTGTGCTTTTTCTGTGTTTTGTGTACTTACTGTGCTGTGTGCGATGGAAAAATTACTTTCCCTGACAGATCCTCCTTAAGGGATAAATAAAGTTATACTCTACTCTTCATGACATTTTGAATGCATAAGTGCAGAATCTGCTCCCTTTATTCTAGTATTAATGCAAGTTAGAAATGTTCTTTCAAGCAGTATATAAAGTATGTTTTAATAGTAAAAATCATTGTGTGTTAAAGAGGCTTATTGAAATTTACATATGTAATATAGTTCTATTGAATGTTAAAGGAGCACATGGCATAGGACTGGATTTGGCCTCCAGACAGGCACGTCAACAGTGGGAGAAGCTTATCTGTGATTCCGCCATCAACAAAGTACTTCAAGTAAGGAGTCTAATTCTTTTCAGAGTCGTGAATCAATTACAAGTCTGCAACTGAAATCATTACTAATGTTCTATGCGTATGGGATCTTGTGCTACAAGATGATAAATCTGTGTTTGTTTCTCCTGCTTATATTCAGAATTTGCAAATGAGACTGACTAAAGCTCAGGAAAGAATCAGCATGGATGATGGACTTGCTGGAACTCCGCTGATGAATCTCCTCTTCGGGGATCCTGGGAATATTTTGTCCCTCCCTTCTGACTGTCCAACACATTGTTCTTCTTTCTGGGCTCTACCTGAAACAATGACAATTGAGCGCTTCTCTCAAATGGTGGGAGAACCACAGCGACGCAGTGTCTTACCTCTGTTGATCATGTTCCTCCAGAAGGTACCGTTCCTCATTGAAAGCTTGTGATAGTTAGGCGAGTGATTGGAGGTATTATTAGGTCCAAACAAATGACCTTGTTTTGTGAGAGTTGTAGAGAGTATCAGCCTGATTTGAAAAAGAACCTACAGTCCCATCACCTCATTAGTTACTCTGACATTTCAGGCTCTTTTTGTTCTGGTTGCTCAGATGCATGATATTCCTCAAATACAATATATGAAACCTCCTGTTTGCATGTAAAGAATCTGCTTGTGTGTTTATACCAGGTAAACTCTGTGAGCCAGTTGCATCACTTGCCTGAGCTGGCTGCGTTGCAGTCAGACCTATTGAGGGTCTTTCCTGTGACATCAGATTCTGCACCACAGAGCATTGCACAGATGCTACAGAGAATACCAGCAGGTACATGAACATTTCATTTTTAATTGAACTAGTGTAAATAAATCCTATTGCTGGCACAATTCGCATACTGACACTGAAACTGTCTCTTCTTCTTCTCATTAGGATACCAGAAGACAGCGCTGCTTGAGAGAGTTCAGAGATTCATCAAGGTGTGGAACTGTCTCAGAGCAGAAGTGGCGAACAACTGTAAGTTTGTCTCCATTAAAGTTCTTCGTAAAATTTGAAAATATTGAGCTTCTTTTTGGGTAATTTATTGTGAATGACAGACAGTAGGCAGGTGAGAAATTGTTTTCAGAGTAATGTGAACTGTCAGTTTAATATAGAGAAAGACATGAAGCATGAAGATTGATACAATGCAATGTAAAATGTCTAGTGTTTGGTCTGAGGCTGCCACAGACTTTCCCCACTTCATTTTGGTTTGACTTTAATTGAGCCATCATTAAAACCGAAAACCCTGCATGTCCTCCACTGCTTTTATCTCTGCATGATTTCATGTATGTCCCCCATGCCTGTGTGTAATTTTAGCAGCGGACTTGGGTATGGATGTGAACTTGTGTGAGAAGGAGGTGACAACCGAGAGTTCTGGGGAGTTTCTGACACCAAGTAGACGTGGCCCAGGCTCCTGTCTCCGAATTCTGGTTGAACTCCTGTTGAAGACTCACAACAGCCTGGTGAGAGAGGCCAGGAGAGTCAGCCACCAAGAAGACAGGTCAGTCACCAGGTCCACTAAAATACATGAGGTCTAAGTCAAAGAGGACCACATCCAGAATCAGTTACACCAGTTTAGCATTGAGACCATGGCCAATTAAGATCTGGGGGATTTGGAGGTTTGGGAAGCAGACGGTTTTAACACCTTTTTTGCTGTCTGAGGGAGCATTGTCTTGCTGAAAGGATCCAGTACTGTTGGGGAATACTGTTTTCTTGAAAGGGTGTAGTTGGTCTGCAACAATGCTTGTATATCAAAACGATGTACTATTAGTAAATACACTGTAATACATACTGCAAACAGATATTTTTCTTAATAGTTCAGTGAAAACTTGTCTTCATGACAGAAGATTAAACAAATGGCATCCTGATAGCTTACCAGAGAAAGCGCTTTGACATCTAATGAGCCCTGCAATGTGTACTGTTATTCTGTGACTAATACAACTGCTTGTTGACCCTTGTCCCCCCCCGCCCCCCCAGTGAATACAGCATTCCCTTAGAGAGGATATCAGAAACCCAGCTGACCCTGTGCCACCCAGAAAGAGAGCTGATGCCTTTGATTTTAGCTCACTGCC
This sequence comes from Antennarius maculatus, assembly GCA_013358685.1. NCBI lineage: Eukaryota > Metazoa > Chordata > Actinopteri > Lophiiformes > Antennariidae > Antennarius > Antennarius maculatus. The sequence goes on along the minus strand of CM023626.1, from coordinate 11,852,766 downwards.
ATTATACCTTGAAGAAAGGTGGTGAGACACACAGCAGCTATGATCTGTCAGGCATCCAAACCCAACTGGCCCGCTGTTTTCTTGCTGGAAAGCCCCTTATCCAAGCGGTAAAATTCCAAACTTATTAAATGCATATGTCAAGTAATAGCACACGTTCTGCTAACTGTGGTTCTCTATGTTGACGATTAGGACACCACAAAGTACCTGAACAGACACCTGCAGGACTTCAGTGTGGTTCTAAGTGAGGTCAGAGGAAAGATCCGTCAGGTAAGAGCTGATCTGGAACTAACTAATGCTAGCCAGAGAATGTTCACAGCAGTTTCCCTCTGTAGAATTTTGTAAAGTAGATGTTAAAGGTCAACTGAGTTTCTTTGTATTGCAGGCACCACTAAAGGGTTCGGTGTGCACCACTATGAGAACAGTACTACATTCGTACACAGACGTCTGCGATGCTGTATTTGTGGTTGAGATTGGTCTTCGCTTTCTTGGCAAGATGGGTGGGGATCCCCAGGATCAACTTTTGTCCTACCTCACTGATTCATTGCAGATGCATCCACAAATTTCCAGCTCTGTCGCAAAGGTAGAATGCTCTGAAACCACAGCCAACTCCTCAAAGCCCTGCTATGTAAAGAATCTTGATTTGCCAACAGAGCCCTCTTACAAAGCTCACAAATTTTTGTCCATACATTTAAAATTAATGAACTTAAAATAATGACAAAAATGTGATTTTGTGTTTGAAGGGAGTAGCATTGTAGGTCAATTCTTTCATTTCTTGAACTATGAAAACCTATTTCCAGGTGAAGTAATCAATCACCAAGTGGAACTGCAGGTTGTCCTCAACCTGTGGACACAATTAATCCTAAGAGGTTGTTTCTAAGCTGTCGTTATTTATGAAATTTCAATTTGTTATTGCCGTGTGCAGTCATTTAAATGCCATTATTACTCTAAATACAAAAATATAATTCCCTAAGACTTACAAGAATCAATTACAAGAAATAAAAACAAAACATAAATGAAATAAAATATCATAGTACTGTAATGTAATTTTTACATCTCTGCTGAATGAATTTTATCCTCAGGGGTGTAGAGGCGAAGCTTACTTAAGTGCAGTGGAAGAACTGTACTTAAGTACAGTTGTTTCACTGTACTTAAGTAAATGAAATGCCGATGCACTTCCTTGTATTCAAAAGTGCAACATTCCACTTTATGCTCGATTACTCTTTTTATTTCCATTAAATTTCCCAGTTAACTAGACCAATAGAATGCATAAAAGAATAACTCCAAAAATAGTTAACATCAAATAGCAAAACGTTCTGCATTAATAAATATTGGTGTGGTCTTCTAAAACAGAAAATCTTGTCTTTTTTATTTATATATATGCACAGTGTCTTGGAGAGAGCAAACTGGAACACAGCATATTCACATGGCAACTTCTGACTAGCTGGAAATCTGAGCTTATGCTGAACAAAAAACAGGTAAGCATTAATAAAACAGTGCAATTTATGGAACAACAGGCAAATACATATTGTCTTCTGATATTTTTTTAACATAGCACCATGTATGTATAGACAGTATGTAAAATATAGGTTAATAGTTTTAAATCTATCTCTTAAACATATTTCACAGTTAAAATAATAACCCCTTTTAAGAATCTAACACCTCAAACGCCACGTAAGCAACTCAACCCACAGTGACCACATAGTTTGTTTTTGACTCAATATTTTCTTATAGCCTACTGACTGCCACTGACCCCAAACTCCACATAGAGTTGAAGTTTCTGGGTAATAATCCCTTGAAAGTGTGTCGTCTGGCTTGGCAATTGCCCTGGGTTTAACCCCAGTAAGAAGGGGACTGAGGAATGCACTGCAGATTCTGTTTCATACCACTGCTGTTGTCGTTACTACATTGAACTTTGATTGAACTTAATTAATGGGCATGTTTCAGGATCCATTCCAGAAGCTACCGTCCAAGTTCCAGAAGAGGCTCTCAGAGGAACAAGGGAAAGGACTCAAGATCTTCCTTGCTGTCACAGATGTTGACGCTTTCTCTTTGGAGTTGCATGAAATTCTGTTGCTGAAGACGAGCACCGCCATGCCTGAAGAGGGTTACAAGTCAGACTGGGAGTAAGCACAAGCCATTTGTAACACCCCACCCACTGTACTGGAAAAACAAATTTACCATTTGTTTTTCCATTTAGTTTTTGAAGGAGGTAATGCACCAAATGGTATGATATCAAATCATTAATTGAATCAATTTATTTCCTGCCAAGTATTTTTTGGAGTAAGAATTTGTCACAACTTCATGAATGCGAGAAGTGTGCCTATTGTCAGTTGAAAGATTAACACAGTAGTCTGAAGTAATCCATTGATCTTAAACAACGTGTATCAGAGTAAAGTGTGGAGGTCTCACCCATGACTCTCCCTTGGGATTCGGAGCCTACTGACATCCAGACCCAGAAAGTGACTGCCCCAGGCCATCTGTCAGGGAAAAGGAGCTTAAGTGGCATCCCCCAGCTACATTTCTATTGAAACAGCATCTGGCCAGGGAAATGAATAGGAATGTTTGCAGTGAAAACAATGGATGAAAAGCTTACTTGTGATTTGTTTCCTGCTGTCTTTAGCATAAAGTCCACCTTAGAGGGCCATTTGGAGCAGAAAGACCTTCCACCTCTGCTGGGGCTGGAGGCTTTATCAGAAGACATCACCCTCAGTCAAGGGGTCGATGTGTGGCGAGCAGCTTTGGAGTTCAAAAGAAGATAAACCATTCCTGCAGAAGCTAATATGATGTCTGGAATTTTTCTGTCATAGAATAATTCATTCAATATAATATGTGATCTTTTAGTGCTGTTAAAATTGCCAACATTCAAATTTTGAGTCTTAATTTTGAAAAGTAAGAGTTGTTCATGTTCAATCTGTAAATTTTATTAAATACTTATTAAAGAATAAAAATTTGTTTTCTGTGCAAGACTTGTTTTCCACGAATAACTTGGAAAAATGTCTGTTTGCCATCACGCCTCGCTTTGCAAAGTCAACCAAACATGAGTTACGCCCCGTATATCTACGTATATTACAGACGGCTCCAGGCAGCCAATCAGAAGCATGATGAAACAGGAAAAAAAGTTTGTTACCACCAATTAAACGTGTCGAGGGGAAGAGTTTATGTTGTCGCCTCGCGTCTTTGGCAGCCAGTGTTTTGCCAAAGAGTCGATGGTTTACTGTCGCTGGATATCGGAGGATTTTATCGGGAGAAATAGCAGCTGTGAATGCGTACGAGAGAATACCAGCGATGCCGCCATCCAGTTTATGAAGTAGGTATCTAACACTTCTATGTGACGTAACCAACATGTTTTGAATGATACTAGAGAAATGGACTGATTACTAAAAGCCTTTGCTTTTTTTCCGTATTTCCTTTTAAAATCAACTTAACATGAATATTGTAAACGTGAGCTCAGCATGACGACTGGAACGATTAAGTAGATCCGCAATTTAAATTTTGTAATCTCTTGATCTGTTTTTTTAATGAACATCCTGTTTTGCCCCTGGTAAAAAATCTGTCCAACTTAAAGATAGCGTTTTAAGAAATACCGTTAGTAATGTAATAACCACAGGGATAGATACGAATGGCGTTTTTAGCCAACATATATTTGAGTGTTAGCAAAAATATGTGACAAACATTAGCTTATGATAGCTATGACTTATTCATAGTTAACATTCTGTCCGTCGTGATATAACGTTACTTACTGTACATTTGCTTTGTAGTATTATACAGTATATTGCGATGGGAAGAAGGTGACATTAGCGAACAGAGCTAACATACACCTGTCGTCGTGAAACTGTATTGGTTAAATCTTGTCAGGAACAATTAAATGTTTACCCGAGCTGCGGTGAAAGGTGTTGCATATTTGTTTACACTGAAGGTACGCGTGAGAAATACAAACTCAGCATTTTAAATTAGTATGTAGGGGTTTATCACAACTATTTTGGCACCTAGCTAACATCTGCTGTCGTTCTGTAAGTACGGGCTATCAAATAGCACCAAATATCTTCGCAACCGTTGCAGATAGAAAGATGAAACTAAAAACAGATTAAACGGGTGGCAAAGGGGATGAAAATGAGATGATGTGTGTACAAATTTCAACTTTAGTACACTCAGGAACCGGATAAGATGGAAAGACGAGGGAGAAGGCCATGTGAGTAAGACCATAGGTCAAAGCTTTTTTTTGATGTAGCTATGCACTAGCTTTGATCTATGGTCAAAGCTAGTGCATAGCTTTGACCTACCCTGAAAGGTTAAACCTATGCACTTGTCAGGTACTACTTTCATGGTACCCTGACCTACCGTGAGCAGGATGCTGCAGTCTCTGACTGCTTTGGTTCTTGTTTATTCTTTGATTTCAGTGGTGTTAAACAGTGTGTGGTTGTGTTGTCGGTTGCTCTGGGAGACACCACAACCAGGGAAAAGTAACTGTTGTTTCCTCTGTTGTTGTAGTTGTACCCGCTGAGCGTGGGGTAAATAGCACATGGCCTTTAATGATTTTAAATCCAAGCCTATTTTGCCATATTCCAGCATTTAAGAAGATGCATACAACACGTAGCCCTTCATCTATCCCATCCGGTGTCTCTGGAGAAGCCCTGGACCTAACCTTGTCAGGCTCTACGCTTTCTATGTCCCGGAGACCCAGCAGTGCCTCGCCAGGGAAACACTTTTCTCGATCTGTGTCAGTTTCTGTGGCAGGTGACAGCAGAGGAAAACGCAACACCTTGGTGAGTGCAAAGCCATGTGTGAATGAGAAAATCAGACATTCTCAACAGGTTGCTTGTTTTATAGTTATGAATGATAAATATATGTAATTTTTTCAAATAGATCATTCAGAAACAAATCCTTTGTATCCACAGGGGGAGGCCAGCATTGGTAGCTCCCGCTCCATCAAGAACCTAAGGCGGTCCAACAGCACCACTCAGGTTAATCAGCAGGCACACATCAGTTTAAGGTATGAGCACACATATACACACACCTGCTTATGTAGTAATGCTTTTAGTTGTATAGGCATTATACGTTAACCTGAAACATCCTTGCAATCTTTGCATTTTAGATAATGTTCGTCAGACAATCCCTTATAACTTAAAACAATCCCTTTTACGATTGCATAGATTGCTTAGAATGCTTCTTTTCACTGAGCAACAGCTGGCAGCCCTGAAGCTACAGCAGTTTTGGACAATAGAACTTGTGGCACGCCAGCGCCTGTATGATAAAGAGACAAGGGAATTTGGCGGCTGTCGCTGGGGTCGTGGGGTGCAAGAACTTGCTTTTTCCCAGGTTAAAGGGGGAGAGCCAGAATCTCTAGGTCAGGTTACCCCCACCACCAAGAGCCAGTGAAAGAAGTGTGTGTGCACACCCTGGTTCTATTGTCCAGCAGCTGCCACCACCTCCCCCCTTCTTTGCCTCTTATGCAGACCAGAGGCGCTTCAAATGTTGAGTTTTTTAAAGCCACTTGTCTATGAGTTTTTGAGCAGTTAGTGGGTCAATTTGCACCCCTTTCTCTCTGCTGTTTTCTCCCCTCCATGCATCGCTATTGCAAAGCAAGAAGTAGAGGAATGCTCTGCTTGAATAATCTCGTCGGATTGCTTTTCATTGGGACAGCTGGCTTCACCCCCCCACAACACCTCCACAACCCCAAAGATACACACTCAAAATCATCCCAGACAACACAGGCTGGCTGCAACACAGATACCACTGGAGGCCAGGCCAGGCGGAAGGTCACCATACATCTGCGCCTCATGATGAAGGTGCTGTGTGTAAGGCTATTTGAAGGAAAGAATGACAGCCCATCAGGATCAACATATGCAGGCATGCATTTACATGGAATCCACACTGGGGTTACCCCCAGCAGACGGCCAGCTGCTTCATGGAAAATTCCAGTATGTAGGCGAGAGAAGATAAGGGAACGAGTCCTATGTCTGCAGCTGTCATTACAACATTTAATCACAAAAGCTGCCACTAAAAGCATGACTTTCTGTCCCTGCTTTGTACTGAGTTGATTTATTGTGTGTTGTCGTAAACTGCTTAGCTCTTGGTATTGTGAAAATTGAGCCCAGTGTGTGCTTTGTCCTCCACTCATGGGGGTAGATTTGAAATAATTTTCTTGCCTCAAAGCTACCACATCCACCTTTTAAATAGATATTTCAACTGAATTACTGAAAACAGTCTTTCACCGAATTGATTTTATCTTTGCAGGTTTTGCAGTCACAATCTGTTGTTATTTTATACTAAAAGTAATTGTAGAATCAATAACACACTAAACCTGTGGATGGATTCTGTGCATTCCCAGTCAGGGCCAGGGTGAGGACTACCTGTCCCTTTTTGACAGCAGCTCCGATGGACATAAGAAAGTGGCCAGCCTCAGCAAGGCGTCCCCAGAGAGAACCACATGGAACATCTTGGTATTTGCCATCATCTTACTGAATGTATTTCCATCTGTCTAATGAATGTTACTGATTCAGTTTGTAATAAGAATATGGTTCCCTTTGTTTAGGATGATCAGCCTAGAGCTTTCCCCCTGCATTCAAGCTCTCGTAGCATTGGCAGTATGGACTCTCCCACCAGCCAGTACAAAAGAGAGCCCAGCATCACGTTGGCTGCGACTTTCACTGCCAACAACAGGTGAGCAGTGTCTCTGACACACGCACACACGCACACACACACACACACATACGTGCAGAAAAAGCAGGAACAAACCAAAAATCAGCGAAGTGACTACTTGCACTACAGCATTCTGGATAGCTACTTGCATCTCGTGTTTCATACCTGTTGATCAAGGAAGCTGATACGCTTTCAGGAATTCCACCCACACGCTGAGATGCTTTCTTCCAAGAATTTTTTTTTTTTTTTAGTTCATGTGGGGGTCAAAGTATTTACTGTATTAGTTACTGCCATGTCTTCAGGCGGTGGATTTGAAAACATAGTTGTGGTGGCATTCTAAATCTTTCACACACACCAACACATTTGTAGGTGGAAAGTGTCATTGTACCTTTTTGTGCTTTTCCAGGAGCAACAAGGGTGCTGTTGGGAACTCTGTCACCACTATCTTGCATAACAACTACTCTGAGAAGCCACTCACACCTAAGAGCTCCAACCAGAAGCCTTCCTTTAAGTATGTCGTAATTAACTGCCTGCATGACGTTGTTATAGGGATTTTAATTAGACTAAATCAATTGAATTAGCTAATTTTGGACAGAATGACTTAATGTGTATTAAGTGCTGTCAGCGGTGTAAATGCTTATATTTTGGGAATGTAGACAAGCCTATACCGAATGTCACTTTAATATTCTGCCTTTCCATTTCCTTTCAGGTAAACTATGATTACTAAAGGCTTTATGTTAGGTTTCTATAAATTCACTATGATATTTTCTTTCAGCAATATTCTGAAGGCCACAGCAAATGATGAGCTGTCAGTTGAGAGTGGCTCCCTGACTAAATCACAGAAGAATTTCTCTTCAGCGTCCTCCACTTCAAACAATAGGTCTCCCATGTCTGTCCATCGCAGCAGCCCTGTCCTGTCTAGAAGGAGGGAGGTCACTGAAGAAGAGGCTGAAAGGTCAGACCCCCTATGCTCTTTTAGAAGCCTGATTCAACACAGTTGGTTTTAATGTTATGATTTGAAATGTGTGATGACTCATAGCAGCTCCTTTTTTTTTTCACTCGAAGGTTTATTCAGCAGGTGAACCAGGCCGCAGTCACTATCCAGCGATGGTACAGACACCACACACATAGACAATACACAAACCAGGCAGCAGTGAAACAAATCCTTGCCAGTAAAAGAAAGGTATTCATCTTCCCCAGATTGTCTTACTCCTTCACTCTTTGTTTCCATAGCCGTCACTAATTTTACACCTCTCGGTCTACATCTACTGCATAAAAACTCTTTGTATCTGACCTTTTCAGGAGTGGGAGGAGAGAGCTGAGGAAGACAGATGCATGGAGCAGCAGCAGCAGAAAAAGGAAGAAGATAGGAAGCAAATTCGTGAGGAGAAAGCTCGTCTGGCTCGTGTTGCTGCCATCCAGGTGACCCCAGTTTTAGCATTTGATTTCCATTAACTTAAGAGACTTGTAAGAGAGATGTAAAACGAAACAGTCAAAACTGAGGAAGCATAGTCTTAGATACTCTAACTTTTAATCCTTAATATCTGTTAAGCTCAAAACAGGCTGGAACCTACTCTTCTTATAATGCAGCTCCAATGAAACATTGTTTGTTTAGCACATAATACTTCGCTGACATTTTTGAAATCATGTCCACAACATGCCACAAAGGTTTTCTTTGTTAGTGGAGAGTCTCCAGTGACAAAGGTTGTTTTGCATGTAATCTCAATGTAGTTATTTCTTTTACAAACTTTGGGGGTTCTACTTTCCTAAATATCCTCATACTTAATTTTTTTTAAAATTGCATTTCAAGAAATAAACATCTAAAAAATTCTAACACACGATCCTCATGATCACTACAGAAACCCTTTCTATTGCCACAAGGATTATCAGCTACTAACTCAGGTTAATGTAAACGTTGGATTGAAATAAGCGTCCTAAACAAACACTGACACAGTGACCTACCTGTGGAACCAAATCTCCATTAATAGGCCATGCACTTAGATTCTATTTACTGTGTAACCTTAACCGTTGATATGCAGCACAAGTTAAACAGTTGATGGCTTACTTCATTGTCTTACATCTCCCCTTCATGGTGTGGTCCAGGAGTTACAGCAAAAACGGGCCCACAGGCTTGCAGAGGCAGGGCATTTAACTGTGATGGAGCTGGAAAATGTGAGTCAGACCGGTGTAGTCGGGCGCAAGAAGCCACCGAGGATCTCTCCCACTAACAGAGGTCCATCGTCACCAAGCAATAAAAGCCCTCTCTCACCCACAGACGTCAAGGGTAAGAACACAGGTCTTTATCTGTTCTGCTCAGGGTTGTTGAAACTTCTGCTACATCATCAGTCATTTTTAGTCATTCCTGCTATAAAATGCTTCCTTTTCCTGGTGGGGAAATTGTTTTAAATACATAAAAAATGACATCTTTGGCACATGAAGTTCTCATAGTTTTGATGTTGTGTGGAGTAGCTGTGATATCTTAGTCAATAACTGGTGTATTGAACATGGATACTTTCACTGGAGTCTATTGTTATAAATGTATTGATTGGTTGTGTGTTTCCACAGATACTAATTTGAATGTTGTGGCTGATTTGAGTGAACTGAGCTTCAGAGCTATTTCTCCAGCATTGTCCAATAACAGAGGTTCTCAGTGTTCTCAGGTGAATGAACCTTATTTATTTATTCATTCATTCATTCATTCATTTATTCATCGTCAAATGCCCGCTTCTTCCACTGTCGCGGGGTGCTGGAGCCTATCCCAGCTGACTAGGGGCGTGAGGCAGGGTACACTCTGTGCACCATCCCAGTGCACCGCGGAGCCACACGAAAACAGACAACCATGTACGCACACATGAATAGCTACGGGCAATTTAGTTTATTTTCTTCTGACATGTCATTACAACAAGCTTTACCACCTTCATCTCATTTGCAACATCAACAACATTTGAAAAAAAAGGCTGACAGGTAGAAGCCATTTGGCTTGCCTAGTTTCCGTCCCCAGAATCAACCAAACACCTCTCTCTTGACAACACGTTTTCAACCTATTCATAAAATAAATACAATAAATTTTGACAGTCATTGTGGCACATTGTTGTTTCAAACCATCCATTCAGTCCAAATAGACGTGTGTGTCTTCACACGTCTTCATCAGTTCCTTTATTGAATGAAAGTTGTTTAGTGACCTTTAAGAGCTCCATTGTGACCCAGAGCGTGGTCACATTGACAACCTCAATGTTAGCTCTCCATTATCTTTATTATCTTTATCTTTATTAATGCTGACATTAAACAAAGGCCTTCCTGTTTGTCTCATAGGAGCAGGAGAACAGAGCGCAAGTAGAAATTTGTGTGGAACAGCAGGTTCAGGAAAATGGCAGGAAGTCAATTCATAAGGAGAAAGCTCGTCTGGCCAGCCTTGCCTCCCCCCAGGTGAATAAAATTAAAGTGCATTCTTTATTGTAACCCCAAGGTTAAAGCAGTGTTTTTAAAGTGAGCCAGCAATGACAAGGCACCAATTCAAACATCTTATTGTGTTTTGTCTCCCCCTGGTGATGGTGTCTAGGAGCTGCAGCAGAAAAGAAGCCATGCAGCTGCAGATTCACAGCATATACCTGTAGCTGTTATGGAGCAGGAAAACGTGAGACACCCTGGGGTGGCTGGACGCAAGAAGCCGCCCAGGATTTCTCTTTTCAACAAAACTCCACTCCCTCAGAGTAACAACAGCCCAATATCACCCACAGATGTGAAAGCTAAAAACACAGGTCTGTGTCACCCGCTATGCACAATAACAATCAATCCTACTTTGCAATGCACACCTTACTGAATAATGAAATCATTGTATATCCTGTTAAGATTTCTAGAAATGACAGGAGTCCATCACGTACAAGGGAACAAGAGGTTAGGGATCTGTTATGAAATAAAAAAGAATCAACTTAGACTAAGAGATAATGACTTTTTTAGCGAAAGGACGAAATGGGTAATTTTTAATACAGCTGAAATTCCTTAAGAACGTAATTACACCCCATTTCAAATCGGTGATGTATTGTAATTGTCAGTGTTTGTGTGTTCGTCCGTCCGGCCATTAGTTAGTCCACCAAATATCTTTGCAATCGTTGCAGATAGTTCACAGATCAAAGCTAGTGCTTTGATCTATGAAAGTAGGGCAGAGCACTAACTTTGATCTTTGACCTATGCAAGTAGGTCAGGATAAAATTTTGAGTTCAGGGGTGTCGCGGGATGTGGCAGTCTGTGACTGTCTTGGTCTTAGCTATAAATCCAACTGTTTGTTCTTTTCTATACATCTGATTTTGCTTCCTTCAGAGTGTTGTCAGTAGAAAAGTAATAATTTAGCCTACATAATAGTTTTGAATGCATATACAAAATAACCCTCATATTGGATGATGTTTAAAATAAAGATTTCTGAAAATATCAATACTCTTAAACTCTTCGTCAAATGTTTCCACAGAGTCCAATTTGAATGTTGCAGCTGATTCAGGTGAGCTCTCCAGCTTCAGAGCTGTCTCCCCAGCTTTGTCCAATTGCAGAGGTTCCCAGTGTTCTCAGGTCAGTGATGGAAATGTCTGATCAGTTTTCCATATTACAGTGTAAAAACATTGAAAGAGTAACTGCAGATAAGCAAATATTCAGTCCCAATGTAATAAAGTATTTTCCATGCTCCAGGAGATCCTGCAGAGGTCAGTCAGTGTAGAGGACCAGCGACAGGGAGCCTCAACCAGCAGGGCTCAATCTAAAACCACCCTCAATGAGCTGCTGGATACCCTGAAGCTGTTGGAAGAGGAGCCAGAGAGATTGCCTGAATCAAAGTGTTACCGTAAAGAGAAATACGCCTGGATAGATGAAGTGAGACTGCTTCACTTTGCTAGTCTGCTTATCTTCAGAAAGAGTGAAATTTTTGGTTATTTTGGCCACAGCAAGACTATACTGACAAGATTATAGAATGTTTTTAATCGGTATGTTTGTTATGTTATTTTATTGAAGGATGTAGACTCCAACTCTCTAACTACTGACAACCTGGAGCGACACGGTCAGATGAGTCATCACCCTGAATTGCCAGATGGGGGCGCCCTGCTCTCTGAAGCCAAGCTGCAAAGCATCATGAACTTCCTGGATGAAATGGAGAAATCTGAGCAGGAAAGACCACGATCTGTTACCTCAGGGTCACACAGGGAGGTCAGTATCAAGGATATCACATCCCACAATGTGGCACAAAAACATTTATTTCTTTGTGTTTTGTGTCTTTTTTAATTCCAGTTTTGTGTCATAATCTAACAAGCTTCCTCTTTTCCACCTCTCCATCTGTGTACCCTTTGATTAAATAATGTGGCTCATCCAAATAAACCAGTTTGGATATTTAAATTTGCACCAAATATTTTGTGATTTAATTCGAAACTGAAGTGGTTCCTGCGTGTTGCTAGGCGGTGTTTTCAGAGGAGGAGCTGATTGGTGTCGAGCAGGCATCTGCCACCGCTGCTGAGGTCAACAGTTCCATGATGAGAATCAAGTTGGAGTTGGAGGAGAAGAAGCGCACTGTAAACATGCTCCAGACAGCATTGGTAAGGGAAAAGGAACCCACAATAATCGACAGGTTATTGTATAGAGAAAGTTTAAAATACTGAATTGGGTTTTTCTTCACCCTGTTCCTAAGGCTCAGCAGAGGGAACTGTCGGTGAGACATGTGAAGGACACAGAGAAGGAGCTAAGTAGGAACTTCCAGCTTCAGAAGGACCAATATGAAGCCACCATCCAGAGGCACCTCACATTCATTGATCAGGTTGGAACACAATCTGTTTCCAGTCCACTTTTTATTCTCTTTTATGCCTATGACCTGTATTATGTTCTGGGTTTTTTTTTCAGTTGATCAATGATAAAAAGACTCTTACTCAGCGCTGTGAAGGGGTGGTTGGAGAGCTGAAGCAAGTGGACCAAAAGTACACCAAGAAGATTGCACAAATGCAGGAACAACATGAAATGGTGAGATGTGCAACATCTTGTCAGGACACAAAGAACCATAATAACGTACCACTCACTGCTAATAACTTCTGCTTCTTTGCTTCTGCATTGCATTTTGTGTGATCGCCTTTTGCCCTCCCACACTGCTGCTTATGTTAAACTGTCTTGTCTCTGCTTTTGCCACCTTTCTTTACTGTATTTCTCTGTCATTGTGTGTGTTTCTTTTTTCCTGGCTTTTAGGTGTGGCAAATTCTGGGTCCCTTGTGCGAGGTAACTTTTTTTCCTCTGCCCAGTCATCCTTGGAAAAATCATCTCTCATTCTACCATTCCTTTTTTTTTCATTTTGTCTGTCCCTCAAAACTTCTGTTGGACAGTCTGTCTGCATGTGAGTGTCAGCAGTCTTTTTTCATTCATCTCTAGACGTAGATATGACATTTCTATTACTTTATATTATTAAGTTAATAGTCTTGCTCTGATTTGTTTTGTACTCATCTTTTAACTACCATTGTGACTTTTCTCATTTTACTATATGGTCCTGTAACATGTGCATCTCTTGAATGTATACTTTTCTCATGTAAAAACTCAACCTTGTCCCCACAAAATAGCCAATTTCTTTTAAACACATAAGTTGCTGCCAGTGCTATCACTGGTTTTCGTCATTTAATATTACCATAATTTACCCCAATCTCTCAACAGGAAATCAAGAAGTTAAAAGAGCTGATGAGTGCCTCAGAGAAAATCCGACGGGAAAAATGGATTGACGAGAAAACCAAAAAGATTAAAGAGATCACTGTCAAAGGTAATGTAAACATAGTCTTAAGGCTGGTGTTCATACGTCTCTGTTAACACTGTTGTATTAATGAGGGTAGATGGGGAACACTTGCATCAAAGCATGTAGTTAGCAGAAGCCACAGAATAAAAGTTTGTTTGTTGGCTGCGGGTGGTGGTTCATCTTTTATTTTAAATTATAGGTAGAGGAGATAATAAACGTATTCAGAGATGGAAAACTTGAGATTCAGTATTCATCAGTGAACATGAACATCTGTCTGTATCTCTGCCGTCCTCAGGTTTGGAGCCAGAGATCCAGAAGCTTATTTCTAAACACAAACAGGAGCTGAAGAAGCTGCGGACACTTCATGAGGCAGAGCTTCTGCAGGCGGATGACCGTGCGGCCCAGCGCTACGTCCATCAGTGTGAGGAGCTCCGCCAGCAGCTGGAGAGAGAGAAGGAGGAGCAGTGTCAGAGAGAGAGGGAACTAGCCAAACAGAGGTAGACACGCAATGTTTACTTAAATCAGATTTGATTTTATGATGTGCATAGTAAACTAGGAATTATTCCGTGTGTTGTGTAGGTGTGTGTATGTTTTATGGTTTATTTTTACAGAATCATTCGGGTATTTGTGTGTTTATGTATGTGTCAGATATGAGAAGCAGCTTCAGGAAGAGGAGCTCTCTTTGCAGCAGCAGAGGAGGCGTCTCTACAATGAGGTGGCTGATGAGAAAGAGAGGCTGGCTCAACTTGCTGCAAGGTAATGTCAGAGGTCACCAGTCTGTCTCCTCAAAAATGTGAAATAGAATTATTTATTATTCAAGAGACATCCCTTAAAAAATGTTGCTATAGTCTCCAGAAAAAAACAACTTGAATTAAGGGAAGATCAAGAAAAGTCCTTAGGAAATATGCGTTCAGTTTAGAGTGAAATAACTTCCTTCAGTCCCAGACATTCGGGCCCTTTTCAGTGTTTGTGGTAATAAATCTGTCTTCCCCTAACAATCCTGCAGGATTTATAAAACATGCTGCCCTTATAGATTGTTGCTGCTTGTCATGTGAAACAAGTGACCTTTAGCAGATACAAGACTGAAATGAGGTTTTTTAAGTGCCAATGAAAGACAAAACAATGTTGTTTTAATGCGTACTATTTACAAGAGCACAAAATGTTTTACGTGGCAGGTTAAACCCAGATAACACCAAGCTTTCATATTTTTTCACATCCTCTATGATGACTACGAACTTCTGTCTGTATATCTGTTTACAGAGTAAATGGTAAACAGAGACAAGTAAATTTGTCCCTCACCTGTAACACTAGTTTGCCTAAAGTGGATATACAGACTGGATTAGCATCCCGTCTGACAACTGTATTTTTCTAGTTGATCTACTGTACTTCTATAGGAATTAGTGTGGCTGCTCCTCCCCTCTTCCCTTTTCAAATTTCTACTGTCTGTCTTACAGGCAGCGTGCTGAGCTAGAGGATCTACGGCGGCAGCTGGAAGAGAACAGCTCTCTGGCTGGACAAACTCTCAAAGAGGAGCTGGACAAGACCAGAGAGGAGCAGGAGCGGAGACACCAGGTGATGAGTAGAGACAATGCTGAATAGAATACATATAAAATACTTCTACTTCACCATCACACCTGAAGAAAATTGTCAGCATTGCTGTCATAGAGTTGTGTCAACAACAAATTAGGTCAAGATAATTCGCAGGACTAACTTGCTAATCGATTGTCGTTTGTATGACTAGATGGAATTGAAGGCCATGCAAGAGCGTTTGGACATTGAAAGGCAGTCCTGGGAAGAAAACTACAAGAAAAAAGAGGTTTGTTGGCATTCTCTTACAAATAAGTGCAGCACTATGCGTTCACAGGCCTTTGTAGACCTCTGGGTCACCAATTCCTACCTAGATTTGTGTTTCAAGTGCAACTGTTACAAGCACAACGTGTGAAACTTAATCTTAAAGATCAGGAAGTGAGCTTGTTAAATACTGCATCATTGATATTGCGGAGGTGCAGACGTCCCTGTCTTTGAGAGGACCACAAGAGGTGACAGGCAGTGAAGATTACACCACAGCATTTTTGTGCAATGTCACTATGACAAAAGGCTACACTGATGTGGTTCTATAGTCTAATAGAAATGACAAATTACCTGATACCAATGTTGAGTCGGGTTGAGTTGAACTTAGCCAGTTAGTCATCCAGATAGGAACTTAACAGCCAGTGGGGAATGATGGATGATTCACAACCTGTGCACCTGTGTGTGTGTGTGTGTGTGTGTGTGTGTGTGTGTGTGTGTGTGTGTGTGTGTGTGTGTGTGTGTGTGTGTGTGTGTGTGTGTGTGTGTGTGTGTGTGTGTGTGTGTGTGTGTGTGTGTGTGTGTCTTTGCATTCCGAGTGTGTCTGAAATCAGAATGTAGCCAAGAGAGACAGCAAGCATGTTTTTTGTGTCCACAGGAAGTGTGGTTGCTGAGCCGTGAGCGCCAGCTTAAAGAAGATCTACGCAGACAGCGTGACAAAGAGATCGAGCTCGCCATCTGGACGCTAGAGGAGGAGACCAGCAAGGACAAAGACGAGTGTGAGAGGGCAGCTGACAACAGGTGTGTATGGGTTATTCCATTCTTACTTTTGCACAACTTGTATGTTGTGCAGTTTTTATGTTTGTGTCAACCAACACCAACCCTTAATTCACACCATTCTCAGGGTGAAGCGTTTGAAGGAAAAATACGAGACTGAACTGAAGGAGTTGGAGCACTCCGAGAGGGTCGCCGTGGAGAAACAGCAAGAGCTGAGGAAGCAGCAAATGGAGATGGAGGCAGAGCTGATTCGACTACGGGCGCTGCTAAGACAGAAAGACGAAGAAAATGAAGACATTTCTCGGGTGAGAAGTTTTCATTTGATAATTTGTGTAATGCGAATCCTCTCTATTTATCATCAATTCGCAGTCCATAACAAACAGCAAATTAGATGAAAAGTGAATACATGATTGATATAATAAATTGACTGATGAACATCTATATTCAGACCAGGGATAAGCTGGTGGACGAGCGGTACAGCCTGGAAGAGGTGATAAGACAGGAGTTTGCTGACCGATTAGTGACATCTGAGGAGGAGAACCGCAGGATGAAGGTGGAGGTGTCTGAAGTCAGAGCGAGGCTACGTCTGGAGGTGGAGAGGGTCACGAGGGAGAAGGAAGAAGAGTTGGCTGAAGTTCACAAACGGTAAGGAAGAAGGGACAGACGAGATGAAATGAATAAAAACATGATTGACATGATTAATATTGTTGTATTCATTCATCCACCTGTAAGCACATACATACATATACAGTATACATACATACATAAAGTGAACATAGGTTTATATTCCCCATGAGATTCCCCAGACGCGCCTGAGACAATCAGACCCATCCTCAAAAAAATAAAGTAAACATAAATCCTTTTTTCTAGAAGTTGACAATTACATTTATTTCAAAACTAAGACAAACAGGAAGAAACAGCGTTTTTGTCAGGGACAATTTGAATCCACATTCATTGTTCTAGTCACTCTTTGTGGGAGCGGTCATGATAAATTAGTGTGCATGCTCATGGAAATGAAGGAGCATGTCATGTGTTGGATCAGTGTGACTCACTGATGAGTTTTTAATGTGGCTCTGTGGCCGAGAGGCACACATGATACTTGTCAGTAGACAAAATCATTGCGACTTTGGTGTCTTTTCATGGGTTTGGTTAACAATTTGTGCTTTGATATTGTTAGATTCTTTTGTTTTTGTTTGTTTGGGACCTCTACTCGCCAAGAAAATGACTAATGTGAAAATGGAACCCAGATGCCTGCACTCATGAAACCAAAACCAAACCCCAAGTTAATTTGACATGTTGCAGCTCCTGTGGGGTTTGAAGCGGATTCCGTTGCCCGTTTGACAGGCAATGGATTCATTGTTGGCTGTTTTCAAACATGAGTTTGTTTTATCCTAACAAATGGCCACTGTTAACATCCACTTTTTTCTCCTGATTTGCCAGAGTGAAGTCAGCTATCTTAAAGAAGGAGGAAACCGTGAGCAGTCTCCGGAAGCAGCATGAGGTGAGAGGCCGGATGAAGCGCTCGGCAGCGTCTTCCTGTCAGAACATGAATCGTTAGAAAACGCTGTTATTGTAGAGAGATGACTGACAGTTTGTGTAAATATCACCGTGTGTTCTGATAGGCTGCCCTGAAGAGGGCGGACCACTTGGAGGCCCTGTGGGAACAGCAGAGGAAGCAGCTGCTGGAGAAGTGACAGACAGGAAGGCCCGGTCCTTCCATTGTCCCCCTCTCGCTCTGGGATGCGTCGCTCAAGTTCCCCCCACCCACCCCCCCTGCCTTTGGATGTTGTTCATGCCTGCAAGACTGAACCTGTGGGACGTCAGAGTGTTGAACAACGAACTGGACCTACACGTCCTACCTCATTTGAGAAAAATACAAAATGGGGAAATGCACTGACACCCCCCCCTCCCCCCCTCCTTTCCGGCATGAAGGAGCAAGTTCTCTAATTTATACACAACAGACCAGATGCAAAGACTATGGATGAATGATGAACTTCTCATTCTTCTTCCTCCTTTTTACTGGAGGGTTTCTGCAGCTTTTGTGCCCCCCCCCCCCGCAACACACACACACTTTCAACGGAAGCAGGAATGCCTCCTTGTTCCCCACAAAGCTCCTCCAGAAAATGGTTCCAGATGTTTCTGAAACCAACCCAGGCCTGCGTTGGTATGAAGAGGAATCAGAAGTTGAAGGACCGTTTAAAGCCATGGACTCACAAATCAGTCAGCAGCAGAGTTAGAGGATGAGCGGCACCAAGTAGATCCAGCTGTTTAGTCATGTCCCCCCCACCCACATTCCCCCGAGCGATTGCTAATTACAGGATCTGTAACCTCTCCCTTTCTGCAACTCTGACCAGCCAGCTGTGAACAGTTTATGTGTATCACACCAATGCGTTTAAGAGGTTAGCAGAAAGAAAGGAAAGTCGTACGAAAGAAGAGAGCATATCGGATGTCGTGAGAAACAGTGTCGGGAAGTTAGGTGGCTTAAAGGAAAGCGAGTGAAGGAAAGCAGAATGTTTGAGGTCAGAGACAGATGATTGTAGGTTGGCTTTGAGTGTTCTTGAATGTGAGGAAAAAAGAGAATGGGGGTTGGAAGAAAGAAGGAATGCGCATAGAAAATGTTTATAGGATTAGGAAAACAGAGCTGGCTGGTTGGAGGGTTTGAGGGGGCACGAGGCATGTGACAGAAGGAGGTATGTTAAAATCCACAAAAGTTTTGATTCAGTGAATACACTGTGACAAAAGACAAAATGCAGACGTGTGTAAACTCTACAACTGTCTTTTCTGCTGTCCGCCACTGCGTCTTGGCACTTCCATACCCGTTTCTTTCTTATCAGGTGTTTCGGATTTTTTAATTTCTTAACCCTTGGAAAAAGGTGAAGACATTTCTTTGTGGGTAAGATTTCAGCATGTCCAGTCCCTAGCACGAGTTTGCCTCTGTGGGGGTGGGGGGGGGGTGTGGGGGTGGGGGATGTAACGAGTCACAGGGAGAAACTCTAAACCTTGGAGAAAAGCCTGTTATTTGGGTGAAACAAGATTGTGAAAGACCACAGCCTTCAAATGAGACCTCATATCAGAAAATATTTATTCTTTTCTCTTTATTTATTTTTTTTGTCATCCAGCACTCTTACGTGATTTTTTGAGAATCGTTGGTCCATAGAAAGGCAAAGGTCTCTTTAAGCCAACTCAAAAATAGAACCTAATAAATCAAGCCATTTTTTGATGGTTTAAATATAGTATGTCAGTTTTATTTTTGACATTTTTATTGTCCGAGCCACGATGTAAATGTTCATGTGAAGTTTTCTGTAATGGAAGGGTAGTATTTACTGTAGTCCAGCTTTATGGATATTATAGTTTCTGACGTCCAAAACATCAAATCAAACATCAAATGAGAGATTGTCACATAACCAAATGAACCGTATATGAAGTCAGTTCCAAGCATTCTCCGAAAACAAAATGTGAAGGATCCATTTGGGAGAATTTTAAGGAAACAGAGTTGGTTGAAATGTGTCAAACACCGCTGGGTTTCACGGTCGCTAACTGACTCACAAGGCCGGCTGCCTTTCTCTGCCCCGCTGATGTTGGCACAGCAGACGGGACTGTTGACCTCGGAGGCGCGAGGGTGGTGGCGTGAGTTGGCATTCCCTGCGCATGCTCATCCTGAAAGTGCCAACGAGCCTTCCCTTTGTGTGTCTGTGCCACCATTCCTCCCACTTTGACCTGGGACGACCCCACGGTGTTTGCATACACACTTACCTTGGCGCACCAGTGTGTTTCTGTTTCCCAGTTGTAACTGTATGCAATCCCGTCCAGCCATCCTCACACATTGTTCTGACTTTCTACACTTTCTAGCTCTTGCACAGTTTTCTTTTCTCCTGTTAGTCTAGTTTTTATTGTTATTCTTGCTGATGGTTCGAAAACTGTGTAGATGACTGATCTGACAGCAAAAGAGAATAAAAAGCAAAGACTATTAGAAAGACACACTGTGTTCATCGTTTGTCTTCTCTGGGGGGAAAACAGACAATTGTTTGCTTTGTTTCCAGCTCCCTCCCTCCCATCATCCCTCCCTAACCTCCACCCATAACTCGTGGATTTTGGAGATGAAGCATCTTCAGTCACATTGTGGAAACGGTTTTATAATGAAATTATTTATTCACTTTATTCACTTTGTATCAAAAATATTTAAAAACTAGTAGTGAAATATTTTCTTCTAAGTTTATATTTTAGTTTCAATGCTCTTCGCTTTCGTTGAGGAGACCACCTCTGGGATGTTTCAGCCCAGACATCTGGAATAAAGGCCACAGCTGACCCACTTCTCATTCAACTCGCCCACCCCCACCCCACTTTTTTTCTTGCCCTTCAGCTAGCTCACTTCCTCCAGACCGGTGGCGCGTACTTAAACGTGTCTCCCCTTTCGCCGTATTCCCTTTCTTTTCTCAGAGGAAACTAAAGCTGGAGAGGCACGCTGAGTTTTGCCTCTCGCTTGGCGCTTGAAGGTCCAGCTGACGGAGGGGTGGGTGGAGGAATCGAACAGCTCATGATGTCTTCCTGTCATGATTTTATTATGTGAATTTGTGCTGATTTTGCTTTCTTGTCATGTGTGTGTATTTGCAGCACATTTGCAAGTCTGAATGTGTGTCCTCTCTTGAGATTCAAGCTCCCCACATAGCATAGCAGAGATCCTTAGAGCTGCCTGCTCATGTCTAACTTTATTGCAGCCTGGAGTGTCCCCCCACCCCCCACCCCCCTCCAATGCTGAGGAGTGAGGGGGTTGACCAATTGCCAGCAGCTGTTGCTCATTTCACAAAGGTCCCGCCCATACAGTGCTGAGGCTGGCAGTGTAGTTACTTCACTCTAGATGAGCAGCAGAGCTCCCAACTCTGGGATATGACTGTGTTACGACCAGGTGGATGAAAAGCTGAGACCAAAGAACACAGGAGGATTTCTGATGGTGAGCTGACATGTTCTTTTATTTTACTGTGTTTTCCTTCTGAGGAACAGAGGTTAGAAAGTCGTGTCATCTGAGAGGAAGAAACATTTGAGTCATGGATTTGTCACAATCTGATGCATATGTGTTTGGTTTGACCTCTCATACTCTGCTCAGATTATTTACTCACTTTAATGACATTTATCTAAAGTAAAAACTGCTAAAATGTCAGTTTTTTTAAGGGATTGAAAGCTTCCATTTCTTCGTCTTCTTTTATTTTTACTTTAACAATCCCCGAAGAGAAATTAGAAGCTCACCCTAACACACTCTAGTCATGTCTGCTATCAGAGACATGGCAGCTGAGTTTATCACAGGATCACTTCTACACATTCTTTCCATTCCCTGTTTAGCCTCAGCCGTGAGTATCTGGAAAAAGCCTGGGAACATGCATCACCCATACTGTCATTTGTGCACTGTTTTTGTCTTTCTCTATTTTCTCTATCTGTCTTATTATTAAGGAAATGATGTTGAGGCTTGCTTGGTGTTAAGAAAGCAGCTGAAGTATTGATAGAAGTTTTGAAAGCACTTCTAACCCCTGACCTCTGTGTTTATTACACTACTTACAAAGAGGTGAGAAGTGGAGATGCGTGGTGCTCAGACTGTATGCAAATGTCTACAACTTCTGACAAAAGAGATTAATATATTTCCTGCAAATGAGTTTTCTCTTTTTTTGCGTTAGTTGTTGCTTGTCAGTTACAGACTTTAGGTATTTTCTCCGTTGCTCTCATTGCTATACATTGTCATGTGTATCTGCAGTAGTTTCCTCATTGTGTGTGCATGTGTGTGTGTGTGTGTGTGTGTGTGTGTGTGTGTGTGTGCATGCGTGTGCGTGAAAACAAACAGGAAAGAATAAATGTAACAGGATGTGAAAATCCATCACCCTGCACTTCGTGTGTTCAAAGACAGGGGCGAAGTTTTCATTAAAAGGGGATTATTTGAGACACTGCTGAGGCTTCATGCCCCCCACCCCCCCTCCCCAATTCAACTCTTTCTATTTCCCTTCCACTAGTTGTGCTGAGAGGAGCCCAGAGAGGAGTCCAGAACCCAGTAATTAAATACCTGCCATCACCGACCCCTCCCCCCTTCCTTCCCTTGGGTGACCACAAACAGCCAGAAAACTGTCCTGTGGAGGAAAACGTCTTTGTCGGCCTCCGTGGTCTCCATCCTCTGCCTCCTCATGTTCCTGCATGCAGAGCAGGGGGCCGGACGAGCACGTAAAGCCTGACAGTCGTACACCCGCTGACGGGGATGGCTCTCCAAAGGAGTCTGGTGCTCGGCGTGTTGACCGTCGGCTCCCTGCTGTGCATCTACGTCTTGTGTGTGAACCTGGAGAGGCCTCTGTCCTGGCCCACAGTGCCCCTGAAACACCTCCACAGTTTCACACTGGGAATGAGCAGGTGAGCGAAGGAACTCTGTAGTATTTATTTAATGTGCTGTAATAACAGGTTAATTAAAGAATTTTTAAACAGGACAATGGATATCAGAATCTGACTTTTTATTACTTGAAAGCCTAAAGCTGAAAGCCAATCACTCTTAGGTCAATGAATGATCAGAAATACGTGGCTAGGAGATTATTTGTTAAAAATAGGTTACACATTCTGTTCGGATAATTCAGTATAGTGTAAAACACTCTCAAATCAAACACGACGACTGGCCAACAACTTCAGTTTTACATTTCAATGTTGCTTCAGATTAATCTTCAAGTTTTCAAATTACCTGAATCACGAGGAGTGCAGTCCCTTTATTCCAGTCCACCCTTATTCAGCAGTAAAATAGGATTGAAGGGTTAAAGTCTGAAAAGTTCCACTTTTTTTTCTGTGACCAGCATTTATTTTCCTTCAGGCTGTATCATTGTGGATTCAACAAAGGAGCCACACAGTGCTCCAGCTGCACTAATGAGAAAAAAAAAAAAAAAAAAGCTTCTGGACTTATTTCACCAGAGGTGGTCTCTTACACGCGTCTGTGAAACATAAGCTTTGTTAGAATAGGCAACGCTCCAGGTTTAAAAGCTAACAGGGCCAGATAAGATGCATTAGGATGGGGAGAAAAAGCGCAAAACATGACCGTTTCACAAAGATCTGTTTCAAACATTAAATGTTAAGTTAGGGCATGTGGATCTTGTGGGTCTTTTAAAAGCTGTTATTTAATCTGAAAGCTGAAAGAAAAAAATAGCCATTTGAATATCTTTTTTGCCTATTTGCTGTAGCTCCTTTTTATACTCATATTTTTTACTGGTCTGTGCAGATACATAAAATTTAAAGATAAATTTTCTTGAAACACAATTCAAATTTTTAATTAAATTGTTTTATCTTATGAAAAAACAATGGGGCAAAATTTAAAGTAATAAAGAGTATTTCTGATGCTCATTTACTTGTGATTTTACTTTTTTCCCTGTTTTTGGTTGAACACTCCTTACATTTTCAAAACCCACCTTCGGATATTTATATTTGTCATATCTCCTTCATGCTAGGCTAATATAGCTTCTGTTTCCAGTAGGTTGCTGAACAGACATGAGTGTAGTATCAATCTTCTCATCCGACCCTCATCAAAAAAAGCAGCCGTTTATATGCAGAGAAAAAGCCTTTCGTATGATTTACATCCAACGGTGACTTGCTGGGCTCACTGCCAAATGCTGTTCTGTCGTCTTCCACAGCAACTCACGAGACTCCGAGGAGCCTCTTGACAGAAAGGGTAATGATGACGAGGAGACCCGTCCACAATTTGCCTCCACCTTTCACCCAGAGCTCACAGTCATTCATGAACACACACGTGACACTAATGCTTTAACATCCAAAGGCACTGAGCACAAACCAGCAAACGACAATGACCTGGATGTGTCAAAGTCCGGTTCCAGGTCTGATGGTGTGAGTAAAACCAGGGCTGGTTCCGAAAGCACCACGCCGAAGCTTGGTCGACCCACATCCAGGCCCACAGAGCCTCCTTTCATCGGAGACACTTACATGAGTGAAGATATCCCACCACAAACAGTGAGTTGTGTCTTGTCAGAATATAGCCTGTTCCTCAAAACCTCTATATGTAGGTAGAAGGTCTGTGTGTAGATGTCTTTATGAATTAGTTTGAAGGACAGGCCTGTTAAAATTCAGTTAATGTCCTTTTTTTTTAAAATTGTAAACTGCTTTATTTTACAGGTTAACTGGGTAAATATTAGCAGCATGAAAGCATTCCTGTTTATTACTTATATATATTTTTTATTGTTAAAATATGCAACTGAGGTACTATATAACTAAGAATGTGCTAATATGCAATAAAACAATATGAGCATGTTATAAAGAATGGCTATGAAACTTAGTTTCTGTTTGCTAACATGCAGATTTGCAGCTTAGGTTAGTAGTTAGGCCTAACCTCAAACACATGAAAAACTGCGGATTTTATTTTGACTACAGGAAGTGTGATTAGACCATATGTCTCCTTGTCTTGTTGTAGTTTTTGAACACTGTCTTGCATTGCTCAAAAACGTTATTAATCCCTGGATCCAGGTCCTCTCTGACATTTACCGGTAACAGAGACTTCATAGGATCAACCTCCAGCTGAGTTTCACTAAAAAGCCTTTATGAATTCCTGGTAAAAGTAAAAAATTACCTCCTTGGGTGTGGTAAAAAAATATAAATCATACAACATCTCAGAACATTGCATAATCTTTAAATATCAAATATTTTTTCCACGAAATAAATGACAATGAATTCAAATTAAGTGACAAGAGAACAGTATTCATGACGATGGAAAGAACACAGTGTCAACACAAACAGAGTGTAACAGATGTCATCTTTAAAACCTTCTGAGGCTGTGATGCCAGTCATGTGACATCAACCCATACATTTGTGGAGACCAGAACACTTCTGGCTTTCATCAGGCTGCATTCATGGGGCGGCTGCCACAAGTGTACTGGGTGGGTCTGTCTTCCCAGTGAATGTTTTCTAGAAAATAGAATTACGTCTCAGCCGAGAGCCTTGCTCCATTCCTCCCTCTCGCTTCCAATTTCCTGAATGTGTCATTAAAGATTAATCCTTTTCTTGCGCTGAGAGAAATGCAGGACAAGGGTGACAAAACACAAGATAGGATTAAAAACAATGCGCCTCATGGTCTTTGAACGTCTCATGACAGTGTTTAGAGTACTGAATGTAATAATGCTTGCATATGCTCACAATCATGTGAATCTACCATTGACAAGCTGTACTTTGGACTGATCTGGCTTTATAAAGGCTGTCACTTTAGTCATTTTGATCTGTTGCACTAGAACCTGCACTAAAACTGAATTGATAAATCATTCCGCAGAGAACTGGAGCAGATGACCACTTGAACAAGAGACATTTTCCCAAATGTGCTTTTACTGTATATGACATGCATTAGAAAAACATGTGGATGTAAATCTAATGAGTAAGTCTTGCTGACAATACAGTTGCAAGTTACTTGCCTCCAGTGATATCCTGAAGTCAACTTTAACAAAGGACGCTGGCTTCGTAGCCATCATGTGGGACACATATTCACAGAATGGAGATAAGACTTTGTGTTTGTGGTCTGATGATAACATGCCTGTGTTATCTGCTCTCCACCAGGACTGCCCGAAAAGTATCAGAAGCCGGATCACGGAAACTGAATTTGGTAGGAAATATTTGAAACACATTCCAGTCCTGCAGTGGGCAAAACATGTCACTCCAGAGCAACACCAGCGTCTGAGCCAGTATCCAGGGGCACATGGCTGGGGGGGTGTCGATTATACAAGTATGTCGTCTTATTTCCTTTGAAAAAATTATTTATAGTATTTTTGTTTTTTTGTGTTTATTGATCTGTATGTTTTCTTCCTGTCTTCCTTTCAGACATCTTGAACACAGCTCATTTCCTCCACTTTTTCTTCCTCTCTGTTCTATCCAAACCCTTGACCGTTGCACATTGACATGAGTCACTGAAGTTCCGAGCATAAAAACATGTTGCTGTTGACAGTGCTAATAAAAGAATCATGATGCTATTTTTGTGGGCTTAGCATGCATCTCCAACATAAACACCTCTGAGTCCTCATCCATTTTGGTTGCTATGATTAAAGAGTCTACAAACTGCTGTAAATGTCTGTTACAGATCAAGTCTGTAGTTTGTGCATTGTGAAAGCACTCTGTTGCCTTGAAGGATGTCCAAATAAGTTACAGACCAGTCATCTAAAGCTTAGAATTTTTTTTTTTTTAAAGACAGTTGAAGGATCATGCAGAATTGTTTTGTATACAGCAATTATTTATGGGGGCATGTGCTTCACCTTGGTCATGATCTTACCTTAACTGCACCTTCTTGTTTTTGCACCCGCATTCGTTGCTGGTGCAGCAATTGGGTGTTGTTCTTGTCAATAAACTTTATTTTAAAAGTCCTTTGAGAATGAGATAAATAATCCAGATGAATGTTTTTCTGTGTCAACAGCTCTAGTGGAGACACTTTCTCTCCTCAACTCTTCTGCTAACTGGCAGATGTTGGATGACTGGAAGGAGCGCAGCAATAAAACTGACTGTATCCAATGTGCTGTGGTGGGGAACGGTGGGATACTGAAAGATTCAAGGAAAGGGAAAGAGATCGACAATCATCACTATGTTTTCAGGTAGATATCGACTCATGGATTGTAAGTAATCCACATTCCTGCATTTCCACATTCGATAAAAAGTCTACCCTGGCAATTAAATCCATATTACCATTTCTTGGATCAGGTGAAAAGCTAATTTATTCCTCCTCTGGGGGTGTCAATGTCAAAGTAACACAAAGGACGTGGTGTGATGAGGCAGCTTTGTGTCATGAGAGTTCTTTCTATTTAACAGCATTCGATATCATTGAAATTCTATGTGATGAAATGCTTGTACAAGAGCTCATGTTCAAAATTAACAAAACAAGTCCTTGAGCAAAACATAATAAAGTACAGACTAATATTGGCACACATGAGTTTTAAACCTCCAGTAAACTGGCAGCATGACAAGCGACACTGCAGATGGTGCAACAAATGGTATAAGAAAAGTAGGTTTGTATTACATGTAAATGAAATCATTTTTAAGAGTTCATTCTTCATGTTTGAGTGTTTTTATTTATGTTTGTGGATACTTCAGGACCAACGGGGCAATCATTAAGGGCTTTGAACAGGACGTAGGATCTCGGACCACACATTACACGTTCTCCACCAACACACTGATGAACTCTCTGAGGAGTTACGCAGGCGTTGGATACAGCGGACCACCCATCTCTAAGGTGAGGTGACAAATTGGAAAGTTCAAATACAAAAGAGTACTTCAACTCGGAAAGAAAAGAATTAAACATTCTGCTGTCGTCCAACAGGAAACAAGATATATTTTTCTGCCAGATCATGATCGGGATTATCTGCTGATGAAAGCTGCAGTCATGCACGCTCCAGTAGAGAGAGGACCTGAGTATGCCAAAGAGTACGTCTGACAGATTTTCATAATGATGACAGATTTCAAGGTCAAAAAACATCACATTGCCATGAGCTCTTATCCACTAATTGTACTTTCAATGAACGTTATGACCGTGTGATTACTGTTGTAACGTCGCATTTTCTTTCCAGTCCGCTGAAGTACTTCGGAAAGGATGTGTCAGCAGAAAGACTGAAGATGTACCACCCGGATTTCATCCGTTACCTCAGAAACAGGTGAGCTTTTTATGTGGAGATCAGGTGAACGGAATGAAAAGCGCAGCTTACATTTCATATAGCTTGAGTTGGGAAGTTCCCACAGCCTGACAGAGGGCAGAAGAAGACTTCTACTTAATGAGACATTCCATATTGGTGATGAACTTCTTTTTCCTTCAAGAGAAAGATTCATTGATGACATGTTGTGCAATCTCTTTTTGTCAGATTCCTTCGTTCCAATGCTCTAAAAACCAAATATAAGGACATCTATCGTCCGTCTACAGGAGCCGTGATGCTGCTGGCTGCGCTGCACACTTGTGACAAGGTGGGAATCATCTTCATTTACAACCAGTTGCCCTTTCCTTTAATACTTGTCTTCCGGATGAGATTATTTCAATTCTTCAAGCGGTGGTGACTGTCTCTGCTCTGTAACAGTGCACTCAGGAAATATGAATGTGTTCTTTGTCATGTGAACTGTAGGATCTCCGTATCGGATTACCCGCAGATCACCTCAGCTCCACAGCACGTCACTGTCAGAACTTTTTTATGTAATTAAAACAATATGAGAAGGATTCACGCAGTTCAAACCTCAAACCTCTTTTTTTTCTTCTTCTAAAAAGCAGCTCGGAAATACTGGAAAGTCTTTTGGACATTCCAATCCATAACTGTAGCTTTTGTGTTTTCTGTTTTGGTGAAGGTGAGTGCTTATGGCTTCATGACCCCAGACTACAGGAACTACTCTGACCACTACTACGACAGCACCTACCACCCCGTGGGATTCTTCATCAACCACGACCTGCGAATGGAAATGACCTTGTGGCAGCAGCTTCACCAATCTGGACTTATACAACTGTACATGCACAAGTGAAGTCCTGTCGACCAGTAATGATGTCATCTTGTCTCTGCGTGACACGGTTATAGAAAAATGAAGACCCTGCCCTTCAGAACTGATCACCAGTGGCTTCCAAGTTGAGAGAAACAGAAAAGTAGCAGAGGTTTTCTTTTGAGGGAAACAAATGGAAATTTATTGTGATTGTTCAGATTGGACATTTTGTTTATGGGACTTGTGTTTCTATCACATATTAATTTAAGTCTCCCAGGAATCATGTTTTTTGGATGATTTGCAATTGCATTTATTTTGGTCAAAAACAAACTCAGTGTTGGTTCTACAACTGATCGTTTTAGTTTAGTCAGTAATATTTTAGTAACCATTGGATATTCGTTAAATTTATGGTGAGCTGCTTTGCTAGTAAGCAGAGGTTATCATGCTAAAAGCATGACCAAAGCATGACCAAAGCATTACAATCCTGTTTACGTCCTCCGCTGCTGTCATGATGTCTATTTCATTCCTGCTGGTTTCTTCTGTGTCACCAACATTGTATTCCTGTGAGCCACGGCCTCTTGGAGTGTGGCTGTTGTTAACAAGGCTACAAGCAACACTTAAAGGTCTGGTGCAGCTACAATTGAAAAAATGGTATTTTAAAGTAAAAAAAAACAAAAGATACCATTCACCCCTTTGGTGGTTTAGAACATGCAAATCACCAAAACCATGACTGGTATGTACTCAGTTTATTTGTGTGATACAGTGTGTTGGCAAGGGACAAGATGGCAATTGAAATGGCCACTTGCTTAAAATATCCTGTCGCTCCTCCTTAAATGGACAGTTAGAGCACTGCTGGCAGTGGTGAGGGTCTATTCTGACATTTCCTAACATTATTTTCTGTTATGTAAGTCTGTCTGAATTTCTATATTTTACTCTGTGTAACACAGAACTTAAAACTCACTGGGATATGTGAATCAGAAATTTGTTGAAGGGACTTAACTTATTTTTCCTTGTTCTTAAGTTGTGTTTTTTAGGCACACAAGTGTGTGCTTTTATTTTGTTTGTGATGAGAACACTGTGTGGGCTCTAGTGGATTTTCTATGCTTTTTAATGTGAATCACAAGTTGGGTTGAAGCATTATGACTGAAGGGAAAATTTTAGCAAGGTTTCCACCTCATCGCTGACGACCGGCTTTATTCAGCTGCAACGCCTGGACTCGCCTCTCAGTTGTGAACATGAAGGGTCATTAAGTTCGGGAAAATTTATTGTTGCCATCCATCTTAAAGGTGGGGAGTGCTGTAGCATCACATTCTCAAAGACATTGCTGCATTAACTTATTCAGATAACCTTTATTTTATTGTACCCATACCAATGAAAACATGTTGTAGGACAGAAGCAGAGGGAAAAGAAACCAAAGGAGCACAAATCAGGGAATGTGTGTACCTGTATTTAAAATTTACTTTTGTGTCATATTAAATCAATACCTTTCTAGACAAAATGGTCCAGACGTCTGAAATACTGGAACATATTTTTTACAATGTGTAACAGAAGAACTTTTCTGCATAAAAGAAACTGATTCCATCTCATCGTGTCGGGCTGTTCTATTTTGTTTTGTCATTTTAGCTTGTTGGGATTATACCATAGTTTACTGTAAATTGCCAGGAAGACAGCGATATGTAACAGAAAACTTACCGGTAGGTAAAATCCTTTTATGGAAACTCCTCCAAAGATAAACATATTCTTGTGAACACAACACAACAAGCACAAACATGTACATCACAGGACCCTGCATTTTCCCTGTCATTACTGACACACGTGTGTATATACACACATGTACACACACATACACAAACGTATATATAAAGTTGATCAGCCAATAAATATGCTTGAAACAATTCCATTAACCCATTTATCTTCTTTTTTTTTTTTTTTGCTCTTTGTTGCATGTAGTAAATTATATTTATAAAAAAAGTTGTCCACAGGAGGAGGAAAGAAGTTCTGGTATGCAGGGCCTCTCTATCTCCCATTCTCTCTGTGAAGTAACACTTTAGAGAGCAGATTCATCTTCCCTTCCTTCTTCTGTATCTTCCCCCATGTCTAAGAACTAAGAACTCCACAAGACAATGAGAGATGAGACAGCTGTATAGTGGGGTTGGGGGTGGGAGGTGTGTGTGCATGGGGAGGGGGGGGTGCTTTAGGGAGTTACCAGAGCCATGACTCAGGGTTTGCAATGTTGCCAAAATGTCTGGCAGCATACGGTAACAAATGATAACTGCAGTTGGTAGAGAGCAGGCGCCAGTCTGTAAGATGAGGCCTTTTTGTGGATGAAGGAATGGGAAGAGTTTAGAATTTGCTGACGGTGAGGATAATATTTTAAGATCTAAATGAGCTGATCATTTAAAGCTTCACAATAAGGAGCTTTAATTTTTTTTTTATATATATACTGGTTTGATCCCTGTAGGGAAATTATGAAAGCACGCTCTAGTTACTGGCTCAAACGCATACATACATATATTAGTGAGTACAGGCCCCTGTAGCGCACACACACACACACACACACACACACACACACACACACACACACACACACACACACACACACACACACACACACACACACACACACACACAGGGGGGGCCTGTAGGCATGCAAGGGAGGTAGAGTGGCTGGCAGCTCCTTCTTGGTGCGCCCCAAATGAGCAATTTGTAAAGAGGACTGCGCCTTGCTCAAGGGCGCCTCGGCAGTGCTCCAGAGGTGAGCTGACACCTCCCACTGTCAGCTCACACTCCGGGTATTTTTCTTGGGCGGAAGCGGGAATCGAACCGCCAATCTTGAATCATAGGACGACCTGCTCAACTGCCCGCTTTAGCACTGAGCCACTGCCACCCCAAATGGTCAAGTTACTGATTTGTTGAGCACAAATTTGACCATTTGCCAAAAAAACAAAAACAAATGTGGAATGTTGTACCACAAATAAATATGTTTAAATCACAGCGCGCATGGCTTATTTATTCACGACGTAAAAGTAATTTGATCACAATGAAAAACAGAGGAGTGATCGGATGTTTAACAGAGTGACAGGCTGCTGACTCTCAGTGGTGATCACAGGTCACTGCACCAACGGGGTAAAACTGGAATTTACCCTCTGACCACAACTCTGCTCGCTGGGTAAATTTATCTATGAACATGTTGGCTCTCAGAATGTATTTAAATTGGTATGTACTATCTATATGTTCTCCCCATGTCTGTGTGGGTTCTCTGGTTTCTCCGGCTTCCTCCCACCTCCTAAAACATGCATTTCAGGTGAATTGATCAATAAAAATTGCTTGTAGGTGTGAGTGTGGGCGTGCATGATTGTTTATCTTTCGTGGTGCACTGGCGGCGTGCTGCAGTATCCCCTGTCTCTCGCCCATGAATCCCCTGGAATAGGCTCCAGCAACCCCCGTGACCCGGAAGACGCGGATAGGAAGATAAATGAATTAATGGATGGAGCACTGAATGCATGGGTCAACAAACAGTCGGATCCAGAGGAGGCTGTGGTCCTAGTGTGTGTGTGTGTGTGTGTGTGCGTGTGTGTGTGTGTGTGTGTGTGTGCGTGCGTGTGTATGTAAAACATAGCGCTCCCTGCTGCACGGTAGATAGAATAATACTCTGCAGAGCCCGCAGCTTCAGGGTGCGCTTGATTTTGATTCTTCGTAACTCACAAGGGAGGAGCGGGGCTTCAATTTCTAAGACAAACACGCTGAGATAAATTCATTCGAGATGAATAAAAAAGATTTTTACTCTTAAGTGATTCCAGGGGAAAAAAAACCACTTAAATAAGGATAATAGATAGATGGATAGATAGATTGATAGATAGATAGATAGATAGATAGATAGATAGATAGATAGATAGATAGATAGATAGATAGATAGATAGATAGATAGATAGATAGATAGATAGATAGATAAAATATATTTGAAACTATAAAAATTGTTTTATCTCACTACATTTTAGCAGGCATGCCGATAGAAGAAAGGATAAACTTGAATTGATCATAAGAATTGTGAAGCCCTATTAAGCTGTAAACATGGAGTTGGTCTGCAGCGCCACCCGCTTGGACGAAGCCGGGTACAAAATGAAGCTGCCCTCTGTCTTTTTTTTGTGTGTGTGGGGGGGGGGGAGGTCGGCTGTTCCGTCCGTTCGTCCTCCTCACTCACCTAGTCAGCAGGTTCATCACATCGCTGTTAAAATTCCTTCACCTCGTTTTGTCAATCACTACATCCGGATAAGGCAGGAGCGCAGGAGGAGGAGGAGGATGGAGGACCAGGATCCGTCAGCCTGCCAGGCGGAGATTCACCGACGGCCAATGAACAGCCATGATAAACCCATAATATCTCTGTAACGGCGCTGTAACCGCTCACGGTGCGTCTGCGGTGCTCCACGGTGAGTTTATTCACGGCACTTTGTTATTATTGGGCCATTAATGAATTATGATTTTTCTTAATCGTGATATTTATTTTAGATTCACCGCAGTTTTCTGTCTATAACCTCATTATATATATATATATAAAATGTCCCTCTCACCCTTGTAGGGTGGTATCTGTGTGTCATCCTCAAGCTCGGGTCCTCTACCAGAGGTCTGGGAGTCTGAGGGTTCTGCGCAGTATCTTTGCTGTTCCTAGGACTGCGCTCTTCTGGACTGAGGCTTCAGATGTTGTTCCAGGAATCTGCTGGAGCCACTCTTCCAGTTTGGGGGTCACTGCCCCAAGTGCTCCTACTACCACGGGGACCACATTAACCTTGAACTTCCACATGTGTTCCAGCTGCTCTTTTAACCCTTGATACTTCTCAATCTTTTCATGTTCCTTCTTCCTGATGTTGGCATCAGCTGGAATCGCCACATCTATCACCACTGCTCTCTTCTGCTCTTTGTCCACCACCACTATGTGCGGTTTGTTAGCTAGCAGCTGTTTGTCAGTCTGGAAGCTGAAGTCCCACAGGATCTTAGCCTTGTTGTTCTCAACCACCTTTGGTGGTATGTCCCATTGGGATTTGGGTACTTCTAGTCCATACTGGGTACAGATGTTCCTGTACACTATCACAGCTACTTGGTTGTGCCTCTCCATGTATGCTGACCCAGCTAGCATCTTGCACCCTGCTACCACATGCTGGACTGTCTCTGGGGCTTCTTTACATAGCCTGCACCTTGGGTCAGATCTACTGTGGTAGATATTGGCCTCTATTGCTCTTGTACTTAGGGCCTGTTCTTGTGCTGCTATGATCAGTGCCTCAGTGCTGTCTGTCAGTCCAGCTTTATTCAGCCATTGGTAGGTCTTCTTGATATCAGCCACTTCCTCTATCTGACGGTGGTACATGCCGTGTAGGGGCTTGTCCCTCCATGTTGTCTCCCCCTCCTCCTCCTCTTCCTCCTCTAAGGCATTCACCAAGCAGTTCGTCTGTTGGGGCCATCTTCCTGATGTACTCTTGGATCTTTGATGTTTCATCCTGGACAGTGGCCCTGATGCTCACTAGTCCTCGGCCCCCCTCTTTCCGCTTAGTGTACAGCCTCAGGGTGCTGGACTTGGGGTGAAACCCTCCATGCATGGTGAGGAGCTTTCTAGTCTTAATATCTGTGGCTTCTATCTCCTCCTTTGGCCAGCTTATGATCCCAGCGGGGTATCTGATGACTGGGAGTGCATACATGTTGATGGCTCGGGCCTTGTTCTTGCCATTCAGCTGACTTCTCAGGACTTGCCTTACTCTCTGGAAGTATTTGGCTGTGGATGACTTCCTTGCGGCCTCCTCATGATTGCCATTAGCCTGTGGGATTCCAAGGTATTTGTAGCTGTCCTTGATGTCTTCTATCCTGCCCCTTGGTAGGTCAACCCCTTCAGTTCTGATCATCTTGCCCCTTCTAGATACCATCCGGCCACATTTGTCTAATCCGAATGACATCCCTATGTCGTCGCTGTAGATCCTGGTGGTGTGGATCAATGAGTCAATTTCTCGCTCATTCCTGGCATACAGCTTGATGTCGTCCATGTAGAGGAGGTGGCTGATTGTTGTCCCGCTTCGGAATCGGTATCCATAGCCACTCTTTGTGATGATGTGACTGAGGGGGTTCAGGCCTATGCAGAACAGCAGTGGTGATAGTGCATCTCCTTGGTATATGCCGCACTTGATGTTAACTTGGGCAATTGGCTTGGAGTTAGCCTCTAGGGTTGTCTTCCACATCCCCATTGAGTTCTGGATGAAGGCTCTTAGTGTCCTGTTGATCTTATACAGTTCCAGACATTCCAGTATCCATGTGTGTGGCATTGAATCATAGGCTTTCTGGCAGTCTATCCAGGCGGTGCACAAGTTGGTCTGCCTGTTCTTACAGTCTCTGTGTACTGCTCTGTCCACCAGTAGCTGGTGCTTGGCTCCCCTGGTGTTACTACCAACTCCTTTTTGTGCCCCGCTCATGTATTGATCCATGTGCCCACTCATCTTAGCCGCCATGATGCCTGACAGGAGCTTCCATGTCGTACAGAGACAGCTTATTGGCCGGTAGTTGGATGGTGTAGATCCCTTCTGTGGGTCTTTCATGATCAGGACTGTCCTGCCTTCAGTCAACCATTCTGGGTGCGTCCCATCCCTTAGCAGCTGGTTCATCTGTGCTGCTAGGCGCTCATGGAGTGCTGTCAGCTTCTTTAGCCAGTATGTATGGATCATATCGGGGCCCGGTGCTGACCAACTCTTCATCTTTGACACTCTTTCTTGGATGTCTGCCATTGAGATGGTTACTGGTTCTTGTTCTGGGAGGCAGCTGTGGTCAGTCCTCAGGTCCACTAGCCACTGGGCATCAGTGTTGTGTGATGCTCCTCTTTCCCATATGCCCTTCCAGTATTTTTCCACCTCAGCTCTTGGTGGGTCTGGCTGGCTGCTATTTCCCTGCCACTGAGAGTACACCTTTGCTGGTTGAGAGGAGAAGGTCTTGTTTATTCTCCTGGCCTCCATCTCCTTGGTGTATCTCTTCAGTCGGGTAGCCAGAGCTGTTAGTCTCTGTTTGGCAGTTTCGAGTGCTTCAGGTATGGAGAGCTTGCTGTATTTCCTGGGTACCCCTTTATTCACCATATTCCCCTTCTGCAGCTCGGCTAGCTGGCTGACTTCTCTCCGTGTCGCCTTTATCTTGGCCTCTAACCGTCTCTTCCATGAAGGGTATTGTTTGTCATGCCCTGTGTTGATCTTATATCCCAGCATCTCGAGGATTACTGTTGCTGTACTGTGAATCAGCTTGTTGGTCTCAGTTATGTTCCCTGTGGGGATGGTTCTTATCGCAGCATTCACATCTTCTAGCAGATCTTCTGAAGGTACTTGACAACTTAGCTTCGGTATTTTTCGGAGGCTCCAGGTTTCCATTTGGGTCACGATCTTCCTTCTCAGGTCAGCAGCTCTTGTGTTGAGGCTCTCTATGTCTCTTGGGGCTTGGTACCCAATCTCGGATTGTGGGGGGGATGGTGAAATCCCCCCGCTGACCTGGCGTCCTGGCTCCCCCTTGCCGTAGCATTGTTGTAGTATTTCATCGATCTCTAGTTGTGATAGCAGTTTTCGGTTACGGATGTTGGAACACTGGGCTAACAGCTGTTTCTTTGTTAGCCTTGATTGTGGGTTTCGAAGCATCCATTGGTCCCACATCCGCCCCATATACCCCCTCGCTCTGGGGTTACTCGTGTAGTAGCATTCCAACAACTCCGTATTCTCCGCCCTTGTCCATGTGTGTCTTGTTCCAGTAACCCATTTCTCGTCAGCTTGCCCTGGTTCCCTAGCAGCTGACGCGGACCTTGTTAACCCGGGCGACGTCCGAGCCGGTATGACTCTGTCTGTATTGTGTTCACTCATTGTTGAGGTAGGCTGGTATAGCATTAAGGGTCTTGCCCAAGGACCCTCACTGGATAGTGTCCGCCATGTCTGGGGTTCGAAACCACGCCCTCCTGCATTCCAGGCCACGCCCCTCCTGGTTTGTGTAAGTTGACTGGATAGTGTTTGTCCCGACTGGGATTCGAACCCACAACCTCCTGCATTCAAGTCAGTTGACTTAACCACTGTTGACTTAACCACTTTTTTAATTTATTTTTTTTTTCTCATCGCCGTGTCATTTCTGGCGTTTCTTTACCTTCTGTGTCATCGAACTACTGTATTCTAAGAATATTCCAGGAATATTTATAATGTGATGTTCACGGTTGTGACGTTCACAGTGATCATATAATGTTGCTTGATTTTGTAAATACCTTTTATTTCAAATAAACGTTTTTTCTAAACGTTTAATGGTTTTTAATCTTGAATTTTCAAGTTGCAAGTACAATTATAAAAAGGGAAAGTTAAAATCATATGAACAATATACACAAACAGCAAATTATTTAGACAATTTGAAATATGGTATATGGTTGTTTGATTTGTTGCTTAAGTCCATCCTGGTGATTTTTCTATGATTCCATGTCCCTGGTCTCTGCAGGGTGCCTGGGTTTCTCATCCTGTAAGGCCTCAGTAGATGAAGGTTTCTGGGGTTCTGCTGATGCCTGTTGCACTCACTCCAAACTATCTGGAACTCGACATCTCAATTTTTGACAAGGCCTTTTACCATCACCCATGTCATCTGGACGGAGATGTTCAGGTGTGTCTGGTTTTGGGGGTGGAGCCGTGTCCCCGGGGCCCGTGGTGGTAGACATGTTGGAGCCCAGCGTGGGGTTTGGGATTGGCGAGGCCAACAGGGAGCTGTTTGATGCCTGCCGGAGCGGAGACCTGGAGCGAGTGCATAAATCGGTGTCCTCCGAGAATGTGAATAGCCGCGACACGGCAGGAAGGAGGTCCACGCCGCTGCACTTTGCTGCAGGTGAGACATGCATCACCTTCAATCTGTGTACAATATTTATTGGACAAAATACAAAGAATTATTTGGTATAAAATGTGGTTGTTTCCAGTTGACGTCATAAACTTTCATCATATGCTAATGACTCTTTAGAACACAGTCTCACAGCTCTTTTCCTGTGACACAAAGCTACGAGTGACACATCACACCATTTGGTTGTCTTACACACAGCCCAAAACTCAAAAATTTATTGTAAATTAAAATAATTCAAATGCATAGTCTGTAACCCTATATTTGATTTATTGTGAGCATTGAGAATTAACTCCTTGTCTTCAGGTTTTGGTCGTAAAGATGTGGTAGCCTTCCTCCTCCAGAATGGAGCTGACGTCCACGCCAGGGACGATGGAGGCCTGGTATCCCTCCACAACGCCTGTTCCTTCGGCCATGCTGACGTATACTATCCCATCTATAACTTTCATCTGAAGAATATACTGTATATATAAACAATCCTTAAAGACTTTTACCGTGTTGTTTTCTGTTATAGGTGGTGAGACTGTTGCTTCAACATGGGGCAGATGCCAACACTAGAGACAACTGGAACTACACTCCACTTCATGAAGCAGCTATCAAGGGCAAAATTGACGTGTGTATAGGTACATACACGTTTAAACTCTTAGAATATCCTTAAAATAACCTTAGATAAATACCTGAAATAATGTTAACTTCATTAAGACAAAATTGCAGAGGAAAGCCCTTAGTTTTAGTGAATTTGATGACCTAAATCTCAAAACTTGTTAAATTGGCAATTTCTTGGGGTTGAGACAAAAAAAAATGCTAAATGAAAAAAAAGGGAAACGATATAAAATCGTCATCTATCTGTATTTTCACTTTTTGTTCATACCAGGAGAATGGATGAAATTACAAGTATCCATGTTTTTTAATATAGTTTAATATCAGTTAAATCAGCCTTACATTTTAATGTGTGTGTGTGTGTGTGTAGTGTTGCTGCAGCATGGTGCTGAGCCAACCATTAGGAACACAGACGGTCGAACCGCTCTGGATCTGGCAGAACCTTCCGCCAAAGCAGTGCTGACAGGTGAGGAGTGACCTTTTGAACCAGACGAACCTGTTAGCTCAAATTGTGTTTGCTCCAAAAAGCATTACCTCCTCATAATCCCACAGATTTCCTTTGTTGCTGCCAAAGCAGCTCTGACCCGTCGAGGCAGAGACTTCATAAAACCCTCTGAAGGTGTGCTCTTATATCTGGCTCTGAGACATTAGCAGTAGATCTATTTTGAATCTACGGCAACATTTTGAACTCAATTTAGTGTTCCTCACATCTTTTTAACTCCTTTGATAAAAGCATGAGAGAACTCATCTGACAAGAACTGGTGCCAGGTCTCGGTCCAACATGTCATTTTTAGTCCTTGTTTGCAACTGGTTCTATAACTCAGGGAAAAGACACACATAAATAGACAAACTTTGTCCGCTGTGTTCTAAAGACATTGTTCAGAAAATCAAAACTTGTCATTTTCATATTCATTGAATATTAAATTGAGTACAGGAAGCATAGTACATTAAGCATTTTATGTTATTGTGTCCTTTTAGAACAGTTGAGAACCAAAACAAATTAGCTTAGCCACTAAGTTTAAAAGTGATTTTATATATGTATGTGTGTGTGTGTGTGTGTGTGTGTGTGTGTGTGTGTGTGTGTGTGTGTGTGTGTGTGTGTATGTGTGTGTGTTGGCTGTTTTTTCAGGTGAATACAGGAAAGATGAGCTACTGGAAAGTGCAAGGTATGTTCGAGGAGTGGTGAGATGTCAGAGTTGAGTGTTAGTTGATTTAAGTCAATAATATTTTATTTATTTTTAAAAATTAATTGTTCCAATTTTTTACTTTTTTGTATTCTTTGAAAAATGTAATGTGTCATCTTTGCTTGTTAATATTGTGAATATAAGCCACAAAACCATTAACTTAATGGAGAAAATAAGCATTGATTAATCTGCGGTAAACGAATAACCAGCCTTACATGTAATTATGAAAGTCCACTTGTGGTTGGTGGTCCAACGTGATGCTCGTGTCACAACAGAAGCGGTCATGAGGAGAAGCTGATGGCTCTGCTGACGCCTGTCAATGTCAACTGTCACGCCAACGATGGCCGAAAGGTATCTGAAAGTCATTTCTTTCAACATTTTGAACCGAGGTTCAGCTCCAGTTTTGTTAGTCTTTGACCAGATTTAGGCGGATGATTGAGCTGCCGTCAAAAGGTATCATAGATTGGCTCTATGGCTGCTTTGGTCAGCGTCTGAGTTTCCTGTTTGT
Source organism: Antennarius maculatus (assembly GCA_013358685.1). NCBI lineage: Eukaryota > Metazoa > Chordata > Actinopteri > Lophiiformes > Antennariidae > Antennarius > Antennarius maculatus. The sequence goes on along the minus strand of CM023626.1, from coordinate 11,813,234 downwards.
TTGTCAGCTGTTGTCGTCAGCTGGCTGTTGGCTTGTCGTTTCAGTCCACGCCGTTACACCTGGCAGCAGGATACAACCGTGTCAAGACCGTCCGACTGTTACTGCAGCACGGTGGTGACGTGCACGCTAAAGACAAGGGGTAAAATAGTGTGTGTGTATGTGTGTGTGTTACAGCTTCCAGCCAGAAATACCTTCAGTTGCTGTTGTACTGGTAGTAACATCAGAACCATTATTCCATCCTGTGTCCTAGGGATCTAGTTCCCCTTCATAACGCCTGCTCATACGGGCACTATGAGGTCACTGAGTTGCTGCTTAAGGTAATTTTAGGTCATTCTTCAAATATGTTTGCACTTCTGTCATCGTATGAATTCAGTTTCTTCACAGTGTAATTGTACGCTCTATTCATATTTAAACATATGACCTGAAGTCAGTTTTTTTTTTTGGTTGTTTTTTTGTTGCACACAATAATTTGCTGGAAGGTTTTTGGCCTCATTTGGTCCATTATTTGCTCTTCTGTTGCATATTGAACAGGCTAACCCTCTTGACAAACACGCTGCAGCTTCCTGTGACTTTGAACAGTGTAGACAAATACAAAAAAAAAAATAAACCTGAGAGTCCTATCCTGAGTTGGGTTCATTGTTTCCTGCCTTTTGACTAATGGATTCTTTACCTGTGTTCAGCATGGAGCTTGTGTTAATACCACTGACCTGTGGCAGTTCACCCCTCTGCATGAAGCTGCCTCCAAGAACCGAGCTGAGGTACAGCACAAAGCCTCCTTAACCCCCAGTTCACCTATGGTAGCTCTGGAACCAGTAATGTGAAATATTGCCTGTCCTGAAGGAAATGTTTTATTGATGCTATTTCAACACGCAGCACATGTTTTGGGGGACTTTTCATGGTCTTCTAGTCTGTCAATTATTTTTGTCATGTAACTCAATATTTGCAGTGGGACTTTTATGACAAAACATTTGAAGTTCATTGGGTTTTTGTTTTATTCCGCCTCTTATGTGATATTCTGACTCTGTAATACTTCAAGAGCTGTGACATTTTGATGACATTTTATCCATGTGACACAAACAGGAAGATTTTAGAAAAACAGCATGTAGCAGCTAACTTCATTCTTTCAGCCCATTCAAACCATTCATACAGTCTACAGATGAACGACGTTTCAAACCAGAAACATCACCAGAACAGTAAACTCAAAGACAAACATCGACACAGAATGTGTTTTGATTAGAGAAACAGCTTATCCTTATCATCCGATCAAATTAGGACATCAACCCTAAAGCTTATGAACTCTTTTTTTTTTTTTTGTCATGTTAACCCCGTCTGCTGCTAGATGTTTCTGTTTCATGTCATAGACCCTGATGCTCAATTTAAAACTACATTCACTGCAAAGAAGGGACTTTTCTGGGAAAGCTGTTATGTGATCTCTACAGACTGAGGGCCGACTGAATCACAGGTGGTGTAAGAAAAAGGACACACAGGTAGAAACAATCAAAGAAGAGAAAAAGCAGGAGGAGGAGGAAGAAGTCAAACAGGAGGGAAACAAGACATGGATTGTTAAATTTTTAGCAATTTCTGATTCCCTTTTTTTCCACTCAGTTTTATACCATAGCTAATTTAATATTATGAAAGATTTCAACAGTTTGTTTGGTGATTATTCATTCATTTTCTCTCAAAGTGCTGCATGTCACTGAAATTGTTTGGTTTGGACAACAGGAGTCATATTGTACTGCTATGAAAACATTTCATTCAGATCCCAGCTGTAGGGCTCATGCAGTGTAAAAAGATGTGGTAGTGTGTGTACGGCTCATGTGCATGCGTGTATATCTTCTGCATCCACAGTCAGATATCACGATGTGTTGCTGTGATCGTGCAGTCAAAGCAAAAAAAAAAAACAACCCAACATCCTAAAAACAGCTTGCCCTTTGGAATCTAAATGCTGACTGTACTGGTTTGTGTTCAGGTGTGTTCCCTCCTGCTGAGCTTTGGAGCTGACCCCACCTTCCTCAACTGTCATAATAAAACCTCCATTGACCTCGCACCCACTTTGCAGCTGAAAGAACGACTTGCCTGTAAGTCCTGTTTATGTTTACTTCATACACTTTATTTATCCAATGGAGGGAAATTCATTCTCTGCATGTGATCCAGTCCTGAGGAGCAGTGGGTAGCCCTCACCTGTGGATCAAACTGGGATTCAGTGCTTTGATCAAACATACTTGGACCATATTACCTCCTGAGTTTCCCTATAATAAAATTCTGTGTTCTTATATCATGTAATATCAGCTGTCGTGGCCTAACTTTTACTTAAAGTTTGCCCAAATTTCAATCAGACACTTTAGGCCTCCTTCATCCACATGTTAAAAACAAATTCAGTTTGAAATGCAAACTCTCTTTAAGAATTTCCTTTAACTACATGTTAAAAATGTGGTTTTATTTGGATGGCAGTTGAGCTTTGAAATATATCTGTTAACTTTGTGTTTCTGATTTTGTTGGATCTTGGTGATAAGATGAGTTCAGAGGTCACAGTCTTCTGCATGCAGCCAGGGAGGCCGACATGGTGAAAATCAAGAGGCATCTGAGCTCAGAGACCATTAACTTCAAACATCCGCACACTCTGGAGTCCGCGCTGGTGAGTTACCCCCAAGGAAAGATAAAAAGATATCCTGTGCTGGACGTTAAAGCGACATGTTAGGATATTACTCACATGAAGTAATGCTCAATTCTAAACTTATAAAGTAAAATCCATCTCCCCCCTTATGAAAAATAAATGCATGTATTCACATACCTCAGCATTGTGCATCTGCCTCTCCTTACCTGAAGAGGAAACAAGTGTGTGAACTTCTACTGAAGAAAGGAGCCGACGTCAACGAAAAAACGAAAGAGTGAGTTCTCTTCAAAGAACAGCTTAAACTACATGAGGCGTCACCACGTTTCTGAGCCAGTTGTGATGTCACCTTCTTTGTGTTCCCCCAGCCTGATGACCCCACTCCACCTGGCATCAGAGAAAGCCCACACTGACATCATCGAGGTGCTTGTCAAACATCAAGCCAAGGTCAGCGAGGAGAGTTTGAGAAAACCTAAATGCTGCTAATCTTTTCCCTTTTCCTTCAAAACTTTTACTGATATTCTTCTAGGTGAATGCCGTGGATCACCTCGGACAGACGGCGCTGCATCGAGCCGCTCACCGCGGCCACCTGCATACTTGTAGGCTGCTGCTCAATGCTGGTTGTGACCCGCTGATCACATCACTGCAGGGACTCTCACCTTCACAACTGGGCAACCAAAGCGTGCAGGAGATACTTCAAGGTGGGCTGCTGATGGGATTTTAGATTCCCATTAATTTCCTAAATCATTTATTGCCAGGTTGTTGGGGCTAAAGAGGAATCCATGTTTATTTGCTGCTATTTGGTTTAACTGGGCTGTGTTTATTATTTTGTGGTTATATAACCGTAGAAGGGGTTCTGCTCGGGAACAGTGAAGTTGATGGATGGCTGCTTGAAGCCTCAAAAACAGGAGATCTGGAAACTGTCAAGGTAGGAAAACCCTCTCCAGGAGGTGTTACAGCCATATTGGAATCCACTCTGCTTACAAGAAGAAGACTGGATTTTATGTCTTTGTCCACTTGTTTAGAAGCTGTGCACGATGCAGAACGTGAACTGCAGGGATGTGGAGGGTCGACAGTCGACACCTCTGCACTTTGCAGCCGGTTATAACCGGCTGGCTGTCGTCCAGTTCCTGCTGCAGCATGGAGCAGATGTACATGCCAAGGATAAAGGGTGAGGAAATGTTCCTTCCCGTTATTTCTTTTTGATCAAGTAAAATTTTCACTTAATATTAAAGCTTAAAAACAGAAATAAGAGACACAACTTTTTAAACAGCACAACCCTTTAAAGTGTATGCAGTATCATACTCAATGCTTAAAGATGTGTCTCCGTCTCAGAGGTCTGGTTCCTCTCCATAACGCCTGTTCATATGGTCACTATGAGGTGGCAGAGTTGTTGGTTCGTCACGGTGCTACAGTTAACGTGGCCGACCTCTGGAAATTCACTCCACTGCATGAAGCTGCCACCAAGGGCAAATACGACATCTGTAAACTCCTGCTGCAGGTACACATACACGCACACACACACACACACACACACACAACCTGTGGAAGTTCCATAATTTAGTGCTTTGTGTTGTCTGCAGCACGGTGCTGACCCAACCCAGAAGAACCGGGATGGCAGCACCCCTCTGGATCTGGTGAAGGCTACCGACATGGACCTACACGACCTTCTGAGTGGTGACGCCGCCCTGCTGGACGCTGCCAAGAAAGGCTGCTTGGTTCGAGTGAAGAAACTCTGCACACGTGACAATGTCAACTGTAGAGACACCCAGGGGAGACAGTCCACACCGTTACACCTGGCTGGTACAGAAACACACAACTGAAACATCCCCACATGCCTCAACCTCCACCAAAGCTCAACCAAGATCAAACAAAAGTGAGCACAGTATTCAGACTTTCCTGCATGAGTGTGTTTGTGTGTATTTTTTACAGCAGGTTATAATAACCTGGAGGTTGCAGAGTACTTGCTGCGGCATGGAGCTGAGGTCAACTCCCAGGATAAAGGAGGACTAATTCCTCTACACAATGCTGCCTCGTACGGGGTGAGGATGAGAAGTACTGTATCTATTAGCGTGGCTTTTCTTTCATTTTTCAATCCAGTTGAGTCACCATGGCAACATTTACTCCTTTTGGTGGCTTATTCCTTCAGAAACCTTGATGGGTCTCAACACGAGTCTTTGAATGTCAACCATCTTGATCATAGTTTGTGAGACTAAAACTTTTACATAAATTTTTACACCTTGATGTGCGTTATGCTAACCTGCGTGGCAGTGGGCACTGTTAACCACAGAGGGGAGCCCGTGTGGTTTGGAGGGGAGGGAGAGTCTAGCTGGTGTCCCTCAGGAGTATGATTAAGACAAATGAAACTCAGGTCTGAGGGTCTTTGTGATAAATTCGGCTGGATGATTCTGTTTGCTGCAGCATTTTATTATCACGTTGCCTGTAACAACAATCTAGCGCACATCGTTCCTGAAGTATTTAACTCAGACTTTATTTGTCAAGCACATTTAACCAACCAAAGTTTACCAAAATACAGTACAGGTTGAAATTATATTTGAACCAAGAAAGTCTATCAGTGATCTACAGAGCCAAAGGCCGTGTTGAGGTTAAGAAGTGGTAAGGCAGAGTCCCCTGAGTTGACAGTTAAAACTGAATCATTAAAAATGCTAAGCAAAGATGCTTTGGTGCTAGGACATGGTTTAAAACCACACTGGTACTTTTTGTACGTGTTGTGTTCCAGCAGAAAGGATTGAAGCTGAATAAAAACCACTTTCTCTGAGATTGGTTTGATAGAACTGATGGGTCAAGATTTTTTTTTTTTTAATAATTCAAGATGATTCTAAAGAGAGTCCAAGGTGTTGAACAGAAGCTGAGGCTTGCTGCTGTTTTATGAGTCAAGATTAGACATGCATTCCATTTTTGATGTCTTAACGGCATCCTGATAGCCCAAGAGATGCTGTTGAAGAATTTCGATGAAGACGTGGAGTTTAACGAGACGTGGAGTCTTTTAACCACTTGCTCTCATCATGTCTGCATGAGTGTGGAGTCATTTACCCATGGCTCTGTAAGTGCTTTACTGCGTTTTGTTTTCAATGGTGCAATAGTTCCCTGTTGATACCCGTGCAGATACCCATGATAAACAAGAAGCTCCTCAGTACTGAGAGCACGATTACCATCAACTCTACCAACAATGTTTGATTCAGCATGACAGCTTTAGTCTGAAGAGAATTTCCCCTTTTCTTGATTAATTCAGTCAAACATACCCACCCCTTATTCTCTCTTTACACCCTCCCCCATACATGCACATACACACACATGAACAAACACACGCACACAAAGTTGCAGTGTCCTTTGAATAATGAGTTGCTGATTGAAGAGACAGAAAGTGGACACAAGCATACCCACCAGTGATGAGGAATGAAATGACCCATTTGTGTGTGTGTGCGTGTGTGTGTGTGTGTGTGTGTGTGTGTGTGTGCGTGCGTGCGTACAGAGCTCTTCAAGCCTCTTATCTCGTCATATCAGTTGATTAGAACTCCATTATTCATCGTTCATCCCTCGCTCCCTCTCCTTCCTCCTCGTCACCTTCACCCCTGTGACTTTAGCTCATCCCCATCTTTCCATTATTCCTCACGTTTCAGGCCGTTTTTTTGTATTTTTTTCTGACCCACAGGTCCACAGACGTTTGTGTTCGGGTAGGAAGTTGATTGAAACGAGAGTAAATGTCTTGATCTTTCAGCACGTAGACGTAGCCGCTCTGCTCATCAAGTTCAACGCCTCAGTCAACGCCACGGATAAGTGGGCGTACACGCCGCTGCACGAGGCCGCTCAGAAAGGACGGACGCAGCTGTGCACCCTGCTTTTGGCCCATGGTGCAGATCCCAGCCTCAGAAACCAGGAGGGACAATCTGCGCTTGATCTGGTTATGGTTCGTCTTACGTGGACTTAACTGGACAGTCCACAATAAATAATCATCAAACTGTTTATTGATCATCTAGATTTTTCTTCCCAATCTTCTTTCTCACCTTTTCTTTAATTTCACGTTCCATGTTCTTCTTATATTTGGGTCTTATTTTAATCTTTTTGGTTCCATGTTCTCCACCTATTCTGCATTTTTTTTTTTCATTTTCTCATTTCTCTTTACAAGTTTCTTTGTGTTCTTTATCTCATCTAGGCCATTTCCTCTTCCTCCTCTTCTTTGGTTTACTTTCACTCATCTATCCTTTCATTCCTTTTCTTTCCTCCAAGTAGAGGAACTTACTATGTCTGTCCCGTTCTCCTCATTCACCTCATCATTTTTGTCCTATTCTGCTTCCATATCTTCATCCTCCTGTCCTTTACCTCATCCACTGTTTTTTTCCCCTTGTTCCTTTCCTTTACACTCACTTCCACCTAACTTCATCTCATCCAATTGTTTTTTTCCTCACTTTAAAGTTTATGTCCCTCTTCCCCCTCTCCTCCTGCAGGCAGACGATGTCCGTGCTTTGCTCACAGCTGCAATGCCCCCCTCCGCTCTACCCAGCTGTTATAAACCTCAGGTCATCAGCATGGTGGCGTCACGTTCCAGTCCTCCCGTTGCCATGGTTCCCCCACTGCTCTCTTCCTCCTCTTCTGTTCTTGATGCCGCAAAGGCCTCTACAACCAAGTGCAACTCTACCATTGTAACCAGTGCTTCAAACTCCTCATCCTCACTGCTGGCATCGTCTTCGTTATCTGAGTTTGCTGAGGCGTCAGCGGTTCTGCCAGCGACCCAAGTCTCACTGGGTGCTGAGAAGAAAGAGGAAGGTGAGCAATGTTCCCTCTAATTTTTCATGTGTCTGGGAAAACACACAAGCTTCCTGAGCACACTGAGGACCACTGTGAGCAACATCAGGAGTGCACTCTGTGGCCACACACTTGTTCAAAACCTTGGCTCATAGAAAATTACATGGCTTATTAAAAGAATCAAACTACAGTAGCAATTTTCATTAGTTTATATAAGTGATTTGGCCAACTTGAAAGGAAAAAGACAAAAATCTTGTTCTTCAAAAAATGTGTAGTATGTTATATGTGAGGGTCCTGCTTTAGCCATGGGAAGAGAGCTGCTTTTGCCTGGGTGAAGTCTAGTTGTGGCCTGGCTTAGGGTTCTGTTCTGGAAGAAATGACACACATACACCTTTCAGACATAACATTTTGTTCACATTTAAACATTCACATTTTAAACGATGACGTGTGCAGTTGCTTGTGATACAGCGTAAATGCCTGTAACTCTTTGTTTATAAAATCTAAATATCTAATTACTCCTTTTTTTTATTAGCTTTTCTACTACTTATCCAGTAGTAACAGCATTTAATGATTAATATCCATAAATAAAAAAATCTTAATGTCATTAGAATATGCACAAATCTGACTTAAATTTAACCTTATTTTTCACGTGGTTGTACACTTTGTCCAGGTTAATTGTTTCGTCTGCTTCTTGCTTTGAACTTTCTCAAAAAGAAAAAGAGTTTCACCGCTTATTCTCGGCTCGTATAGCAGGGTGCACATGCAGGACCGTCAATGCTCTGATTGGCTGCGTAGCGTCAGTGACCCTTATCGTATCGTATTTAGAGGGAACGGAGAAGGTGAGAATGGTGAACATAAAAAACAGAACGAATCTCTGAAACAAATAAATACTTCATTATTTTTTTTATTTTAACATAAATTAATTCCCATGGATGGATTCTGATATGAGACCATTATTCTTTCAAGTTGCTGCAAATAAAATCTTTCATGATCCAAAAAAAGAAAGACACCACCTCTAACTCTTCCGGTGGAATTCAGATGCGTTCACAGGCCAGCCGACAGACATAGTATCTCCAGTGTGTATGAGGTCTTCCATGAGGCATCCTCCCAATAAGACATGCCTGTACACCTCCCCATGGAGGTGACCAAGAGGCATCCAAAACAGATGCCCGAGCCACCTCAGCAAATTCAAATATGAGAGGATGTAAATGGAGTCATAACTTCCTGTGTTTTGTGTGTGTGTGTGTGTGTGTGTGTGTGTGTGTGTGTGTGTGTGTGTGTGTGTGTGTGTGTGTGTGTGTGTTTGTGTAGAAGCTGAGCTCAGCATTCTTCAGTTTTTAAAGAACCTTGGGCTGGACCATCTCCTGGAGATCTTTGACAGAGAGCAGGTGAGATCCAGTATTCCTGGCTAAACGTCCAGTGCTCCTGCCTGGTGCACTTCCTCTTAAGTGGTGATGGATTGAAGGCAGCTTGTGGCTAACCAGATCACATTTGTTTTTTCAGACGTTGCCATAGTAACTGAGCTTGAACTCTAATGAATAAATAATAACGCGTTAACTCTTGCATGGCATGCATTTTTAGTTTCTGTTTGCTATTTGGTCTGTTTGGGACCTGATGAGTATAAAAACAAAGAGTGATCTTTTTATCAGTAACGTGCGGTCAGGGGAGGCACGGCCTCACCTGCCATCATGAAAGAAAAAAAAAAGGAAAATGGAAGAAATAAATTAAATGGTTATATTTATCCAGTGATGTGTATTATAAAGTTATTTTCCGTTTAACGTCAGCAATTTTAGATTATTTTTACTCAAAATTGCTGTGAAGTTTCACATTCACAGCTTAAATACTGAGGAGACCTGCTGTGAGGCAGCAGCCTCATCATGGATCGTGCAATGACTTGGCGAGCTGTGCTGGTAGCTAAACAGTGAGACTGTAATGCAACCTTCTATGTGTCGCTATTAAAATGTTCTTTCTTGAGTTGAGCGATCCTAAAACGGCTGGGAAGATGCACTAAGTGAGGCATGCAGTTCTCCTGCCTCATGGTAGGGGGCGCTGGTGATCCCAGGGATTCTTCTTGGGATTCCTCGACTGCAGAATAAGTGACAGAAAGCTGCAATCTAAAGTCAAAAAGTCAAATGCAGCCATTCATTTGTTTTTTCTGCTTGCCTTGCCTTACTATAAAAGTGGAGGATTACATATCTCAAAATTTTTTTGATGCTTTTGTTCAGAAGGAGTTGCGCAAGGACTTAATTTATAAGTAAACATAACATATAAACATGTAGGTAACAACATAAATTTAATCAAGTGTGCTTATTTGTGTTAGTTTGTTTGTGTAAATAATTCTGCTATGAGACTTTAAACATAACCCACTGTTGCTAATTAAATGGTGAATAAGCTACACTGTAGGTTCATTTGCTTGTAAATCTGATTACAATTAGATCAGTGCCTCAACAGCCGTGAACCTCACTGCACGTCCCTGCTTTTTACATAATTAGTTTCTGAGAAAAATATCGACATATGAGGACATTTGTTTTAAATTTTGATAAAATTGAGACAATTGAGACAAAACCATTTATTGTGTGCAAGAACACAGCAGCATTTTTCCTGAGTGCAAAAACAAAATGAGAAACAAGAAGTGTGTCCCTTTGAGCAATCTGGCTCATTTGATGTGCTGCTAACATTTGTAGGAAGATGTATGTGGGTAACAAAGTGGAAAACATTCTTGCATTTTTACTGCTGATATTCAGCAGGTGATGTAGATGTTGAAGAACATGTTTAAACTGTGCTTTGGCAGATCACCCTGGATGTGCTGGTGGAGATGGGTCACCGCGAGCTGAAGGAGATCGGCGTCGGTGCTTATGGACACAGACACAAAATCATCAAGGGAGTGGAGAGGCTCGTCAGCGGGCCTCCGAGTGAGGACTCTTACATGCTTCAGTTTTTTACATCAGTTTTTTACATCAAATAGGAATAGATGTTTCTAAAACAACATACTGCATTTGTGTGGTTGCCAGGTCTGAACCCCTACCTGACGCTGAACACGGCCAACAGTGGGACAGTATTGATGGACCTTGCAGCCGATGACAAGGAGTTCCTGTCCGTGGAGGAGGAGGTAAGGGCTTAAATTAACGGAAGTATAACGGTGTGACAAAACACTGACAACTTTTCCCCGGCTGTAGTCGCCGACCTCCAACTAATATGAAGGAGAGGAAGAAGCGCTACTGGAATGTGGTGAAGACAATCCTGTTTGCATGAATAAGTTAAAAGTACGGTGTTAAAGAGTGTGCAACTATCTAAATTCTCTTCGGGGATGAATATAGTATATAAAATAAAAAAATTAAAATGAATTTAAAAAAAAGTATTACAATCTTGTTTATGACCAGATGCAGAGCACGATCAGGGAGCACCGAGACGGCGGCCATGCTGGAGGAGTCTTCAGTGGATACACACTGGTCAAGGTAACACAAAGTGTGACTCAGGTTGTACAGGCTGCATAGACGTGGTACAGATTCCAGTTAACCTGTCATATTACATTTATTAATAATTTTTTCCTGAACTTTGTTGACCTTATCTGACCTTATTTTTGTTGTTGTTTTTTGTTCCAGATCCAGAAAGTCTGCAACAAGAAGCTGTGGGAGAGGTACACACACCGCCAGAATGAAGTTTCAGAGGAAAACCACAACCACTCCAATGAACGCATGCTCTTCCATGGTCAGTATTTGAATTATGATCGATTGTGACAGCCTGGAGAAGACATAGAGGATAGTTATGTGGTGGAACACAAGGGGCAGCGATAATCATTTCAGTTCCCTTCCCTTTTGTTTGTATTATTTTGTATTAATTTAGGTTTTTTACTATTTTACTTCCAGGCTCCCCGTTTGTCAACGCCATCATTCATAAAGGTTTTGACGAGCGTCACGCCTACATTGGTGGAATGTTTGGTGCTGGGATCTACTTTGCAGAGAACTCATCAAAGAGCAACCAGTACGTTTATGGGATCGGAGGAGGAACGGGCTGCCCGCTCCACAAAGACCGCTCCTGCTACATCTGCCACAGGTGCAGGTTACTTAAGGCAAACTCAGGACAAATCTGTTCTTCCTGTTAGTGTTCTGTTTTTTTGTTTAATTCTTTTAAACTATTCATCTTGTTTGGCATGTCTAGGCACCTGTTGTTCTGCCGGGTGACTCTGGGGAAGTCATTCCTACAGTTTAGTGCCATGAAGATGGCTCACTCTCCACCGGGTCACCACTCTATCACCGGCAGGCCGAGTATCAACGGCCTCGCTCTGGCCGAGTACGTCATCTACAGAGGAGAGCAGGTCAGTAAGACTTCTGATACAAGTCTCGTGTCTTTGAATATGAAGATACTTGCTTTTATCCATCCCAACGACAAGAAGGTTTTGGCTTACTTTTGCTTGTTTCCAGATGAATAAAGCATCCATGATTACCTCATAGTGTTTGAAAAGGCGCAAGGTTTTCTGTTTGACTCTTTTTTATGTAATTCTCGCAGAGTGATGTATGTCCAGCTTTGTTTTTTTTTTATTTTCTCATGTCTTACTGCTGGTCTCCATCTCACTAATATGAGTTTTCTATTTTATTCAGAAATATATTGTCAAGTAACCACTGAGACGTGTTTATGACTAAAGATGCTTGAGGCAGAACATCTTCTAGTTGAGAAACGCCTTTCTTATTTGACGGCGTTTATATTTGTGTATAAGGGTGTTCAAAAGCAGCCTACGAGTGATGAAGCACAAGCAAAAAGAGTTTTCTAGTACATGAACGATAGTGATATAAGTGATTCTTCTAAAGCTTTATTCTTTGCAATCTTGAGCTGTTGTCAGGTTAGCTTCAGTTCCAGAGTGGTCCCTTACATTTAATGGTAGCTGCATGAGCAGAGACTGCAGCCTGCACTAAGATGAAGGTGCCTTGCCTTCTGCTGAAACTAATAGCTGTTCTCAAGTGGTACTTTGAAATCCAGGGTAAATAGATGTCCCCTCAAGCAATCAGCGGTGCTGTTACTGTGTGAATTTATGGAGTGGTTTGCTTTAAAGATGACAGCTGGACTGAAAAGACACACAATAGTAGAACTAACACAAGGTGCTTGTTAATGAACCATCCTGTATCACATCTTTATTTTGAGGAAATTGGAAATTAATTTGGAAATTTCATATTCTGCTTGCGATAGTTCAGCTGAAATCACATTTACGTCATCAAATGTTTTTGTACTCATTTTTTATTGTAAAAGGGAAGAAAAATGTCTGAGCATGTTTCAGAAATGCTTCTAATGTCTGGTCTTTAGTTAGTGATCATCTTTTTCTGCACACAGGCCTATCCAGAGTATCTGATAACTTATCAGATCATGAAACCTGAGGAGTCTGCAGATGGATGAGGAGGTAGAGGATGATGAGGGATGTGTAGGAGGAGAAAAATGCAAATAAATGCAGAGTGCTCATTTTACTCTACCGGCTGAGCCTTTACATTACTAACTGCATGCACAAAATTTAAATCATGTGTAAAATGTGTAGGTTTTTATCAGATGCTTGTTTTTTTTGGGTTTTAATATTGTGTTTTATGCACTTTAACTATGGGTTTTATCATAATATGGAGTTAAAACTGATATCCTCCCTGTGTTACTGAAGCACTTACCCAGTGATTCAGGGTGCGACACTTTCATTGGGGATCAGTATCATCACACCACTGTTTCCAAAAGTTCAGGCATTGTCGGCTTGAAATTTGGTGGGAGAACACACACTGGTGCTTTTTGAAAGCACCTGAAAATCAAACGTTTATTCAGTGTACGCATTTTTTTCCAGCAACAACGCTATGTGTTGCCTGGCAACACTCTAATGAGGTGATGTTTTCTTGTTAATTTCATTAAGATGTATAAATGGTGGGGTTTTTTTATAGACACTTTGGTGTCTTATTTTTCTAATATGGGGGGAAAAAGAGAAGATGGCAGTGCTGTCTTCGTCTACGGGGTTTTGTGTTAGCCTTAATGAGTACAAATACACAAACATGCTTTTTTTTCCACTGCAAAGATGTTTTGACTTCAGTTTGCTGGATCCAGACTTGAATTAAATGTCTTGCTCAATGATCCAAACTAAACTGTTGTCGTGCTCCTCGGCCGCTGCCAATCCAAACACAAGTTGGACTGAATGGACAAGAGTGATGCATTTGGACTGGGCTTTGCACTATCACACAACTAATTGATTCGACTAGATAATGATACCCCTCCTCAAAATGTTAAAAATACAAATCCATCAAAAAATATCTTACAACTGACATCATGGACACATTTAATACCCCAGTTCTGATTTTAAGTTGCTAAGTGATGCCTTTACTATGGCTCATATAACTAAACCATCTCTGCAGTGTCAAACCCGGAGTTCAAAGAAAACCTGCTTTACATTTTCATACTATAATGTCGAGTTAGGCTGTCATTGGTTATTACAAAATGCTGAATGTCATGCATGTGAATCTTGTCTGACTGTTCCGCTGTTGTAAGTTCTCCTGTCATCTGTATTGTGACGTTAACTGGCATTAATGGGGACGTTTTTGTGCACTCCACTGCATGGTACTTGCTGTAGGAGCCTTCCGACTACCAGCATTTTGTCAGTCGGAGGAAACGAGCAGCTGAATGCAGAAGGTACACGAAATGATTAAACAAACTGGTGCTATTCTAAATATTTAAGGACCTTCTTTAAGAAGCTTTCAAAATGGACATTATTTGAAAAACATTGAAATGTGAAGCTTTCTGCTTGTGTGATTCCTGTTCCTTTCTGAAGGGTGAATGTTTCTACCCAGCAACATACTGGAAGAAATAAATACCTTCTGTAAGACGGTGGTTTTGGGCATTTTTCTGTCTAAGTTAGCTGGTCAGGCGAAGATGTACGGGAATCATGTGGTGGCATTGCTTTTATCAGGAGAAAGATCTTTGTGCTTTCAGGTCCAGTGCCTCTAATAACAGATACACTATGGTTTATTCCCCATGCTCTAAAGGCCACACTTTGATGCTGACTCTTCTTTTCTAAGCAACACCTTAATCTCATTTTATTTATCCTACATCTATTCCTTGAAGCATTTGGAACAATCTTTCAACGTAACCATAATGCTGTTGTAAGAATCTGAAAGTAAAAAACTGAATCTTTTTCCGTGCCTCAATGTTCATGTCTTCTAGGTTAAATGCATATGAGCTGGATATGTAGAGCCAGATAATCGTCTCCTTTGAAAATGTCAAAGTCAGCCTATTGAAGTTTGATTTAAAAAAAAAAAAAAATCAGAATTCTTTCACTCAATAAATTTTCAGCCCTTTGTTATAAAGACTAAACCCGTCCATCTTACTGTAGCGCTAAGTTCCAGCCCGGTTTGCAGAAACCACTAGATCATTAAATCCTTTTGCAGTTCAGCATTACCAATTGGAGGTTTTAGGAGGCCCGTAACACAGACCTGCTTGGCCTTGACATTCTAGGATATTACCAAGATGGTGTGTGTTTGGTTTTCCTTGGTGCTTTTAAGCCTTGAAAGGAAAAAAGTGATTGCCAGCGATATTATGAGGAGTATTTGGTGGGGTTGAAGATATTTCTTGCTACTCTAGTGAAGGGTTACTTGTCTCAAAGGTTCCTAGTGGATGTCATGAGACTGATGGGGTGATCCAGGAAGTCGTCCATCAGGCAAATTAGTACATACAGATTCAGCTTCTAGATGTGAATTTTATCAGAAACTGCATCAAATAGATGCTCACACTTCAAGCTGTGAAGCTTGAAAGAGCAAGGACAATAATTAATGGGAAAAAAGAGATTTTCACCTGAGAATTTTGAGTCTTAACACAAAATTACCAACAAATTTGTAATTAATTTGATTTTAAAAGGTAGGATATTATAAAAATGAACTGAAAACCTATACTATAATGTTCTTTTTACATAAAATGAATTACTAAATTACATTGCATTTAATTACCAAATATTGGCATTAAATTGTAAATAATTGCATAATATTATACATTGCATTTAGTTTCAGTGAAGATGCAGTTAGATCTAAACTTGTTTAATTACCATTAAATACATTATTAGAATTGCTAATCAGCAACATTGTGCTATAATAGACAAATACAGAAGAGCAAAGATATTCTGTCTGAGTGCTGCAGTGACCTCAGTATTTCCAGCTGACAATTACACGTTTGTTTGAAGCTTTTGTTCTTCTTGTGGAGGGAAGCATGGCTGCAGTCGCATGGCAGCGGGGTCAGCAGCCAGGGATGAATCAAACAACAAACAGGAGCTGATTCTCACAGGCACTCATCTTTCATCTGTAGGAGGCTGGGATTGTGATGGAGCATCAATTTGTTTTCGTTTTCTGAAGTCACTTCAGATTTTAAATGATAATTCTGTCAGTCAGTGGAGACAAACACCTATACTGGAGAAAAAAGGGAATGGCTGAATTTCACTGCACAGGTGAAGAAAGAAAGGATTAGTTAAACCTGGAAGTAAATTTTTTTTCTAACTATTCCTTTTCCCTTGCCTGGTGTTGCAGCGCTTCCTCATCTTTCTCCTCACCTGTCAGTTTCTTTTGCCTACAGCATTTCTTCATTAAGTTCACCCTTGGTCACCCTATAGTCTCCTCTGAGTCTGCTCCTGGGTCCCAACCTAAAGTTAGGAGCAGAGCTTCCTCCCTACTAATGCATATAGTTCATAAAACTCAGTGGACAAGCCTGTCTCTGTCATATCTGAACTTATCCTCATAGTTGCTATTCCAATCCCTCCCTCAACATAGCACTCAAATACACTATTAGTTGGCATAGGCCTAAATTTATTACGTTATCATCCAAGCCATGGGAAAAGCATCTGGGATCATGATTCCTCAAGAGAACATTTTGGAAGCTGTTCTAGAACACATTCAGCTGTTCCCTCTTCTAAACTAGAAGAGGAGTGCATACAGTCCATCAAATTACCTCCAGGTTAGAGAACTCCCTGAGGGATCTCACAACAGTACTGAATGTGAAATTGTCATTTCTTATGCTAAGACATAAATCATCTGTCTTTGTGACTTCCTTCCTTCCTTCCTTCTTTCCTTCCTTCCTCTGTTCAGTCTGTCTGCCAAGAGTCTGAATGTTAATCAGCCAAGATAACAGCACTCGACCTGCTTCACCCAAGAACATATTCACACAGCAACCCAGAATACTCTCTCTCTCTCTCTCTCTCTCTCTCAGAAAAACATGATTTGCAAAAGATCAAAAAATTTCCGCAAGACACAAAAAGTTTGAGGGTAAAAGTAGAAAAATTTTATCCTGACCTTAACATGTTTCTGGATAGCGTCAGCTTTTATATGAAAAGTAAAACAAGAAGTGGTGAACCAGTTTTTACAGACAGTTTTATAGATTGAAAAAACTAAGGAAAAAAGTAAAAAACATGATTGTGGAGAATGGATAATTTGTTTTTTTCTTAATTTTGTCTTTTTTTTAGTTTGACAAATGTAAAAAGGTTAGATGTTTCTTTGTTCAGAAAACGCACAGTACTATTGAAAATCTTCTTTACGTGAATCTCTTTTGGATCTTGTATCAATGTGATTATTTTGTAATTTGACTTATGAATAAACGTGATGTTTAAGATCAAAAGCAAAAAATCTTTCCCTCTGTCTGTCTCTCTCTCTCTCTCTGTGTGTGTGTGTGTCAGAAGATCAGAAGCTTGGTTTTGCGTGTTTCCTTAAAAGTGACTCACGTTGACTCACAATGACAATTCTAACAGGTTTTTACATTATCTTCTGTAAAGGGTCTGTATCTTCACTGTACTGAAGGTAGAGGTAGAGGAGATAGAGACCTATAAACAGTTGGTGGATTCATATAACTTTATTCATGGCTGATATTTCCATACTTCCTGGTCATTTCTCTCATTGAGAAAATTTCTACACAAAAGACTATCTGAACATGTCTATGACTCACAGATCATGAGGTTATAATATATATCATTAAAAAATAACCAATTAAGCAGCTAAGTCAATAAATAAAGAAATACATAAATAGATGTTTCCAACAACATTTGATTTGCAAATATTGACCACAAACAGCAGTTCAAAATATGCTGACATTTACAGTGTGTAGGGAAAAAAGTACAGATAAATCTGTAGCTCAGAGACTAATACAGAGGAAAGACAGAGGAAAAAGGAAATAAAGACTAATTGAAGGAGATAAACAGGAAATAAAGACCGCTCAATTAACCAATGTTATGAGTGTTAATTGTTTCTGTGAGTTCTCAAACTTTATTGTTAATTTTTCTTGTGAAATTGTTACCCCTCATCACAACTCAAACATGAAACAGTCTGGTAAAGAAAAAAACATTCAATATTTGAGCTTTTTTTTAAAAAAAAAAAAATTCAGAACAAAACCTTCAGTTTTCAAGGTTTTTTCTATTCACAACAAAACCAACTATTTGCTTTGAGAAGCGTTGAGATAAGGTGAGTGAAATCGTTTTGGAACCGGTTGGTCTTCCTTTTCCAGAATCGTCGTTTAATTGGTTTTATTGGCACTCTTTGACCATCAGGGAGCTCACGGCTCCTGGACTTGACCTGGAATAAGGCAACAATCAGTGGGTCCGGAGGAACTGTAGGGCAACATGTCCAAAGAAATCTCCGCCTGGCACTCGTACTGCAGCATGGCGGGCAGCAGTAGATTGTTGTGGTTGCACGAATCATCGGAAATGACAGAAACGTTGTCAAAGTTTTGCTCCAGATTTCCTCCTGTGTGTGGCGGCCCTATCAGTCTCTGCGCCCCGGGTCCCGCCACGGCGCAGGCCTCCTTCTGCATGGTGGTGTCGTGGTGATAGGACACCAGCTCGTTGCTAAAGTCCACCGCCTCAACCGTGGAAGTGGAGCAGTATTTATTACAGCCAAGTATGGTAGAGAAGGCCTTCCTGAAATCGGCATTAAAAGCATAAATGACCGGGTTCAGGGATGAATTAGCCCAGCCGAACCACACAAAGATGCTGAAGGTAGTGTCGCTGACGCACGGCGGCTCTCCGGGTTTGTCCATGTCGCAGAAAGGCACCACGCAATTGAGGACAAAAAAGGGCAGCCAACAGAACACAAACACTCCCATGATGATAGAAAGCGTCTTTAAGACCTTCGTTTCTCTTTTGAAAGATGTTTTCAAAGAGCTTTCGTCTTGCGTTGACGCGCGGTGGAGTTGATTTTGCGCACGGGATCCTGCCGCTCTCTCCAAAGACGAGATCCGTCTGATTTGGGTTTGTGCGATGCGAAAAATGCGTGTATAAGTGCCGACCATAATCACAACGGGAATGTAGAAGCTTATGAGGGACGAGGAGATGGCATAAGTCCGGTTGAGGCTGGCGTTGCAATCGTCGGGATTGTCGGCGGTCGAGTTGTCCGCACGGTGCCAGTTGAGCTGCACGGGAATGAAAGAGATGAGGATGGAAAGAGTCCAGGCGACACCGATCATCAGGAAAGCAAACTTGCGCGTCATTTTTCGCTCATACTTGAACGGACTGGAGATAGCCCAGTATCGATCCATGCTGATTATGCACAGGTTGAGAATGGACGCGGTGGAACACATGATGTCGAAAGCGACCCAGGTGTCACAGAAACGTCCGAAGAGCCAGATGCCAGCGACTTCGGATACCGCCCTCCACGGCATCACGAGCACGGCCACGAACAGGTCGGACACCGCTAAAGAGATGACGAATGAGTTTGTGACTTTGGAACGCAGGTGACGGAATTTGATGACCGCGGCGCACACCAGCGTGTTACCCAGTAGGGTGGAAACGATCAGGACGCACAGGACGCAGCCGGTTAGCGCACGGAGACTGACACCTCCACCTGACCCGGGGCTTTCTGCTCCAGCTGTGACCACATGGTGCTGGTCCACATTATCCCCGTACTCCTGAATTTGGTTTTGGCTCTCATTGTTAAAACTCTCCATGAATATCCGCAATCAGGAAGTCGGTGCCATGTGCGTCTCTTATTCTCCCGAACTTGGCGCTTTTATCCTCTATCCATCATCAATGCAGCGCATGTGAGGTCGAAAAATTCCTGCTTCTTTTTCCAACACACAAACACAACGAAAATAATACTAAATAACTTATTTACTTCCAGAGAGCAAATCCAGCCGTGAGATACTCCGTCAAGGTGATGCGCTCAGAGCTTCGAAAATGACAACGCGCTCAGTGACAGGCAGCAGATTGCGACCCTCAGCGCACCAACACATCCAGTCTTCACATATTCAACCTCACATTAAGACCATTAAAAAAACATCGATGTCATGATCATCGGACTTGGGTTTTCGTTGCGTCTCGTGATACACAAGATTAAGATAAAAATGGATCAAATACGTTTTAATGACGTCTTTCTGTCTGAAACCATCTCTCAACTCAGAATTAACTCATCAATACAAAGCGGTCTATTGATTAATAAATTTGTAAATTAATAACGTTTTAATTTTGCTGCAGGTCGATTCAGTCGACTTTAAACAACATATTCCCAGAAAAAGACAAATTTCTGATGTCGAGGGAAAACATGATTTTGTTGTTACTGTTTCTACCACATTTTTTTTTTAACCTGTTTTCTGATGGATGTTCAATATTATGCCGGAATTTGATGAAAATAATCCATGTCTAAATATTTGTAAGACTTTCTCTTGCCTTATGACATAACTTTAGGAGCACGTGTAACTTCATTTAAATGACTGCCTCCACTGATGGTAGTTTTAATAGAGCAGGTCACAAAGTAAAAACAAAGCACATACTGCCCTCTGGCAGACAAGTACTGTTGGTGCATTTTCACAAAAGAATCAAGAGTGTCCAATGAGCAATTTGTGAGGGGATGGTGCCTTGCTCGAGGGTGTGAACTGGCACGTCTCTGCTGCCGGTTCGAACTCCAAGCTTTTTGGTTCACGCTGTCTTGAGCCGGTCACCCAAGACGCTTTCCTTGGATTGAGCTCTGTAGGACTATAGCTCATGTAGAAACTAATTCATATACAACCAAAGTATTTCATAAATATAGAACTTCACGGTGCACTGGCTCATAAATATATATTGATAGGGCTCTATGTTTATATACAGTATATTATTTTATCATGTTTGGAGCATATGTGCCGTTTGAATAAAGTCAGAATTTTTAATTCATTGGCTTGATAGCTTTTTGTTGAAATATGTGTATATCTGTGTTTATGATTTCAGATTAATACATTTAAGTAGATAAACTATAAATATATTGAGTAGATACTTCAGGACTTTGTGAAATTGACTCCCTGGTGGGTTTGTCGTTAACCAACAGCCACTCTGTTTGACAGGAATCCTGAAGAGGCCAGAGCCTCCAGAAAAGCCACTGCTGATGCCATAGTGGAGGTGCAGCGTTATTTGTCCGCAACTCCACCTGAAAGATCCTCGGATCCTGTGAAGTTATTGGGTAGATCACAGAAGCTCCTATCCGAACTTGTTCCACCTCACAAACCAGTACCTGGCAACACGTCCACTAAAGCTCGGGAATCGGTTTTAATGTAGATCGTAGCCTGCGTTCACTTATTCTTCTTATTCTACTTATTCCCAACACGAATCCCTGGGATCACCAGCGCCCCCTATCGATGAGGCCGGGTATTTTTGTGCCTTTTCACAGCGGTTTCAGGACCGCTCAACTCCAGAAAGACGTTACACACACGCAGCTGTTGACACAAAAACACTGCACATTATATACATTAGCTAAATTACAGGAATTTAGTTTATACAGAAAACGTGTTTGAACATTTTAATAACGACATATAGAGAGATAGCATTACGGTCTGACTGTATAGATACCAGCACAGCTATCTGAGCTATTGATCGATCCATGGTGAGGCTCGGCTGGCTGGGGCCTCACCGCAGGTCTGTCTCCGTAAATGTGAAAATTCAGCGATTTTGAGTAAAAAAATAACCTAAGATTGGTGACGTTAAACGGAAAATAAGTTTATAATACACATCGCATGGATAAATATTAGCATTTAATTTATTTATTCGATTATCCATTTTTTTTCTTTCATGACGGCCTCACCTGTCTCCCCTGACCGCACGTCACTGGTTCTGTCCCTTCTGATGTGTCTGAGCCAAATATATGTTTCCTGTGTGCGCCATTATGCGCGCACAGGCTCGTAAACTGGGTGAAGTTGTGGATTTGTCTGAGTCGGTTATGGCTTCATTAGATGAGGGTGATTCATCCTCTTCGGTGTCCTCCCTTACTGAGATTAAAATTTTTTTGTGAAGTGCGCCGATGCAGATGTGAGCCTGCAGCACATCAGCGGCACCAGTTGTTCCCAGACTTGAGATCTCTTTCTGTTTGGATCCGTTGTAAAGGACACGTCTTTCGAAATAACTTAGTTGTGTGGTTTTCCACGGAATAGTTTAACAGATATAAAGCTAGGAAATTCAACATTACTATTATGTTTGTCTTGAGGCTTTTGGTGATGTTGTACTTAAAGCCTATATCATATCTATATCTGTGTTTTTGTGTTCCTTTTGGTTTTTGAGTTCACCCCAGTAGTCAGATCCTTACCATCAAGAGCCTCCTGAAAATTTATCAGCAGTGGAGTTTAACATATTTTACTGTTTGAAATGTATACAATCGTAAAACTGCTTAACATGCTAACTAGCAGAAGTCTGCTTGCAAAAACTAAAATGTGTAATACGGCCATTGACCACAGGAGGGCAGTTTCACCAAGATAATTTTGTTCAGGAGGAAGACGGAGATGTGTTTTTTTCTGGATGGTTTGCTCACATCTTACGATCATAAAACATATACATACATACAATATTCAAATATCGATGTGCACAACACTGTTTTTTTCAAGAAACATTTGAAGAAAGTAAAAGATCACATATCATTTTGTTAATGTTTTGCAGTGTAGTTCATTTGTGTCATTTCTACTCAAGCTATTTACGGATCTGTGTGGTTTCTGATGTGTATCCCCCCCCCCAATTTTAAACTCATTCCTAGGCCCTTGGATGGGACACGGAGTCTGGATGCAGGTGGGGTGTAGTTGTGGATAGATAACACTTGGAGGTGCTCTCATCAACCTCTTACAGTCTGATTAGTGTGTACTTCTCAAAACTTCCTGGTTAAAAAAAAATAATGTTGTATTGGACACACATCGAAAAAATAAAAATGTTTTGTACAATGGTGCAATGTCATAAAGAACAGAATTCATCAATACCTTTTTTATCCATTAATCATTGAAGTTGCTGACGTAGTGTACCTGTGACTGTTAAGAAGCTGAGAGAGGAAGACTTCATGCTCTTCTGTCAGCATTAGTACACACACAGGTACACACACACAGGTACACACACACACACACACACACACACACACGAAACACTGTTGAGTTTTTCTGGTTTATTTTAATCCTGATATATAACAAAGGCACCAAACCTCATCCACTTATAAATTCAAGTAAATAGACAAATGTTCACTTGACAGCCACATTGTCACAAATATAGAGGATGTTAAAGGTGCTGCACATTTTATGGAAACAGCAGTATGCTGCAGATGAAACATGGTCCGTGCTCATCAACACATACTATATCATATTTGCTGGATATAATTAAAAATGCAAAAATTGTCGGCTTTTGTCCACATTTATCACAAGATAAAGAGCACAAAAGATGTTGCTGTGTACTTCAGAATAAAATGCCATAATATGAATACCATATTTATATTTACACATAAGGTAAAATATTTCTTACATATGGAAAGAAGTTTGTGTAAATTAGAGGAGTACAGAATTTATTCTTTTACATTTTGAAATAAATACAAAAAGACCCTCCCCACTACTTACAGGACATTGTACATTAACAAAAGGTGCCACCAGGGCTTCACATTAAAATAAATAACATCCAAATACATACTTGTGTCAGATTCAACATGTTAAGAAATATTACATTCAGAAATTAGGTCTACAAGTTAGAAAGAAAGGAAAGAAAGAAACAGCTCTGCCTGAACAAGTTTATAAGAGGTTATAAAGATCATAAGAACTGATTGTAGGTCTATAGTGGAACAGAAAATGTCCTCATCTATTTGAAGTCAGTGGAGATGTCACACAGTCATAACAGCTGGGAGTGCTTTAAACCAGCAACGTGATTGCAAATAATTACTATTTCATGAAATCTGATTTTCAGTTGGAACCAAAAACCAGAATGAACAAAAAGACGACAGCAACCATTAAACCATTAATGAGTTCTTTCTTGGATCACCATCCAACCTAATGCTAAGTTGATGGAAAGAGATCATCTTTTAAAAATGTGAGGTGTTACAGTTGAAGTTACAGAACTTCATCACAGCACTCAAATTCCAATGTCATGTCATAAAGTTAAAGATAAATGAAATTAAAAGAGTTCAGTTCTAGTTGTGTAGTGTGGCTACATTTGTCAGATTGACAGTAAATTACAATTAGATGTTTTATCATCAACCAGTTTTAAATTGGCAAATGTTTTAAAAATGACTGCTATAAAAGGACTTTATTATTATTGACTCTTGTTTGTACTGTACTATTATGTATAGATCTTATCATCCGGATTTGATATAAAAATTAAAGTTATTTTAATCTGTTTTCCTTTTGATGCAGATTTAAATATCTTAGTTGGCTACAAAAAATCAGTATGAAGGTACTAATGACATAAAAACAATCTAAGTAGCAAAAACTGGACAAAATAAAGCTAAAATTGATTAAAAATTTAAAAATATACAGCCAATGTTACTTGGCTGTATAGAGAAAGAAAGGGTAAGAGTTATCAAATAAATCAAGTTTTACTCAATTCTGAAAGTCGACATGAGCAGTCAGGAGAAATAAAGAAAAGCCGCAATTAACGATCAATCACTGTTAGTAATCTCTAAAGATAAAAGGCCAATAAAATAAACTGAATGAAATTCATTTTGTTAAATAGATTTTTATGTAGGAAAAGTCAAGTGCCTGTTTCAGTTTGACAAAGCGTTATTAAAAAACAAAAACATTAAAATATTGATTTGAGCCATCGTAAAAGCTAAGTCTGTAGCTGGGTTGACGTTAAAACTAATAAATATGATAATCTTAATAAAAACAACATTTATACTACCAAATAACAATCTGTCATTTATCAGACAACATAAAAACACTAAAGACGACAGGACGACAGCAAGAAGAGAGACAAATGTGCAAAATTGTGTTTGAAAAGGTCGAGACGCCTAAGTCTTTTCAGATCTCAGTGCTGAAAAGATCAATGTCCTGCTTGAAGGATGATGCTGATGGATTTCTAACTGTAGTTACTCTTAATATCTCGGTGAAAGTCTAAAAATATATAGTATGCTCCAAACCCTGGAACTACATGTCACATTTTAACCTTTTGACTTTCAGATCTTCATTTTGACAGAACTTTTTCATGTGTTTCGTTCATTTGACTTTTAAAAACGTTAATATTTCCCTCTTTAAAAAAATAGCACTTTAAAGAAAAACTGCTGCAGTTACAGGCATCAATAATCAATTATCTTAAAATATATTTTTTAAAATTCATATTAAATATTAATATGGTTATCAGGTTACGATGCCCGTTTGTGTGATTATTTGTAGACAACTGTGACAGAACTATAATAATTTGTGAAGAAGAGCTACTGATCATCATCACTGAGACAGAATCACAAAACGTTAAAGGCAGTGCTACAGCATTTCAAGGCAGCACGGCAGAACAGCGTTGTCACCACTGTTGAGTACCTACAGCACCTTAAAATGTTTTGTGTATTACCACCTTTAGTACAGGGACAGCAGTATCCAAGAAACTCTCTAGTGTCTGCTTCTATCATAATAGGTCTCGCTTTGTTTTTCTTTTTCATAAACAATGGCCAAAATGTTCCTGACAGTACGGTGAAAGTGGCACAAGAACCAAACAAGCCAGCTTGTCAGCTTCCATCACTACGTTATCAGCCAAAACCAGCCTCATACCAGACACAGAGAGACCTCCATCTCCCTCTCCATCGCCTCCAGCAGAAACATACTTGAAGAATTTTGGCTCACTAAACTCTTCTTTTCCTTTTCATCTTCAAGTGTTACATTTTGGGAGAAAAAAGTGGTGAAAAAGAAATAGAAAAAGAAACCTCCCATTTCTTTTGAATGTGATTTCTTTTCTATGGGTAATAGGATATGCTTTTCTTCTGTCCCTGATCACACACCTGGCATCTTCAACAGCCGGTTGCGATGGTTTTTTGGATAACCAATGAACTGAGATGAGCCAGACCTGCTTGTCTGCATGAACACTCTAAAGTGATATTGGGTGGGATTTCCAATAAAAAAAAATGAATGGGTGAAACTACAGTTCATCATTCAACAAAGGTCATCTTCATCAGGGCTTTAACTGAATCCCATCCTCCACTTGCTGAGCTAACACCAGACATGATCAGACTCCTTCAGGACTTGAGAGGGGACAATGTCCTGGAATTCTGTGAACCGTCAGACCCTCAATAAAAAATCACACTCCTGCGAGTTTAGAAGCAGTCAACCTGACTCTTTTCTCTCTCTGTGGATTCATTTGTGGAACTTCCAGTTCCTGAAGAGGTGAAGTTTCCATGCTGAGTGAGTCAGGTGGACAGGGTGGAGATGCTCCCTAAGGGAGGAAGGTAAAGAAGCTTGTATGATTCTTCCTGCCCCCACTCTGCCCTCAACCACCAAGGCCTTCAGGCTTGAAGCTGTAGACAGGTACCCTGAAGGATGTAACAGAGTAAGAGAGTAGAGTAGAAGTGTTGGAAGTATTATCAGACATTATTTATCTATCATTGCTCAAACATACTGGGCTGCATGCTATTTGGGAATTTCTCACACTGTTAAGAAAAATCTGGAGGTTTAAAAACTTGGTTAAAAAGGGTTTTTAAATAGTTCTGAATTTGAAACAGGGTCCAAGAATAAAATAAAACAATATTTATCAGAAAAAACACTTAACACAGATCCAAAAACAGAACTAATTGACTGTAATTCTTTTCCCCTCATTCTGAATTCTATTTTTTGCATGTATTACCAAATGACATCTATACTTGTTTATTAATATTTTCTTCTGTAGACTGCTGCAAGGTTAGATGTTAGAGATAACATACGGTACCTCTGTTGCCTTTCCATGCACAGGCAGCAGGCACAGTGAGTCTCACTCCTGCAGCTCTGTCAGAGCCACACAGCATGCAGCTCTATCATCCTTACTCTGGACTGGACTCTCTGCGCTGACCCCAGTCGTCATGCTACGGCTGCGACTGGTCAGCTTTTTCAGCTCGCTAGCAAATGAAATGACTTTCTTTTTGTCTTCTCGCACCACCTGGAAGCAGAAATAGATTCCTATTTGTGAAAAATAATAGAAATGAGCATTTGGGTCTTTTTTTGTCTTAGAGATTTTAATAATAAACAAAACTTTAAAATCAAACAAAATCTTTCAAGATTTATTCAAGGTGGCTCGTTCACATATTTTTTTTATTGTCAGCAAAAAAAAAAGAGTTCTGATGGAGGATTGATTGTTCATCAATAAAATACATTTTGACAGATGTACAGCAATAAGAATTATGGAAATAAGTGAACAAAACTAATGGTTGAACAGAAAACACAGCAACAACACATGCAAAAAAGCTGAACACAAAGGATGGAGTTTTGTATTAAAAGCATGTCAAAGTTTTAAAATACAATAAGGACATAAAAAAAGGATTGAAATGGGAACAAGCACAAAGTCACAGAAAGACCAAAGCACATGCAAAGTTAAAACTAAGCAAGTGTTGATTAAACAAGCAGTAAAAAAATAAAAGTTATTAAAAGAAAATAATGGTCAACTGGCATGAATTAAATAACCATAGATTGAAAAATATGATATAGAAATGAACACAAACAAACAAACAAACAAACAAACAAGTCTCTAAAATCAAAAATTAGTTGTCGCGTTTCGAGCTACCTGCTCTTTGAGTTTAAGAATGAACTTTCCTGCGCCTCGCCAGCGGCTCTGAGCTTGGTAGACGCATTCGTGATCCAGCAGCACTCGCTGCAGGGGCTTGGTGCCAGACGACTTCTTAGAGCCAGCATCCTTGGTCACTTCCTCCATGAGGACATAGTCACACGGGTTGGGGTTGGAGAGGATACTGTAGGAATACTTGGCCTTTGACAGAGTCTGGTCAAGAAAGACGGTGGGGAAGAAACTAATTAAAACTACTTAAGGGTCCTATAGATTTTTGGAAATTTAAATACTAATGTTTCTAAGTGTGTTCTCAACTCTTCCCACCTGCTGTATGATGTCCTGAGCCGTGCTGTAACGTGGGGCCTTGATCACAGTGTGAGGCTGCTCTGGTGAAACTTCATGGACCTGGATGAAGAACATATCTTCTTCTGTTGCTCCTCCTGTGCTTTCTCTGCCACCCACCATCACCTCCTCCTCTCCCTCCTGCACAGGGTTCTTCTCAGTTAAGTTCTGCAAGAATGAAACCACTTACTAAGGATAAACTTATGTGGATTTAGACCTGTATGCATGCGAGATCTAACTGCATTATACAAGGCAACCACATGGGGGAGCCAGAGCATTACAGATTACCCGTACATAAAAAAGTGCCTTTTCATAATGCTTGTGGTGATCTATTAAAAGTTAAAGACTCATCTAGTAAAAACCCATTAATCAATGGATCAGATTAAGCACAGTTACCTCCTCTTTTGTTTTGAGGCTGATCCTTCCCACATATCCCTCCTCAGTGTTCCAACTGGAAACCAGTCTGACCACCTCCTCTTCAGGAGCAAGAGGACGATGCAGAGCGCAGCGCTTCATCTCACTGCGCTCCTTCAACAGAGGGACCTTCTCCTCGCACAGGAAGTACTCCAATGGGTTTCCGATAGATGCTGCAACCTGTGGGGCATTGACACTTTACATGACAAATGAAAAATCTCCAAGCTTTGGCAGAAAAAAAACCTAAAAAACAGCTGTTTAAATAGCAACCATGTCCAGTAGCTGTTTGGCCGTCGTCTGTTCTGTAACGTGGAACACACTGAAGGGCTCAGGACCGGGAGCTCCATACACCGTCACCCTGTGCTGCTGCAGCCCACGTTTCTCCTCTGAGCTGAACAGCTGTGCAGAGAACAGGGGAGGACAAAGTAGGAGATTATTATGACACATGTGATTATAGCATATCTATTTTAATTAAATAATATATCAAGAATGTTCTCAGTGCATCATCTGTCCAAGTTTGACTCAAAGTATATAAGATGAAAATACTGCATTCAAAAACATCTGAAATGAAAGTACATTAGTTTGTAGAAAAATGCTCCATGTTGGTGTTTAACTATTTTAGCAGATACAACTACATTTGGAGGAACAAGGTCTCACCAGTGATGAGGGTGTGGTGCCCCCTGTAGGAGCTTCCTCAGTTCTGCGACTGAAGATGAACAAGCTTGACACTTCAAGGTGCTCATTATGTTGCGTTCTCAACTGGATGTGTCTGTAACCTGATAAATGCAACAATAAATAAATAAATAAAAATGATCAAAAAACATATGCCAATTTTCTAATATCTTTCATTACATTATCATAGATTTTTAAAAAATGTGCTCTTATGGATCTACTCAATTCAAATTTCTATCTACGATTAAAATCTATCATTTCTTAGGATCATATGTGCTGCGGGTGACATGCCTACCTGACTTAAGGGCCTTCAGAGGTAGAGTCCTCTGAGCAGTAGTCTGGGAACTGTTGTTCTCCACAACAGCAAAGCGCAGGAAGCACATCTCGTCAAAGTGCACAGTGAACTGAAAGTGCTCGCTCCACATGGGGTTCAGCGTGTTACGGTGGATGGGTTTAGTACGGAAGTGACAGCTGTCTATCGGCATGCCCAGTATGTCCAGCTCCAGGCAGGGGCTGCCAGTGCTGTTACCGGGACAGACGTTCTGTCCGGACACAATCTGAGGGAAGATGATGAGTACATCAATATCAGCCTTATTTTTTCAGTTCAGAGAATGATGCCAAATAAGTCAGCAAACTCAATCTGATGTGCCAACAAAGACTCAATTTATATGTTTCTTTCGCCCTAAAGTTTAATGAGTTTAAGATTAATGTCTGTTCTTCAACCACAACTGCTGTTTTTACTGGATTATCGTTCATGTTTTCTCATCTGATCTGAATCTGAACTTGACAAATGATCATGGAAGGCAGTTGATAAACACTCTTTTCCCACAGTTCAAGGCAGCAGTATTTTGACATTACTGACACAATTTTGTCATCTTGTTGTGTTTCTTCTGGCAGAAATTCAAGCTGTTTTTCTGTCAGGATATTACAAACATTCAGGACTCATCCGAAAACAGAAATAACCGTTTAAAACAGCAGTTTACCATTGCTCAAATTGCACCACTCACTTTACGTCAGGAAAACGGTTTGGAACTGACCTAAAAGAAAAACTACAGTTTACTACATAGACAGATCTTTGAAGGCTGATTCAGTGGAATCATTTAAATGCTTTCTTGTCCCATCCCAACATGTCATTCTCTGTTGTCTCTATCTGTGAATGGTGGCCAAAATGTTCCTGTGTGTTACAGTGAACCTGGAACAATGAGAATCTAACAAGGCAGCTGCCCACACGATGTTATCAGCTAAAAACAAGGCTGCACCTGGGAAAGAGCGACATATATCTCCTTGTACTGAAAGCAGATTTGATGAAATAAGGTTCAAGTTCCACCAGTAATGTGAACCAGTCACACAAAGTGATGACAAGCGCATATTGAAAACAAGGCAGTCAGAGACTGCAACATCCAGCGACACCCCTGAATTCAACATTTTACCTTGACCTACACATTTTTGTCACTCTGACTTCATGAATGTTGCTTTTTGTTTTGTGATTATATCTCTTCACGTTTCAGAGATGTGTACCTAAAAAGGTATACAGTGCGCCGTCGTTCCTCGCGGTTAATCCGTTCCAAGAACAAATGTGATTAACAAATTCCCCGACAAACTATTTATCTTATTATTTACGGTAATTTAAATGTTTATGAACCCTCCCCATACTGATATTATACAGTACCACCTTTTATCTGTAATTACCTTTTCCCACACTCTTATCGACTGTTTAAAGCACTTTTGTGTCTCACAGAAGTCAGAGACTCACAGAACGTAGCACACTTCCGGATGCCGTCAGCCTAAAGAATGCGCGTACGGTATCACGTGACTGCCTTCCAAAAATCTGGGATGAGTACAAGAGTTGAAATTTGACCTTGACCTACTTTTCTCAAGGTCAAGATCATCGTTTCATTTTCATCCCATTTGCCGCCCAAGTAAGGTGGTTTTTGTTTCATCTTTCCATCTGCAACGGTTGTGAAGATATTTGGTGGATAAATGGACGGACGAACACACAAAAACTGACAATGACAATACATCACCGCTTCGTGGGATATACAGTGCCTTGCGAAAGTATTGGCCCCCCACAAGAGCCTTTTGAAATTTTGCCACATTTCATGCTTCAAACTTAATGACAAACTGAAAATATTTTTCGTGAATCAACAACATGTGAGACACAATGATGAAGTGGAACCAAATTTATTCAACATTTTATATTGTGTTTACAAATAAAAAACTGAAAAGTAGGATGTGCAAAACTATTGGTCCCCTGTTCTCTCAGCTCAGCTAAATGACTCCAGAAGTTCTCTGATGACTTCTGAATGATCCAAGGTTGACCTAAATGACAATAATGACAAACAGAGTGCGTTGATTCTTGAAAAATATTTTCAGTTTGTTATCTTTAAGTTTGAAGCCTGAAATATAGCAAAATGTCAACAAGTTTTTGGGGTGCCAATACTTTCGCCAGGCACTGTAACTAGTCAGTGGAAAGAGAAGTGTGGACAAATTTCAATTTTTTCACGAGGTACTGTTCTCCTTCATGCTGTATGAAGCTTTCAAAAAAAAGCGTCTAACTGCTTTGCAGAGCGGATGCTCGTCAATCACTATTTTTGATAAAGTGACAAAAATTTCCTACCGACTTAAAGATACCATATTGTAATAAACAACTATTTTTGATTAATTCACTCCATCCTACAATTAACTAGTATACCTTAGTGACTGTCAAATAATGAAAACGTGTATGTATGTACAATCACAATAAACTTTCATAACAAGATTTAATGCACCTAATATGAGCACTTAGGTGTGTGTACTTTAGTATCCATTCATAATGTCTGAACAGTCATTGCAGGTATGCTAGTAAGGATGGAAAAGAGGACAAAGAAATAATTCAACACATTCAGGGAACTGTATCATACATACCTAACAACAAATTAATATCAAATAGTCTAGTTCATTTTAACTGACCCTTCCATTTCCATTTTTGTTTTAAATGTGAAGCAAAAGTTGTTGAAATAGAAGATAACAGTAGATACTTTACTTAGTAACTAAGATCATGCATGAATACGCTAGAAGCCAAAGGCACAAATGAAAGTCAAGAAGACAGCTTTCAATCTTATCATCTGAACGTACAGTGAGTGAATAAGAAGTTGGGCTCATCATCTCCAACTCTCTCTCCATTGGACAGAACTGCTGATAGAGCGGACAGCTGCGGTCCCAAAGTACCGCTGGCTTCAGGACGTAGCCACAGCCACCATTAGCCTCAAATAAAGCTGTGTTCAACTGCATTGGCAGATCTGAGGAGAAAAAAAGAAGGGACAGGACAAGGCATTCAGGTGATAATTATTGCATAGAATAACAAGGCAGTCAGAGACTGCAACATCCTGCAACTTACCCATACCTACTTTCAGGGTAGGTCAGGGTACCCTGAAAGTAGTACCTGATTAGTGCATAGACTAGTGCATATGGAGAAGGCCAGTGTGAGTAAGACCATAAATCAAACCTAGTGCATGGGTAGATCAAAACTCTAGCTTTGATCTAGGGTCTTACACTGGTCTTCTCCCTCGTCTTTCCATCTTATCCGGTTCCTGAGTATACAAAACTTGAAATTTGACCATGACCTACTTTTCTCAAGGTCAAGGTCATCATCTCACTTCCATCCCCTACGCCGGCCGACTAATAAGCTTTTTTTTTTCTCTTTCTATCTGCAATGGTTGCAGACATTTGGTGGATGAACGAACAAACGAACGAACAAAGAACACTGACAATTGCAATACATCACTGCTCTGAGGCAGGATGTAAAAAAAGATATGTACGACCAAATACCTCCATTCTATCCAGAATAGAGGGTAGATTCATCTTTCCTGTACATTACACCGTTTCCAATGAGTGACACAAACTGTCCTTACCATCAGTCTGATAGTTGAGCGCCACCAGCTGAATACCATGCAGCCAGAAAAGCAGGGGGTTTGGATTTGTTGAGTCGATCCTGGTGGCTGCTGGGTAAGTCCTGAGCAGCTGGCACACTGTGTGCTGAATAAGCTTTTGAGAGTAACGACGGCACAGGCGCTTAGCGGCATTCTCGTTGACGGAGGATATGTGGTAGCATTTGGGCGTGCGGATGATGGCGCTCAATGAGGTCGGGGCATTGAGGACAGGAGATGTCTGCTGCTCCTCCCAGCTCAGCCGCTCCGAGCCGCCTAGAGGGAGAAGAGATGTTCAAAGATCAGGCTTAATATGAAGGCAGTTGCCACTGTTAATTCAGACCCCAAATCAGGGGGTAAGCATTTTTATAAGTAAGTTATAATTTCGAATTTAGTGTATCCAGAAGTTTTCCAAGTCTATAATGAGGTATTAGGTACCTTGCAAACCTAATTTCCTTGATTACATTCAGGAAATGTCAACCAGAGTATGATGAGGAACATAAATTTTAAAAGTAAAACCTGTAATTGCATTAATGTTATGAATGAAGGCAATACTCAGCAATTCAAACAATTACCTTTTCCTGTTGTGGGACCTGTGCCAAATATGGACTTCCTGCTCTTACCCCGGTCCTTATTTCTGCCAGAGCCAGCTGGAGACAATGTGGACAGGCCTGGGATCCCACACATAACAAAAGGCAGACAGAAGAACTTGCTCAATAATGCAGCACAAAAGCAGTGGACACCACATAGTATACAAAATCCAGTAATCATTTTCTCTAAATCTTGCCACTTTCTACTGCTGTATAATGTAATAAGACAATTCATTATAATGAACTCACAAGAATAACTCCAGATTCATTCGTTTCACTGGGCTTAGTTTAAGTTCAGTGATTTTTGCATTATGTGCAGAACTGTTGCAGCAGTAGATATCCCAAGAATTTGAAACAAGGTAAATCCTCTCCAATCCTCTATTCAATGGCCATTTTCTCGATGATGAAAGTTTCTTAAGAAAATTTTGATGTATTCAAACAAAATGTAAAAGTAATGCTTTAAACATCAGGCATTCTGTCTGAATCAAGACACAATCCGTTTCTTCTAACTCAAGAATCAGGTCCCTGGAAACAGTCATCACATAAAATATTAAGTTTTAGAATTGCCAATGCCATGGAAGGAGAAGAGGACAGACACACAAAACATTTAAGGGAGGAAGGAGGAGGTTCATATTTGAAGGAGCAAAAAATAATTGAGACAAATGGCATTGAGGAATGAAGATAGATCCTAATAAAGAGAAAATAAGATAACTGGTATGAGAAAGCAGCAGAATCTAAACACCCTAACTGATAAGCAGAGAACATTGCCATGTATATAAATCATTCTTATTTTAACAATTTAAAATGTGGCATATTAGCTTGTAGCAAAATAGTCAACATTGGAAGAAAGTTGAAATGTGACTGTATATATGGACATGCAATGTCTCTTTATATATATATATCCCAAAAACATTTCCATAGACTGAAGTACATCACATTTCTGCTGCACTACTCTCAGAGTTCGACACAACGAAGTATCCTTCTTTCCCATGGGGAAGAAAAGCATTTGTGATCTTAGTGGGTGTTCTGTGTGGGAGAGGAAGAGTGTAACATTGGGATGTTCAATATCGTAAGATAAAAAAAACGTAAAAACACGGGAAAGGTTTGACCTCTTAAATATAATATGGGAGTCGATTAGATAAGAAAAAGATGGAAAGAAAGGGAGATAATTATAGAATATCAGAAGTAAAAGAAGAAAGGTCGGTTTTGATTGGGGATAAATTACATTGCGGTGGGAGAAAAAACTTTGCAAGAGAGGAAAATGTAAAGCAAGTAAAAATGGAAAGTGAATAAATAGAGGAAAAATAGTGAGTGTCAAAGAGAATGAAAGATAAAAATATTTTCTACCAGGGAATTTCACAGCCTGGCAGTAGATGATGAGGTCAGACAGCTCTTGGGCAATCTGCCGACTTTCCTTCTTGCTCTGAGGAAGATAAAACTCCTCGCCCAGCTCCATGTCAAACACCTAAATATGTAGGTAGACACAAGAAGAAAATTTTTTTTTACTTTAAGAAACTGTGATGCCCTATTACATCAGTGGCTGAATTTCGTACAGTAGCTACAGAAATATTTAATACCCCTGATACAAAAGTATCAAGGGTACTAAATATTTATTTTATTTTAATCCTATTTCTGTTGACATTTTTGTGAATCTTTGATGCATCCTGCCAGCAAAATATAAAATTAAAACAAACCCAAAATAAATTACTTATAAGTATTTGGCCTGAGTCCTGCTAAAATACCCACTGGCACAGAATAATTACGAATAGGCTTCTTCTTCTTCTGCATTTTAAACAAGGCAGTCAGAGACTGCAACATCCCGCAACACCCCAGAATTCAACATTTTACCCTGACCTACACATTTTTGTGCCTCTGGCTTCCTGAAAATGTTGCATTTTGTTTTGTGATTATATCTCATCAAGTTTCAGAGATTTAAGTACCTAAAAAGGTATACAGTGCGCCGTCGTTCCTCGAGGTTGATGCATTTCAGGAACCAAATTCACACGCAAATTCCGCGATAAAGCGACAAACTATTTATCTTACTATTTACGGTAATTTAAACATTTATGAACCCTCCCCATACTGATATTAAACCACCTTCTATCTGTATTACCTTTTCCCACACTCTTATCAACTGTTTAAAGCACTTTTTTGTCTCACAAAAGTCCGAGACTCACAGAACGTAGCGCACTTCCGGATGCTGGCAGAATGCGTGTACGATAAGTACAAAAGTTGAAATTTGACCTTGACTGAGTTTTCTCTCTCTCTTTGCCGCCCGAGTTATGTGCTTTTTCTTTCATCTTTCTATCTGCAACGGTTGTGAAATTATTTGGTGGACGAACGGACGGACAGACGAACACACAAACACTGACAATTACAATACATCACTGCTTTGCGGGATGTAATCACACAATTTTGATTGAGTAGCAGTCACATCAGTTTAATTCTTTCCTACTAATTTCCTACTTTTCCTTTGCTCTGTGTGGTGCTGTCAGACTTCTTCATCCTCTTAGGTATTTCATCTACAGGTTGCTCTTCTTTGTCAGCTGAGCTCTTCCCCTCTGGTTTGTCATCCAGGATGTTATCTAAAGGGAAAATACAGAGAATTAAGACAGCTACAAATGCTAAATGGTAACAGAATAAAAAGAAGACAAGTTAAGAGTCAAACGCAATATTTCTGCACTATACACAAACTAGTGAGAAGATGCCTGAGGAGTGGAGGAGAAGTGTGCTGGTGCCCATTTTTAAGAACAAGGGAGATGTGCAGAGTTGTGGCAACTACAGAGGAATAAAGCTGATGAGCCATACAATGAAGTTATGGGAAAGAGTAGTGGAAGCTAGACTAAGGGCAGAAGTGAGCATTTGTGAGCAGCAGTATGGTTTCATGCCAAAAAAGAGTACTACAGATGCAGTATTTGCTTTGAGGATGTTGATAGAGAAGTACAGAGAAGGCCAGACGGAGCTGCATTGTGTTTTTGTAGATCTGGAGAAAGCTTATGACAGGGTGCCCAGAGAGGAACTGTGGTATTGTATGAGGAAGTCTGGAGTGGCAGAGAAGTATGTTAGAACGGTGCAGGACATGTATGAGGACTGTAAGACAGTGGTGAGGTGTGCTGTAGGTGTGACAGAGGAGTTCAAGGTGGAGGTGGGACTGCATCAGGGATCAGCTCTGAGCCCCTTCTTGTTCGCTATGGTGATGGACAGGCTGACAGACGAGGTTAGACAGGAATCTCCATGGACTATGATGTTTGCAGATGACATTGTGATCTGCAGTGAGAGTAGGGACGAGGTGGAGGAGAAGTTAGAGAGGTGGAGGTTTGTCCTGGAAAGGAGAGGGATGAAGGTTAGCCGCAGTAAGACAGAGTACATGTGTGTGAATGAGAGGGACCAAAGTGGAAGAGTGAGGTTACAGGGAGAAGAGATCAAGAAGGTGGAGGATTTTAAGTACTTAGGGTCAACAGTCCAGAGCAAGTGTGGAAGAGTGTGGAGAGTGTGGAAAAGAGGTGAAGAAACGTGTCCAGGCAGGATGGAACGGGTGGAGGAAAGTGTCAGGTGTGATGTGTGACAGAAGAGTTTCAGCTGAAATGAAAGGAAAGGTGTACAAAACTGTGGTGAGACCAGCGATGTTGTTCGGTCTAGAGACAGTGTCACTGAGGAAAAGACAGGAGGCAGAGCTGGAGGTAGCAGAGATGAAGATGCTGAGGTTCTCTTTGGGAGTGACCAGGAAGGATAGGATCAGGAATGAGTACATCAGAGGGACAGCACATGTTAGAGGTTTTGGAGATAAAGTCAGAGAGGCCAGACTGAGATGGTTTGGACATGTCCAGAGGAGAGATAGTGAATATATTGGTAGAAGGATGCTGAGTTTTGAACTACCAGGCAGGAGGCCTAGAGGAAGACCAAAGAGGAGGTTTATGGATGTAGTGAAAGAGGACATGAAGGTAGTTGGTGTGAGAGAAGAGGATGCAGAAGACAGGGTTAGATGGAGGACACTGATTCGCTGTGGCGACCCCTGAAGGGAAAAGCCGAAAGGAAAAGAAGAAGACACAAACTGCAAACCCAATACCACAGTGCTGAGAAGACTGCAAGAAGATTGCAACAAGCTGATCAAATAAGCACACACCTGAAAATACCTCTTTTAGGCTTATTTCATCATGATACTGCCTTCATGAAAGTAATACCTGTCCACCATTTTCAATTCAAAATTTACATAAGCTCAGCATCATAGCAGTCATTTGATCCTCGAAGAAATAATCTGGTATGAAAATGTGCTATGGAGCAGGTGTGAACATTTCTGTCTTGTCTTCAATCACAAGACAGGATAGAAATAAATCATTCAATATCTAAAAGTCTTGCTTCTTGTAAAACCAAAATTCTGTTTAGTATTTTATGAGTGGAATTGGGTTACTTTAGTCAGACCCATTAGAGATGTAGCATTTTATCCATAAGAACAGTGTTTGGATTGGTTGAGCATTTTGAAGCAAAGTATGTGAGGAAAATAACCACAAAGGGGAAAGAAATGGTTATCTTATACCCCCAAATACTTGAATATCCCATAATCATTTTCCAAAGCCAAACATCCACAAAGTTCCCCCCACCCCATCATTGACATTCAAAGCAAAGTCTATCAACTGTAAACAGCAGCAGCAGTAGAAAGTTCTCCCTCTGATCCCATCCCTCCTTCACATTCATCTCAACCAAAAACACAGAAAGAGATACTTCAGCTTGTAAATGTAGGAGGGTTTTATCAGAGAGAAATTGCTTTGGAATCTCTTCATTTGAAGAGTTTGGTAACAGAGCTAACCCCTAAATGTCATACTGTAAACAGTAGCCAGAGGAGTGAGCTGGATCAGACTGACAGTAGAGAGTTCCTCTTAATCAAGGGATGGTGGCAACTTGGCAGTTTAAATGAATATTAAAACTAAACTTGAGAAAAGCTTTTTGAAAGGTCTGCAACCAGGATTTAGGAAGCAGCAGTGCTGGGACTGGGACTGGGACAGGGTAGTTTCCCCTGGACTGCTGTTAAGTACGGGGGCAGTGTAGGGCCTGAGAAACCAGATGGCTTTGTTTTGTTTCCCTGATGAGTCTGCCCAGCCACTGGCGAGGTCACAGAAAAATACAGTACAACGGGAAGAAGGAGGGAGGTGATGTGTTTGTGGGAGAAAGAGGGATCACACAGAGAGGCCTATCTTTGAAGGACAGTCAATCTAGAGGTAGATGAGAGCGCCGTCTGCATTTACAAAGCAAAGATTTGTAAAACTGGAAGATTTTTAAATACTGTTTCAGATAAATACTCAAACATGATGCAACAAACAAGAAAACAAAGCAAACATAAAGACACAATTGCAACGCATAAATTACATTCTAAAATTATATTCAGTATACTAAAAACGTGTTACGAGTGACACGATTTTATTTACTTTTAATATAAGAAATTTAGATGATGGGTACCCAGAGTCCATTTTATTTGAGGATCGCACAGTAGAAACAGCTGGCGCAAGCTGGAAATTAAGGACGTCTGTCATATTATTTTAATTACATAATGGTGATGAAAGAAGTGTACATCATAACAAACACTCCTGCTGTTGCAAACCACCCACTGTTAGAAATTCAGTAACAATAAACACGCTCTGTTGGCCCGTGTTGGAACTCTGAAACCGTTATAAATCTTGGGAGTGTAGCTGCTGTGCCGTTGTTGCTTCATGTGCCAACAACAAACACATATTGAAGTAACTAAAGTAGAGAGTGAAGGAGGTCTCCCATCTCAAAGGTCATTTGTTCAAGATACTTGTCAGAACATTATTAATATCTTAAAACAACACAACTCCAAGAATATATTTTACAATCAAAAACATCAGGCTGAATTATTCATGACGTTGCTACTGATACATGACAAATAGCAAAAGTTGAGCAGAGCATGACATCCACAAAATGCAGGTATGCAGCAGTTATGTGGGTAAAACAGGAATTAGTCTACAGCAGTGATGCAGATCACTAGTGCACCTCTACGTACAAGTGCCTTCATTGTGATTTTTCTACAGTGGTTGAAAAAAACAAAAGCAAATTAGCAAAACAGACTCAGAATTTGCCATACAACTCAACTCAACAGAGAACACAATAAAGCAGTGTTTTACTTCACCATTTAAAGTTTCACATTATGATTTTTTTTTAATCAAAATGCATAAGTTGAAGACCAGCCACCACCGCAGAACAAGACAATGAAGACACTGGTAAATAGAGAGGAGCATCAGAGCCGCGCATTTACCTTCCAGGCCATACGAGGCAGTAGAGGCAGTGAGGACATCAGCTAAGTGAAAAACAGGCAAGATAAAACAGGAGAGGAACAGAGTGAGAACAGAGTGTCAACACAAAAAGATGCTTGGTTATTAAAGAAGGAAGTTAGAATAAAGGTGTGAACAAGAGTAGTTCTAGTGTTATGATTTAAGAGTGTAGTCTACGTGGCTTTTTAACCTGAACACTGAAATCTTGTAAGTGTTTTTTTTAGCCTTTTTTGAGTCTTCTTCTCCTTACCATCTGATAGAGACTCATAGTCATAATCATACTCGTCTTCTTCCTCCTCCTCTTCCTCATTGGTGTGATTGCTGGTTGAAGGGACTCCCGGTGAGCCGTTGCTAGCCTGGGCCTGCATGTGTGCAAGCTGGTGAGCCTGTAATCAAAATGAAGTTTTACAAAATGAATAAAAATATTAGAAGAATTAATGTTTCCAAGGATATACCTGTGATCAGCCAATCAGCTATAAATGTACAAGCTCTTATCTGCAGAGCTTATTATGCGGGCAATTTGAAACAAGTAAAAATTATTTATGTGTAACAGCGTCTCTACTCAACCTTTTGTTTAAGTATATCCACCGGTGCCTGGTGTGCTTTGAGCTTTTTGTTCTTCAGGAGTATCTTCCCCCTCAGCTGCAGCGGTGATGGTAGGAGTGGGTCATCGCTGAAATCGCTTTCAACGAGGAAACGCGTCACAAGACGTTCCCCGAACACCGTCTAATGAGCGAATATGACAAATATGACTGACAGGCATCAGGGGAAGAATGCTAATTTAAGTGGAAAAAGCCAAGGGAAATCAAAAGTACTTTTATCAACACAAAACACTGCAAATAAACAAGGCATTCTTGACATAAGCTAGCCTGAGGCACAGAGCTATCTGAACATGAAAGACTTCTCTTTATCAGGTCATGCAGGAGCCAGCCTCAAGGGAGGATAAGATGCTGGAAAGTTGTGTTAGATGAAAGTAAGATGATATTCAATCATGATGTGTCTGTTGTGCCCAGATAAGTCCAGATTTTAGAAAAAAAGGACATTAGCCTGAAGTTTAGAAAAGCAGGCCTGTGGGTGTATTTCTGGCAGCTGAAATGAACACATCAGCAAAGAAATTGTGTGAAAATGAATCATTTTGGGGTTTTTTTTGTAGAAACTGAAGGTGTTGGTGCTTGAAAGTCCTGAAGTATTAAATGCGATATTGGTGAAAAGCATATCCTCTGACACTTTGGTGTTCCTTCTAGACCAGTAGAAACAAAGCAAAAAAAAAAAAAGTCACATTTTGCAATTTCAGATGTAATTGCTGTGTACCTTGAAGATTTCAACCATCTTGCGTTGCTGTGGGAGGGAGCAGTGGTTCTCTATGGACAGGATGACGGGCATGTCTGAATTGACAAATGCAGACCGATTAACTGCTTCCACCACATCCTGGAGAATCATGGGAGAGATTAAATTTTAAGAAACAGCACCCCAAATTAAATCAAAGTCAATAAAACTTTATGAAATACAGTACGAATGAGATTTAATGAAAAAAGCCTGAGATGCAATGTCAAATAAAATACAGGTGTTTGAGGGATCTGATAGGTCCAACTCTGATTATCTTAAAAAAACACAAAAGAGAGTTTATGAAAGAAACTACGATCAGCTGATGTGTATTCTTAACATTCTCATTTGTTTGGTTTTCAGAACCAACATAATTTCTGAAGTGGAACATTGCTGTGAAAACATTGACATCATACAGAAATACAGTTGTGTTTGGTGATATGACTGAGTTATGCTCATTTGTGAGAAATTTATTCAAAGAGGCATGAGAGCAGAAAACACAGATTGCCAATGATTGATCACTTAAATGTGTTTCTAACCTTAAAGGGTATCTTAGTAGTGAGGGTGTGTCCATGATAAATAACTGGCA
Organism: Antennarius maculatus; assembly: GCA_013358685.1. Classification (NCBI taxonomy): domain Eukaryota; kingdom Metazoa; phylum Chordata; class Actinopteri; order Lophiiformes; family Antennariidae; genus Antennarius; species Antennarius maculatus. The sequence goes on along the minus strand of CM023626.1, from coordinate 11,771,837 downwards.
TGCCATCATCTCCATCCCAACAGTCCAACTCAACACTCCTGCAGCCTTGTAGCAGCACCTAGTGAATAATTACATGATAGTCAGTCAAAAACATTCAAAATAGATGCTAAAGGTCATTGATGTGGTCTCAAATGACTGAAGGCTCACATACTTGACTGTAAAGCTCGACTGAAGATTCTCCTTTAAGCTGATGTCCAGTAAGATAGGTGTTATGAGAAGACTCGATGTAGTAGTAGGATAGAGGATACTGCAGCTCCTCAGGGTTCATCTGGGATTCTTCAATACGAGAAGCAAAGTTATCCTTATCCATCAGGAACCTTGTCAGGAGAGCAAAATGGTAAGTAAACCAGATTTTTGTCAGTGTTATAGGGGAGAAAAACATAAGGAGAGTTCATCACAGCGGGTAATCCTGTTTCCTTTTTAAAAGTATGCAAATTTTGATATTCTTTTAACTGTACCTTGCAAAACCTTCAAACGACATCCATCCCATTTGTCTCATGGTTGATGAAGGCTCAAATTTCTTAAAGACAAAAGCAAGAAATAATTAATCACAGTTATTGACTAATAGTCGCCTCTACTTCCCTTTGTCTCAGACTTCCTCTGTCCTAATGCTATTCATTAATCTGGTGAATTTATAATCTATATGAGACAAATTTCCCCTCCTTTTCTCCACTTCAAGTGTCCTGCTTTCTTTCCAGGCTCTACCTGTATTATTGTGAGAATTTCATCGTAGCTCAGGTGCTCTCTTTGACAGTTGATGAGGAAGTCATTGAGCTGAGGGATAGCCAACCCCAAAACGCCCAACGATGCGTTTTCCACTCCTGTTCCATTGGTTACAATACTGGCTGCAGCAATTGCATCTGAGATCTGTTTCTGGTTGTCAGACATCTGCTGCCTTGTCCGTATAAATAGACCAAGATCAGAACCATTGCGGGTTAATAGGTCTGAAGGTAAAAGGAAGAGGAATAATGAATAAGAAAAGTAGGTTGCCTCAGTGTTTCTATATCTTATGCATGCACAGAAATACATAAATAATTGCAACAATTTCTTACCGAGGTCTGGCTGTAGCCCTGTTTCTTTGTCGTCTATCCTGAGGCTGGTGTAGAGAGGAGCAGACTCTGGACTTGAACGACTGCAGGGGACAGCAAATGTGTCAAACAGCTCTTTTAGGTCCTTCCTGCTTCGAATGCTGAGGAGGAAGTGACACATAACCAAATTTGGTCACAAGCAGCTCAATTTACAATGAATTTCCAACAACTTCAACAAACCATAGATGTGTAAAATATTTATGTTAAGTCAATAGACAATAAACAACATTTTTCATGTTATAAAATTTTGGCCAGATAAAAAAAATTACATTTGGAGATTTGATTTCACAAATATATACAATTGCTAAAGACTCAGAATAACTGATTTTTAGATGGCTACATAACATACATCTCTTGAAAACTAAGCAGACTTTCTGAGAGTCTGATCTGCTGAATTCCCATACCATCATCATCTCTTAAAAACTAATTGCGGAACTGAAGAGGAAAATCAGATGAAAGGAAACACCCCAATCTGAAAAATGTAGGAGGACTGCTATGAAAATAAGCAAAACTAAAATAGTTTCCTTTCATTTGAAAGGGAAAATTTGACCAAAGCTGAATATAACAAAGACAGGGACACTTTAGAAAACACGATAACCTTGAATGCCTTTGTTGAATTGATAAAACACACCATTATATAATAAGAGCTGAACAATTGTACAAACATGTACAATTTACATCTTGCTTCAACCTATTATTCAATGCTGGATGATTACGTGTACCTAGAAAAATGTGTTCCTAGATTTAGTTGGAAAAGATAAAACAGAATAAACATACATATTTATGTAAAGTGAATCTCTGCTCTTAGGAAACTATGTTGTTGTGAATTGAAATTGTCAAAACAATGTATGTAATGGAATAATTTTTGGCATCTACCTGAATGACTTGAAGAGCTCAACAAACTCGATGAAACTCATCGTGCTGTCAGAAATGATGAGATTCTGGAAGCCTTTGAAACAGCCTTTACCTCGACCATGCCACGACCTGCTGCTCCATGCCCTGCAACACACAATGAAGAATATTACAACTGGAAAAAAAAATGGGGAATATTCCAGAGTTCAAACTTTCCATAACAGTTGCAACCATACCCTGTATGTGCTTTGGCTGTTCCTGAGAGGGTTGGAGAGGTTTGTGAACGGGACTGGTTGGATCCCGCCATGCTGGAGGAAGAAGAGGAGGAGGAAGAAGAGGCTAACAGTCCAGGGCTTTTACTGGATGAGAAGGAGAACGGCCCAGGGAAGCCATCATCTGTGGAGGAAAAGAGAACTAAATGTAAATTACTGAATCTCATGAAAAGCTAGGCAAAGCTCCATTAATAGCTCCGTTAATGTCACCTGGATCTTCTAAGTCTATGTTATCAGACTCTGGTCCGTTTCTATAAAATCCCTCCTTACAACTCCTTGTTTTTCTGGAAGCCATCTCATCATCTGTGGCATCACCACTGTCCCCCTGTATTGGGTGTAAAACCATGCTAAGTGAAAAACTACTCATCTGAATAGTCAATGACAACTGCAATGATGGGAAAGAGCGACAGAAACAAAGCTTCATACACTGACCCTGACAAGAACTTTCTTCATCTTCTTGGTCTTATCATTGATGCCTAGAGGACTGTTTTTCTGGCCAGCAGGTTTTTCCACTCCACTTGTACCCATGTTCCACCTCCGACCACCAAATAGTTCAATGGCATGGGCTAATGTAGGCCCTTCATACCTGCCATCCTCCTAATACATAAAAACACCCAGATACAGAGTGTTAAATGAACACTAGAAGCAAATACACAGGTTAACTCATCAAAGGTATTCTCAGCTAGAACAAATCCATTCTTTAAATAACACACAAATATGATGAAGAATGTGCTTAGAGTTTACCTGGTACAAACTGACATACTGCCTCCTCAGCCACTGCAATCGTTGGTCAGGAAATCTCTTCAACTTTCTAGTTGCATTCACCAACTCTGACAAACCCGTATGAAGCATTTGTGCAGTGTGGTTGGGGGCAACAAAGTGTAGGAGTCTATGGCACAGGACATTCGTGAAAAGATTAAGCGAACATTGCGTTTTCCTAATGTATTACCCTAGCAATGCAATGACAGTAAAATGGATTTCAAAGCAGGTGTTAATAGCACCAACCTGTTATCAGTGGTACTGAGACCATAGAGGAGGCTGAGACCATTCTCCTCTACGGTCATCTGACTCAGCTTATTTTGCAAACACACAGCATGAACGTCCACTGCCTGATGACCCAGGAACACAGCCTGCACATCCAAATGACCATGAGTACATGAGTATCATGAGTGCAATTTAACAATTTCAAATGCCACTCAAGCAGAAAGCTGCTTAATAATCCAACAATGTAACTCTAATGATCACATTTGAAATATCACAACTTTAATTTCTGGAATAAACACAAATTCAAATGAAAAAAAGGAAAAATTTTGTTATGGATGACAAAAAATATATTTTTGTTTTAAAACCAGATAAAAGGACAAAAGATGATTTTTTTTTCTATTTCAACGAACCTTCACGACACTCAGATCCAAAAGTCCCTCAGATAGTCCTGCCACTACAGTCTGTCCTAAACCCAGTGGTGGGTCCGAGGGGAAGGCCATTCCACGCTGAGGCTTACCTGCAAGAAACAAAAACAATTACTAAATGTTTAATAATTAGAAAAGAGGAAGTTTTTATGTCATGGATGCCTCATCTTCACTGATATGAAGAGTAATAATCGAGGAGGATACGAGGTTTGTCTTTTCGAAATATAAACATCGTAGATACCGATACATCTCTTGACAGATCCCACACTCCTTATAAATTGCCCTTACGATAAACACTGTTAAACTAATTTACTGCTGGAAAGTAATTATGCTCCCATACAGTAATAATTAATACATAGAAGTCTGCATAATGTAAATGGCTGTTAAATGATTGTAAAGAAAAAAAGTTTGTAATTACATGGAATGTGAAGTAGTTACAGTATATTCATGCCTTTTAATCTGCGTTATCATTTGACATATTGTCATAATGTACCCCAAGTGAGTGTTGTGTTGTCAGGTTGCAGTTGCAACAGACAGCGAGCTGTCAGGTGACTGTCCTGGTCATAGTGGATGACTGTAGCCCCTTGCAGCAGAAACTGGTGAATGTCTGGTTGTAGTGAATAGACATACCTGGAAAAGAAAAGTACAGATACCGTCTCATGTTGTTGAGGCACTGATACAAGTTTGTGCATAAGTGCGCAGGTTTCCTACCAGGGAATGAGTTCAGTGCCATGGCTGAAAGCTCTGTGCGTCTCCTCAGCCCCCTGAAACTCCACTTCTTTCACCACTAGCTCAGATGACAAGTCACTCTCTGAATCTGATAAGTCCCCTACCATGAATCTGAAGATGGAGTTAGTCAAGAAAAACCATAAATTAAGATTCAACTTACTTCCTTCTGCTGCTATATTTATTTTCCACCGCTCAAGTAATTTTATTTTTAAAAAATGCATTGCAGTCTAGTAAAACAGTATAGACAGTTAAGATGATCAGCACATAAATACGCTCCAGACCAGTGAATCTACTGAAGGAACAAACTTGTATCATGCATGTATGTTCCTTGATTACTAAAAAAAATAGAACAAAACTCTGCTCAGTCAGCAACCATACAGAGATTAATGTTCAGCCTCTTGTATCCACTTACAAGACATGGTTTGTTTCTGTTGCACTCCTAAATGAATGTGAACTAGAAAGGAAGAGAAGGACAAAGAAGACAGACCGGAATGAAGCAAATAAAGAACAAATAAAGTGGTTCCTGGATAAAGGCAAAGGAAAAAGAAAAATAGCACAAAGAATCTGGTAGGAATGTTTACAAGAACAGGAAAAGTAGCTTAAATGTCTTCTCAATATTTATCTGCGTCTAATCTAAGCCACAAAGAAATAGAGATATTATCCTGGGCTCTAACAGGATGACTCAGTCAGAAAAACTGTCTAGAAACACAGAGAAAACAATCCAGGATTCCTTAACACAAACATGCTTCAAATGAAATAAATTTTCTGTTGCTTATGCTGTTAATATGTTTCTCCCCAGTGTGCTGAAAAGTACCAGAGCTCTATTCCTTCCTGCCCTGACAGGAAACTGACCTGTTATCTGTGTTCTCTGTGACACAGGAGTTTATGTGAGCATCACCTCATATCAATAACAATCTGAAAATGTATTTCTTCACAAACCCATTATCTTCTCCACTGTTTATGAAGGACAGTAAACCGGTCTGTATGACTTTGGCAAACATCCAGAACTCACTACCTCGGTGTCTGTGAACCAGTGATGACTAACAGGAATTGTGCTTTCATTATGAAGTGAGAAACCAGTAGTACCACTCATTTGTGCATGGTTGTATTCAACGTTCTTATACATGTGTGCATGACATAGTCACTTTTTATCACTTTTCTATGAGTCATTGTCTGTTATTGCATAGAGGGATAAAGAGGTCCTTTCTGAAAAATTATACTGGGCTTGAAGGACCTCAATATTACACATCACTGGATTGTGATAAAATAATGTATTTCCTAATGTATTTTATATGGATATATAAATTAAGGCAGGTTATTTCTTTATGGTAAATTTCAGTGAAAGGTTTATTTATGATGTTAAAGACTGTAAAACCAGTCATATCACAGTTATATTTTGATATGTGATCCTCTAAGGTGATTATAATTGAAACAACATGAAAATAAGTAGGAACAGAAAAAGGTACTGACTGATTGCGACAGCGTTCCCTAAAGGAGTTGGTTCTAGTTGCAGGGGATGGGCCAGTAGAAGAGGGACTGGTGGACACCTCATCGGGATCTTCTACCTCCAAGCTACGATTACAAGATCTGAGGAGCAAAAGAAAGCGCCAGGAAGGTCAAAACAAAACAAGGAGTACGAATACGGAAGAACTGTGGCAGACACATGAAACATAAAATATGTTGAAGGATTTACCTGATAATCTGAAGGATGTTGCTGACAGTAGCTTCTTTCTCTGGAACATGTAGACCATCAGGACCAGAACGCAACATAAAATTGTGCTGGCCACTGTAGTCAGACACAAACTAGAGAGAGGATATATACAAGTTGGATGAACTTTACTAACATCTTTTTTACTTCAAGGGACATTACTGGTTGCGCATGCATGGTTGCGCATTGTGCTTGCTGCTGTTAAAAGTACCTCTATTGAGTCTTCTGAATTATCCAACGTCGATTTGAGGCTCATGATGCTTGCTGTCCCATCCAACGCATCACTGAGCTCTTTCAAAAAGACTCCACAGAAAGGCACCACCTAATACAGTTATGTGGCGACAAGACAGATATTACAAAAAAAAAACCCAAAACATCCTAGTGCTGACATTAATAAAGAAATTATGTGAACTGTTAAGAACTAAAAAACAAACAAAAGCTGACTCAAAGTATCAAATATCAAAGAGTCAAATTCATCCATTCCCAAACGTCATCCACATAAACAATACCCTACCTTGCATCCTGGTATATTGAGAGCTCTAGTCACAACTTTCTTGTACTCAGAAGATGATTCATGTTGAGCCATGGCATCCTTTAGGCTCCTCATGGTCTCGATGTCTGACTGGTCCATAAACTGCCACATCTTTAGTACCTTGCGGGATCTACAGGATTAAAAAAAATAATAAACCATGTGCATGCTTCTGTATAGTATGAGACTATGAATTGTGTCTGTGTTTTCCAAACCTGAGTCCAGCCAGAAACTCCATGACACCATTATAATTTCCCATGTTCCAACAGCATTTAGCGACATGGACCAGGTAGGAGAAAACCTCTCTCTTCTCCTCCATGGATCCTGCAGTCAGTATCAGCCACGTTACCCAGGAACTCACCTGTTGATACAGTTTTACAGTCATTCTAATATATTGACGTCAAATCTTCTTCTTTTCCTTTCGACTTTTCCCTTCAGGGGTCGCCACAGCGAATCAATTGCCTCCATCTAACCCTGTCCTTTGCATCCTCTTCTCTCACACCAACTACCTTCATGTCCTCTTTCACTACATCCATAAACCTCCTCTTTGGTCTTCCTCTAGGCCTCCTGCCTGGCAGTTCAAAACTCAGCATCCTTCTACCAATATATTCACTATCTCTCCTCTGGACATGTCCAAACCATCTCAGTCTGGCCTCTCTGACTTTATCTCCAAAACCTCTAACATGTGCTGTCCCTCTGATGTACTCATTCCTGATCCTATCCTTCCTGGTCACTCCCAAAGAGAACCTCAGCATCTTCATCTCTGTTACCTCCAGCTCTGCCTCCTGTCTTTTCCTCAGTGACACTGTCTCTAGACCAAACAACATCGCTGGTCTCACCACAGTTTTGTACACCTATATATATATATTGACGTCAAATATGACATATAAATACTTGAAGGCCTGGATTTCCTTCAAAACTCTACTCTGTTAATCTGAGGGAATAGTGAAATACAGTTAGCTGACACTTATTGTGTGTAGTCTTAGTTTTGTTCATGTCATCTCTTTAAAATTCTAGTACGGCAAACAGCGTCTAAATTGGCGACATACGCAGAAGGCCACGCCAGCTGGTCAAACACATACACATACATACACACAAACACACACACATGAGAAAGAATGCAATCAGATATCTTTCAACTGCGCATTGCCTCTGCACTGATCTCAATCTCATAGACACACCCACACATACACTTTGACTAGACATACACAGAAAATACAGGAAAAGATTGGATTCCAGTGTGGCTGAGTTTTGCTCTTTAATATCTATGTGTTACAGCCACATGAACATAGTCACACTCATAAAACCACAGACAGACAGACAGACAGACAGACAGACAGACAGACAGACACACACACACACACATACGCGCACGCACACACACACACACACACACACACACACACACACACACACACACACACAGACACAGACACACACAAACAAACTCCCTAATCCCCTTGCAGGTGGTGAAGTATCCCCCTGGCCCTGAGATCTGTGACTAGGTTATGTAAGGATCTGTAAAGCCCACCACAGACTGACTGCACAGGAACTAAATAAAGCCACACACACACACACACACACACACACACACACACACACACACACACACACACACACACACACACACACACACACACACACACACACACACACACACACACACACACACACACACACAGAAACACATCATGTAACAAAATACCCAGTTCCCCCGAATGCAAAGTCTAAGAATACAGACACATACCAACCACCTCTACATACTACAGCCATCAAACTTTAAGTAATCCCATGATGATTTTCTAACATGCATGAATTGGGATTGAAAAATCCTTCCAAGACAGCCGTCTTTGGTCAAATGTCTAAAAATTTGACAATAGTACCTAACATGCAAGATTTTAGATGGGTGGAGGAAACCCACATAGACACAGTGAGCACATACCTATTCCACACTCTTCTTCTCCTTTCGGCTTTTCATAAACATCTATAGCATTTGACATAAAAAGCTGGTTGTCATGATTCCAACTGGCTCCAACAGTTTTATGGTTTGTTAAGTCTCACATTTCTCTCTTAACATGAGTGCAGACACACTAGTGATGATGCATGCAAGATATGATAAAAGCACTACAGTTGAAAAGGTTACTGTGAAAATGTAATCCGTTCAAGACAGTTCAGTCTCTCCTCTGAACTGATTGACGTTATGTCTATAAAATCCCATAAAAGTATGGAATGGACTCATCCAGAAACCAATCTCAGTTGCTGGTCTTTAGACCATTTCATGTGCCCTATTTCCCTATTTATCACTAAATCTTCAAATATAAAACCTCCAGAGCAGTCACTAAACAGAGCTTATCTACCTGTAAAGCAACAGCCTGCAGCCTTTGTTTTTGCACCTACTATGGAGAAGTATCCTGAGTTCCACTTGTTGCATCATTTCATCTGTTGCTCCATCTCACTTACTATACTGAGGTCTCAGTGTTTTAGTATCATTGACAGCACAAATGGGATTCAACTGCATGTCAATTAAAAAAACAAATCTATTATTGGGGATTCCACAAAATCTAGTGGTTACACTAGACTAGACGTACATCATATGACCACATCCCAGTTTTACTCTAGCGAGAGCCCTTTTGTTTCATGTCACGGCCGTCCTCGTACTATCAAAGGGGTAAAAATGAGCTTGTCATAGAAACTATTGAATTACAAACAACCCTGTTGGCCAAGTCTCTTATCTGTTGCTCGCCTGCTTGGAACAGGATGTGTCCATCTAGGACGACAATAAGTATCGGTTTACTTCAGAGACAGTCTGCAAAGTGTCGTTTTTATCCATCTAGACAAAAAGATATGGCCCTTCTGACATGCCATATCACAATATATAATCAATCATATCTCATATGTAAGAGGAATTATTGACAGGATATGAAAAGATTGGACATAGTGTGTGTTTGTGTGTTTGAGGACAGCAAAAAAGCACAGAGTAGCAATCAGGCCTGGCAGGAAAAGGTTTCCTAAAACAAACCTTTCCTCACATGCATGGAATAGGTGTTATCAATGGCACCTTGAAAACATTTTACACCCACATACACACAAACATGCTGAACTGGAATGACACACATGCTGATCCCCCTTTGATGTTTGCGTGTCTGTCAGTCCGTCTCCATCTGTGCATGTGTTATTAGTTGAAATACGAGGATCCCTTTCTCCTTGATACATGAATTATATAACCGAGGGCCCGTGCGCACGTACCAGACCGGTCCTGTCGAAGCCAAACAGTCCGGACAGACAAAGGAGCTACCCTTACCCTGCCTCCAAAGTTTCTCTTTCTGCACTATCCTCTTATCTTTCACTCCCATACATGGCTTGAAAATGAAGAGAATTGAAACCATTTGATTCTTTAGGGAAAAAAATTAAACTTACAAAACTGGTGTCGGGGGAAAAAGAAAAAAAGTCAGACTCTAAAACTAATAATGTATCTCAAAACTGTGGATTGTTCAGTGCAGTGCTGTCAAGTATTAAGCATTGAAAGAGGACATGAAAATGACCATCTCACAATTGTACAGCTCCATGCAACAGCTAACACCACATTTATCCTGATGTTTATCCTGACGTTCCTGACATTCAACCTACTACTCAATATCAAACTACAAAATGTACATCCAAGGTCATAGATGCCTGTGGAAAATACAGACTGAAGGGTACAAAAATTCCCACAAGACTAAATTTTACTATACAGATTTTGTCTGCAGCTGATTTTTTTGTTCACCATGAGTTCATATGTTCTGAATGAATAGAAATCATTAACAGCTGAAAATTTTATGAGTCAGAGGTAGATATTTGCCCTTACGTTGCCCTCAGTCACCGAGGGAAATTCAAAACACTCTGTGATTTAGAGACAACACAAGCTAGACCCAGTAAAGCAGCAACATCTCATACTCAACATTTCATCTCTCTTTGAGAGTGTTATGATTTAAAACCACTTTAAGGTTTCATTTGGGTCTTCCCAGGGAGGTTTGCTCATGTCATTTTATTCCACCATGCCCATATATGGCTACAATGCATGTTTGGAGGACTTTTTACATGTGTGTCTCTCCTCGCACTAATTTAAATGAAATCCAGCTGATTTAAAAGGCATGCAACTTAAAGCTGACATCATTCAGTCTCTGCTTCTTTTGCAATCCTTTTGTCAGCTGTACAATGTTGTGATTGTTTATTCTTGAAGTCACTCACCAGAAAGGACCCATGGGAAGAGTAGCCAATATATACAGTACCACTTTCAGTGTGTAATTATGTACACACTGTGTGTGCTTCGGTCATGAGTTGATAACTTGGCAGGAGTCTTAAGTCAAATACAGCAAGGCAAGCCCAGTTAAAGGAAAACACAATTACTGTTCTGCTCTGAGTTTATACCTTTCAAATAAATGTCTCCAATGATGTCATTAGGGAGAGGCCATCTAAGGGCACAATCAGGAGGTACTGTTTTAGAAATGTTTTTTACAGTACACTTACTAAGTTCTCTCTGTCAACATAAATAACCTCTCAATAAGGACTTGTTCAAAAGGCATTTAGGAGTCACACCATTAAATGCTTCCAAGTAGTCTGCTGATTGGTATCACTGGTTCTCTCAAGTGAGTTCATCCAGATAAAAAACAGGTAGTAAAAGCTGAGCTGGAGAGATAAAGGCTGTCACTTTAATAAATCACTGCTATTAAAGCGACATTATGAGCTCTTCTGGCATGAATACAAAGATTTAGGATTATTGATTATCCACTGATTTTGGTTAGCGTAGATCTCTGTGTGAATTACTACATTTCCTCATGGACAGAAGACAAAGATAATTCAACCCACAATTAGAAAATTAGATACCGCATGAGAGCAATTGATGTTTTTCAGTGACTTTTGGGACATTAATTGAATCAGTGTTTTATACTTTAATAGTCTGGACTTCACAAATGTCTAAACATTAAACAAAAAGATATTGTTGACATCTTACAGATCGATAAATCAAGAAAAAAATCGTAAAATGAATCATAACAAAAACAACGAATTTAGTTTGAAGATATTACACAACTTTATCTTGAAGTGCTATAGGTAATGTTATATAACACATTAATAAATAAATGAATAAACACACACATGCATTTTGGATAAGTAGGCTTCTAACCTCATTGAATCGTGCCACTAGGTCCTCCACAGCGTTACTCTGCTGAGCACTTTGGGAAGGCATGGCAGGTACCGATAGTGAAGCCTTGAGGTTTGGATGTCGTTTGGTTTGACACTCAGGACTGCCCAGGTCTCGAGTGAGGAAACAGAGGTAATCCAATGGAAAGACCTATAAATGATGAGGCCCTGTGAGCTTGGAAATTAATTAACTTGACAAAAGCTTGCAATAAATGTGTATATATTGTATAGTGAATGCATTTTGTTTCAAGTTTCACAGGAGCTGCTACTTTCAATAAACTGTCAACACTAACATCTCATCTGTCGACAGCAGCAAGATATTGTGTGTTACTGCTGGTGATGGTTTAAAACTTAAAAGGACATGAGTAAAATATCTTTAAGTCAGTAGGTTAAATTCGAAAATATTATAAGTTTTTTTAAGTATATTCTAAGCAGTAAATGATGAATTTACTTCAATTCATTTTCATGTAAGGTTAGGGCAGAACTTAAATTATATTGTAATGCATATCACAAAAGGCCACAAATTATTGCCACAGAAATCTGCAACTGCCAATTCCTTAGCATACTAACAAAATACCCTAAATTCTCATCATATTTTATGAGCCAATTATGTGTGTGCATGAGTGTGTGTGTTTAATTTCTCCTCACCCGTTGGTACAGCTGCTGTTCTTGCTCGGTAAGGATACATGCAATCTCCTCTGGGAACTGAACAAGGTGGCGCATCTCTACCAGCTCCTTACTGATCCCGCTGACGGTGGGAGGAAGAGAGCTGCTGCTGGTCATACTGCTCGCCAGTTGACGTTCTGAATCAACACATAAGGAGGAGCAAAATAGACAAAAAAAGAACAAAGCTGTGAATTGAATTCCTTAAAATGCTTTTCCACATGCCTCACATTTTCTAGGTGGATACAACAATCGAGAGGAAAAAGGAGAAGGTATCATGAATGCAAGGACACCAGAAGTTGTTACTAGAAAATAAAAGGCAAGATCAGAGACAGGAGGTATTCAAAATGAAATATTATCCTTTCATTTCACAAAAACTTTTAAGCCTAAATGAAATGTGTGTCTCTTTTTAAGGATTAGCCTGAATATTTCATATCTTCTGAACATCAGTCGCTGCATACCATCTTTTTTCTACCCTCAACTAACCAAGAGAAGCCTGTGACGCTTCATCCTCTTCAAGTAAATAGCACTGATCAGCTGCCAGCTCCTGTGTTTGGATATCAGTCAGGTCCATTAGTCTGTGTACACACACGCACAAAACCATTTCATCTTTGCTAACAAAAGACTAATGGACAGTTTCTACACTGGTACTGGAGGTGCCAGGTAGACATACTGTACATTGTCAGGATGAATGCCAAGTAAACTAATACTCTTTCCACTGAAGGAGCTTTCCAAGGAAACCTCTGAGGGACTCCTTGATGAGTAATACCTGCAGTCTGGACACAGAAGCTAAGAAATCCTACTTTGATCACCGAAATGTAAACTCTGTTTCTCTAAAATATAAGTTTTTAAGGTAATAGGTAAATGGTGCTAAATGCTCAAAAACAAAACATTGCACTGCTCACTAACGCTATATGGCATTTTAAACATAGCATCATTTTGACAGAAAACACAATGAAGCACCACAACAGAAAGGCAATGAATATCACATAGACTGATCATCAGGTCAATGTGCATTGCCATACACCAAAACTTGCCTTATACATTATATAAACCAAAGACACAAAAAATATAGTATGTACGTGAGAGAGTATGTGCAGATTTACACTGAAAGGTTATGCTTGGCAACCCTTGAGATGTGCAACAGGTAACTATACCAACCACTGAAACTGGTCTGTAAAAAAGGGTTATTTTTATTTGTAGAGTTTGATTTGTGGATCCAGAACAGTTTTACAGATTCTGTAATGAATTCTCAGCGCACATGCATGTGTGCGTGTTTGGTAAGACAGGCTGAGCAAAAGAGACAGGAAATGAAGATGAAAAAAGAAAGGAAAATATTTTAAGAGAGAAAAGACTGAGGATTAAATTCTTCAAACAAATAAGAAAATAATACAAAATGGGGGAAAAGGCAAAGAAAACTGAAAGCAAAAGAGAGCTGGCAGGAGATGATACTGATATGTTAGAGAGGAAGAAAGCGACAAGCAGAATAAGTGGACATTTTATTTACATTATGCAGCAGGTGCTGGATATATATCACGGTTAAAGAGACATCTTAATCCAATAAATTCTTTAAATGTCCTAAAGAGAGATAGATTACAGTTTCTGAATAATGGTTGAGCAGTCAGTTCATAGCAAAACATTATCATAGTAATGTTTGCATACAAAAACAAGAATACAACTTGAAAATTGGAAAGACAGGAAATGTGTCCCAGAGAACCCAGTATCCTTAGTAAACTGAAAAAAAGTCATACCCCATAAGTAAATTAATTTCTCCAAGTCTACCCATTTACATGTTCTGATCTTCTGAAGTGGAAATGGAGACACTCTCCAATCAGTGATATGAATTTCATGACCATGCAAAGTTCTGAATCATTCATTTATTCACCCTTTAATTCACATATGTAGACAAAGCTTTCAGGCGGGAAACAAAAAGCGCTATAGAGAGGATTAAAAAAAGTCATCTAAAGGCAGATTAACACATGCACACACAAATTCACATCCCACCTCATATTTGCCCAAAATTATATTTAACATATATTTGACAAAGAAAATCTACATTTGGCAGATATACAAATGCTATGCATCCAATTTGTCTCCTCATCTTCTCATGGTTTTATATTGTGTGTGTGTGTGTATGTGTGTATCAAAGTGTTGAGAACGTAATTGGAATCAATGCATCAATATCAATGATTAAATTAGCTTCATCACATTTTCTTTATGATATCTTTGACTTCTGCCTGCAAAGCTTCATGCAAATTGTGTAGTATTCGGAATATTAGTAACAGAAAGAAACTGTGAGCTGTGGTAAATAAATCTTACATTTGAAGACTGTATGGAACATAAAATGTATTCTCAAGAACATGAATAATACATAATGATATGAATGCATTTCTACTGCAAGACCAAATGAACATAAACCACAATAACTCCCTGTGATACGTTTTTCATATGTGGGTTTACTCATCTGTGATGCATAATGAATACAAATAACCTGTGCTTGGATGTGTGTGAAATGAATGCGGTGGTGGAGGAAATTGGCCAGACATCCTTTTCAACTCTTTTTGTGGCATTTATTTTTTAAGGAATAACGTCAATAAGAGCGACAGGAAATACAGTATCATCTTTTTCTGTTACGTGGGAAAAAGCTTTAAAAAGAGTAAAGCAAAAAAAATATGCACATGATATAAACTTAAGACTTAAAGCAGTTATTTACACAAACATCTTTATTAAAGCTAAGAAAACCATCATTCTGGTAGGATTTTTTTATTATTACATATTCTTTTTAACAGCAACAGTAACTTGACTTTTGCTTGAGGCTTGTTTAGTATCTTATGAATTACACATGCATATAAACCAAAGTAGAGAAAACAATTGCTGCCATCTTTCTCTGCCAGCCATTATACAAGAACACTGTTCTCATGAGCACAATCTGACCTGTTGACAGCTCCCTCACTGGAGAACGCAGGAAACTAAAACAACTGCATTGCGAACTGCCAGAGTAAAACTGCTCTCGAAGGCATGCCCCTCAAACATGCAGCTATTAAGTAAATTGGAAGAGTACGGAGCATATTCACTATAATATATGTCGGCACACAAATCATAATAAGAAATCATAAATTAACACAGATGTAGTCAAATACAAAACAAGCACAGGGACTGAACGTTGATTTGTCTGCTGTCAGCAGAGTTATCACATGGAGTTTACATGAACACAAACAGACCCACAGACATGGATGAACCAATGCTCTTCTGACCTTTTCTGACCTACAATAAAAAACAGGTCAAAAATAAGAAAGCTGGGTTGATTACGCAAAAGTCTCCTGATTATGAAACCATACATTAAATCACTGTAAAGTATGACATAACTGAATTGAGTAAATTTAGATATTAATGTTTTTTTCAAGACATGTAAAATTGAATTGTGTCTTTACAGTGTTCCTTTCAAGTCAAACTATATGGAATGAGGGCTCAATCTGCAGGCTGTTAAAGGATGTTTGCATGGACCAACAAATCACAATGACCATGTCTCATTTTGTTTTCAACAGTAAGGTGTATTATCACTATCACCATAGTCTAAACATATCCATAGGCATGTGAGACATTTATTGTTGGGGTCAATTCAATGTGAAGTTGTTTAGACACTTTCTTACAGGCCAAGGGCATCAAGGGGGTCAAAGCACTAAGCAGTTGCTCATAAATGTTTCAGACTGCTGCATCAGTCATCACACAATAAAATCAAAAGTTTTCAGTTGAACTGCAATGCTCTCTGTAGTTTATAATGCATGCAGGACATAACAACGGGAAATGTTTTCTAAATGCACAAGTTTAGCTAGCAAAATTTAGCTTGCAAAACACAAAATGCAAAAATAAGGAAAGAATGAATAAATCACAAGGCATAAAAGAGGATGCTGATCTAGTTGACCATTACATTAAAAACATAGTGAAGTATTCCCTTATTTGGCAGCTAGTAATGTAGCAAAGGTATTAAAATGCGGAATTCAGCCATTAGACCGTACACGCACTGCCAAGATACACTGAAATTGGTAACTCGAATTGCACATTTAACAGACTTACTTTTACTAAGACCGTCATTTATAAAATATCTAACTTCACATTTTTTTCATTTTATTTTCATGAAATAAGAACGGATTTGAATTCAATATGAATCCCAAATCTGTACTTCACATTACAGAAAAAGTTAGCTGCTACCATAATTTAATTTACAGATAAGCACAGAAATAAATGGGCATCATCCTCCTTTTGAATAAAATAAGTCCTCTTGATATTCATATGACAACATCAAAGTGTGATACTGCAACAGACAACATACCCATTAACATGGAAATAAAGATGTCATTCAAGTAGCCTCAAAATACAAGCACACACGCATACACAAAATCTATTTCTATTACAAGTCGGTCATTGAAACAGCAGCAGCCAGACTGTGACTCACTTTTCTTCTACTCACTGATCAGCTTGAGGTTCAGTCTGTGAGAGAGCTTCATGTTTGACACAGCTCTGCCACTCTGCATCCACCCTGACTGCTCAGCTCAGTGGTGACCGAGGCTCACTTGTCTACACTTGAGTCCTACTCTCCTGCAGCTGTTCTCTATCTCTCTCTCCCCCCACTCCTCCTCCCCCCTTCTCTTTGGCCGTCTGCTCTATTTCGCTCACCTTCCTCCATTCCTTACTTGAACTACCGTGTCTTTGCCTACTGCCCTTTTTCCCGTCACCTGTCTTCTCTCCTTACTTATCAGCAAACAATCTTTGCTGCTTCTCTAAACTACATTCACTATTCCTCTTTTTCTTCCTGTCCGATGATCTTCCTGGATGATCATCAGACCTTAAGCATTTCTCAAAGACAAGAATCAGCGAACAATTTCTGCTTGCTAATTACTGACACACTCAGCAGTGATTTATGCTCCAACTATGTCTACAACTGTGCTTTTAAAGAACACACCAGCTTGACCTTACCCTTGTTGAACCCAGATGGCATTTGTTCAACCAGTATTTGTCTTTAGAGGTTTAAGTTTACCCTCAAAACAAGACATGTAAATAATCTGAATGCTTGCTGTGACACAGACAAATGTAAGTGAGCCTTTAAAAAAAACCTCAGATAAACATCTGATCTGCTTTCTGAACATGACAATCGAAGTGGCATGCAGAGAAGGTACACAAAAACATTCCACCTGCCATCATCTACAGCAGAAATAAGAATATATACCAACGCTGTCCAGATGATTATCCCGCTAAACATTACGAGATTTTGAAGTTTAGCATTGCTAGGACTAAACTAATTAAAAAAAAACAAACCCTCAGTGTCCATAGTACACAGCGGATGTCTGATGAAACATCCATGATTTTTGGGATGCTCAATTTGGATCCTTAATGAAATGTACTCTCCTGAACACCGCAGTTTACATTCAGGATGAAGGCAAAAAGAACAGAAGACAGGAAATGCACAGACAGAGAACGTTAAAGCTCATCTACAGATGACACAAAGATGACTCTAACCAGAGAGGAGTGGACCATTTGAATAGATAATGGTGGTCACACAATGTTTCTAGAACTTCATGTCCATTTCAAACCCAGTCAAACCAGCTACATTAGGAAGTATGCTAACAGCAAACCAGATTTAATAAGCTAGATGAGAAGAACATTTGTTATTGATGCAAACCGAAAGCTCATAAGGTTGTTCTGCTGAATTACAGAGGAGAGGAGTAACACAAAATTGCAGTGATTAAACTAACATTATTCACATTGAAATATGCAAATTTAAGTCAATCTCCAAGCTTCAAAATAATGGAGTTCATTTTATGAAATCTGAGATTTAACATTATGATCCATGTAATTTGAAAACTGTTAGCTTAAAATGATAACTGGATTAAAAATGGAAACTGATTTTTTCCTTTTACTTCAGCAAATTATCAAAGCTTTTTTAGAGGAACATTATCTCTGGGTACATATCTAGATTTCTTTTAAACTTCATGTTACAGGATTCACACAGGGGGTTATTTGTGTTTGAATGGCAAAGATCAGTGAAAGATTGGAAAGAGCTAATCTGACTACACAACGTGATTGCAGGTAAGTTATGCACAACAAGTGGATAGAAGTGGAACTATGTTAGGGAGACAGAGAAAGTTGGACAGGGAATCTCTCATGCTTAGTTTGAGTGGCTATGAAATCCTAGTCCTGCCAAGACTTCGAAGTTGCTATGTGTGTGCGTGTCTGGCTCTATTCTGTTTCCTGTAACACCCATCAGAACAGAGCACAGTGTCATGTTGAAGATATGTGCTGTGTGTGTGTGTGTTTGTGTAGGTGTGTGTGTGTGTACATGCTTCCAGATTTATTTCTGTCATTTAACATAAGAAATAGAAAAATAAAAACAAAAAAATTCATAGAAAGAGTCTCTCATTCTGTGTGTGTGTGTGTGTGTGTGTGTGTGTGTGTGTGTGTGTGTGTGTGTGTGTGTGTGTGTGTGAGCACGCACGCATGTGTGTGTGTACGCATGAGTCTCCCTGATCTTGCGAGAGACAGCCCGTCCCCTGGCCAACTGCCAGCGGGAATTAAAGTCAGCATCGTCTTACATTTAAGTCATATGTAGCATCATTGTAGGGAAGGTTGACTGTCAGTTACCAGCTGAGCGACTGACTGGCAACCCGACTGGTTGGATGATGAAGTCAGTGAGACAGTAAGACAGTCAAAGCAGTGAGTAAGAGTCAAAAAGGTGATAGCATATGCTTGACGACAATTTCTCTAGGCTTTATGTTAAGATTTTAATGTTTCTGAAGTTATGTCAAGGATACAGCTAGCTGCTTCCAGGTGCTTTAGGAAGAGTAAAATTCTGTCAATGCTTGTCATGTAAAAAGAGCCCAAATAAAACCAAATACCAAGCTGATCAGAGCATCTTCGTCTTGTGTGTCTCACAGAACTTCAGCATTGTGTGTGCAGAATGTGTTTCTAGATAGAGTGGAGAAAGAGAATGGATGTAACAAGAAAAAATCAAAGTCAAAGGGAAAGGGAAAGGACAACCGCTGGGATCAACTACAGACGCCCTCCTACTGACTCAAAACCCACTGTGGATGAGGACCCATGTGGGAAAAGAGCAGACAGGAAGAAGATGAGAGGGCCAGTCAACCACAGGGGAATAGTGAGAACGCTTTCTATTCAGATTCAAACAGATACAGGCTGTTTGCCAAAAGTCTCTGCGTCACTTGTCATTCAATTTATAGCGTCTTCATATTTTTACACTGTACGCGCTATAATGTCAATTGCATGGGTTTTACAAAATCAAAAAAACAAACACACATAATACAGTGTATCACCTACCCTTCAACACACCGTGGCTGCTGAGGCACTGGGGTGAAGGGTAAGGCAGACTGGAACGTGCACCAAGAGCGGCGGTGGCCTCCAGCAGGGCTCCGGTGAGCAGCGAACACACCGACGTCCTCCGGGCACAAGCTCGATAAAACCTGGAACAAAGTGAAATAAACTTAAATTTAAAAAAGCATGGTTAACCTGAGATTCTAATCTCAACATTTAAATAATATTGTAAGAATTTGTCTTTACTGTAAACAGAGAAAAAGAAGTAAAAATGAATTCCTCACTTTGAGAGAATTCATCAAATAAATACATTTTCAGGATGAGGACTGAAACTGTGAAAACCTTATCAATGTAGTCAAAGGCATTAGTATAGCTGCAACTTTGATGCTTCTTTTCATTAATTTCCTTTTAATGAATTAATGTATACATCTATAATTAGATCTACAAACGGAGTAAATTTCTAGTCTTTATTTTAACTCTAGCCTTAATTTGTTTTAATGATGAACTCTTTAACCTCTCAGTTCAATGCAATAGATAACAATTCCTAACATGTCAAATATCAGCGTTCTTACTTAATTTTATTTTAATTGATAAATATCTGCAGTATATATATTTTAAATACTGTATATGGTTAGTTATCATGAAAGGAGAGAAGACTAAGACAATGTTTTGCTGCAAACCTTGATGGATGAGGACGATGAGGGGGGTATGGGTTTAGACCAGGTCCCACTAGGCTGTGACTGACATTGTGTGATGACCAGTGGGATTCTTTTAGACACACACGTCCAGAACTCCAGAGCAAGAGTTTGTTGGCAGGATGAATCAGGTTGAGCTCTTCCCTCTTCTGAATATAGCTGGCAATCTATTGAAGAAGCCATTTACAAGTTCATAAAATGCTGTAGAAATGGAACGGATGTTAAATAAAAGTTCTAATTATATAAAGGAAGATGTCCACAGTTACAGTCGACCTCAAAAGCCAATCAAGCTTGCATCAAAATAATTCTTGTCATGAAAGAGTGATTGCTTTCCGTTATCATTTATGTCCAAAGCTATTAAAATCAATTCACTGGACTTTAAGAAAGTTCTTGAAGACGTTTTGTCTCTCATCCAAGAGACTTCTTCAGTTCTGAAGGTGGCTGATCTGTCCCATCTTATTAACACTGCGGGGTGTGATCAGTGCTATTCACTATTCACGACTGTCGTTGAAACCCGTCTGGCTCCTCAACGATTGTTGTTGGGGATGTCATAGATTTGGAAGTCATAGATTTGATTTGCATGTTTGATATGGTAAAAGTTTTACGTCGGATGCCCTTCCTGACACAACCCTCTGTATTTATCCAGGCTTGGGACCAGCACAATAAGACACTGGCTTGTGCCCTCTTGCAGCTACGTTGCCTTTCAGACTGTTATATAACCTTTTCAAATCAGAGGTCACTGTCATCAACGCCTCTGCTTTGGTCATTGCCAAGCAATTTCCTCTTAAGACTGCAGATATAAAGTATGAAAAAGAATAATTGGATGGGAAGAAGCACCACTGAGATGCATAACAGGAAGGAAGAGAGGTGAGAATGAGTATCTTGATAGAAAAGCATTAAACCAGCACAGATAAATTATTTTTGACCTTAAAGAACATTTTTCTCAATTTCACACTCTTCTTGGAACAACAACATTTATCCAAATGACTGACTTGTTCGTTTTCTTCAAGCGGACGTGCAGATAGGCCCCTCTGGCACAAATTTCAGACAAAAGCCATTAAGGAAACATTTTGTGGTACTGTAAATGGGCACTTTAGCTGGTGTAGATATTGTTAAATTGGACAAAATCAATACTGGTGACAGAGTGAAGGAAGAAAATAATACAAATTTAATAAGAAAATGCAACTGTGGTATAATCAAGTGACAGCACCCATTTGGCTGTGCTTCCTAAAAGTGCCGGGAAGAGTTTGGTAAAGGCCGATCCTTCCCAGAACATAATCCTCACATTAAGAATGGGGATTAAAAAAATGTTGGCTTTTGTACAAAATGCTGATTAGCATAACATGCGCACACACGCACGCACACACGCGCCCACGCGCTCAGTACATGGAGTGCAACTTGAGTGGGATGGGTTTCCTGCATGGGTTTTAGGCCATTGCCGTTGTCAGATCTGGGCCATCCCCAGGGAAAAAGAGACGTAGAAACCTGCACGTTAAATGAGTGAGAGAGTCGATGTGTGGGATAGGTAGAGAAAGAATGAGATGCAAAAAAAGCATAACGAACAGTGGATTGGACTGGATCAATCGTGCCTCCATGATTTACTCAACAATTATATAGGCAGTTTTCCAGGTAATTAAGACTGGAGATTTTGTTTTCCAGTAACTAACAAATATAAAATCCCAAAAACATTCACGGCAGAGAGCTATTAACATTGCTTTAATATCTAAGTGCCAAAGCATCAGAATTATCAATGAGAACTAAAAGCTGCAAACAGCCCTGAAAACAATATAGATCTGCCCTACACCGTTACACAATTATGCCTGTGTCAAAAACACAATATATCTTTGTGTTATTATTATGTGTCTGTTTCCCTACAATTTCTTCTGCTGGTATGGGATTCTTAAGCACTTCAGGATAACAGATAAAAGGAACGATAACACAATGTCGGCTTACTTTCATTAGACGATCTAACATTAGTCCCATCATGTTTCATAAAATTCATTCAGCAGAAGTATAGATGTAAACTTCACATTACGGTATTACAGTATTTTATTTTGTTTATACGCTGTTTATATGTCCTATGATTGCTTGTGGTCTTAGGGAATAGTACTTTTTTATTTGTGGTAGTAATGACATTTAAATGACCTCAAAGGGTGATTACAAATTGAAACAATGCAGTCAGAGACTGCAACATCCCACGACAACCCTGAATTCAAAATTTTACTCTGACCTACACATTTTTGTGCCTCTGGCTTCCTGAAAATGTTGCTTTTTGTTTTGTGATTATATCTCATAAGGTTTCAGAGATGTGTACCTAAAAAGGAATAAAAGTGAAAATCTGACCGTGACCTAGTCTTTCAAGGTCAATTTTGTGATCTAATTTTCATCCCCTTGCCTCCCTGAATATAAAGCCTTTTGTTTCTTCCTTCAATCTTATCTGGTTCCTGAGATATGTGCAAAAAAAGTTGACCTTTGAACTTTACCTAGTTTTCTTAAGGTCAAGGTCATCATCTAATTTTCATCCCCTTTGTCAGCCGAGTAATGTACTTTTTGTTTCATCTTTCTATCTGCAACGGTTGTGAAGATATTTGGTGGACGGACGGACAGACGAACACACAAACATTGACAATTACAATACATCACCGCTTCGCAGGATGTATTAACAACTTACGAACAATTCAGCTTACGAACAGCCACTCAACCAATTGTGTTCTTAAGTTGAAGATCACTGTGTGTTATTATGGACCTATATATATTATGGGTATATATATTATTATACAGTATATATATTATTATACAGTATATATATATATATATATATATATATATATATATATATATATATATATATATAATATATATAGGTCTATAATAACACACAGTATGTGTGTGTGTGTGTGTGTGTGTGTGTGTGTGTGTGTGTGTGTGTGTAGTGAGTGTGACTTTGAAGGACATTGGAATGTTGTGCTGCTCTTGATGGATGAAGAGCAGCTGTCTTCACCAGCACACAAACAAATTCCTCTTCAAATCCAGACAAACATGCATGTAGAGACACACTACTGTTTCCTCCAAAATCACAAAAACACACATGAGCGAATATGGGTAGCAGGTGTATATGCGCACATTGACATTATTGTAACAATATCTACATCTAGTCTAAAGATAGAAGAATCTTCAACTGTTTTTTTTTCTGAACTTGTATATTATGGCAGCTGGAGGGTGGCATCCTCACCTCTGGAACAACAGAATGGGGTTGGACTCCCACTCAGGGCAAGTCAAGGCCCCTTGGCTTATGCTTGATGCCGAAGAAGCGGTGAAAGGATACAAAGAAAGAGCCTGAGTATGGATTTAGGTTCCCCAAGTTTAGTTCCCGAAGTTCAGTTAGGAAGAACAGAGCAAAGGCCCAGCATGAGTTTTCAGGTTCCAGGCCAGCAAGGAGACCCTGGCAAACAAATCAGACACAATGATGGTCGAGGAGAAGGATACATACACATAGATGTGGCAATCCCAGCTAATAGCAACGTCAGGAAGACGGGACAGACTTTGGTACCAGCGGTGATAGAGAATCTAGGGACTGTGACTCCCTAACTGGTTCCAGAGCCTTCTAGGTACAAGAGCTGAGGACGGCAGTCCTACAAACAGCTATGATATTATGTAGAACACTCAGATTCCAAGGCCTTCGGTAATAGACTCAAGACTTCACCCTTCCCGCAAAAAGGAGTCTGGAGGAGATTTATTTAATCTATATTCATCTACATACGTAATTTTCTTGAAAAATAATGCCATAATACGTTTTCCTCATCCCCGGGGGATCAGATGGCGCATTGAGTTTGTGCATCTACAGAATGCAGGGAATCGCACTTGTCATTCTGGGTTCAAAACAATTCATGAATTAAATAGAAAATATAATTAAGAATCACAACACAAAAATACATGTGATTTTCTGGCAATCAGTTATGAATGACTTCAAATCCCATTAGTGTCCAATTGGGTCATTTCTCTGCCTGGTAACAGCCATTCTGGGAAAGGATTAGCAAGGGGGCACCGTGCAGATCTACTGAACTTTGAGCTGGTATGCGCACACACAAACACACATATATACAGTACATGCATACACAATCAGACATGCAGACACTCAATGACTCATGCCCATACTGTTGTGTTCATATCATACCACAGACATACAGCATGCAAAAAACATGCAACGCACACAGGAGGCCCGAGACCGGTCTCCTTGAAATCCAACCGCCTACACCTCGACCTCTCCACTTTGATGTGTTTGGCCCACAACAAGCTCACATAGTCAAATGCTGACACCCTCTCTCCACACAATGCTCTCTTCTCTGTCACACACAAACTCATTTTTCAATTACTCTGAATATTCTCCCTTACTCTAAAGCAGATATCCCATGACACAATGTAGTCCAGCTGTCTGTGAAATGATGCAACGGTTCTTATGTCTGTCCAGGACTTTCCACCATTGCTGTGGTTTAATCTGTTAATGATATCATATAATTAAATACACACAACTACTCTCACAGGATTACACATTTGTGTAAAAATACATTACCGCCCCTTCCCATGAAGCTGACATTCAAGGAACAGAAGTACATCATTCCAACTAAATACTACTTTTAGAAGCGCCATGGAGGGTCGGGGTTAGCTGAGGTTACTGTGGGGTCAGTGTTAAATTATTCTGGTCTGTGGCTGAGGTCACTGGGAGAGACATCAGCTTTAACCCTTTCTTGACTTTTCAAAGTGACTTTTGCCATACATTAATGTAATGCTTTTTTTTGTCATAGATGGATGATTTATGTAACGTGGTGAATTTTCCGAGCACACTGAATAAGATTGATGCGGTCCAGCTTTCGGAGAATAGTCTAAGATTAAAACTGGGGCATTTGATGGTAAATGTATCTAAAATTACTTTTAGTATATGAGTGTATTTTACAAAGAAAGAAACAAATGAGAAGAGTTTTCAGAGCTTTATTGAAAGTTAGAGAAGCTGCATCATTTCCATTTCATTTTCCTATTCTATGACATCTTTCCAACAGTGAAGATTAGCCATGAAATAGTAGCTGTCTTATGTTTCAGAGCGTTGAAGCCACTTGAAGGTGAGTCACATGCTTTTAAAATAAAAGGGATTTCATTCATTGCACAGTTTAATCTTCTCAAATTTTAATGAAACAAGAGTATTATTTAGCAAGACTAAAGACAATGTTTTGTTGTTTTTTTTCAAACATTTGAGCAGATCAGATCAAATCTTGAGTGAACAATGATACGATCACCTTTTCTGGACGAGTACTCTCAATGTTTATGTCAATCTGAAATGGTCTAGCCAAAGTAAGATTAAGTCAATAAAACTCAGTGGCACTTCTGCAGTTCTCTGTCTATTATTAAAGCATTTAAATATTCTTAAAATCTATCTTATCACTTGGACCCTAACTTTGCTTTGAGGCAGTAAAAATGGAGCACACACAGTTGTTCTGAACAAGAAAGAGAAGAACAGTCCACTATGCAGCCCACCCAACATGACAACTGTGTATTAATCTACTACACCTAGTCTATTTGAAAGCCCAGTGAGGAGCCAGGTATGTTCAGCAGCTCTGGTATCTCAGCAAACAAACCCTCTCAACTCCACCCTTCCTGGACTGAGTAAACCAAATCAAAAGACATAAACTAAGCACATCTAAACACGCGAAGCAGACTTACCACCTCTCGTGGATGGAAATGTGAAAACGTGCTTCAGCAGCGTTGCACATTGTTTATTTCTACACTTGCATAGATGTTTGTCGTGTACAAACACAGGTATCAGTTGAGCACTCACTTCTCTGCAGTGTCCTGCACTGATTAAACCCCTTCTGCAGCGTTTCTCTCTGCACAAGGTGATGTTTGCTTTCCTGCAGTCTGAGTCTGGACTGTTTCACTACTGACTGAGTGCTAGGCTCGTTTTTGAGTTTGATGTCCAGAACATTCTGGATGTTGTAATTATGTGAATAGATACAGAATATATATAAAGAAATAATATTATTTCTATGTGCATCATTGCTTGTATGCTTGTGCTTCCATGTAGAAGTGGACATTTCGTCTGGTAGGTGGTCTGCATTCACACACGTTTGAAGAGACAGTATTGCTCAGACAGGCTGATGTTTGGGTATCTGCCTTGAATGAGACTGAACAGCGCATACTATAAGATAAAATATACATATGAATAACTCTCCCTTTAACAAATTCTATTAAGACAACCAAAAACCATTTGAAAACAAAGTATTAAATGAAGACTGTTGACCAACAGAAAAATGTGCTCCAGTGCTGAAGGAATAAATAACAAGGGAGAAATGATTTCCACATACATCACCTAGCTTGGACAGTCTGAAAAATGAAGAACCTTTGTCACACAAAGAAATATACAAACTTAACCTTCAAAAGAAACCTGTGTTTTGTTACTAGTGTCAGAAAACAGAGCCTTGGTGTCTATATGAATTATGATGCTGTCGTTTCTATGCGTTAGTCTCATGTAATACAACACAGGCAATGTCATGGTGTTGAAAGCATGAGGTCAGTTGGGGATCCAAAACATTTTTAGACTGTTCCCTGGGATTACCAATAATTAGATATGTTGCTTTGACTCAACAGTCTTGCTATAAATGCAAGTGCTACCGAACTAGCTTTGATGAAAATCTAAAAAAAAGTTTACACCAAAATACAATTTGATCTGTTGGCCTTGAGCTCTGGTTATGTAATCAAGTTAAAGACTTCCATACAGCACTTCATTTACAAGTTCTATAAGAAGGTTAAATATGAACTTGTATCACTCACATAGTGGCCTGTACATAAAAAAGCTTTCTAGAGTTTGGAGGAAGGAGCACAAAAGCACATGAAGGCATCAATGCAAGGAGGAACCTTCATACATGAAGGCAATAGAAAGAAAAAAAAATAGATGAGGGGAGGAAAAATAAGGACCACAACAGCAAAAATGCAGAGGGCGGCTAAAGGTGACCTGAATCATAATCGCCTGTTGAATTTCACAAGGAGCCGTTTCACTGCAGATCCATGAGCCGAGCACTCCTCCTGAGCATCGCCTCACACTTTTAACAAGCTTAGGGCATAATTGTGTGTACTTTATGTGTGTGTGCTCTGCATTGATGCTGTTTGTGAGAAACTTAAACTCGAGCCTGCAGAACCATTACTAAGAAGAATAAATAATGAAATAAATAATAAAAAAGGAAAATAAATTTGCAGATTATTTACTGAACATCAAAACCCTTTTGAAAGGGAAAAACATTCTTTCTTTGAAATAAAAAAAGCTCTAAAATGTGCTGCCAGAGAGTAATATGTCATGATAACTGATAGAAATAAAATGATTTAGCTTTATGCTCTGAAGTCACAGAAAGAACAAAAAAAAACCCAAAAATTTAAAATCAGCAGAAAGGAAGGGGAGTACAACAGGAAATAAAAATGACAACAGAGTTTGAGAGTAAGTCTGAGAAAAAGAAAAAAAAACTGAGGTCATCTCAAGGGCCAAAACAACCTGGAAACCATTACCCGGAGCACTCAGCGGGACCCTTCCACACTCCCCCCACACCCCCACTTACAGTTCTCATGATGTCATACTACGGCAAGCAGCTAGTCTCCTACATGACGGCACACAGAACTGGTCAAACAGCCAGAGATAAGTCATGATGAATGTTTTCAGCTCCTAATGTTCAATACATGAAGCTCCATGCAGGGAAACTCAGTCCAAAAGGTTTGTAAGCAGTTGCGGCATGAATGTTTTTGCTTTAAAATTGTACTGCTGCCTTCCAACTGAATATTGCAAGAAATTACCACTACTGCATTTAACACTTTGCTGTTTTGTCTTATCTACCTGCATAACATTACCTCAATCTACCTTCTTCAATGCCACATGTTGAGAACCAGGCAAATTGAATTTCTCCTTGATTTGTGACAAAAGCCCAGATCTAAGTGTGAAAGGCCTTTCTGCATAGTCTTTAAGCTTAGTTGCATAATGACTAAAAAGATGCATGAAGCTGCATGAAGCTTTCAGTAAATCAAGAAAGAGAAGTATTAGTGGGGTTTACTTACTGTAGTAAAAGGATGGTATACTGAAGAGAAAGAAAGAAAAACCACCTAGCTCCAATCCTTCTTACTGTGTGTACAGTTAGAAAAGTGAGTAGACTCAAGTGAGCATGTGAGAGAGAGAGAGAGAGAGAGAGAGAGAGAGAGAGAGAGAGAGAGAGGGACAGAGAGAGAGAGAGAGAGAGAGAGAGAGAGAGAGAAAGCAGGAAAGAGAAAGACAGAAAGCAAAAGAGAGTGAGGAGAGAGAGAATGATCACTGCATCAGCAGAGCAAACCTAAAGAGGAGATAGATGGAGAGACAAAGATGGAAAGGACAGAGACAAGAGCGAGGGTAATAGACAAGAGCCTCAGATCTCTTTTTGACAGAGACGGCTCCCCCATATTAGGTTATGAGGCAACTGGCCCACCGCAACCTAGCAGCAAGAAGGGAGATTTTATCTGCACACTCTAAACACACAAAGACGGAAGAGACGCTGGTATACAAGATTTCAATCGATCTTCCTCCAGCAGCCCGCTCAGTATGTAAACAATGTCTTGACAGAACTCAAATAAGACCTCCGTGTTATGATTAGGTGCTGTTAGACGGAACCTGAAAACCAACCACTGAGGGGGTCTCAGCTCATTTTTCCTCTAAACAGCTTACATCCGTTGTGGCTTCATCCAAAAGGGATCCATATATTCCTCTTTAGACAAGAAGCATAAGTCAGTCAGAGTAAGGGAGGAATATTTACCCTTAAAGACAATTAGAAGCTTTAATCAGTTTAGTTTTACAACATCACATGTGCTTCCTGAATGAAGCCAGGAAGTGGTGCAAATTGTTTTTCTTAGATGCCTAATTAGACTGTGCACGAGCCTACTTCAAAGTACAATATAATAAGCATACAGAATATAATAGTGCCAATAAAAATTGGTCTGCAATTACAAACAGATGCATACATACATAACAGTTTTTTAATTATTCTTTTCCTTACAGATTACAGAAAATGTATCCAAACAAGATCCATTCCTTAATTAGAACGTAACATGAAGAATTGCTTCATCCCCAAAACACCTACATGAAGATTACAGGTGAGGACAGTTTATATAGTTTTGGAAAAAAAAAGACTGATCCTGAACAAATCATCAATATCGTCTGACATAGTGTCTAAACTTCAAACAAGCTCATTGGTTGGTACATCTCATAATATAAACAGACAGACATGGCTCAGATATCAACTATTCAACCTGGCGGATGAGGAGTTTATGTCCAAAGTAACAGCTTGCTTGCTCATGTCTCCGCTAACTTATTTCTTTTAATTATTGACCAATCAGTATGTAGTAAACTTTGTAATGATGCTAGTGATTCAGATTTGGAAGTAAGCATAAAGACTTGGGGCAGCACTGAGGACAGGGACAAGGCCTGCTTTCCTTCTCAAACATTTGCTTGTTTTTTAATTTATTTGCTGACTGCTTAAATGAGTTTGCATTTGGCTGATACTGATTGGCTTACCTACTCTTCTGCTCTGACACATTTATGCATGTTCAGCCATTTTTGAAGTGTTGAGAACCGAACTCTTAACAGCAAACCATTTTTACTACTACCATCTGTTTTGCTACAGGTTTTACCACTGCAACTAATAATGCTGCTACTATTAATTGAACTAAATCAGCATTTAGTCTTAAGTATATGAGTACTGAGATTAATGCTATCTCAGTCTGGCTACCCACATTAAACTATCTTTAATGTTAGCTATATATCTCCCCAATGCAGGTATCATTGATTCTACCACTTGATTCCAGAATCTGCTGGCACACACAAAGCATGAATTTTGAGAACATCAGTGGTAGCGCTATTGTTAGTATTGTTAATATACAGAATATACACCTAGACACATTCAAAATGTCTACAAATATTTAGTTATATCCAAGCTGTGGTTCCTTATCACAGTTAAAACACCAAAAAACATTGTGCAGAAAAGACAGAATGCTCTGAGTCATTCCCCTCTGGCTAAAGCATGATCAAGTCTAACTGAGCACAAATCGCCTTTAAGGTGACACAATGGCTACACAAAATCCATGCACAACTTGGCTTTTGAAAGGAACAATTGATGCTCTGGGGCCAGTAAACCAACAGAGATGGAGGTACAGCCACTTGAACTTTGCTATTAGCTTCAGTGTTACCATGCCAACCTCTAATTAAAGGCCAGCACTGCAGCTTTTCTCAGTTTATTGCAACTCAAACTCATTCACTTCATTCTACATATCAACACACTGTCAACAAATCAGACAGCGTTTGCTGTAAGCTAAAATGACCAGACCTTCATTAGAGTTAAAATATAAATATGGACAATTTCACTCAGCAATCATGATTACCATATTTGGGTAAATAATTCATTCATTTTTAAAAAATGTCTCGTAAAACAAAGACTATTGTTACTGTTTTCTCTTCACAATAATAGCAGTGTAACACAGACACACATAATTACAACAAGAGACATAAAATAAACACAGTATATTATTCACTATTGTCTTTCTCTAATCAAGTGGAAAAAATTAATCTCACACCCCTTTGACATCAAAGTGTTTTGCAGAACAAAGCAAACATCTGGCCCACTCTGGGTCCTTGCATTACATTTCTTTGATCAATACCCGGCTAATGAGATCGGCTTCTTGAGCCAGAACTGATGGATTCAGATTGATGTTCTCAGCTACTGCATTTGTTACATGAATCGTATTTAGAAGGCACAAAGTTCTTATCAATATTAAGTATGACAATGATACAGCATCACGTGGTGTTGTCCTGCAAAACTGCACGGTTTTCACGCTTCAGGCATTGAAACAGAACTGGTAGTTCCATCTTTCTTGAGAGGCATAGAGGTTTTTCACAAAAAACCCAATACTTAGACGGACATTCGGACAATTCTAGAAACAGAAAGATATACTGTACAGTACTGTATAGTCATTTAAAAAGCTGCGCTGCCCTCTGATGGACATGCATAAAAGCATGAAGACACAAAACATCGCTGAAGATAATTCAAGGAAAATAAAGTGTCACCTTTAAGAGTTGGAAATCATAGTAAGAGCCCTAAAACGTTTGAGGAAAACTAGACTGTTTGGTAAAACAATCAATCAATTGAGTTGATAATGATTTTTGATAAATTGAATTTATTCTTCTTTTTGTTATTATGTGATATACAGCTTATCCTTCTGGAATTTTAACAAGACAAGACTGATGATTTCATGGCTTGAGAGAATGTGTGATTGATGTTATTGTTTTTGCTAGAATGCAATGAATAGATGAGAATAATTAATAATTAATGAAGGAAATAATTGTTACTTGCAGAAAATAGTTGCCGAAAAGCTTTTGTTACTGCTTCAATGACATAATTTAACCTGTAGTCTCTAAAATGTCAAATAAAAATGGCAAAACAAAAGACTGACAAAACAGCTTTAGGGCCTTGTGGTACTTTTAATGGTTTGAGCGTGACTATTGAAATTTAAATAACTGTGGGAGTGCCAGGTCAAACAACGACATTTTGTTTGTGAAAACCTTCACATTTGTCATGAGCTTAGCAGTCACAGACGTCTCTATAGCCAAACAAAACCCCTGGAACAAAACAAGCTTGTCTGTGGAGGTCAAGTATTCTCTTCTCCACCAGATGGCACCAGAGGCTAACTTTCAATTTAAGCGCAAAATGAATAACTGCTCTGCCCATCTCTCTCCTTATGACTTCGCATAAATCATAGTTGGACTTATTGTTTTTCTTTTAAAGGCCTACACAAAAAAAGAAAACCCAACTAAAATTAGTGTCTAACATTTTGTAAGCTTAATGTCTTAATTTTGGCTGCATCTCCTCTGTTTGGTCTCAGAAATTATGACACTAAGTATTATGAATGGGAGGCGGCAGACTATTTTTTACTTCAATTGTGTTATTCTTAAGCATAAAAATCACAGCATGACCCAGGACTCTTTCACACACTCATTCAATCCACCTTTTGGGTACATTTTTGGGTCCTTTCCAACCAAAATGCCACCAGTAGTCAGCAGCTACTGGTAGCATTAATGTGGTATGTGATGCTAAAAATGTGATTACATGACTGTGAGTGCAGAAACACTCAGACACATGTTCCAGCTTTAAGCAGGGATATGATATCAGATGAGAATGAGGTCAAAACCACCCATAAAGGTCTTTATGGCAAGAAGCTCAAAAGCATGACTCTTCATGTTTTTTGTGTTTCTGATGAAAAACCTAAAAGTTCAGATTAGTCATCAGATGAAAGTCAACATGATCACAAAGTAATGTATTTAAGTGGTTATCATTAAAAAAAATGACATCTAAATAATATTGATCAGGAGGGAGTGTTTACCTTAATTCCAATAAAATTCTACACTTTTTTTATGTAAGCCATAATTTAACAACCTTGGCTCTGAATCTCTGTATGGACATGTTCCAAGTTTGAAGACCAATGTTAGTTTCCCACAATATCACAGGGATGTGATGGAACTGAGCAAATAGACACACAATTTAACCCCAAGAAGTGAAAACCCACCCATGTGCAGTTTTGACACCCTCCTGCCAGCCCACGAACGCAAACAGATGGAATGAGTTTCAACAAAAACTAAGTGTAGCACCCACATGCACCTAATCGGCAGAGAGGTCAACAGTAATGAAGCTGCAAATGGAATGCTGCCTTGTTTAAAGAGCAGAGAGATCACTTTATTCAAGACATTATCACTGTGAAAAACAATACTACTCACAATGGCACGCCAGGTATTTGCTGTCCTACACCTTCCCACTGAAAACAGACATATCACACACTCGCAGTGTTTCACCACACACAAACTAATCTCTGGCTAAGCTGCAACATCCACCCTAGTAATAGAGTGGCCTGTTCGGCACATTCTTTTGTCATGGTTCAACACACAAGAAGAGAACATAAGGTTTATGGACACATGATTAAATAACTGTTGCAAGTATGTCTGTGTGTGTGTGGGTGTGTGTGTGTGTGTGCGCGGGGGTGGTTTTTATTAATTATTAAGGATAACCTCTGACTCAAGCTGGACTGACTGGACCAGTCATGGTCCTGGGTAGGGTTAAATCATCACTAATAAACAGTTTAATCGATGCCTATGAAAAGGATACTGCATAAATGTGTGTTTATGTGTGTATGTCTACACATGGAGGCCTGACTCTGTAATCTATTTCATAGAGTCGTAACCAGAAGGTTGTAAAAGCATTGCATTTGCAATATGAATAAATTCCGTCTGGTGAACTGGTCTATAGACTCAAGTAACAAATCAATACTGAGCAATAATGCAGATATAACATAACAGGATATTTGATGCACATTTTATCTGATAATTCTAACATTTGAAAAAGGCAATAATTGGTTACCAAGATTTGATAGGTTTGCAGAAGTTATTACCTAGGCTCAGAAATAACCACTGTGCACACAAACTGACCCATTTTACAAGCACGCTATTTAACCAGCAGACAATTAGAGAGAAAACAGCATTCAACCACACACACAAGAACAAGTTTAACAGCAATTCCCGTATGTTGCAGGCTACATTGAAATCTTTTTCGACTGAGCCATTGTAATATGTGTTGAATAGAAATAGCTTGGTGCCTCAACTGCCCTCCAACAATGAGCAGTGCCAGCACTGCTCATCATACTGACATAAGTCACAACTGTGGGGCCATTACTCTGGCAAAACTAGGCTTGGATGGATAAACATAAGGACAAGGCTAACTGAGTAATGAAAAATGAGTTCCAAATCAATTGCAATTAAAAAAATCATATGTTAAAAATAATATCCACTGGGCCAGATGATGAATGACCTTATATGTGATTGCTGGTTCATTTGGTTATTTGATGGAATTCATGCAGGTAAAAGGTAGAGCACAAAAAAAGGTCAAAGTTAGCTGATAAGTTGAAATAAAGAAGGGGATTATAAAAATAATGAACCATGTCAAGATTGTTCCTGATAACAAAATCATAGGCACATCCATGAGTAAAAAAAGAAGGAATTCATATGGGAAAGCTTCAGTAAATGGTATTCCTGATTGATCTTTCCTGGAAAATGTCCTTAGTTTACAACTGGCAACACTTGGGCCTCACGTCCAGTTATGACAAGACATTTTGAGGAGAACAGGAAAGTACAACGCATCCCCAGAGGGAAGAATCTATTTGTGTCTGGAAGGACTATTTGGTTCCTCAATTGTGGGAAGTCGATGAATTTACGAGCATCTATCTCAGAGATCCACCCCCACTTAGCCGAAAATGCACATGTACCGTTTAAGTATGTATGCACATGTCTGTGCCTGCCCATATGAGTTTGCCTGTGTGTGTGTGTGTGTGTGTGTGTGTGTGGACATGGTCACTCACCACTTTGCCTGACACCACCCTCGGTTAAATAAAAGGGCTCTGCAGGGCTCTAATTGGTACTCTACACAAAGGCAAACAATAAAATGTTCTTGCTTTAGAACCTGTTTGATCTGTATGCCAGGTGTTTGACCGTCTCACTGTTGAAGTAATGAAACACTTACTCAGTGTTCAACTTCAATGGCAGTTACTGAAGGAGCAATTAACAAAAACAGTGGATGTACAATAATCAATACAGAGGATAAAAAAACAATAAGTCAAGGCCGCATATACAGTGATGAAAATACTAAAGAAGACACACAGCAGTTATAACATTTCACAGCATCTGTAGTTTTCTCTGGATAATGTTTATGAAAAGATGCAAAACTCACCTCTTTCCGAATATAATTTTCCATCATGTTAGTTTTCCAAAATAAAATAAAAAACATATACAGTGCCTCACATAATGACAGGGACAAAGACATGACTTTTTATTTGATCCCGTAATAAGTCAACATGTTGTCAAGTGCACACACATTTAACACATGAATTGTTTCACTACAAACCAACAGATGCAACTTCAGAAATTGCATTTCTGTACCAAATATTATAGAGATTACTTTGTCTTGATCAAAACAATATTTTTGTTTCCTCTGTCCACACACTTCCCATTCTCTCCCATATAGTGTGCCTAATTCCACCCAAATTTCTTTCTCAATTTTCCCCCATGGTAGTTTTTCTTTTTTTTCCATTATTAAAATCTAATTTTCTTCTCCTTTCCATCCCAGTGTTACTCCCATCCCCCTTTTCCTCTATATCTCTACCACTGTTGCTTGCTCCAATACCTCCATTCAATCCTGTGTTTTTTGGCCCGCTCATTAGTTGTAGCAATAAACACACAGGGCCACTGGATACCTCCAGAAAACTCCTCGATGTGATTATGGCGGAGTCAAGATTAGACCGCATACAGGGAACCTGTGTCCTGTAAAGTATGGCTGTATGTGGATCAGACAGCGGGGAGTAGAGACAGACAAAGGCACTGTTCTGCTTTTTTTTATTGTTACCTGGGCCAAGGAGGTGATCCTCATGAGAATAAATCATTACAATGCACGTTCCACTATAGCAATCATAATAAGCTATCCTGCTGAGCATGAGTCGAGCAAGGCTGCAAAGGCTTCAGTGTTAGCAGACCTTAAATTAAGGTCAGTAAACAATGGTTCAATAATCTACTGGTTAGAACCTTCCTCACTGAATAACTGCATCCATGTGGCAAGGCATTCCACACAAATCCTCAATCACTGACCATGGATTGCAGCTATATTAACTGCACACAAACTACAGAGCTGCATGACATCTGTGTCATTTAACAAACAAAGCTATTTGTGTTTGTGGCTGCAGTGGAGTTTATTTGTTTCTACATCTTTGTCTGCTTTGATGAAGCTTTATTTTGCTGTAGAAGTGTTGGTTATGTCATCTCCCTGCTGCCCTTGAGGAGTCAACTAATGGGCTTGGCAGAGATCTGTGCTCTTCAACAGGAGAATACCGATACAGTGACATGATACTGACCTTTGGTTTTCTCAATGGTAGATTTTGAATCAGATGTGAACCTCCTGAGCAGAGGGAAAATATTGCGATTGCATGTTTTTGACAGCATGACAACTTTCATTACAATGGGATATGGTGTTACTTTTTTTCACACTTATTATGTGATACCTGACAACTCTGCTTCTCCAAGTTCTCAGAGTTTTCTTGGTGACCCCGTACAGGAGTAGCTCAGATGGTGTTTTCACAAGGAAAGTGCTGGCAACTTCCCCCATTTTCAAAAGGGTCATTATTAAAGCAGCTCTGCCTGGACTCAGCTCAGTATTTCTACAACCACTAAGGACTCATAAAAACACTCTGGCAAAGTCAGAACCACACTACAGCACGCACATGAGTGTGAGTGTGTATGTTTGTATGGTGTGTTGTATGGTGTTTATACTGTATATGCCCCATTCTACACATGAGAAACTTTAGACACTGGTTGGCTGTGTTGTAACCGTGAAGTAACCTATTTTAATTTATATATATACACACACACGCGCACACACACGCACATGCACACACACACACTCTGTTTCTCTCTTTGCACACAATCTAAAAAACTAATTAAACATGAACATCAACATGAATTTTAAATGATGATAAATTGTTTCGAGGACTCTTTTTCTCCAACTCTGATAGCGTTTGAGAATGAAAATAAATCCAAAGAACTACAGGCTGTTGTCACAATGTATTTTTACATTCTATGCAGCCAAATGTTTGCATGCAGTGAGGTTTAAAAAGTTTGGAAGAATGTTTCAACTATTTGCAAATGGCTGCAAAAATTGTAAATTGCTGATTTAATTGTGTACTTCCCAAGAACTACTGATAGCCGCTGCTTGGCAAAAGATGCTTTCAATGACCTAATCTATTTAGCAAAGTCTTCAGCAATATCAGAGACAGACAAAGGCAAAAATCTTTTTTTATTACACAGAGTAGATTTGCTCTTTATTCTTTAGCTGTGTTCGTTTTTGACTGGTCTCCCTGTTGGGCTTTTACAGTAGAGGAGGGACATGATAGCAAAAAACAACAGGAGAGCATCCTGTGTGATAATCCCGATGCTTCGTCTCCACGGTGAAAAACATGACTCCTCAAAGACAAAATGCCTTCTGTTGAAAAG
Source organism: Antennarius maculatus (assembly GCA_013358685.1). Taxonomy (NCBI): domain Eukaryota; kingdom Metazoa; phylum Chordata; class Actinopteri; order Lophiiformes; family Antennariidae; genus Antennarius; species Antennarius maculatus. The sequence continues at coordinate 11,734,266 of CM023626.1, read as the reverse complement.
CAGAATCCTGCAGCTCCTACAAGAGTTTTCCATGTTTGTACACTTGGAAAAGCCAAATAGTAACAGCAATGTCTTCACTGTCTCGTTCTTCTTCTTTTTCCTCGTCCTCAATTTCTTTTTAAATTTGTCGCTGTTTGGTGATTTACTGTCTCTCCAATTTCCATAGCTGCTGTTTTAAAGCCGATGCCAACTCTGCTTAGTTCATTTACACACCAATGCACGAACACAAACACACATACACACAGACAGACACCCATATGGCCTACTCATTCAGCCTGTCGGTAATATGGGGAGCAGAGCTAACAGTGAATAAATCATTTTTCCGTAGCAGGGAACAAAGAGCCTGTGTGTACGCGTTTTTTGGGATGTCTGTGCATGTTGGTGCATTAACATATTCCTTCGGTAAATTGTTCATCTTCCCTGGATAACAGGGAGAAAATTTCAACACAAACACAGGCAAGAAAACCTGAGAATAATACCTCTCTATTCAACCAGAATCAATCAAGTCATAAGCGCTCTAGAGTCATCACTGCTATTGAACACAACACATATATGTGGTGTGTTCAACAGCACTTCAATAGCTGTTCAATAGCTCATTTTTTTTCTCTACGTATATGAAGAGAGAAAAAATGTAATTGGTTACCATCTGTAGAAATCTCAGGTTATTTTAGAGAACTTAAAATAAAAACACACACCATGGCTCGAGGCAACGCTTAGCGAGGGAGCTGTGAACACCAAAAATATTGAATGGTTCCCACTGCAAAATGCTTCCTTATTTCAACAAGCCCAAGCTTAGCATGATGTAGAAAGCATTTTTCATTGTGCTGGCTCACACAAGAGTCCTTTGAGATTCATTGGTTAGCAGAAATGTGTGAACAGTAACCTAGGTGCAAAACATATCTAGACTGGAGCTGCATTGCTGCCACAATTCTGCATTTTCATCAACTTTTAAAGATCATCTGTGCCCTTCAAGTGTAGCATGTGTCTATAATGCATTTGTACTTCAAATTCAGAATCAGTTAATTCTCTTACCTCAAGCATCTTAACTCCAAAAGGACGTAGCATCTCCCTGCAAACTCTGAATTCTTCTCCCGCACCACACATTACAATTGGTATCATATTTTGTCTGCTGGGTTGCCACTTCCTGCCCAAAACAACGACCTCCCAGATCTCATCAGAGATGTGTCCTGATGGCAGCGTCCTTACAATCGCTCTGGTTCCAGTACACACCGACTTGGTCACCTGATGGAAAGAGTGTTTCACTGTACTAAGTAGTGAATAATGAATGGAAACAGATAAAAGCATGCTCAGAAAGCAACAAACACATGAATGTAAATACCTTTTGATTGTTCCTGAAGAAGCGCCTCACCAGAACGGTGGAACGTTCTTTACGGTTCCTGATAAACTCTGCATTATCCAACAGACATTCACCATCTCGTTCATTACTGATGCTGCCACCACTGCAGTTCCTGGACCCTCTTGAGAATGTCCTCTCATCATTCATAGGGGTCGCTGTCATGGCTTGTGGAGATGTCTGTCGAAGGAATAGCTTCTCAAAGGTGCATTTGTTAATTCTACGCTTTCGGTTGAGCCTCTCTAAACTAGAGTAGCCATCTTTGAGGATGCGTCGGTGGATACGTCCATTTTGGGGACACTGGTGGTGGTGGTGGGGGGAACTATAGGGAGATGACACCAAAGAGTCTGGTTCACTGAATGTACCGCACCATGATGAGAGGCAGGGTGACGTCTAGAAGCAGAAAAGATAATGTTCAAACAAAATCAAATACTATCTACTTTAATTTAAGTGCAAACTTGTTTTTTTCTGTGTCTTTGTGCTTATGAGAACAGAGAACACACAAAGCCACAGTGTTACAGTTAAAGATATCAAATTTCCGAGCTACCATCCATTGTTACCTCGTGGAGAGCAAGCACAGACACTGGAAGGCTGCTGCGGCGAACGTGTCGCTGGTGGGGCTGAGTGGGGCTGGAGTTGAGGCGAGGACTTGGAGCAGGATTGGGACACTTAATGGATGTGGGGCTGTGGGAATCATAGATGCATGAACTGATGTGAAGGCTGGATGTGGTGCAGGAGCACTGGGTGAACTTCAGTCTGTTCATGTCTGTATCCACACCCTCTCTTGAGCTGTCCAGCTGGCATGGAGATCTCTCTGAACTCTTCCCAGGTATAGCAGTAAATGTGTCACTCATTCCTTCGGTTCTCTTGCTAGGGGGCAATTCTGAATATGGTTTGTCTTCTGTACACGAGACATTTGAGCCGCAATCCAAACGCTCAAATTTTTCCCGCAAAATCGTCACTCTCCTCTCAGAGGACAACTTCCTGTAAGTGAGCGGGGACAGGCTGTTCTGCTGTTTTGGCTGCCACACTTGGTCTGAGTATCGCTGGACATCCTGGATATCATTTGCATGTCTGGCTTCCCCACTAGGTCTGTTTCCATTTGATGAAGTTGAAGCCCTCGGAGCCAGAACTGCTCCACCGACTTGGGTCTGATTTGCATCAGTTGCCATAACGTCTTGCTGGAGCTTCTTGCTTAATCCTTGGTTTTGCAGCAGCTTTGGAAAGAATTGACGACGGTCAAGTAGGAAACTATTACCAAATAGATGAATATTTTTTAATCTGGATTAAGTCTTTTTTAAATTATCTAAAGTTGAAAGCACATGTCACATATGTTTCCCTAAGACTCTTAAATTGAAACAGTTGTGAAGTATCACCTTCAATCTCAATTAGAGGCTCCATACAGTAGCAAGAGGAAATTAAATTTGTAGAGGAAATTAAATTTGCAGACTTCAAAGACCATATATTCTATAGGATGTTTTTTCATGTTTAGAACTCAGCTGTTCCAGGAGGCTCTTAACAGTGACTCCACTACTCTTCCACATATCAAAAGAAATCTTTTCTGCTTTGTCTTCGGGGGACCAGAGCAACATATATAATTTGATTGATTGTATCGGTAACTGATTGACTTACAAAATTAAAACCACATCCTTAACAATGGACAAGCATGAATTACACTGCATCCCCTGCAACATGAAAAAAAAGCAAAGATCTGTTCCAACCCTGCAATGAGCCGGCAACTCCTTTGGGGTGTACCTCACCTCTCACCCACAGCCAGCCGGGTTAGACTCTAGCATAAAACGCAATCCGTATGTCAGATCTTTTTCAGACACCACCAGGAGTCTAGATCCAAACAGTAACCATGAAAATGGAATAAGTTAAAAAACTAAATAGCAAATAGTAAATGTTACCCCCTCGGTACTTGGTTCTTTAGCTTTGAAACTCTGAAGAAAAAATATTGAACATTTTTTAGTAATGGTCTAGAACAGTGGTTCTTAACCTTGTTGTATGTACCGAACCCTGCGGGTTTCATATCCTCATTCACCGAACCCTTCTTTAGTAAAAAAATTTTTTTTTTTTTTTTAATTTAAGACATAAGTACAGTATTTTCCGCACTATAAGGTGAACTGGATTATACGGCGCACCTTCAATGAATGGCCTATTTTTTTTTTTATATTTCATACATTAGGCGCACTGGATTATAAAGGGCACTGGATTATAAAACGCATCTGAGAACTCATCTTCAATGAATGGTCTATTTTAAAACTTTTTTCATTTATAAGGCACATTGGATTATAAGAAATTGAGAAAATTAAAGGCTTTTAGGTGCACCTTATAGTGCGGTAAATACTGTATATGTTTTACTGGTGTATTTAATGAATTGTGCATTAACGTCACCTTTTTCAAAGAACAAAACCAAGACAGTGCATGACCTCACATGAAATTACCAACCTGCAAATCAGTGTGACTTCTGCTGTTATTGAAACCAGTTCAGACATGCGTGCCTTCACCTTGGCAAGTGCTACTCCAATATCATTTTCACAGCAAAGTCTGTTTCTTTTGTTTTCCATGTAGCTTGAGCAAATGTTCCTTTATTTATGCCAGTGCGAGACTAGAGCTGTTCAACTTGACATTGCAAATCATGCAGAACGCTGACTCCCATCACGTTCCGTTATACAGTATATGTAAATTCACGTTGCACATATTCGTCCGACCACTTTCTTTTTTTGCTCAACATAGCTACTATGAATTAAAATATTAATAAAGCAATCAGATGACGTACCATCATGACAGGCATAAATCGACTACACATCGTGTCGGGTGTTTTGTCTTGACCTCCATCTCCGCCGAACCCCTGAGACCGACTCACCAAACCTCTAGGGTTCGATCGAACCCAGGTTAAGAACCACTGGTCTAGAAATTAAATGTTACTGAGAGAAGGATGGCACCTAGTCTTATATCCTGCTCCTGACTTTGTCGTGACCAGGTATAATCACCAATTATCCTCTGTTCTGGGATGAGAGTACTCACTCAGATGTTGAGAGAGAGCCACCTCAGGTCAATTCAAAGCAACAGACTCCAGCTTCCTTTTCAATTTCAGTGTGCCATCACAGTCCAAGGGTTGTGCTGGGAAAAATAATAACTTAGGCTACCAGTGACCTCTTGAGCGTCTAAGACGGTACATCCATACAGAGTGGGCTCTGTGTGTGTTTTGTGCGTGTTGTGGAAACAGAATCGAATGCAGCTGTACAAACCACTAGATAGAGAGCCCGCGGAGGTGACCCTGGAGAACAGAGGAATTTCTTTGATAGTAAGGTTCCCAGTCACAGCTTGCAAAGCTGTGTGTGTGGCTCTGGACACTGGCTCTGATTGGTCATGATGTGTATCTGTGCCATAGTTATCCACTTACAGGCCCTGAGAAAAAAGAGACAGAACAGACACACCAGTCATTATTTATGTGTTATCAGTCACTAATTTCCACAATTATACATTAAAGAACATTCAAAGAGACAAGACTGTGATTAATTCAAAGTTCAAGACTGAACAGTTAAAAACGCTAAAACAAACGTAATTCACAAGCATAATTCTTTTTTTGCTGGTCTTTTTTTCAGTTCCTTCCATACTCTCTCCTTTCATCACATCAGATTTCTTATCTACAACCATTCAAAAGAAATCACTGCATACAGCACGATTCATTGTGACCAAAACAACTGAAACAACATATGATGTATTTAAGCAGGAAGGAACAAAATGCACCCCTCAAAAACTACCAACTTTCTTGAGTCAAAAGAATAAAACACTAAAATGGACATTTGTCTTCATTCCCTGAGATGAATCATGAGGAAATGTAACATGCTTGGCATGGTTCGGAATGTCACCTAGAATTTTTCATCAGTCTTGTATCTTGGCATAACTGCCTGAGAAAAGAGTTCCTGCAGCTCCAGCATACTATTTAAAGCCAACCACATGAAATTAATGTCAACATTACACAGAAGCAGACTGCTGAATTTTTCTAATACAACTGGTATTCTTTGATAATGGCAGCTTTTATTCCAGTTTTCAGTGAGGCGATACACCAACCGTGAACTTCCTCAAGTCAATTACACAAGCTATTGTTTCATGTTGTCATTTCTCCACTATAAATAAATGTATAAAATGCCGCATAAATGATGAAATAACCTAAAAAAATTTAAAAAAGAGAAGGAAATACAATTCTAGATATATTGGTTTGTAATTACCAGTACATGCTTTGAGGAAACAGTTCAAGGTAAATACATACAAAATATACATTATCAAATCATATTAATAAAACCATTCCAATCATCCAGTTAAAGAGACCAGAGCAATTATTGTGTAGATTTCCAGTCATCCGGTCCATTCTATCTTTGAAGTTGAATCTGAAGCAGCTGGACTCCTCGTTTGACGATGTTTCTTCTCTCAACTAAGAGGCTTCCTCCGTTCTGACTGACTGATGAGGCGTTTCAGGTATTTAACCTCCGGTCATTACCAACACAATCTGTTAGATGTCATGAGTAACAGAAAGCAGTTTTAATGGTAATGGGATTTGCATGATTTGTATTTTTAATAGATCATTCTCTTATATAAAAAGAAAGTGCACAAATGTAATATTTTAAATGTATTTAAATTCCCTAGTGTGGCATCTGTAATATGTATCTCATCTTGTACCAAAAGAAAATGAATATCGGAACAGAATCCAAACACTAGAAAGAACAATAAAAAGGTTCAAATGTAATTACCAGTAATGGATGTCAATTGCACAATATACCTCTGACTTTTTGCAATGCATAAGAGAAACTTGCCTGCAGCTACACAATTGACACAGAGCTAACACTGTAATACTTTTGACACCAAGAAATGTTTGTCTAAGACCTCTGATAAAATATGAGTAACTTCACCTCAACTTTTTAATGCCCCTGCAGAAAAAATCCACCACAGCCCCACTGACAAACATCACAGGGATTTTCAGAAGGTCTAATAAATCAGTTAAATCAGATAAAAAATTTTTGAGTACGCCCACCGTTGATCCACAACAAAAGTATCTCACCTGTATGTGTCACAGTCAACTAACAGGTTTAACCAGATCCAAAGTACAAAAACTTCAGCCACAAATCTGACATCTGTCACTACCCATGCATGTGCTGCGGTTGGCAATACTGCTAAATTCTGACTCTTACCTGGCAGCATTCTTTTAAATTTGAGTGAGAAGTGAGAATGAATGAGTGAGAATGAATAAATTCTTCAACATTATACTCATCCCCTTTTCAGTCAACCTGCATGTGCCTGTCTCATTCCTGGCATGTAACAATCAACAATAAACTTCGGTATGTGTGATGCAAAATGAGCACTAACCTGCCACAGAGCTTGGGCGTGTTTATTAGATAAGAGATTATTAGTGCACAGGCAAGTCAAAGCAACTGATGCAACTTGGAGAACAACGCAAAACAGAAATACAGTCAAAGTAAATGAACAACAGATTTGATATAATTGATATATGGAGGACATAAAAAGAGCAATGGAACCATCTGTATTCATCAGCTGCTGCTTCATGTATGGATTTGAATGAGGTAATTTCAGGAGCCGCAAGGATATGTGACACATGTTTTTGCATGAACTAAACCAATTATGGGTTGGGGGGGTTGCTGCTAGCATTACACAAAAGTCAGTTATATCAGACAAAAGGTACTATAGGTGCTATAAATCCTGAAGTCAAGTCAAACTGTCTAAAATCGGCACCAGGATATAACAATATTTCATTTCTACATTGAAAATAAAAAAGATTTCTCAGCACCAAAACTACTTAAGACATCTGCAATGGGATTTTCACAAAGAAATATGCTGCAATTACAAAATCTCTTGAATTTAGTAAGTTTAAAACACAACTATGTACACACACGCACGCACGCACGCACGCACGCACACACACACACACACACACACACACACACACACACACACACACACACACACACACACACAAACACAAACACAGTGTACAAATCAAATTAGCTCCTGTTATCAGCTGAACCGTGACCCTGGCTTGGACAGCAAACGGCTCTTTCAGCCTGACTCTCAGCCTTGGGCTTATAGCACATATAAGTGTACACATGCACAGGCCCACACACGCATGCACGCACAGAGGCATGCACACACACACACACACACACACACACACACACACACACACACACACACACACACATAAGCACACACACATACACACAAACCAGGTCACACACAAGAGCGGAGTGCACTGACCAAGAGGACGCTCAATCACTTCTACTTCAGTTGTACCATTATATACAATACTGACCATGGCGCTCATTATACAAGGCCTCATTTCCTACAAGACATCTCAAATGGCAAAATATAAAAGAAATCTGGTATGATTTGATGATGTGATCTGATTCAAACAGTTTTGAATCTAGTGCTGAGTGAAATGAACACGAATTTATGAGTGACAGAGAATGACAAGAGGGATAGACCTTTCTTTGTCACCAAATTCAGCAGCCATTGAGAATGTGTGTGTGAGGAAGGTGAATAATTTATCGACGTTGCATGCTGACAGTTGTGTAACTGACGGTTTCAGCACAAACACAGCACTGTTGTGATACACACTGCTTCCAATGATTGATAGCTCAAACAAAAACTGCTGCCGTGAACTAAACAGCACTTTTGTATAAGTTGAATAAATAAGGACGGACACTTGTCTGACAGTCCTGTTTTAAAGAGAAATGTTTCATACTCAGTCCGATAACAGCTAACGTTATCTGTAATGCAATGAAGTGCAACACATGCTGGGAAAAACAAAAGTGGATGATCTCAACAATGATCTAAGACCGTCTGGAAGAAAACTGGATGTACAGTAATCTGTTTATGTAGATTCTCATTCATCGAGGTCATGCTGTTATTCAAAGGCTGAGTCAGATGCGACTGGGCTAATTTTTAAGAACTGAAACAACTGGAATCTGCTTTGACAGTACAAACTGTTTCAAAAATTAAAAACAAGCTAATTGTTTCTGATTCAACTTCAAAAAAGGTTCCATGAATGTTGCACACCACCAGGTTACAGAGAATGTCTTTGGGTCAGTTTTGACCCAGCAGCTAAAAATCACAATTTCTACACCGTTTTGAACTTTTCAGTGTTTTTAACAACTTCTCAGTGTTTTTAAATTTGTGTGTGTGTGAGTGTGTGCATGTGTGCATGCGTGCGTGCGTGCGTGTGTGTTTGTGTGGTGTGTGTTGGGGAAGAGTGGGGATATGTCTTGTGTAAAGTGTTTTTTGTATTGTTTTTATGGAAAGCACTTTGGGGTACTCATTTGTATCAAAAGCCCTTTATGAATAGAGTTTGACTGATTGATTGAAGAGGGTAAACCCAGATATTCACAAAGCTTGTGATGGATTCCAAAATATTTGTTCATATAGATTTCTGGATTTAAGAATTGATTACGCAATGTCCATGTATGTATGTACGTATGTATGTATGTGTGTGTGTATGTATATATCTCTGTATGTATATATGTATCTATGTATGTATGTATGTTTGTATCTCTGTATGTATGTATGTATGTATGTATCTATCTATCTAGCTAGCTAGCTAGCTAGCTAGCTATCTGAATATGTGTTACTGCAGGATGAAGAATGTAAAGACAACATTCAGATTAATAACTGAACATGAGGTTTTTAATCACACCCATGAAATGTAGACATGAGAACATCTCTAAAATATTAGGGTAATAATAAAACCCAAGCATGACCTACAGTGACACAGAAAGCTAAACAGTTGTATAAGAATGCAACATGTCAGCCATAAGCATTGAAAGACCCCACAATAGCTCAGGTCTAAAGGTGATCAAACTGATGCATTATTGGATGCATTGGACATAAATCCAACAGTATTTTTTTTGCATGCGGAGACATTCAACCTGTTATGGAATGCATAGATTTCAAATTTCATTTCAAAACCTTCAAAAAGACCCTTACTTATTATCTCATCATGATTTGGTCAAAATGAGTCACACTTTGTTCTAATGTGTGTAAAGTCTTAAGCAGTTTGAGAATCCCCCCAAACCAAATCATTGCTTATCCCCTCAACTGGAGGGCCTTCGCTCTCATATAAAAGCCTTTTTCTAATGTTCATTCATGAGGAATTATTTCACAACTCATCCAAACGATGACTCACCGCCTGGTATTTGATTAGGAGCTTGAGTACAGGAGAAAAAAATGCATAATAATGTAAAAAGCAGAGCCAATTATTGGTCGTAACCTTACATACTTGGATAGCACACAGGAGCAAAGAGATTAAATGACATGGAAAATGTAGAAGTGAAAAATGAGTTCTGAATTCAAGCGAAGCAGAAATGCCACTTATCCTCCTGAGCCTGCAAAATACTCTGCTAAATACTTCACATTAAGATTCAACATTGGATCTTAAGCATTCCAGCAGCATAATGAGCTGGTCGGGGAGGGAAGGAATCCCCTTTTCTTTTGTGGTAGGATGATGGGGGAAGAAAAAGGAATGCCATGTGAGCACAATAGACTGATGCTCCAACTGGTGTCACCTAACTGCAAAAACCAGTCACACAATGGACTGTTATGAGATTATCCTTCAGAGACAAACAAGTACAATGATATCGAACAGATTTGGTGTAAATACATTATCTATGAAATACAGCTCTCAAGAAATAGACAAATGTCTAATGGCAGGGCTTGATGCTGTGATGTAGATATGACTTGTAAGAAATAAATCATTAATGAAGTACCCATGTTAGCGCTGCTCTCCATCCTTAGACATTGTACTAACTTTGCATTCAGACTCCAACAAATGAATCTGAGCACAAGCCGTCAGCTCAGTGGGCTTCATCTGATTGATCAAACAGTGTGAATGCGAGGCCCACCCCAGTAAATATGAGTTTTACCTGCTGATAATTTATGGAGAATGCAATGTGGTGACAATGAAAATATAATTTACTGGTCAGCTTTGGTTGGAAACTCCCTTCTGTAACAAGTGAATACAGACTACTGTATTAGGAAGGAAAGTCAGAGAAAGAATATTACAAGCGCTGAGAAAATAATGCCTCTAGGGCTGAGCACTGATACCTTACCTGGAAGTTGATATGAGTCTTATTAATGGCTGAAGCACTGGAAAAAATAAACTTACACCTTAACACTAATGCTGGGGAAGAATTCTTTGAAAAGACGAAATAATTTTGGAAATGTATACATCACATTCTTTGATAGGTATCCAAACCACAGTGCGCACTGTCTTACTAACATAAGAATGGTGAAATTCATGTAGTAAATAAAAGAGTACACACTCCATGTGTCATTTTTATGACATCACTCCACTTGTTCTTAATTGATGGATCTCTTTACAAAAGAAAAGACATCCTGTGACCACAACAGAATCACATTCCACAAACTGTTCCTTGTCCAATGTTACCAGGCATTATAAAGGGAGAGATATGTAAATGGGGAACAACCAGTGCAGCTGGGAAGTAAAAAAAATGCAAAATTTTCAGTTATTGTGTATTAGGGAAAATTGGACAATGTCTGAATCAAACAACTGTTTTCAGTTTCAACCCATTCTTGAACCACTGCCATGCTGAAAGAGTTGGCTGATGTGTTGGTTTGAGAGAGCAGAAGTTTCTAGAGGAATAATCACCCAGATTCTGTTCAATACTTAACCTGCAGCAGGAGAGCTCAGTTTAGTTTTTACTTTTGGAATTAAACTGTGGACACATCTCACTTTTCCATCTGTCTGCAGCAATGTGCCAGAGGCTGTGTACTGTAATTAGTCTCTATTTATTTATTCATCTTCACTGACTGCTAACTGGAGAGGTAGAGCGCATAAAAATATGAAGAAGAGATGTGGAAAAAGAGACATAAGGGAAATAAGACAATTTTCTGGTGAGTGCTGAGTTCAGTGGAATGCTGGGCAACCTCACCAGTTCACAGATGTACAGTAAAGAATAAACATAGATAATCCTGGAGTCAAAGCCAAATAATGTGAGGTAAAAATGAGATTTACTTTCTGCACAATCTGAATCAAAATAAAAGAGAAACATAATTGTCTGGTGAATTGTCAAATGTTAGTGCTTTGGGTTGTTAATGCACAGCATCAAGGCTGTCTTTGGACAGTGTTCCGGTGCATTTGACCAGAGTTCCTCTCATTTATTCTGGAAATTGAAATATTCCAGGATCTACAGAGGACCACTTTTTTTCAAAATGGAAACTCTTTGTTAAGAACTGATGGAAAACTACTTTCCATCTACTGCCAGGTCAATTTCAGTGAACAAACGTGGATGAATGGAATCTGTGCATTATGGTTACTATATGAACTGGATGGTAACACCCTTATTATGGAAATTTAAAGCACACAAGCTTCAAACTATTTAACACCAATTGGACTGAAACCAAGCAACGCATGAGGACAGCTCATAAAATATGGAAAATAGTAATAAAAAAATGTAAAAGACTGTCTGCTTTCTAGTTGCTAAATTGTTTCACTAAGGATAGCACCAAACAGACCACAAAAAAGAATGAAAAAGCATCTACCTGCAGCTTTCATTTCCAAAACAGCCTCCCTCTGCCAGTAATGAAACAAGGGGCTGGTTAAAGTGGGAACTGCTGTAAACAGAACAGACTTTTCATGCAAGGGACCTGGAGAACATATGGCTTTGATTAGAGGGAAGGGTAGACACAAACTCCAGTGGAAACTACCCAGAAGAGAGAGAACGAGAGAAAGGGTGGGTGAGTGTGAATATATGTTTCTATGTGCATTACTGTAACGGAGGGAGAGGGCTTACTCAAGACTACTGTCACGGTAGATGAGTGTGTGAATGTTGCAGTGATGTTGTGTTTGTACTCGAATACAAAGAGCCAAAAGGATGACTCAGAAGGGGGAGACTGCTGAATGGGAAGAACGGAGCGAGTGTTGATGAGCAAGTCTGCAACAGGCAGAGCATTAAGAGAAAAACCATACTGTTCAGTAAGACATCACATATATATCTTTATGACAGCATACAAAATGATACGTTCAGGGTCGGTCCCTTTGTGTGGCAAGACAATGTTGAATTCACAGGAACATGGCAGCCGTTAGCTCAGTTTTAAAAAGCACTGGAAAATGTAATAGAATGTTAAATAGGAAAGATGCACTCATAAACACAGTTGTAAGTGATGCACTTTTATTGGGACAGATTTAAATTAAAATTTTTACAATAGATTGGAAAGAATTTGTTTAACATGTGAGAAACACTCTTAAACTAGAACCATGGTAGTTGGAGACTGCAACATCCCACGACACCCCTGAATCCAAAATTTTACCCTGACCTACTTGCATAGGTCAAAGATCAAATGTAGGGCTCGGACCTGCTTTCATAGATCAAAGCACTAGCTTTAATCTACGGTCTTACTCAAACTGGCCTTCTCCCTCATCTTTCTATCTTATCAGGTTCATGAGTGGACAAAAGTTGAAATTTGACCTTGACCTACTTTTCTCAAGGTCCAGGTCGTCATCTCATTTTCATCCCCTTTGCCGCATGAGCAATGTACTTTTTGTTTCATCTTTCTATCTGCAACTGTTGGGAAGATATTTGGTGGACAACGAACGGACGGACGGAAGAACAAACACACAAACGCTGACGATTACAATACATCACCGCTTTGAAGTGGGATGTAAAAAACAGACCTCAAACTTCCACATCTTTTACATATTTAGGTCAAAGGTCAAGTATGGAAGAAATCAACACTGCTGCAAGCTAAACAAGAGAAGACATGATGTGATGTCATCAAGAACAAGTCTAGAGCTGTAAGTATCCATGCATCAATGCAAAGTCCAACCAGTCTTCCTGTCTGTTCCACATTTCTATGTCAGGACCTCATCACACTGGCTCTGTGGCCGCTGCCTGCCTGAGCACGAACCAGACACTGAATACATAAGCATAATGCAAATGCAACCAACCAGGATGGAAAGGAAGGATTTTGCATAAAAAAGATCCAGGCAGTGACTGGAAAGCGTCAGAGAGGACACTTAACTTGTGACTTGTATCATTGCACACAAACAAGGTAATATTGACATAATGACATCATCATATCCGGATCTGCTTCATTCCTGACTAAGTATCACCACCTGATTTCTTGACCCTGGAAAAGCTGATCCAACTTTCAACATTATAATTTTCATAGCTTTTCATAATGGCTTATCTTGGCTTTTTCTCTTCAACATATAATTGCTTAGCTTTTTAGCTCGAATCTGTATTATCTCAGCTACATACTGACAGCAAATTGGCTACAAATCCACCTCCACACAACCGCACAACAAATAAAGACAAGATAAATAAAAAAAATCCGTTTCGCTAGACATTCTCCTACAGTGACATTTAGTCATAAATGCCGAAAGCTGCATTTCCCTTCCATCTTTCAAATTTGGAACAAATGCATTGATTTAGTGAGAAGCAACATCCAAAGCATCATCTACACACAATTCATACGTCTCCAAGGCACGCCTCTGGGACCCTGCCTTGAACCTTGACCTGACCTGTCGAACTAAAACAAAAACTAACACAAAACTAACACACATTTAAAATGGTTTTAAATGTTGGGATATTGATGAAAAAAAATGTTTTTCTACAAAAAGTACAAAACATCGAGACCAACACACACACACACACACACACACACACACACACACACACACACACACACACACACACACAAACAACAGCAGATTACACTTTCAAAACATTTCCACCTAGAGACCCCAAAACATCCCCTTTCGGGAAGCGTATGGTTGTGCTGGAGGTTTTGGGGAGGTTAAGGGGTTTCGGAGTGCTGTCCCAGCTGAGACACTATACGTCTCACTTTTCACCTAACGTACTTTCTCGAACAGGGATGAGCCCAAACGAATAACAGAAAACAATAGCATCAAGCTAAATTTATGTGACGTAGCGGTTCTTAGGACAGTTCTGGACAAACTGTCACTGTGTGTAACTTCAACAACAGAACCGCAGTTTATGACGCGACACAAATAACACAACTGAAAGAACTCTAAATGTCAATTGACGAGACAGTCTGACGTCGTGACAGTACTAACTTACCGAGTGGCGTTGTGAAATCCAGTTACCATCCATCGAAATCCCATATACCGAGTGGTTCAACACATGTCGGGCTCAGTTCTGACTCGCTCCGCTGCGCTCGCACTGAGAAAGTTGATGCAGTGGTCAGTGCTGCGGTGTAAAGCCGCTCTCCTCTATGCTGAGTTCAGGATACCTCGGAAAATTGTACACGAACGCAAAATCACGAATCACAAGGAACCACACGGTAAGGAAAGACTCTTGCAGTCTCATTTGAAAGACAAACTCAGTCATTTTTTTTATATGTGAATACAAGTATGACAAGTCCATTTGCTGCAAGTAGCATTAAAAATTTCAGTAAAATAATTTGTAAAATTACAGTAGTGAGTATAATTCTACATATCTTGATTTCTCTGACACTGCATCACAGTTGTTTTTACAGCAGTGATTCGATTAATTTAACTATACCTTTGCAGAACTAAGATACAATATCTAACAAAGCATATTATAACTACAAAACAAAAGAAGGAGGTTGTTTCTGTCCATACAGTACAGCTTCCATATTATCTGACTTTGTGGACTTTTGTGAATGGATATTTTTGACACAAGAAGGCAAGGCTAAGTTAAGATGCTGTTTATGTATTATATATCTCCATTCCATCTCTTCTCGTGAACAATGAATAACTCGACAATATAGAGAGATATTCCAAATTTCCAACATAACGCGAATGCAGCATCCCCTCCTCTCACAGTAGCCCAGTGGTGTGGACAGGAGGACAATGACCGTGGATCTGCGTTAACTTGGTGTGTGCGTGTGTGTGTGTGTGTCACCACATTGGAATGTCTGGTTACAATTTCGCTACGATTTCGTTGTTTATGTAGCTGTCCTATATATTGTTTCCTGACTGTTTTATTGAAATCCAACAAATTTTCCCATAACTGGTTTATTATCCACCCATTTAGTTTTTTGCCTCCAGATTGTCCCGTTTTATAAATTGAAGTTAGTAGACTTCCAATCTTGCTGAATTCATTTTGCCGACAGAGGTTTGAACACTCAACAAAATCACGGTACGTTTGTTTTACTATTTTTATAAGAAGGTTAGAAGTCTTACTGAATCTGAAAACGCAAGGTTCTAAGACAGAAAGTACATTTCGGAGAGATCCTCTTTTTCTTCACTTCCTTCAACATAATTTACTTGGACTTGGAAAATTAGGTATTATTTTCCAATTCACCCCCGCTCCGCTGATGGGAATCCATATGCCATCCAACAGGAATGTGCGACCCTTCATTCCTCCAGCTCCCCTCCACCCTGGAGTGTGCAGACTACATGATTGGGAATTCCCAGCGAGCTGATAAAAGCAAAAGAGAAACTTTAACAAGGATTTTTATGTTGCACCTTGCGGTTTTGGCGACATCCGTGAATATAACGCCTTTGTCACATTTCATGATGTAAAATTTGAAAACGGTGAATTAAAACTTAAAGAATTACCGAAAATAAATAACATGCAAAGCAAAGTAAATGTACTGCAAAGGAGTGATCTAGTATCTTGCACACACACCTCTGACCTTATTTGATAAGTACATGCAAGTGCAAACTTGTATTTCTTCTTTGAAAGCAAGTCTGTGTGAAAACCTGCGAAATGAATATTAATACAAAAAAAAAAACAAAAAACAAGCACTTTTGTAACGTGACAGTGTTTCGTGTTCATTTAGTGGAGGAAAGGACATCACAGAGACATCAGAAATGTCTTTGCTTCTATTTAGACGTCTTAGGCATTGGCCGGAGCAGCTCTGGAACTACTGGAGAATGATTTTTGTTATAACACTGTTTAGACTATTATCCAACATGGATAATGCAATGACAATGCTTCCAACTCTGAAATTATGAAACACTGTTGTTTGATCTCTAAACTGCAACGACATGACTGCGTTACTGCTAGTGGAATGTCAGCCGAAGCGTTTTAATGTGTTTTTGTCGATCCTGCCCTCTGCTGTCAAAAGAAAGTTATTACGTGCAGAAACATTTACTTCTGACGCAACAACAGTAATAATTATAGTAATTATTGTAACTATGATAATTATAATAACTAGAAAAAGTGATTATACTGATATTATTATAATTATAGTAGGATGAAGAAGAAATTGAATTATTGGAGTGTGTTAATATGTCCCTTAGCAATACAGGTATTTACATAATATTTTACTTTAATTATGGTTATCTAAAACTGGCTTATGGGGTGACAAAACCACACATTAAAATACATTCGTGCAAATACTTTTTGTTCGTCAAACAAGCAACTATTCTGTCTGACTCCTTCCTTCAGCCTTTTCACTCTTCAATAAACTCAGTGCTTTGCTGAAGAATTATTCTGCAACCATAGCCTAGAGAGCTAGGGTAAGGCTTACAAAATCTGCATGCATTTAACCCTCAATGGGAGCCATGAGCCTTTGTTTTGCAAGATGTTGTTTGTACTGGTACACAATGAGACAGCCATCCTGTATCAATGTCTCCACAATTGTGTGTTGTTTACAAACAAAGGAGAAATAAACAAAAGTGCAATGCTTACAGAGTAAAATAGCCTGCATGTATGTGTGCACAAAAACACACAATGACTACAATCAACCCAGTCAGGTACTATTCTATGTGACTCAGTGCTTTGTTAAAAGAGGTTCTATAGTTGTAGCCTACTTTGTACAATTGTCACCCAGTGAGTCATGAGAAGAGCTTCTGGGACAATGAAGTAAGTGAACATGATGCCCCTGCACAGCTTGGATTGGTTCCACAAGCTTCAGTCAAGTCAAAGAGTTGAAGTTACGTTGATATTTACAAACCTGTCTGAAGATGTGTGAGTGCACACACTTATATGTACATAACAACTGAACGTAATCAGACCGCAGACAACGAGAGGTAGAACTCAATAGATCATTTATTATTACATTACAACATACTGAATATTCTCAAGACAATCAATCAGTATGCAGATAACATCTTATAGAATATACCGATGTAATACATTAGAGAAGTTAAGCATAGTTTAAAAAGTACAAAAGCAGCTTTAGTAGGTTTGTAAGGCTCTTAGGTCTTTAAACAAGTGTTAACCTAACTGTTCAAAGAAAATACAACACGTGTCATTTTTACTACCAGAATTGAAATCAACCAATATACTGAGAAGTAGAAACCAATTTCAAAGCAAACCAAACATACACAAATAACTGGCTTTGGCATGTCTAAAGTGACCGTCACTTCCGACTGTGATCAAGGATTAAGAAAATGTCAGTGTATTTTAGAAAATTCATCCACACTCCAGTAAGGCTGATGTAACTATGGATCACCAGAACAATTTATAACCTTGGGCTTGTTTTATAATGAACCCATATTCATTACTAATAATCTGACTATATTCAACTCATTAAAACTAGTAGAGATCCAGTAGAATATAATGAAGTAGGATAATTCAATAAATAATGATATTGCGCATATACTATATTAACGCAATGCTAATAAGAACAACTTCAAGTTTTCTTGAATAGTGGTTGTGCATAGATGAGACTAATTTTAACCCACAGCATATTGCATGAAAATAAAATCTATTAGGAAAGTTTCTTCTGGCATGGAGAGGGCAGAGTTCCTTTATTTATGTTTTCACATAATATGCTGTGTCATGACCTATTTGGAATCTATTTTTGTAAAGGAGATTTAAGGAATGAAGCACACATCCTAGTTATTGGCCACCTGATTTAACAGTACACTGTTGTGCAAACCCAGAGTCTACTTTTGAAATGAAAAACTATGATTAAACATAAATCAAATGCTCAACAAATTGAACAAAACCATAAAACAGCAGTGTGTGAAAACTCTGATATTAAATAGTGGCTCATCTGTGCTAAATGTCCTTTTTAAAAACACAAATTAAATAGCTCTGCAACAGCAGACTGCATTTTAAAGACATGATCAGACATGACAGATACAGCATGATTCCTTTCAGACACAGGACAGAATCTACTGAGTTATAAAACCCAGCACCTTCAAATAAAAGTATTTTGCTTTATCTCACATTATAACATCAAGATTGTCTTTAATTCTTTGCTTTGAAATATTTGAAAACAACCATCATTGAGCAAAACTCATGTCTCATCACCTGGACCCAGCCAGGTAAATCCCACCTTGAGAACATCATCTGAGAGCAAGAATCAGGTCCTGTGTTCTTAAAGACTCATTGTGCTTAAGTGTAAAACCTCAACATCAGCTCTCAAGCATTGATGTGATCAACCAAATCTTCCATCAGGACCATTTTATGATATTTATGATATAGCAAGCCCTATGTGCCACTGTTTGCATTGGTCATCATTGGCTGAATTGTAGTATTTTATTATTCTACTCTTTAAAAAAAAAAACCAAATCACCCCCTCCTCTTTAAGAATCTTATAAAATTAGACTTCAATAAGAACTATTTAGGTCTAATAAGACATGAGTACAAGGCAATGTCGGAGAGTTGACTCCATCAGAGATGATGAAGAAATCAGTGTGGATTTGGCTGGTTTAATCTGAAGCACCTTGTTGAAAAATGCTGTGAGAATATATCTTTGATTTTTTTATATTTTTAAAAAGTAGCTGGTTACTAAGGAAAGCTGGAATTTAAAAAAAATCTACTTGAGGCACTTCAAAGTTGCTGATAAATAATGCTAAGTCACATTTAAATTTTATAGAGAAAAGAAGAATCATAAATCACCAGCATATCACAAATAAATGATCTCTTTCTGGATAATGATGCTGGGATGGATTTAGGATCAAATTTTAGCCTTCATGAGTGAAGATCCCAGAGAGAATCCTACAGAACGACTCTTTTCAGTAAAAAAAAAATCTTTTTGTTTCTTTCACTTGGACAAAATGCCACATTAAAGTGTCCTTTTATTATCAATGTCCCCATCTATTGAAGACTCTGAGGACCTGAGGTCTACATAGAGTGCTGCTACTTTTTTAAAGAGCAAACTCAATACTTACATAGTTAGTCTAGCTTTTGAGTGAATATTTGTCTTATTAGTATTATTAAATAATATCTTTATTTAAATATTCTAGTGTCTTTTAATGCATCTCATGTTCTTTTATGCTATAATAACTTTGTTTCTTTTTCTCTTATATTCAATTACTTTGTGTGTGTAGTTTATTGTTACCATCTGTATGAAGAGTATTATAAAACAAATAGTTTAACTTATTGATTGACCTACATTTTTGAAATGTCTCTGTAGTAAACCATTCCTGTCTACTAAAAATCAGTGATATTTGTGCATTGTCAGACCCGCAAATACTGTATAATGATCATGTTTTTGCTGATAATCATTGCCTATTTTATCTGGGTTACAAGAGTATGTCATTTAGAATCATGTCATCAAACTGCATTTTGGTGGAATTTAGATTTTGGCCCAGATTAATCCTTTTCTTGTGGAGAAAACAGGAGATCTCCATTTTTGGAGGCACTTATTTATCTGCACAAGCTCAAGGGAACAAGGTCCAGTTTCATCTAATTCACATCCATTGACACAATAATAAATGCAAAACAAACAGGTTGACTCTAAGGAATCAACATGTATAGATGCACTCATAACCTACCCTTACAAGATTACCAATCTTTCGTCTTTTCACTCTGCAACGAGCTCAAACTGCCTCACAGGTGTAAATGACATTTAAAAACAAATTCAGTCAGGAACATCAGGAAAAGTATTCTATTTTGCTTCTGTTGTTCAGGTCTTGTGAATGCTGTTGTACCACTTCCTCAAAGCCACCCCAACAGTGCTCGCTACTATACACAATGCCCCACCGAGGCTCAAGTAGGTTGGTGCGTGGTTGAAGAAAATGAATTGGAAAATGAATGCCAGCACCACCTCAACAGTCCTTATCAGGGACACGGGTCCAGCCTTCTCAAGCTGTAGTGCCTTTGTGATGAATACCTGCCCAACGATACCCAGGACCGCAATCAACATCAGCATCCAGCGATCGCGGCCACAGAACGGGATCGTCCACTCCCCAAGGATGGATACAGTGATGACGCACTCAATGAAACCAATGACAGCATAGTACCAGACGGAGAGATACAGATGGACGCTCTTGCCAATCTTTCGAAGGGTGACATAAGTAAATCCTCCAGAAACAGCTCCTATAGATTAACAAACAGAAGACTGAATGAATGCAGCAATTAAAAAAGAAAAAAAAAACTTCCTCAAAGCACAAGTTAATTTACTAAGTAATAGTTTTGTATGGTGACATTTGATCTTTATATGATTGACGATTATAACCACACTGTCCTATTTGTGCACAGGATGAACAATATTAATTCTCTGCAGTAAAATTGATTGCACCTCTTGTCAGTGCCACAAAGTTATTTGTAAAATTTTGGAGACATCAGTGTAACTGGGGATCTATACCACATGTTTGGGGGCGTATGGGTGTACTCCATACTGAAAATAATGGTCCTACTCTGTGCAGTGTTGCACTTGTGCATATGCTACATCTGCAGAGTTTTTCAAAAAAAGAGGGTAGACAGATTGTAAGATTTATCACATGTGAGGTCCATCACATCTACAGTGTGTACATGTGATATATTGGAATGCAAAACTGAAAAGAAAGCTTAGCCACAGACCAAAGCGCCTGATTTACAGGCATCTGAGTTACTTTGAAGCACAGGGAAGAGAGCCAACATTCAAATTCTAGCTGACCATTGTGTGCCAGGAAGGAATTTTTATCGCATTGAATTTTCCTGGTTTTAGTGTTAATCCCGTCCTTGTTAAAATAAATGGTCTGCCATACAAGGGCGGAAAGGATTTCTAAAAAAAAAAAAAGGAAAAAGAAAATTACTTTTATCACATTGTAAAACTTTACTTAATGCAGGAAACTGAATATATGTACTGTGCTACCTGCAAAGACAGCGATGGTTCCTTTAATGTGGTTGACGTAGTCACCATCGATGCCATATACAGTGTTGCCAAAGATGAATGGTGGCCGCGCGATGAGGACGACTCCAGTGAGGGTGAAAACAGTGAAGACACAGTCAAGGATTGTACATTTCTCCTTCAGGAAGATCCAGGCCAAGAGAGAGGTAAATACTGGATTACTGAGGGGTAAGGCATTGGACAATAGAAGAATCATCAAAAGTAATAATTAGTATGGGTACATTTGAATGAATAGGATATCGAGGAAAGCATTCAGGCAAATATCTTGTGTGAGGAAGAATAAAATTAGGGAAAAAAGTGACAGCCAGATAGAATGTAGTGCTAATTAAATCTCAGCTAATTAACCACAATTAAGCTCCCCCTCTCACCTGAACATGATGACGATAGCATCTGCTAGCGACATCCGCTGAATGGCATAGAACAACAGGATCATGGTAGTGGAGCCAAAGAAACCCCGAAGCACCAGATATATGCGTTTATCTCTGGGACCAAGAAAGCCTGTCCTGGAAGAACAGAGAAATGAGGATGATGGATGAATGAATGACTGGATGGATGGATGATTACACTGAAGGAGACAAACTCAAACAATAAACAGATGGAGGAAAACTGACCAGCAAAGTGACTAGACAGGTGACATGTGGATGGATTTAGATCATTTGGAATGACAGCAATGGATGTGCAGATATATGTGTGGGTCTGAAAAGACAAGTAGTAATGAAGTAATGTGCAAAGTGAAATGTAGAGGATGTATGGTTGGATGGATGGATGCATGGTTGGATGGATGGATAGATGGATGGATGGATGGATGGATGGATGGATGGATGGAAGCATGAATGCATACATGTATGCACAAGAAAATGAATGAAGTGTACGGGAATCAAGTCATAATTTGTTTGGTATCACATTGTGATCCCAAAGTTAAAAGGTTTTTACCCATCCATTCAAAGAGGAAAGCCTGAGTAAAAATTCTATTTCCCAAAGTGAATAACATCAACATAGTGAAATAAACAGACTGCAATAATTGATTGTTAGAAGTGGTAATTTATTTACCCTCATTTAGTTCAACCATACTTAAATGGATTGTTTGGGGGGGTTCCCTCTGGTGGAGGGAGTGTAATAGTTTCACATTACTTGTTCAAACAGTTAAAAATTTTAATGTCAGTCCTCGAAGAAATACCTAAACAAAGGTCCATATATTTACTAAAAATACATACTTTTTGCTGTTTTTAATTTTTATTGTGGTTTGTAGAATGGAATTTCTTACTGCATTTAAAAAGTGCTAATATGACATGCAGGTAATATTATACTGGAAAATTAAAGGTAAAAAAGGAACAAAACATTATTACTGACCAATACACTTGAAAATAGAAAACGCAGAACTTTATAATTAAGTTTATAATGATATTAAAAAACTCTAACTTTATGAGGAAAGCCCTCTCAACACTGTATTCACATAATAACATATCAAAAGAGCTGGGGGGGTAATACATGTCTCTCATGGTATTCTGACAAGTTTACCTTGTTACAACAGCTAAGATGTTGACTGCCTCAAGGGAAGGGAAACAGGTGCGAAATCCATAAAGAGAAACAACAGAAACTGACATGTTTAAGAGTGGCACTACATTCATAATTTAGGGATATTAGGCACTTATGGAATTAAATCTTAAAACTAATTTGGGTGGCAGTGGCTCAGTTGGTAGAGCGGGTCATCCAATGATCACAAGATTGGCGGTTCGATTCCCGCTCCCGCCCAGCCACCTCGAGGTGTGAGCAGACAGTGGGAGGTGTCAGCTCACCTCCCGAGCACTGCCGATGCGTCCTTGAGCCAGGCACCGACCTCTTTACAAGGGCGCACCACATAGGAGCTGCCCACCACCCCACCTCCCCCTCACTGCATGCCTACAGGCCACTTGTGTGTGTGTGTGTGTGTGTGTGTGTGTGTGTGTGTGTGTGTGTGTGTGTGTGTGTGTGTGTGTGTGTGTGTGTGTGTGTGTGTGTGTGTGTGTGTGTGTGTGTGTGTGTGTGTGTGTGTGTGTGTTACATGGCCTGTATAAACTCTATGCATGTGATTGACTAACTGTGTGCTAGACTGTGCCACTAATTTCCCTTCGGGAATTATAAAAGTATCTAAAATAAATGTTAAAAATCTTCAAAAACGTACTATAAAGAGTAGCAGTCTAAATATTTGTGTTTCTCTATCATACTTACTTGTGATAGATGAGAAACGGCATAATAAAGAGCATTTGGAAGAAGCAACGTAAAGTGCTGATCTCCAAAGCATGGACTCCTTGGATGGATTTTACCAAAAGAGAAATGATGGAAAACATAAATGCGGACAGGAAAGCATAGAACAAACCAAGAGCTGGACATCTCTTTGGTTTTTCTGGTCCTGTAAAACAGAGAAAAGGAGTTTTACTGGAGATTATTGTTGCACATTTCATTTTGAAAAACATTGCCCATTTTGCTGCCCCCATATTGAAACAACAGCAGGATTCACTGGGTGCATTTGGATTATGTTACTGAACTCCAAGATGTCTTGTCAAAACTTATTTACATAATATACTTCAGGGTAAAAAATAAGTTGTGTAATATTTGCAAACCCCAGCAGGAATGCATGAAACTGATATGACTGGAGTCGGAGCATTTCAACTTCAGGCCACTCAGGCCTTTCTTTCCACCATGTGTGGTCTGCATCCGATTCCATTTATCACATGTGATATTTTAGTGCACTCCATTTCACCATGGACCAGATTTGGATGGCCCTCCCCTTAAAGTCTAAGCTGTCATTTTGGAAGAAAGTTTCCATATTTTTTTCAACAAGATTTTTATTTTGCCTAGAAGACATAGACAAAGTGACTATTACTGTATTACATTTACAAGTTGCTGGAGGGTCCAAAGGCAAGAGTCATCACTTCATTCAAGAGAACAAAGTAGACACCAAACACTTGCCAATGCCTGGCAGCTGCTTTTAATTCAATCAAAACCAAAACCTAAAATCAACAAAACCCAAGTTGTCTCAAGGGGTGCCTCATGATACTCAAACTTAAAAAAATAATCATGGGTCTTGATCTTTCTCCTGACGTATGCAAAAAATCAACTGTTCCATTTTTCACAACACACTCCCCATTCCTCGACAAAGTTTCAGGAAAGAAATTCATGTGCAGTTGGTAAGAATGCTGAAAAAAGTCCCATCTTGCAAAAGTGAAGGAAGTGAAAGAAATTAATTTATCAGATCTTTATTTGGATCCACTCTGAGAGTGACTGATTTCCTCACAGGAACATAGTCCCAATGCACTGGATTGAGTAGTTTAGTTGAAATAGATAAAAGCGGTGATAAAACCTGTTACTGCAATTATTATTTCTTTATATTTTATTCATAAAGTGTATAGACCTATGAATTACAAAGAGATTATATTTCTAATCTGTGCTGGACTTAGCTTCATTACCACTTTTCTCTAAATTTCAGATAAAGCCTTGAAAAAGCACAGCCAATGTATTTTTTTCTTCCTTGTAAAATACTAATAAAGTTCCCCATGAATAACACAAATGCTGTATGTCGTGCATATATGGTACATTTGACAATAAAATTGACTATGACTACGACTATGAAATGAAGCCCCCCCACACACACACACACACACACACACAGTAAAACCTTTTAGTGTACATTTACAGTAATTTATAGTAAATTTACTATATTTTTAAACAGCTCCTGATTTATGTTGATTCATTACTATTCATTCATTTATCTTCTACAAGACCGGATGATCTTAACCATATCATCTTCAGCTGCTTATCCGTCTTGTGGGTTACAGGTGTGCTGAGGCCTATTCCAGTGGCTATGGGCAAGAGGTGTACACCTCAGGTGCATCACCAGCCAATGTTGTTGTCTTTATATTATGTTAAATGTATTTAAATCTGCAATAACATATTCTGTTATTAAAAATAATAATTGAAAATAACACCCAGAGACTACTGTGCCAAACAAGGGGTCATCTGTTTGTGGTGAGCATTATGCAACATTTTAAATATATGAGAAAGAGAGGGCTACAACACAATAAAAATGGATCTGCGCTCGGAAAAACAAATTGTCACTAACATGAGAAATGAACACAGAATGTCAAGAATTTTTGGAACCTATGCACTACCTATGGCTCATTCATGACAAAAAAACAGCATCTGACTGGTAATTCATTTCAAAAGACCATGGGTGTCTGTGTCATGTTAAATTTTTCCCACAGTGCTTTGCTATTTACAGATAACACAGCATATCCCCGTCCACAATGGGTTTCTGGTTTCGTGCTGTAATCACGTATTTTTTCACGGAGTAAATTACTATTGTCTGCCTGATCCAGATTTTCCCTGTAATTTTCCCATAGCTGAGCATATCTGTTGATTTATATTTTATGAACTGGGGTAAATATGGGGGGAAATATGTTCATTATTAGATTTAGACAGATGGAACAGTTTGATTCCAAACCGTCACATATGACTTGTGACTTTTCCTGTAAAAGTGCACAGTCATCCATCCTCTTTTAAAATGATGTAAATCCTAATCGGGTTTGCAGCAAGTCGGTTGCTTCACTCTTAGTACACCACATGCTGATGTACGTCTGCTAATAATATCATGGGATCATAGTGTACTAACAACCCGCTTAGTGTAACCGCTGAGTAACTGATAATAAAACCGTAAATTAAATGTATAATACTGCACAGTATAGTTAAAAGTCACATCTAGTGTGCGTCTCATCAGAGCACACATCATCAGGTCTTTGGCCTAAGTGTGACGTAAATCAGATTCTCTGTTTCAATCACGGAAGTTTAAGTTCCCGCAAGACTCTGGGACAAAGTGGTAAACGGAATGGGAACGTGACTTCAACGTTCTTTTCAGTACCGTCATGTGATAACGGCCTTATCACTGATAATCCAAATGACCCTAACTACCCTTACGCCGTCAAAACGCAGATAGACACTGATTACGCACGTTAAGTAAACCTGCGTCTGGTTCTAACTTCTTTAACAGTCGACATCGATGTTGCGATGGGGATACTTTACGCGTAAACTGACGCGCTCTTCTACCTTCGCCCCCGTTTTCTTCCGGGGATGCGGGCTTGCCTCTGACGCACAACGTCGGCGGGTATAGCTTTTCCTTCTCGTTGCTTTCCGGTGAATTTTCGCTCCCTCGCGCCTCTTCGGTCTCCGGAGCATCCTCGCCGTAATCACACGATACGCGACAGTTGCTTTGCAACGGAATCCTCTCGGCCGTGCCTTCTCCGTGATCACCACACTCGTCATGGTCGCCACCGTTGTTTTTTTCATGGCTGTCAACTTTGTTAAACACTAATAAAACGTCCTTCCTGAATGAAGCCCGCTCGCCTGCGATGAGGTTACAGTCGCCCATGGTAAGATGTGACGGCCGAGAGACAGCATGCCTCGGACAGTACCGGTCTGCTGTCTGTCTTCTTTATTGCCCTGAGTGACAGAAGACAAGGTTAATAACTAACCTTGCTGGCACGATTCAGAATCTCGTGCTGTTGTTACTTTACCCACAGGAGGGCAGACCTGAACTCCAACTAAACTGCTGGAAAAGTCAGTTCACAACTCCACGCTTACGCCCACTGTGGAGATTTGAACCAACCAAAAACCAACAGAGTATAATTTTACGCAGAACACATGATCACAAGACGTGTTATTAAGAAACTTTTCTTTATGAGGAAAGAGAGTGATTTGAGTCACTGTCTGACTTGTGAATGGTATTCTCTCTTAAAAAAAGTTAAGTCAAAATTTATTTTATGAGAAATTACATTATGCGGGCATGTAAGTCTTAAAGGGGATGTAGCATGAAGAATATAGAAGCTATTTCCTATGTTATTGTTTTAATCGGATTTTCCTTAAATTTCTTGAAACCAATAGCATTTTTAAAGTTGTTTATTTCTTTTCTTTTTACCAGAAGAACATTTAATGTTGGTAATTCAGTAGTTAATTGTTTCCTTCTTGAAAATATTACTTTATGTTCTTACACAACACCCTGTCTGGCTGTAAAAGTAGCTATATTGAAAAAGAAAAGTTTATAAATCCAGGAAACGAGAGCATCACTGATTAAATGATTTACGTTACTCAGTGAGAAATACACCAAATCTTGTCAGTGGATCAACAACAAAAATAACAGCACCACTGATTTAGCATTTTAGTATTTTATTACTACTGTTCATAAAATATAACCAACAACAAAACAGAGCAGTGTATATCCCTTTACTTATCCAACTACATCAGATTGATACAATAAGCCTATACTGTTTTGAAGAAGTCAACTGTTACAGAGTATTTAAAGATGTTGCTAGTTTTTTTTTTTTTTTTTTACATCTATATTAAATTCTATATCTATGAAAAATAAAACATTAACAGTGGTCCCCTCTACGCACAAAGATCATAACGGATAAATGACTTCACACAGCGTAGTAAAAACATAAACATTACATTTGGCAAGTTGCAGTTGAAAGATTTGTTATCAGAACTCTGTTTCGTTTGTGTCAGAATAAGAGGACCGTGTGAAAGCACAGGTACCAGGTGCTGCATAGCAGTTGGCTGTTTTAGCTGCAGAGTAAAGACAACAATGGTTTTGTCAATGAGGGAGAAAAGGGGCAAGAGTGCAGTGAAAGAGGGAGGGCAGGTGAAACAGTGGGATGCTTCTAGCGAGTCATTCATCGGGAATCAACGCTGTGAGTGTCTGTGTCATGCTCACAGTCTTGCTTAACGGTCGGCCACATGGTGGACTGGACAGAGAAATTTGTCTCAGTTTCTCACAGTGTTAAAAGTCGATTCTTCATCATCAGCTTCAGTCCTTTAAGTGCAAAGTAATCACCATAGACCGATGAAACTTAGGTTGAGTAACTGGCAAATTGTGCAAAAGGAATACCACTCAAGACAACACTCAATATTTTTGAGCTTGGAGGAGATGTAGATACAAAGTCAGCAAAATTCAGTGAGTTTTCTCCATGATTGGTTTTCGGCTTCTTTGAGTAGAAGATGAAGCTACACAGAATAATCAGAAAACTTGTACACAATATCCAAATGTCATAGAACATTACAAATTTACCAACTATTACATGATCCTCACCACTACCTCTAAACCTAAATCCTGCTCATCAAGTTCCTATAATAAATTCAATTTACAGAGTTAGATTACATAATGTAACATGTAGGCTTCAAAAACATACATTAAGAAGTGACATCATTCTTAGCTTTTTCCTGAAAGATAGTGATTTTGAGTGGAATAATATTTTCAAATGGAGAAAAAGGCATCCTTAAACAGTAAGAAATCAATAGAATATTTATCAAAAGAAGGTCATTGAAGCAGGTTGCTGAAGAGAAGCATCAGACCTCTCAAAATAACATTAATCATTACAAAGCAATTTCAACCACATAATCTGTTAAGGCCCTGAAATGTGTTTGAATTATCTCTTGAGCTCTTTTGCTCAGGCATGGGTGGTATTCACTTTGCATTCTAATGGGGCTGAAAAATTCAACAAAATCAGAAAAAAAAGTTTTTGAATGGTCTGTAATTTTTTGCCAGTCGGACAATGGATTTAATTACTCAAATCAATCATGAGGTGCTCATATATCTGAGTTTTTCCTTTGAAGCTGGATGCAAGCAGGAATACCCTGTCGTCGATGGAAAGCTGAGAAAATGAGCGAGGTGCCTGGATATTCAACTCCTGAGATGGGATAAACTGGCTGCTCTTGGTGTCCCACTGGTAGACCTGCGTCAGTGAATAGTCGCTACCCAAGATGGCATACTGCCAGTTGCCGATGGAGACAGGCTGGAACACCATAGATCCACGGGAAGGAAATGTCTGGACCTCTTTGAACATGGCACCGTCCCAGTGCATCACCTTGGAGTCCCCGATGAATCTTGTCAAGCATATAAACAGGTCACCTTTCAAAAGGAAGAAGTATTCAAACGGTTGCTTAGTTTACACAGGCTGCCTCTAAATCTGGATCTAAAGTAGAAAAACTCACAATAACAGTTTAGTTAACACCGGTTAACACTTAAATTGATGAATACTCCATGAATAATTACACAGAAAAGAGACACTAATAGGATAGAACAGAAAGAACACAGATAATATTCTGCATTAATGATTTGTAGGAAAACATGCTGGACAATAAGGATTGCAATACAGTGCAGCTATAGGGAACAGTATAAGTACTATGAAAATGCTCCAAAGCAATCTCATTCAGCAGAAGAACAGTCTTTGTTTTTTTTTTTATATATTGTATCGCTGCTGCATCAGTGTGTATGTAACGTGTTACTGCTGCACTGACTATGAGACCATTTAACCATTTTCCTAGTGTAAAAATTAATTATATTCGAGCTGCAGCTCTCACCTTTGACAATGAAGTGCTTGACAGAGAAGACATCTTCCATCTCTGGTATGTCGGTCCTACGGGCAAACTGCTTCTGGCCCCTGTTCCACTGGTAGACAACGGGCCGCTGGGAGCTGCTGGACAAGATCAAGTGGGGCTTGTTGGAGATCTCCAGATATTCTATGTCTGTATCCCGGTACCATGGATGGAGCGACTGGTGGGAGTAGAAACCATTGCCGTTCCATTTGTATACAGTTGTGGATCCAGCCTGCAAGAGGAATGCAAAGAAAAAACGTCAAAACATATGTGAGTGCAAATGAATGAATGTGCAAAAGCTTGACACCAGCCCAATCTGTAGACTTAAGCTGATATACAGCAAAAAAAGAACATCTGTGGGATGATCTGGATGACAGGTTGAAAAAACTAGAAGAGTATCTTACAAAAAAGGGGAAGGACGTAACAGCAGTCACATAACAAATTTATGCCGTGATCAATTTAAGTTGTTTGGAGTTCTGGAAAAGCAAGAGAAACAAACCTTTGAGCTGTCAGCGATGACAAAGAAAGACTCCCGGTCGATCATGAATGTCTCAACGTCGTTAGGTTTGCGAATTTTCAGGATGTCAATATCCTGGATCTTGATGAACTTGTTGGCGGAGGTGTCACGTTTATAAATGTGCGAACCCCCGAACAACTGCGCCACGATGACAAAGAGGTGGTTGTCGATTATCATGGGCTTGCAGACCACAGTGGATGTGCCTGGGCAAAAGAAGAGCAGCTGTATTCACAATACTTAAGAACACTTTTCATAATAAAGTAATATGTAGAGTAGTTTATATCAACAGCGCCATTTGAACTCACCTTCGATGGTGTCGTAGGTTCTGAAGGTCATTTCAACATGATCCCATTCCAGGAAGGTACATGTCCCAGCAAATGGTTGGGCAAATACAACATACTGATCTGTTCCAAAGGTGAAAGCCTCCACTGAAATGGACTCAAACTTGAGTGATTGGTAGGAAGCAAACTCTGAAAATGATACAAAAATCAGCAAAAGTGAAGACAATACGGAAGCTGGGGCAGAAACAAAAGGGTGAAATGGTTAAATTATGATATTTGAAGTACAGTACAACCCTTGCGTAGTGGGGGCATGTAGGTGATACCTGCTGTGATGCAATCAAAAGAGTGTGGCAGCAGGTTATTGAACTTCTTCCCCTGGTGAATGGGTGGACCGCTGCAGTAGATCTCATCCAGGGTGGCATTGGTGTGGTGCATCCACTCCACCAGCCACTTGAGCTTACAGTCACATATTAGATTGTTGCCACGTAGATCCCTACACACACCAATGTTTGACAAGTTACACCAGTTTACAGTTGAATGTAGAAGGTTATTTATTTCAACATTCACTTTTGTTAAATGTCTTTAAAGCATAGGCCTTTCAGAGGCAGTAACCAGAAAAGTGTCTGGTTACTGCCACAGAAAGGCCTATGCTGTTCAGTGTTTGATTACTGTTCAGCTACCTCTATCTCCAGTGTTTGGGCTGAACTTTGGATTCAATCCAGGAAGGCTACAATAACAAGTATCCTATCTCCCCAGTTGTACAAGATTGCCACACACTTTCAATCTGACTGAGTCCACATAGAATAACATAAAATATCAATACACAACGACTGTTGATTCAGTAGACGTACATTTTAAAAAGCATGAAACAGTTCAGAAGACAAAATACAGTCCAAGGAATCGGTGTTTGCTCAATATACGATGGCTACTATTAATAGAAGAGATATAATATTTTGCTAAATTTTTAGCCCAACACTTGGCATACCAAGTAGTTCAAACCCCCTTATGATCAGTTAGTAGTAAGCTCTAGGCTGCTGAAAATGAAAACAAGTAGTCCACACCAACTGAAAAAGGCTTCCTCTATTCTGGGATCAAAAGTGTAGGGCCCTTCTGAAACAAATGCTGGCTTAGAATCTTCTTTTAGTATTGCAACATCTGTGCTATTGGAGGGAAGGGTTGAGGAATTAACTGAGTCACCATTACAAAAGTGAAACAGTGGCGGTCTGACGTGAAAATGCTTGCATTGTACATCCTGGTCTCTTGACAGATAAACAGCCATTTCAGGATGTGTGTCGTTGTTGTGGTGACCTGTTCCCTACTGGATTCGAACAGTGGCTTACATGAATAGAAGGAAACTGTAGCTAGAAAATAGCCTTCTTTTTCCACAAGGTTTTATTTTATTTCTTTCGCAGCTTCTCATTTACCTTAGTTTGGACTAGCAATTTCTCTCTTTTTGCTTTTAACACTCTAACAAACTTAATAATATTACTGCATTAAATGAGGAAGACTATCCTCAGTATTACCCATAAAATTTTACTGGTGATGAGCAAATATTAGGCTTGAACACCAATATTCATTTATTTGACTATTTCAGGATAAATACAAATAAAGGAAACATTAGTTCTTGCGATAGAACTGAGAGAACTGAGAGAACTAACTAACTATTGTCTCTCTCAGGCCTTTGTGTGGTGGATCATTGGCAATCCGTGACCTCTGTCTGCTGCCTCGGCTGGTGGTATCCCAAGCTGCACGATGGTTCAGCATCACTATCTACTATGGGAGTCTTGTTCCATTTAATTTGGTTTCAGTTGTGGTTTGGGTTTTGGCAGGGGTAATCATACACTTTATTTTTTAAGAGTATTGACTTAGGCGTTTATTTGGTCTGTCCTCAGAGTGGTGGATCATTGGCATTTGGTGACCTCTGTCTGCTTCATTGGCTGGTGGTGACTCACTCTACTGGATGGATCAGCATGCCTCTGTCATACATTTATTATTCTTATTGTTACTGTTACTGTTATTATTATTGTTTTGTTGTTAATCTGTACACACTGTTGCATTTATAGATTAAGTACAGTAGTCTGTCTGCTACTGGACGAGGGGTCCCTCCTCTGTACTCTTCCTGAGGTTTCTCCTATCCATTTTTTCCCTGTTAAAAGGGTTTTGGGGGGAGTTCTTTCTTATCCAATGTGAGGGTCGTACTGCTTGCAGTACACAAAGGTCAGGGGGATATCATCCATGTCCAGATTGCAAAGCCTTCTGGGACATTTTCTGTGAATCTGGGCTATATAAAATTAAATAAACTTGAAAATTGAAAGTTAATGATGATAGGCCAAACTTACAGTTTGGTCAGTGCATCCATGCCCTTGAAGACGTCTTTGGGAAGTGTCTGAAGATTGTTGTAAGCCAGACTCCTGAGCAACAAATAGAAACAATAATTGAATCAAAAACTGAACTGTTACTGCATATTGTTTGTCCTGTTGGCCAGGATCAGTTAGAAGTACACAAAACACATTCTATAATACATTTCATTTCAAAACATCTAAATGAGAAGCACAAGTCAGACTGATCTGTGGGATGAAAGGTTCAGTGGTGAAATTGTTAACAAAGGGAGAGCAGGGACACTGATTACAGGGTGTCAATAACATTTGTTAGAGGAGGGTGACATATCGTTCTTTATTTACCACATTAGGTAGTAGCACAATAGCGTTTAAAAACCTGAACAATATGTCTTCTAAAGCACGGCCAAGAAGAAGATATCTTTGCAGGGAAATTAAAACCAACCATCCACAGCTGGCCATATTGAAGCATTTCATTGGTGACCAAGGGAATTTACTTCAAACAAGATAGATGGGAATAAAATGAGATGTCAGAATAATTCATGAAGGTTGCATTATTTATCCTAGGGTCCATTTTCTGGGGAGATAGGACCCTTTTGCTTTGAGTTTGTACAAGAAATCACTCTTCAAACAGACAGGGAGAGAGCAGCAAAGTGGACAGCATCCCGGAAGCATCCCAGCCTGAGCCCTTTGATAGTGTCTTTATTTTATGTGATGACTTTGAAATGCCCACTAAGAACATATTTATTGATTTTTTTTCCAACATCACATGTAAATTACTTTCTAAATCATGTTAGACTAGACTTTTTAATCAAAAATCTAACTTCATTTCTTTCTAAATGTTTTAATATTACACTGTACAATATTACAGTACAATATTTCCAACTGTGATGATATGGGACGATTAAAAATTACCAGTTCATCAGGTCATTCATGTTGAAAACTGCAGATCCAAAAGGTGTCACTTAGGGAGAGATTATAGGTCACAGTTTAGGGTTACAGTACAATTATATTTAGCCATGACCTCCAGGTCACTCTTCTTCTAGCCTATGTTTAGTTTGGGCAACAACAGTTCTGCTCATCCACTCAGGCGATGTAACATTCAGATCTGCCGGTTAGCAACCTGATATGGCTGACACTGTCAGAAAAGTAACCTTGGACATCAAAACTGGCATTAACTTCTGCTTAATGTTCCATTTCAGATACAACAAATAGATACATAAAGAGAAAACAGGAGACATGCATTTTTTTAAAAATGGCACAGCTTAATATTCCCAAAGAATCTAATCAATAAGACAGTGTGAAGGAGCACATGGAGATTGTAAATAAGTGTAAAAGGAAGGAAGGAAGGGAGGGAGGAAAGAAGGAAGGAAGGAAGGAAGGAAGGAAGGAAGAAAGAAAGAAAGAAAAAACGAAAGAAAGGAAGGAAGGAAGGAAGAAAGGAGGGAGGGAGGGAGGGAGGGTAGGAAAGAAGGAAGGAAGGAAGGAAGGAAGGAAGGAAGGAAGAAGGGAGGGAGGGAAGGAGGGAAGGAAAAAGGAAAGAAGGAAGGTAGGAAGGAAGGAAGGAGGGAGGGAGGGAGGGAGGGAGGGAGGGAGGAAGGAAGGAAGGAAGGAAGGAAGGAAGAAAGGAAGGAATGAAGGAAGGAAGGAAGGATGATTGGAAGGAAGGGAGCACTCATACAGCCACCACAGAACCAGTTACTTACAGGTGTATTAGTGCTTTCAGGCCCCGGAAGGCAAATGGGGATATTGACGCAATTTTGTTGTTTTCAATAAATCTGTGAATGAAAGATATTCCATTAGCATGTCCGAATATTAAGATAGATCAACACTGCCTAAGTAATACATCCACAAATATTCAATATGTTGTGATAATAAAAAATAAAATGCTTCAGCTGTCTACAGATATCTGTTTGCAGCTGTGAGGGGTTTACAGCCATTATAGAAGGTTGTCATCCATTCCATTTAATACAGGAAAGAAATATCAAAATGAAATGCACATCAAGGGCCCTGCAAAACCAACTGATGATTTCCATTATTCCAGTGTATGTTTGTTTGTTCTGTGGTCGATTAACAAGATCAGATTCAAGTATAGGATTAAGATGTCCTCCTCAAACCAGGCCACATATGTGAAACCATTAGTGGGGACGAACCATGGGCCCATAACGATGTAATAGTTTTTAAAATATTTGTCTATAGGACAATGAGAATCTTTTTTTGGTATTAAATATAATGACATAATAGTCCACAGGATGACATTGTCCCATATTGTATAGAAACAATGTAGAAAGATAATATATTTTTCAGGATCTCTTTCTGTGCAAAAGAATGTTACATGTCTCCTTTCAGTGCCAAGCTGAGAACAAATGTCACCAACCTTGTTTGCAGGATTTTTTCCTATACTTTGGAGCGAATACAAGCAAGGGCAAAAGGTCTATTATTATCCAAGCGTTTTATTTTACCAAAGTTGTCGGGCATTAATAACAAGAATGGTGAATAGAATACTGAAGGGCATTATGAGTTATGAGACCAGTAAAACACATGGCATTCAGGGACTCATGTCTGTAATGGGGATTTTTTTGGTTTTCTGTAGTAGTTGTCATGGTTTGGATTTGCTTTGATTGTTTCCTGTTTCATGTTGGAGGTTTATGTCCCTGCGGCATGTGTTATTTGAGTTTTTCTACAGTGTTCTGTCACCGATTACCTGCCTCTTGTGTGACTGATTGTTTGCGCCTGTGTCTCATTTATTTCTATTCCGAGTGTATATAGTTCATTTGTTTATACTTTTCTTGGTCAGTTCTTTTGCTGTGCTTCTTATTTTTTCAGTTTTCCTAAGTGCCTGATCTTTTTCTTGGTTTTAGGAAACTATTTCTGACTGTTTCTGGACTCAGTCTCTGTCATTATTCTAAGTGGATAATGTTGGCTTGTTAGTGCATTATTTGATATTAAATTTCTGATCTGAATTCCCTGGTTCTTATCTGTCTTGGTCTTTTATTCTGAACTAAAAGTAATTTGATCTTTTACTTGTTTCTATTGCAGGGGCCACCTGCCAATAAATTTCAATAAAATTCATGATTAAATTTTGCAAAGAACATTTTGAAGTTCAAAGCAAGCAGAAAAATGGCCATGAAAATATGACTTCCCTGGGAGAGGAAACAAAATATTTCAATGCAACAACAATGCAGACTTCCACCAGACACCATTTGTGACTTTTCCCCCCCTAATAATGCACAAGTTACCCAAGTTCTGTTGGGTTCTGTTGGGTTCTGTTGCCTATTGGGATAGGATAGGATGGCGGCGCGTGCACATACAGCGGCTCTCTCCCGCTAGAGCGGTTCTTTTGTGTTTTTTTTTCTGCCAGTGGGTCTGAGAGGACTGATATTCCATCTGTGGTGTATGTCGTACATATATGGTACATTTGACAATAAAGTTGACTATGACTATGATCACGGCTAAAATATAGTCAGTCTTTGCTTTCAGAGTATTTTGCTTTGTTTTTCTTTTCAAACAAGGGTACACACAGGACTCATCAATCAATTTCTTTATACAGAAAACATTGAGCTTAGAAGTCGGGGTTCTTCCATGCACAGCCATTCAATCATACAGAAATTAATAATAAATACTTACAGATATTCAAGATGAGGTAAACCCAGGAAAGCATCCTCATCAATAAGGTCGAATGAATTTGCTGTGAACAGTCTGTCAAGAAATGCAGACCCAAAAAATGATATGAGAGAATCTCTTTGATGCAGTGTCTCAAACTCATATTGGGATAAAGGTTGTGATTGATTACGACCTATTACCTACATTAGTATGTGCTGAAGAGTGAGAGAAAGAGAAAAATTCATTCTATCAGCTGACAGTATGTGGTTAAGGAATTAATTGTTTTAATAGCACATAGGAATGGATGATCACTCCCACAGTTTTTTTCAGGAGTGAATGAAAGAGATAAAAGGATGCCTCCTCCCACATGTTTCTGAGTCACACTTTGAACTATATTTCAATAACTGCGTCCACCAATGATGAATTCTGCGGCTCACCACATCGCTTGTAAGAATTTCTTTTAATGAAATGTGGTGTTGTACCAACTCAAAAAAAACACACAAATTTGTTCTTTTTTTGGTAGTCGATCAATGTTCCAACATTAATTAAGAATACTTAATGGATTAATAACCTTTCCGTAATTAAGCGTAAAAGATAAGGGAAAATGATGTTAGAGTTCAGGCATGTTTGGGATTGATTACATTTTATAGCCAAAAAATAAGCTAAATCTCATAATTGAATCAAAACAGCCTTTGTCTCAAAAGTTCCCAAAAAAGTAGCCCCCATCAACTTCAGTCTGTCAAAGTGCTGAAATTTAGTTTTGTCATAGGTCTTACTGCAAACCCAAAATACGTCATGAGGCGTGTTCCCTGATTAAGCAGTACTCCAGTAGAAGTGGCAATAAATAATGACAGAAGAGGAGCTGCCACTCAGTCATTTTACTCTGTCTGAATTTATCTTCCATTCTTCAGCTTCAGGCGCTTTGATTGCTTTAGTGCGATCCGAGCAGAAGAAAGAACTGATTCAGAATTATAGTTGGTGACAGTAAACAGTTGTGTGCATTTGACTGAAACAACAGTGATATGAAACATTAAGTCTTGCCGTAAAATTTGTTGATTTAAATAACAATCTCGACAATGGTGGAAAAAATATATCTATGTGTTAGTGATATCTTTTGGAAGAAAAGATCATATTAATTATTTATTTATGTCTGTCTGTGTCTTCCCAAAAAATATTCCTTGCTCAATCCCTGCTGTTAATTCATGTGACCATGTGGTCTATTGCATAATACTGACACCATTACAGAGAATCCCCCTTTCAATATGACAATGAAACCTCCAGGGGCTTTCTGTCTCGTTGTCTGGTGAAGTAAGACAGTTAAAAACATAGAGAGAACGAAAGATAGGGAGACAGACTCACAACAGTTGCAGGGCAGGCGTGTGAACGAAGCTTCCTCCTGTTATCTCAATAAATCCAGACTTAACAAAAGACCTGAATGGACGAAGAACATACATTGAGAATGCAAATAAAAAGGGAAAACAAAAACAGAAAGAAAGTAAAAGCAGCGGGCATACAGAGTGAATATTTCTCCTTACAATTTCAATGTCTAATCAGATGATGTACCACTTACAGAGAAACAACGTCGGGTGGGAAAGAGTGAGGCACTGATCGGACATTGTCACACAGGGCGTTATCTTTGGTGCAGGTACATCCGACGGGACATCTGGGCTGTCTCACTCTGCGTCCCTCTGTTGAAGCCAAGCTGACAGCAGCGACCCAAAACAGGAGCGTCCATCCTTTCGACCCTTTCCATCCTCTCGCTGTTCTTCCAGGGTGTCCCATTCCTTCTGTCCCGTTCGAGCACTAACACTGCAGCATATGCAACTTCTCGGTTAAATACATGCACGGTTTGCAGCAATCAATACTCTGACTTCTCAAAATATATTTTCTTGTCTCGTTTGTTTTGATGCCCGATGTCGCCACGCTCTTGTAGGTTCCAGTATATGCTCCGTGTTTCTCAATAGGAAGGAACCAGTCCAGCAGATTCGTTCTGCAAAGCACAGGATTACAAATGCGGGACAGATGGGACATAAGAGGAACAGTCTCAGACTTTCTTTTTCTTGAGATAAAAAGGAATTTTTTTAAGGTCCCAAAATAAAACGAGCCGCTACAGTCCGTTTCTTTTCACTCTGCTCCTTGTTAATAAGTTGTTCTTGTAGATTCAGTGGTATGGACACAAAAGGGGAAAATAAAAGCACAAATTCCCGTGAGAGAAGAGGAGAGGGGAAGAAAGAGAGCGATGGAGGAGAGTGGGGGGAGAGGCCCCAAGGTGCGCGTTTTTTATCAGCAGTGCCAGCTATTATTTATGCGCGCTTCAGAGTCGGCATGGTTAATGAGAAGCGGCCTTTCACAGGGCTCTGTACAAATGCACCTGCCACACTCATTGGGTCTTTTCAGGCTTTAGCGTTGGTGACATTCAAAGAAGTTGGGTCATATGGGGTAAAAGTAAACACAATTAGCGTAATTTATGGCATACTAAACGGTTAGTAAAGTAGGCCTGGGCTAAGACCTGGAAAATTATCTTTAGAAAATATTTCTAAAATATATTGTTGCGATTAAATTTATAATTAATCTGCATGCCTACCACATCACCGAATTTCATAAATATTTATATTTAACATAACAAAGACTTCCCATATTAATTTTCTTCACACCTTCTCTCTCCACGTTGAGACCTTTTCTGGTTTAAGTGAGTCGTGCAAAAGTAACAACACTGTACTTTTGTTCTAAGACTATGGTGAACCTTCACCCCTATTACTCCAAGCGGTAAAAGAACTCTGTAGATAAACATCCAAATAGAATAATACCCTTTTTATTTTCCACCTACACATCAAATGCCTGTCTAGCCCACTGGCCCCTCAGCGGAAATGAATCATACGATCCTATATGTGATCGTCAGATAAGATTAGGCGTTCCAATTTTGACCATGCGTTTCAAAATGAAAGTCTGTGTCTGGCGTTGTAGAATAAGGCACTTTGTTCCTGTCTCTAAATTACCCAGCATGACATTTACAATGATTGCTTTCACGTAAATGTAATAAAAATAGAGTTAAAAGAGAAAACGGTTAAAATAGAGATAAAACAATAAGTCAACTGTGTTAATACTGTGAGTGATAAACAATTAGAAAGGTTTCAGATAATTCATATTCAATCGTCTCGTAACCATGGAGATCTGAAACATTTAATTTAAATATCATTACAAGCTGATTTTGATAAAGAAGCGGCCGCGACGACGCTGGTAGACTATTAATATTTATGTTAAACGATACGATCTATTTTCATCGTTCATCAGCTTTTCTGTCAGAATAATTCATGCATTAAAACGACACGGCACAATGATGTGGTGTGATGTCATCATCCGGCGACGCATAATTTTTTTCGTAAACAGTCGCTAGACGACGGCGAGGAAGCAAATGGATAACCTGGTGAAGGTGGCGTATATCTTTTGAGGTTAACTATATTGTGGTCCCGGTTTGGAAGAATATATTTTTTGTATATCTCCGTAACATTTTTCGATAAAACATTAGCCTGAAGCTAAGTTAGCCCTTTGCTCTCATGGTTGCCCCCTCATGCTCCAAGCACAAAGCCACATAGTTACACGTTTTAGCTCCTGTTAAAAACACCAAACGAAGAGTTACAAATGTCCTGCAAATGTGTGTGTGTGTGTGTGTGTGAGTTTACATTGATGCATATAATCTAGCAGTGCGCAGGAATGAAAATGTGTGAGGATACTTTTAAGCACGAGTTGCTGGCAATGTTTCTGAAAGATACATGAACAGCTGTGTGTGTTTTTTCACTATACATCATTCTGCAAGCAAGGTGTGTTTGTATGATTCCTTCATCTGTGGTGTATGTTGCCTCCCTCTATTACCTCAGGTGCACGGAAGTGGAGGTTATGACTCCGACTTCAGTGATGATGACGCACAGGGAGAGTCCCCAGAAAGACGCCTCAAAAGGTAAAATGATTAGAATGCCATAGTCTCAATTTATTAAAATCTTCTCATCTGAACTCCTGTAGTTGTATAGCCAAAAGGGTTAACCGATGTAGAAAGAGATACAAAGGGTTTGATGAATAACTAATGGCTAATTACTTTTGTCTAAATCATCTTACATATAAACACATGACCCCATCCACTAACATATATTTATATATATTTATATATTTATGTCCGTTTTGTCAGGAAACGTGAGCAAGAAATCTTGCAGAAACCTTTCCAGGGAGATCGGCATGCAAAGGTGCCTCACCGAAGTTTACACTGTCAAGAAATAGACAGGTACTGTGCTATTGCAGTGTTTTACACAAGTCATACAGTTTTATCGGTGGTAATGGCAGAACTTTTTGTTCTCACTTGTCATGTAAGTTTAATAGATAATCTTGAAATAAGTGAGTAATAATCTTTTTAACATTTTCACTTTTTGATTCATGTCAGTTTTGAAAATGTACCCTATTAGAATCTAACATGAAAATTGTAATCCCCTATTAAATCTACGGCTTTATTTGCAATTTGGGTGCTAGGATGTAGGACACAATTAGAGAAATCCAGTTTGAACACATGTAATTGCAGCCAAAATTAAATGAATCTCTCAAAAATGTGTGTTTAATTCTAATTTATGCTTCTAATAAAACCAAATGGACCATCATATCTTAGTGTTGTAATAGTTTCCTTTCACACTGTCAATCTAAATTTTGATCCATGTTTTAAAAATATGGGTTTATTGAGACCAAGGTACTCAAGACAAAAATTAAAAGGCTCATTTATACTCAGTTAATATAGTGACAATGCTTAAAACTTTTTAGTTTCTTACATTTCTGATACATACAACGTCACATATTACTTTTAGTAACATTGCTTTTTTTAGACACTTATTTTCATTGTTTTACAGAGAAGAAGCCAGGAGCAGAAGAGCCCACCTTATATCAATGAATGCTGTATCCTTTAAAAAAAAAATAAAAAATCAGCGTTTATTCTTTATTGATTTAAGTGTCCATTGATAAAACTCATGAAATCTCACAGAATATATTAATCCCATCTAGGTTGAAATACTTTATCTTAAGCTATGGAATCACATTATTATTGCTGTTCACAGGATGCAGATATTATCTGTTACTGCCCTTAAGCAGATGTCGGCAGTTTGAGCGTCATAAGAAGTTTGTTGGTGACTACATTCTTTATTATGGAGGAAAGATGGATGACCTCAAACGCTCAACGTAAGATTTTCTGCTGTCATTGTAGGCTAAAACTTGAAACAAGGAGAACAATGCAAAACTCAGCATTTAACTACTGTATTTGTTTTTGATTGTAATTTATTGATTGATCTTTTCTGTCCCTTAGAGCCAATGACAAAACAGATCATGATGTTTTGCGCGAGAATCATCGTTTTCTCTGGAGAGAGGAAGATGAAGAAGAAATGACATGGTAATCGTCCTCAGTCAACTGTTTAAGCAGGCTGCTTCAGTGTTCCGTGTGCTTTTCATTCTTGTTCTGTTGTGTTTAACATTGGGCTGTAAAAGAATTATAAGTACAGTAGTAGTCTAAATTTATAAGCAACTGATGGCAAAAAAAGAACTTCAAAATAAGTTTGTGCCTTTTTCTGCTTTCCTTTTATTCTGTTCCAGGGAAAAAGAGCTTGCCAGGAAGTATTATGACAAGCTGTTCAAAGAGTACTGCATAGCTGACCTGAGCAAATACAAGGAGAACAAGGTGGGATGAACGGACAGATTAATTTCAATGAAAATGGAACAATAAGAGATATTGAAATGATACCACAAACAATGACAGGTGACTCAAGTCCACATTAGATATAGGATGTATGTTAAATACAAATAAACTGAAAACAGCCATTCAGCAGATAAAGCGTTGAACATGTTATGATTTTTCTACGTAAATATATTTCTAAAGTTGCCACCGACATGACATTTTCACCAGATGTCTGTAATAACCAATGTAACCCATGCATACAGAGAAATCAAACCTTGGATGTCCGTAGATTAAGTTGTGTGATGTGTAATAAAATGGAATATCCTGGAAAT
Organism: Antennarius maculatus; assembly: GCA_013358685.1. Taxonomy (NCBI): domain Eukaryota; kingdom Metazoa; phylum Chordata; class Actinopteri; order Lophiiformes; family Antennariidae; genus Antennarius; species Antennarius maculatus. The sequence goes on along the minus strand of CM023626.1, from coordinate 11,691,705 downwards.
AATTTTGAACAGACTTACTTCAATACATTTAATACTTGTACAAAAGCTTTTGTTGGTAATATTAGTTTCAAAAAGCCAGTTGTATGGAGAAACTAGTTGCTCAGCTGTGAGTTTAGCCCATCCGTCCACTTTCAAATCTATCATCCTGTTCTTTGACCTCTGGTTTATAGTTCTTTCCTTTATCCATTGAATTCAAGTCAGTTGAATGGCTGGGCCATTCTAACAGCTTTAGTTTCTTTCTCTGAACCTAAGTGAGTTTCCTTGGCTGAGTGTTTGGGATTTTAATCAGTAATGTCTCAGTACATTTTAACATTCATTCTTCCTTAATTATATGAAGGTTGCCAGAGCCACATGCTGAAAAGCAGTCCCACACCGTGATTCTCCTACCTCCAAACTTCACTGTTGATGTTTTTGGAGTGATGTGCAGTGCCATTTGACCTCCAAGCATATTCTGATTTATAGCTGACCTGCTATCTGACCAGAACATATTCTCCCATCATCAGTAGGAACTGAGCTATCTGATATAAATTTGCACCTATAGAAGGAAGGACTGCTTTCTAATTACTGATAGATTTCACCTGGAGTGTTTGCATTATGTGTCTTTTTGCACCTCCACTTCTTCATGTGTTCCACTTAATTACACACAACTTAATTTATGAACATCTAATATTTGATTTCTTTGTATTTGTAGGTTGCAAGGGTTGTTACCAACATTTGGTGAAAATTCCATGTCAGTAGTACTTTCATATTTACTAAGAAAAATGGTGACTTGTTCAATACTTTCCTGCTATATGTGGTTAATATTGGCATGCAGAGGAGTCCATGGTTGGAGAAAAATGTATAGATGCTAGCAAAATACTGAAGACCACTATTCATTGATGCTTTATTCTGTACATATACACAGACGTGTGTGTGTGTGTGTGTGTGTGTGTGTGTGTGTGTGTGTGTGTGTGTGTGTGTGTGTGTGTACATATTCACAGTGAGAAAAACATTTCATTCACAAGAAATTACAGGTATTACTAAAGACTTCAAGACAATATTGACCTGAAGTTATTTGCTTTTGTCTAATTTTATTTTGGAGCTGTTTGGCAGCTTCAAATCCTATTACATTGACTTCTCACACTAAATCAAATGTGTTTTTATTCTAATGATCATTTGAAAATGTTGCAAATACTGAGCATAGAAAGATTACTTTGATTTGTCACCTAACGCTTATTTTAATGCCCTTCAGATTCATTAAAGATATTTATAGAAGAAGAAGATGTTGTCTGTCAGTTCAGTGATTTCACTGAATATTTGGCTTTTTTTAAAATCTGTGTCCAACAGTTTGGCTTTCGTTGGCGGATCGAGAATGAAGTAATTTCTGGTAAAGGTAAGAGATAGTGAAACAGTTGTCTTCTAGTTGTGTTTTTTTAATAGTCCTGCTTTGTCATTCTTCTTTTGAGTCACCTTTACTTAATTACTTAAGGTGTATACTTAGGTAAATCAAATATTGACTGCTACTTTTCGACAATCTAATTTTGAATGTAGTATGTGTGTACTTGTTAACTAACAAGCACACACACACACACAGACACACACACACACACACACACACACACACACACACACACACACACACACACACACACACACACACACACACACACACACACACACACACACACACATATATGTACAGTAGTTATAGTTAGGTAGATTTTATATGTGTTTGTGTGCATGCGTGCAGTTTGGATTTTGACCAGAAATATGTACAGTACTTAGTTCGTGTCTGCCAAAGCATTTCATAAACCTCTCCACTAGATGGCAACAGAGATAAAGACAATCGAATGCGGATGACGTGCTGTGGAAACTTCCTACACTACTCAGTCCACATATAACACTAGTTTCCCCTTATTTTAGTGAATTTTCTTGTCAATATTACATTATAAACATTTAAAATATGTCATTTTTCACTTGTACTTTTGTTTTTTGTTTGTTTGTTTATTGTAGCTCCCAATGCCGGGAGACAATTTGCACCATACAGTTATTGATTGAGACGATTGATCTGTTGATCTACCAAAATGGCCTCAGTACCTAACATTCAGTTTCTTTTTTGTTCCATACTGAAAGAAAAACCCCTTTGTACTTCTACACTAGTCACTACTTTGATGGTTATGTTTGCACCATGAATATTACTGTCCATTAATTGTTCGTGATTACTACAACACCTGCATTCCATCTACCGCTTCTTCATGTGACAGCTAAAGATATTTAGAGATATGCATTGAAAAACTATCAGCAAGTCTGTGAGGGTAATTCTGCTTCGATGACTCACATTTATGCTTCACATACAGTAAATGCAGGGATGAAACTTGGCTTAGATTTGCTCAAGTGCCGTAATTAAGTACACTTTTGAAGTACCTTACTTTTCTTTTAAAGACACTTTCGAATTCTGTTCCTCAACACATCAGACAGAAGTATCATGCACTTTATGATACTTCATAAAGTGTATGATACTTCTTATTTCAATGCAGTTACCTAACTGCTGTACTTACAAATGAATGTTTCTGCACAAAATATACCAAAGGCACATAAAATGTGATGCTTTGTTACAAATAAAAATATCTAAGGGTCTTGCCTAAGTTTCACCAAAACACTTGATTTACAAATGGTAAAAAATTAACTGGCAATGTTTTTTTTTAAATGATTGATACTGTTATTTTTGATTTAAAATGTTTTTAGATTATGGTGTTTGGACAAAACAGGCATTGTGCAGGTGTCACTTTGGGCTCTGGGTAATAAGCAGATTGATTCATTTATTAAATAATATAAGTCATATAAGAATAATGAGCTTAGCTCATTAGCTTAGCATAGCTCCTCACCAACTCCAACAGTAAAATGTTGATTTTAAATTGTTGACGTACAATAATCTAATGATATATGTAATAGTACAACAAATCAGAGGGAACAGTTTTACTCATATATTTTTCTAAAGTTCTTTACTAAACCTTTACAATACAGAGTCTTTAGTTTTAACACCATAAATTTACAGTGTTTGCATAGTCGATATTTGTCATTTGACTAAAGGAAAATGATGTGAATGAAAACATGCACACACAAACCATGTCTGAGAAAGCTAACTAACTCAATATGTTGTTCCAGTGTAATCCTAGTCTCTGACAGTTCACTAGCAGCAGTACTCTACAGGAAGTTGGATTAGATCAGGTTAAAAACACTTCACTAGGACCCTCTCTGATTTGTTTGACAATTCCCAGAGAAATGCTTGTTGTTTACTATTAAAGCATGGGACACCAAATCCAGTGAAATTAATACTAATCTAATCTAATTTTGGATGGTAGACCCAAAGGCCTCGAACAGAGGTGAAGAAAAGTCTTAAAAGCATTTGTGTTACACGTTGGAAGAATTGATTATCAAAAAAATTTGATATTGATTTGAACTTTGTCAAATACAACCACGAGTGCAAAATATGTATTGACTGTAGCTGAGTCCTCATTTGTAGTTGTGTAGTTTTCATATTTATATTCTATTCATCAGTGTTGAACTCATCCTTTGTCGGTCTTTAACCTTGTACTTCTCTGGAAATCGTGGCCTTATCACCTCCTGCTATCTTTGCACTTCAGGTCATGTTGATATTAGGTAATGCTACCTTCTGTTCACCCAATCAGGTGGATTACAGAGAGGGCTGACCTTTCCTTTCCATGGCCACAGTGTGATATGGAATGAAGGAGTGTGTACTACCAAAGGTCTTCCTTCTCTTGTTGTTTGAGAGTTATACATAATATAGTTATATATATATAGTTATATATAGTTATATATATATATATGCATATATATATATGCATATATATATGCATATATATATGCGTATATATACTGTGTGTGTATGTTTGACACAAACTGTTAAATCCAGTGTGATTTTGAGTTGGAAACACATGTAACAAATGTTTTAAATGCTTTGTCTTTTACATAAAAGATGTTTTAAAAATATTGCAAGTCCTTTATCATTGTTAAATCCCATCAGGTGTTTGTGAGTGTATTTGAGCGCTTGTGTGTGTTTACAATACTGCCTAAAACTCCTAGTGTACAAAAAACTCCACAAGGTACCTTTAGTCACATATCCACTTGTCCAAAGTTCAGTTTCTTTCCTGTTAATCTGATTACCTTACAGATGCATTTCTCTAGATATTTCTTCACCAAAAACAGGGAATCCTCTTTGCACAAGAGTAGTAGGTGTTAAAATTTTTATTTTGTGAGGCAGCAGTGATGTTTGAGGCCAGGGAGTGTTCCATTCTGGTTTATGTTTTTTTTTTTTCTCTGGGTTTCCCTTTTGGCATAAATTGAGCTTTAGTCCTGCTGTCAGGAGGAAACCAAAGGCCAGAGGTAACCAGGGCCTGGCTTCTTTTTGGTCGGCCTCCTGTCAGAGTAAATAAAGTGTGGTCTTGGCTTATGTAACTTTCCTGTCTTCAGAAATTGGGTTTGAACACTACACACTTTCACTTAAAGCACATGAATGAAGCCTTCTCCTCATCTCATTTTTATCATATAATAAAAGCAATAGCACAATTTAAAGGTGAGATTCTTCTTGCTGCTTTATCCAGGCCTATGTTCCAGTGTAGATAGGATTTGTGCTTTGTAATATCCTGTTTTGCAAGACAAAATAAGCCACCCTTGGAGAGATAACTGAGCGTATTCTAAGTGTTAGAAGTGTTAGCTTATTAGCAGAAAGCTTGCAAAGGTTTCAGAATTTCCAAGTGTAACAATGGAGAATTTCCATTTTGTTTTTATGTGTGTGCTGTTCGGGATATTGTACAATAAAATTAGGACATATGAGTTTTTCTCAATACCCTTGAGAGGGAGGATGATACGGAATGCAAGTTCTTTGGACAATAGGAAACAGAATCTCACTGATAACGACTGCAATATAGAGTATTGAACTTAAGGTCAGCAGTCTGGATGGCTTTCTAAAGAGAAAAGGAAAACATAAAAAAAAAAGATAAATCTGCTTCAAAGCCAGAGGTGTGACTGTGTGTTTGGAGATTCAGTCTTTTGGATGATAGTTACATTCCCAATATTTGAAATATCTGCCCAGGGGCAGCAAATGTTGATCGTTCACACAGGCTTAATGGGGACCTTTTAAGTGTGCATCCCATAATTGATTCAGTTGAAATATTTGTACATTTGTAGACTCAAGGGAACTTCATTGGTTGATTTTTATATCATTTTGCCCACATTCAGTCTTTTTTTTTCAGTCCATTTCCTTGGACACACATTTTTTCCCCCTTGTCCACATACCTTCATTTTGCAGATTTTGCAGCATTGCCAATGTCACAACAAGGCTCATTGTATACAAGACTGTCTTAAAAAGTGAAAGGTCAATGTCTCATGACATCATCCAGTAAATGTTAATCATGCAGCCATCTGTCCTGTGGTGTATCTGTCTTCATCTCAGACTGCTGGCTGGTGGTGTTAATAACCATTGACGTAGGTGGACAGGAGTTTCCTCTCTTAAAGGGTTTACTCTGCTGAGCTTGTGCCAGCTCTTCTCGTTGAGCATGTGAGGCTCACCCAGTGTGTGAGGATACCCATGCTAATCCACAAAGCCCAAAGGAGATCCTTTGTTTCACTTTCAACAGGAACCCATAGAGGAGCTTTTGCTTACAGCTCTGTTTTATGAAGTAAGGATGTCTTGTATATCTTTCAAAATCTTTCTTTTGACCTTCCTCCTGTGGGAAAAAGTGGGACCTGGGGCTGAAAATTATCACAAAAAAGTGAAAAACTTTTAACTGACCTTGATTGTATTTCATTTACAATGTATATTTCAGAAGAGTTTGCCCTGAAACACATTTTTTATCGACTTTGCTGTAGCAGGATTGCAGTTGTGAATAGCTGCAGGGTCTCACATCTTCACACTCTCCATTCTGTAACGTTTGAATACATTGCATTTGTTTATGTTTGCCACTGAGCTTTTTTGCTGAAGTGGATTCAGTTCCCTGTTTCAAGGGCACCCTTCATGTCAAGGGAGAATTTCATTTCATTTGTAATTGACGTCACTAGTGACGGTGAAGACAGGGTTCTCTTAAGTCTCTGGTTCTGTTAAGGCCAGTGTCCAGTCACTCCTTATGACGCCATGTTGGCAAAGAGTAGAGAAGATGGCCTCGTCCCAAGTCACACCCATATAATGTCAGAAAAGACCAGTCATTAAAGCTTTAAAAGAATACAATGGCAACTAAACTGTTCAATTTAATTTTCCAAGTTGCCTTTTGCCATTGTTATTGTAAGAAATTTGTTGATTAATCAGTGAGTGAAGAATTTTGTTGCATTAGGAGTCTGACTGTTGCATTGTTTGGTCAACCGGTTCACTACTTTGGTTCAAACTGGAGGATTCTGAGGTGGAAATTTTAGTAAACTTTGAGTGGAATGACTTTAGATGCATGGTCAAGACATTTGTTTTCCCGTTAGGATGCACAGTATTCCAATGCTCGGATGATTCTCTGACTTTTCACTTAGCGTCATCATTAGGTCAAATTTCATTAAATTAATTTGGTGCTTTATCAGAGACATTCAAAACTAACAGCATTCCCGTTATTACGTCCCGCTTCAAAGCGATGATGTATTGTAATTGTCAGCATTTGTGTGTTTGTCCGTCTGTATGTCCACCAAATATCTTTGCAACCGTTCAGACCGCAGATAGACAGATGAAACAAAAAACACATTACTTGGGTGGCAAAGGGGATGATAATGAGATGATGAGCCTGACCTTGAGAAAACTAGGTCAAGGTCAAATTTAAACTTTTTTACACTCAGGAACTGGATAAGATAGAAAGACGAGGGAGAAGGCTAGTGTGAGTAAGACCGTAGATCAAAGCTAGTGGTTTGATCAATGACAGTATGTCAGGACACTAGCTTTGATCTTTGACCTATGCAAGTAGGTCAGGGTAAAATTTTGAATTCGGGGTGTCACGGGATGTTACAGTCTGTGACTGTATTGTTTTGTATCTGTGTAGAGTATATCACATAGTTGTGGCTGCGTTCTACATTTAGATGACAGTGTTAATCTAAAATTGGTATACTGCAGCTGGGAGAACATCTGTAACTGTTTAATTGAAATATTTGTGATTTTCTGTTTTTTACAGAAGAATAGACGGCAAGAAGCAGTAGAGTGAAATACAGTACGTTAAGGGATTAAGAGGTTATAGAAAAGTAATAAAGGAGTCAAAAAGGAAAATTTAAATGAAATTGGAGTCTTTCAGTTCTGAGAAATACCAGCGGGATTGTCCCTCTACTTAATATCACCTATAAAATTTAATTTCTTTTACTGTGTTTGATCACAACTTAAGGCCTTCTTAACTAACCTGTGCCTGGAGCTAGAAGTGTGTATCTGGTGTTTTAGATCCTTAATCTAATACAGCACATGAAGGGAAAGTCTTCTCAAGTGGCACAAATCAATGATGGCCAGCGTCACTTCTCCTTAATGTTTACAGAGTCTCAATCTTAAGTCGGTGAGGGGCAGGCATCGCTTTCTTGTCGTGGGGTAAGGAGCATTTCACACCCTTGTGCCAAGAATGGACTTCTCTGACGCACTTGCTCCCTCTGTCACAATCTGGAGGGAGCCCGGAGACCAGATCACTGCCACTTTAAGCTCCTCTAGGGATAATGGGCAGGCTGTGCGGCAGCTGGAAGGAGGCCTGAGGGGATGAGGTGCAGTGAAGACGGGGAGATGAGAAGGCACAAGGGGATAAGGAGGATGGGATGTGTATCCATAGATGGAGGAGGGCAAAGGAGGGGTTTGATGCTTCCTGACTCTGAAGTGTTTGGTGATTTGTCTGTGTTTCTTACTCACAAAAACAAACAAACATGCACACATACACACACACAGTTCTGTACAGAAGTCTTAGGCAGGTGTGAATTAAGGAAAACAGTTTACTTGTTTAGATGTAGTGATTTATAAAATGCAAGATTTGCTAACAAGGAAAACTGAAATCAAATCAATATTTTTGCGTTCACTATTCTTGCATTCACTAATTCATTACTAAGAAAATCAAGAAATTTACCTGTACTTGCGTGTCTGCATTTTGAATCTCTGCGGATGAGAGATAGATTGCTAAAATAGCAAGTGAACCTTAATGTGGATGAAATGTGTCTTTGTGCTGTGTGCTTTCTGGGCTTCCAGGTCAGTTCCAGTGTGGAAACAAACGTTGCGACCAGCAAGAAGGCCTAAAAAGCTGGGAGGTGAATTTTGCCTACGTGGAACACGGCGAGAAGAGAAATGCGTTGGTCAAACTCAGTAAATATTCCTCTTTTTCTATGGCAATTTTTTTTTTTTTTGCATGTATTGTATTATTGAGTCTTATTGGCTTGGTGGGGGTTCCTTTTCTAAGACTTGACTCATGATAATCCTCCTTCAGGTGTCATACTGAAGAAAATCTTGTTAGGGTATTAAGTATAATTGGTGGACCCACAAGTCATGCTAAACTCACTCAAGCAAGAAATTGGAGACTAATTTAATAAGCAAATAAGCAACAGGTCACATCCACGTTGCATCTACTCATCAAGGAAGAGTGTTAATCCAACTTGTAGTCATTCTAAATTCATTGTTTTGATACTAATGAAACATGTCGTGACCCTGGAGCATGTTCTTAGGTAGGCTAATTACAAAAATGTCAAGGCTAAGTAGGACATTCCTCTGAGTTGATAAAAAAAAACATACTTTTGAACTTAATTTCGCTATTTTCTTTTTCTTTAGGACTGTGCCCTGAATGCTCCTACAAACTCAACTATCACCTCAAGTAAGCTAAAATAATTTTTACCTTTGAGGCATCTTTACATATATGTAGATCTTTTTTTTTTTTTTTTACCCACGATGAGTGATGTTTGGTCTGCTGCAAGTAGGACAGGCCACAAAGGACAGTCAGTACAAATTTAGCAGAAAAAAGCTTTTTTTTTTTTGGTGGTGAGAGGTTCACATCATAGTTTATGTCCTCTGTCTGACCTTAACTGTCAAGACTATGATGGATTGACAGAACAATAGAAAGAAAGAATGATATGTGATGCTCTGGCGTTTTATAGCTAGAAGTCTTGGGTTTCCAAAAGACTTTGTTACACAATATATGCCAAGCTTTCATCCATTTAAAACTCCAGCCAAGATTCACTCCTGCCCCTTTTTGAAAGTTCCTCTGGTCCTGATGGATTTCAGGTTGTGTGCTAAATGGCTTTATAATGGCCACTTCATATTGTTAATAGGGCTTGGTCAAAGTGAGATTCTGTTTTCAGGAGGAAGGAGGTGAAAGCAAAGACAAAGACGAAAAGGTCAGCGGAGGAGAACCAGGAGCCACTACAGAAAAAGACGAAGAAGAGGGATAGGTCGTCTTCTCACTCTAAGAAACAAAAACGCAAGAGGCACAGAGGTTAGACTCTTCTCCCAAGAAGATAAACTGCCTCTTTAATTAGGGCAGTAATTTAATCAGATGGGAACCACCCGAGGGAGTAGTATTTTCTAATAGTGTTTTTAGAGGCAGTATATTTCTAGTTTCTCTCTTGTGCTCGATTATTTTGCATCCACTCCTGTGTGTTTAAAACTCGTCTTATTTTATCTCTCTCTGTTTTTCTCTACAGAGCGCTCCACCTCTTCCAGCAGCTCAGAGGCGTCACAGGACTCGGGCAAAGGTAGCAGTCATAACTCTGTCTTGTTCTCTCTCCCTCACGTACACAAACAGATACACACACACACACACACACACACACACATACACACACGTGATACGTTATGTTCTACTCCCCCAGGCTTCCAGATCATGACACTCTCCCAACTTTGGAGTGAAAATACCCATTAGCTGTGCAGGGAATGATAATAGACTGACAGCTGGTCTGCTTTTTCTCAACTGTCTTTCTCCCTGTCCTTTTTTCCCCTTATCTTTTTCCCCTTCACTAAAAGTATGCATTTTTTTGCAGTTCTACTAATTCCAGGGTCTGTCTGGACAGAGGGGTCAGAGGGCAGGGGGTGAAGTAGCAGACAAACAAACCCTCTCTGTCCATCAGTTATTGTTGTTGAGTTCAACGTGTCTTGGAATCTTTGAACAAACACTCTTTACTGTCATTTTAATTTTTCATTTTTATTAACTGTATTATTAACTGAATCTCAGGGTGTAAAAATCTGAAGTAGTTCCTGAAAGACTACCTTTTATTAACCTTCATTTTAAAAAAATGCAATGTGTGAGTGATGCAACATAGGCATTTTAGAGCTAATGGTTGATTTTCAGCCAATGAGGCTGACCCAGAATTGATCTTTTCCACATTGTGATCTGGTTGAGGTCTAATTATGTCTCTGACATTGAGACTGCTCTTCATGGGCTAATGGTCAACTTATTTTTTCCCCTTCCTGGAAGTGTGACTGACCACTCTCTAAAACACTCTCTTTACACCCTGAAGCTGGCGATGAGCCGGAGGGCCTATCAGAAACTGACCACTGGCGTGGACCCGCCCCTGCCGTGGAGGAAAAGTCAAGGTGAGGTTAACTGCTAAGGTTGATTAAACCACACCCAGTAAGCTGCTGTAAGACTGTCAGAGACAATCTTTACCACTTAGCCTACATAACTTGCAGATCTCTATATAGCATAGCGTGTAGACCACTTAGATACCATGCCCAAAGCTGGTCTGAACTGTTAAGAAAGCCTCTAAACCTTTCAACTGTCATGCTTCTCTGAACGTTTGATATGTTTTTGAGACGGTCAGTAGTAAGAAGCAGAGATTATTCACACACGACTAGGAAAACTGACTCCAACTTTCTCCAAATTTACATGGCTGTGCTTCTGACCCGTTACATAGGCTACACATTATTCAAGCGCTATTAGCTGGATTCTATGTAATTATGTTGAAGAGGAGCATCAGGTTCACTAGCAGAACCTTTACATGACCTTTAAATTGTCTGCTCTTGCTGCCAGTCACTATTTATTTGTTCATGTTCTTTTGGAGCTATGCATCCTTTAATGTTGTGTAGAATTTAAGATAAAATGTGAATGAAGTGCATCAACATTACTAAATCTAGCTTTGTGACATCCTCTCAAAGCATTTAAATGTCTGTGTCAGCATTGTGCATGACAGGAACCAACACCCCTGTGATTGTTTTTATTTGTCTAGGGACGAGGAGTTTGATGAATACTTTGAAGACATGTTTCTTTGACTGCTGGTATCAGCGGCATCCCCACTGTGACAAGACTTCCTTCGGCACACCACTGATCATCTTCTGCTTGAGTCTCGTCTGCGTGTACAGTAGAACTCTTGGACTGCGTGTTTTAGCAGTGCAATGAAAATACATAAAGTGTTTATTCTGTATTGTCAGTTTTTGATTTACATGTCTATCAACACACTGTTTAAATCCCGCTCTCTGACGGAGTGGAATAATTGAAAATGAATTCAGCCATGGAGGCTCTGTCTTCAGATTTTGTACCAACAAAAAATGTTACCAAGACTTTAAGATGAATTGCTATGTGGGGAGAACTGCAATATAAACTAATGCTGTAACCCATCAATCTGTCCAATCGTGATTTGTGAGCAAATGTTTGCAAAGCCAGTTATGTTAGTATCAGCCTAAGCTGTTTGCTAACACAATAAACATACTTACAGATCATGCTGGTATTGTTGTTGAGTTCATGTTAGCATCCTGACATTTAGAGTAGAGGGTCAACATTTAGCAAGCAAAAACTGTCATAAGTACCTCCTAAAAGCCCAATAGCATCATCGCTTTTTAAAATGTTGATATTGTTGGAGGCTGAAGTCATTTCTTGGATCTGTGCTACACGTTCAACACATGTTCCTGTGTATTCTTTGAAATCCCAGTCTACAAAAGCGTCAACTACAATATTTAAAAGACAAGGATTAACCGGGCCAAGGGCGGATTGAATCGTTGTCTCCTCTTGAACTTACAGAGAAGGAAACTGCGTGCGATTGCTGGAAGATTATAGACCATGCATTAACTAAAGACAACCTCTTACAGGTCATGCTTTCTTACTTCCTCCTTCATTTGTCAGGCGAAGCCATTTATTGTGTGATTCATGAAAATGCGAGCTAACAGGTGGTTAAGTATAATGAGTAATTACCACCTGTTGGTTTTGTGTGGTGGTGAGGACAAGATTTGGCCTGTGGCTGTTCATGGACACCTGGATACATTTACAGTTGTTCAATTGTGCTGTCAACATCTGTTTTCTTGGGTAAAAACTCCTCACGAGTCACTGGATGTTAGGTTCCTTCCACTTCACAGATAAATCTGTTTCAGGTCCCCATTTTACAACTTCACATTAGAACACAATGGAATCTGATTCTGTGAAATCTGATGAATGTAACAACAGTGAATTTCATACACACGTGAAGTAATAAAAATGAACCAATTTTGAAGAGGGGATAGGGGGTGGTGGCTCTGTCCACTGACCCCTAAATGGTCTGGGAAATAACCAGTCCTGACAGTAAAATTGTTGACAAGCTGAAATGAAGACAACAGGGCTTTTTGTCCCCTCCTCAAATATTTAATCTTGTCATGGGAGGCCTCACCAGTGTCATGAATTCAATCTACTGTACATATGCTGATGTTTACTGCTGCAGCAGGTAATGCCTGTCTAAATGACCCTATAGATAACATTGAAATAATAATAAAACACTGTAAAATCTCTAGCTTCCTATACAAACAGGCAGGACATGGGATGCTAAGTAAGATGGTCAGACAACACTGCATTGGGCTGAACCAATCCACTGATCCTCTTTCCCCAGAGGCTCATCCAGCTTTGGAGCCTCTAAGATCCTTGCACGATATATGCCTAAGAACAAGTACTGTCGTAGCTAAGCCCAGGTTTTCAGTCTACGAGTACAATCTGTCTATTCCCCACCTTCATACGGTGGAATCAAGTGAATAAGAGATGAAGAATCACCTTTATGTGCTTTCTCTATACTTACACATCCATATACTCCTTTATTTGCTCATTAAATCTCAAGACATGTACACACAGCTCATTTCATACATCACATGATAGATTTCTAATGTCTGAATGACAGGTGATGGGATCAAGAGGACATATGCAATGCATTTGTATCTCAAAAATCCAAATCCTTCAAGTAAAAGCAAGGAGTTCATATAGATGGAGCCAGAATTGGTGTCATAAACATCCACATTCAATGTTTTCAGCACGAACATCATTAACACTTCTTTTGGAAGTCGGTGCATTGGAAGTTTTTGTTTTTGCACCGTTTTGGCTGCAGTTGAAACCCTTGCTTCACCTCAAGTAGCAGGAAATGGAGTTTCTAGGTAGTCCCAAAGTCATTGTGATTGGATTAAGTGCCTTTAATTGATGCCCTGTTGATTAGAATGGATGCTGTTGTGTAACAGGATGTTGAGAGCATGCCATTTCACCTGCGAGGGTCAATGGTCGAAGTGTTTCTAAATTCAACAAGGCTTTTTGATTTGAGGCTCATTTGGAGATGAGTTGTGGGGAAACTCACACCATCTTGACAAACAGTTATTGCATCATTTAGTGAAAAAAAATCCTGTACTATCTTACAATCAGTGAGGCTACATCTACATTTTAAACAAGCAATACACATAAGGCTTTGGTAGCCTGTTTTACCTCCTCTGTAAGAAGGGTATTTAAAGTCTAAAGCTGTGTCAATCTCAAACACTGGCTGGCAATCAATTCAAATCCTATCAAATCTTCTTACAGGAGAGGTAGATGTACTGCGCCCTGTTCGACTGACTCTGACCCTTGCTTCCTTAGAAGACACAAATGTGCTCATTTTACACCCTTCAAATCAGTCTTATGCCTCAAATATTCTTAACTTTACACAATTTACATTTTACAATTTCTATATAATATACTGCATACATGTGGAAACATGTATATTTTAAAAAATATATCTGTTTGATTTGAGATTTTTTGTGCTCTATTTACTGGTGTAAGTATCATGTGCTTTGTTTTCCATAACTTTGCCAGGTAATTTAATCATTAATTGTGCGTGCTTAATAGATTCACACTGCCCTCTAACAAAACTAGCTTCAAATTCTCCAATCCACGTAGACAGTTCAAGTACAAAATTCTCAGACACAGAATCAAAAAAATATATATGTATATAGATAGATTGCATATAAATATAGCTTTTCACAACTCGTCTGGACCCGTGTTTGGTAGAGCATTATCACTTGACGTGTACCTCAGTTTCAACGTTGCTTTTGCAGCCTTAGCAGAACCTTTGGATTGTAGTTTACTGTTTGAGAAATGAATGCTAATTTTACTTTCCCCCCCAAAACTAATTTTTACCCAGATCCCCACACATTTAAAGTTTTGTGGGTGTCATGCCTGCCTGCACCCACCGATCTCCATTCATTGCTAGCCAAAACAGCAGCAGGTAAGTGCATTGTGCAACCTATGATATTATAATACTGTATAAAACTATTAACTTTGCCTTGTAACACCCTTTATGCAGCAACCTATTTGAGCTGCTGTAATAAAGACTATTGTATTTGTACCTTGTAATACGTGTACAGTTGCTGACACTTAAAGAAATTATTCAAGCAGAAATGATGAGAAATGACAGATATGTTTCGGTTATTGCTGTGCTAAAAATAATTTGTATGCTGTCCAATGGCTGTTGATTTTCAAACTGGGAACAGGATGTTTGAACATATCACATCTTCGGAGTCAAATGTCAGTGTTCCAAAACAGAACTTCATGGTGATGTTTCTGACTCCACTGAAGAACATTTAGACAGGGCCTCAGAACAGACCTGTTGACGACAGACTAAAGTTTGACTAGATTGGACAGACCGGTCCAAACGGGTAGACTGGACCGCAGCGAAGCATATAGCATCTAACCAGAAGGAACTATTCTGGTGTAAATCAAACCAGATAAAGCTAGCTAGCCTAGTCAAGGTTCACTCAGATCAACTGTCAGAGAAGAGCAGGCTACCATAGCCTGGAGTAGTCCTAACCAGTCCACAATTTTTCATATCCACAGTCACTGCAGGAAATTAGCAAACGGTGCAGGTCTTCGACTTTCCTCCATCAGCTAGATAAAAACAGACAATAAAAACGATGTAGTATTACCAAACGTTTTTCATCACTGAATTCCTCGCATAGGCAATCAACTGAACAGGTGAATATGTATATATTTACCTCTCCTTGCTTCGTCATCTTCCAGTTTCTTCTTCTGGTCCTCAATGGCCTTCATCTTTGCATTGTAAACTTCGGCCAGCTCATTCCAATGTGCCCTGTTGTTGTTCAGTCCGTCAAACATGGGCTTGATCTCCGTGTGGAACCTAGAAAATTCCTGATTAATGGAAGAAAATGCATCATAGGTAAATATACACCAGTCATGTTGTGGGATGCATGCTGCAGAGAGCTTCTGTTGTTTCGTATTATGCTCTTCCACAGAGATAACAGACATGTGTTCACAGTTATAGATGTGTGCTGTCTTGTCGGAATACCATCCGACAGCTAACTGACATTCCTCCTGGGACCGCATGGGTTCAACAGGTTCAGTTCTGTGCATCCTGTCATCCAAACAATACTGGCTGAAGCTCGAAAAACACATCTATAAATCTAACAACCATATTGTAGAAGATGTTGAACACAATGCTCATCTCATTTTCTGCAGGTATAATCTGTAAATAAGATGTAAATTTGACAACATCACAGATCAGGTGTACCTACTGGCTAGTGTATCTGTAGTGTTAATAATTCTCTACCTTCTCTACCATCTCTACCTTCCTGACTCTGTCAAATCGGAATTAATTTCACATTTGGAAAAGCATTGAGAGCATTTATATCTTGAAATTAGAAGTCATACTTGAAACTATGGAAAATTAATGATTCATGTTATGAGAGTTTAAAAAAAAAAGATTAAACTGAACTGAATCCAAGCAATTTTGGACAGAATGCATTTCGAAGGTTCCTCACTTTGCTGAAAATCGTAATTAAAAGATTGCATGAATCATCACTCTCCAATTAGACTGTGTTCAAATTCCAACAGTCACAAATTACTTCTTGCAATATACAGTACACAGCACAGTCCAGAAACCCCCACTCCACCCTCCCAAAGCCATGTCTGTCCTTTCTATATACTTGAGCCATCACCTCCCATTCACTGTTCAATTCTAATTATATACGTTGGAGCAATGTTCTGCACTAGCCATCTATTACCTTGTACACAAATGAGCACACAAAATCGATGAAACCACACTGCATCTTGGGTAGCTGATCAGAGCAGTTTCTGTCCATCATGGGCTGAAGGATGCAGAGGAGGGAGTTTCAGGTGAAAAACAAAGTGAAATGTTGAAATCATGTGAAATGAAGACAAGAAGAGACACAAGAAAGGTGTGACCCTTACAATTGGTTGTTGGTCCAAAACAGTTTTCTCTAAATCTCCCTGTTCCCAGAATTCAGCAGCAACCATCAGAGCCACCTGGAGAGGTGCAGAGGTGGAGGGAATTAAAAGAAAAACACAGGGAGGAAATGATATTGAATGTGTGGCATCCTTAAAGCTTGAGACTAAGATAAAAGAAGTTGAGAAAAGACCAGATAGTAAGAAAAGGCAGGATAAAATAACATAAATAAGACCTTTCACTTTTTGCTCCACTAAATATTCATCGATCTACCCATGTGAAGACAACCCACCTTGCTTTGTACCTCCCAGGGTTTGGTGATGGCTGACAAGTCACAACCTGTCATCATCATGGCCCTAGAGTTGACAGACAGATAGTTGCAGGAGCAAAAATGACACCGCGCTATTGATGTTGTTGATTTGCAAAGGTCTGCTTCTGCAGAAATCTTTCTAACAAACACAGTTTCCTATTCTCTGTTCGAATCAATTACATACATGACAATTTCCTTCCTGGTGGGGTTGTTGGAGATGTAGCCAATGGATTCCTTTTCATCTGTCATTGGCTCTGTGGCATTCACAATGTTTTGGAACATGGTTCTCTTTCTGCATGAGCACAAATAGATGAGATAGATTGCAATCTGACCAATTTTACCATTGTCACCCAAAAATTGGTGACTGCTAACTAGTTGTGGCAAAACTGTGGTGTGCTAGCAGTCTCAGCGTAGTATTTGGAAGCAACCTACTTAAAGTAAAGGGCCAGATCAGTGGCAATAATGCAGACATCGAACAAGTGCTGCACATGCTCAAACTGGCGCTTCTGAAGGTTGCAAAAGATGTTAAGGCTCTGCAAGAGAAAGTGAGGAGGGGTCAAAATGTGTGCCATCATCATAAATGATAACATGAATTTATCATCATGTGATGTGTCAAACCTCTTCGGCCATGAGTGTCTTGCTGTACTCCAAGTGGTGTCTCTCCATGATGGAGGAGCCATGAAGCTTAGCCAGAGGATGTGCACTCCTGCAAAAAAAGAAAAAAAAAAGAAAAAGGAGACAAATTGACAGCTGAGGTGGCACAAATGCACGTAGCTTCGTCAATTGACAAGTTATAATATACTGCAAGTGACATACTTTGTCTGGTAGAGGTTATTGGTTCCTCTGTGGTCAATATCATGGCAGAAAGCAGCAGCCACCATGGCAAAGGCATCTAGATCAGAATAGTACTTCCTCAGCTTCCCTGTCTGTGGAAGGAAATGATACATTATTGTGCGCAGGTATTTGTGCGTGTGCATATAGACAGTGACAGCTTATAGCAAGGTATTTAATAGTAGCTTAGACCATGCAATTAACATGGACCATACAATTTATTTCGCCAAACTGTGTCATGATTGATACTTAATGTTTACCTGTATGTATGTAAATTCTCGACTAACCATATAAAGAAACGTGTGCTTATAAATATAACGGTCTGTTTGACAGCAGAAGGAGTATTTTGTAGATGCAGAACAGAGTCGCAAGTGAAAGAGAGAAAAGGAGATACAATCTGGGAGCTTTACCGCTGAGGTCTACCCTAGAGGCAGCAGATGCTGTGCGGGCGTTACCTGCAGCAGACAGAACATGGTGTGGCCTACATTGAAGCCATGCCTCCAGTTATGGTAGGTGATGTTACGGTAACCCTTCCTCACGGTGTACATCCATCTGGTTAGTGTCTGGGATAGATAGATTGAGAGGGTGGGATTGGGATAGAAAGCAAAGAAAATGTGAATTCGGGTGAGGCATGGCAATGACTGATTTACCCAAATTCTTCTTTTCTTCCCCAGTGCCTAAGAAAACTCACTCTGCCTTCACGGCCACGCCACAGCATCACTCAAATTCGCAGAAAACATGACATACTTTGAGAGGATATTTAATGATCACATAAAAGTCTCCATTCCCATCAAAACCAACCCACGGGACAGTGGGCCTGTCAGACCAGAGTAAGATTCACAGGCAGTGGAGGAATCATTTGTGTGTGATCTTCATCATTCATCCATAATTTAATAGAGCGTAAATGATGAGTAACTTAACGTTTAAATATTTTAATTTCAAGTGCATGTGAGCATTTAAAATTTCAGTCCCATTTTATGTGTAACACAGACAGCAACCCAAAGGCACGTGCCAACATGTTTGTGTTATTGCAATTATTTATTGAAAAGAAATTATGTATATGTCAGGAAATGCCCTCTAGAACTTAATCAAAACTTTGAGCTGGATCCACCTCAACATTTAGTCAACATATCTAAATTTACAGAGACAACTCTGTACACAATTTGATATAAATAGATTTAGATACCTGAGATATTCCACTGACTAACAATCAAACGTGCTGATGCATACAGTCACCTGTCATCTGCACCTGCAGAAACAAATTGGGGTATTCTCCAGACACTAGGGACAGTTTGCAGCAGTATTACGGCTCACCTCCGCAGGAACTTTAAACTTCTCAATAACACCAAGCTCAAAGAAAATGCGAATGCCGGCTTTGACAAGGTCAAACTCTGAGACAGGGAAGTCACTGAAGGAGAAGGCGTACAAATTCTCTCCATTGACATTGTCAGCTGGTGGGCAAGTTCCTTTCTGAAGAAAAACAAAAAATGCACATAAATAATCATAAATAGTTCAATATCCCAAGTTTTATTTGATTGATCAGTGTGTAATGTGATCATCTTTCATATTGATATGTTTCATTGCACAGTTAACAGGACATACCAATAGCTTGTACATCTCTTTCTGGTCACAGTCTTCGGGATCTGCATCAAACTTCTCTTTGGTGTTCTGGTTAAAAAGCAGAGAGAAGTCATTCATAGTAGACTTGCAATTCAAACACTTAAAGATGAGTACTTAAAGCTACAACCCTCTAAACTGCTATGCTATCTTCTCAAATGTTAGTTTTTACCAAGCAATGCACCAGACCTCATTAGTCCTGTAATATCTGTTACAGGAGAGATCCGACTCAAAAAGCTATTTGAGGTGCATTAACCTTTAACTGCTCTTAATTCCTGCGTGAGTAGATCAAATACTCAGAGAGATCAAAGGAGAGGGAAAGTGTGGAGCGAGGTCAGGTTGATACAGACCAGAATGGACTGCATCTCTTCATTGGTGCATTTGGTCTGACACATCAGCATTTCCTGGGCGATGTCTTTCCTGTATTCCATGCGATTCAGTTTGTCGTAGGTGTCACAGTTCAGCACTGACCAACCCAAGAACTGTGTCAGGGCCTGGTGCAAAGGATAAAGGCCAGAAGGTATGGGAGAAAAGAAACACATCTGAGTAAGAAGCAATAACCGATTAATGCACTGTGTGTCAAATGCAAAGCATTGGCTCAACATTACCTAAATGAGATGAAAACCTTTTTTTCAGGATGTCATCTATCTGCCTGTGGTGTTGAGGCAGATAGATGAAATAAAATAAAAAAGAGTGCTTGCTGCTGACCTCTGTGATCTGCTCATCATGTTCATCGAAAGGCTTGCCGTCTTTTCTGTTGAAAAAAGTGGCAATGCCGACAATTTCTTCCTTCTTGTTGACAATGGGCAGGGACAAGACATTCTTAATGACAAAGCCCGTCTCGTCCACAGCTTCTTTCTAAAGGATGGTGAAATCAAAGAGTCATACTTGGTCGTCAGTTTCAAAATAGCATTTTCTGAATGTTCTGAATATGTATATATTTTACTGTGTGCTTATAAATCAGCTGGATAGAGGGCATTAAGGTGGCTATACACGATTCCTGTATATGGATGGAAAGCAAAGCCTCTCCTCACCTGGAAAGTGAAGAAATCATCTGCAGCCACATTCATCATGTTGCAAATCTGCAAGGAAGTCACATTATAAACTTTTAAGTCTAGTGTTCCAACCAGCATGCTGCTAAGTTTCATTATCACATTGTAGGGAATGTGCTCCTTGTTTTCCTACATCCATATGCTGCTACATTAGATGACGGTATGCCTGTGGTTGTTCCATAAGCCAGATCCTGTGTGACATTATTCTGCTAATGTACTGCCCTAACGCTGCTGAGAGAGACTTACAAAGCCATTCTCTGCAACGTAGGTTGGTAGTCCACTAACGAGAGCCCAGTGATCAGCAGGCGGACCGCTGAAAATGAGAGAAATACGGAACAGGGTGAGTTGGAGTGAACAAATTATTCCCAAGAAGCAAGTGAAACAGTGCTGACTTGCATGCATTATGGTGCCTCTGCAGAAAAAAAAAAAGCCCACACAAACAACTGACAAGCAAAGTCCAGGACTGTCTAGACTGATGCTTCAAGTGTGTTAAAATATGAATTTAAAATGTGTGACATGAGATTCTTGCCAAAATAATAAAATATTTAAAATTCTTGACATCAAGCTGCTGTGAGTGCTCTTTTTTTTAAGCTCTATTTTGAAATTTAATATTATCGTTAATGTATTGCTAACAATGCTCACGGTATGACTTTGATTTCTTCTTTGCCTTCCAGCAGGTAGTCGATGATCTTATAAAAGTTGACTTCCTGCAAATAAAGCAGAAGAGTGTTTACAAAATGTAATCAAACACACACACACACACACACACACACACACACACACACACACACACACACACACACGCACGTATACTCACAAACAAAAAAAGACAAGGTAAGGAAAGTGGGATTTCTGAAAAATAAGTACTGCAAAATTAAATGATTGAGGAGAAACTACCCTGCCGTCTGGTGTTTTCGGTCCTTTATAGGGTTCAACATCGCCCAGTTTCACTGGCCATTCATCATAAAATTCCTGCAAGAGAAAAAATACAGACAAAAATAGTTTAAAGCTATTTATCCCTGTAGTCATAAATGCCATATATTCAATCATGTCTGCAAAGTTGAATATATCCTGAAAAACACAACCTTCTCTTTGGTCATATCCAGCAGACCCACTGAGTATCGATCGCATTGTAGATAGGTCCTAACAGTGTAGAGCGCTTTGTGAAACTGTCTCTCGATATCTGTCAGCTCCTCAAACACTTTACTGGCCGACCAGAGGAGCACCTGTGAGAAGTAGTAATGAATGGCCAGTGGCTAAAAACTAACTTGTGGAGTATTGTTTGAATTCTGTTTAGTGCATTAGAAATCCTGACACATAACTAATAGAAGGATTACCTGACTCCTCCTGGACTCCACATTGAACATGTAGGCTGTGTAATGCTGCAGAGCGATCACCTGAGCAAAGTTCATGTACTTGTGGAAGAGCTGCAGACAAAATTATATCAAAGGTTTCATTACTGCACAAGAACAGATTTACAATGTTTATTTTTCTCCAACCAGTGTGTGATTCATCACAGAAACAGAACAATAAAACAATAATACGATGGGTGTGCAGGGTAGGTAACCTCAACATATTGCTCATACATCATGAAATCTGCTTTTTCCAGGGTATTTTATTGGCTCCTGTTTACAGGTAAACTTGTTTTTGGGTAACCATAAGTGTGCATTATTTATATACCTAACTCTCCATTTTTGAGAGATCTTTTTCCCTGCTGAGTAAAAATATTACAAGTAAACAATCTCTCTATATTGACTACTTATCTGACACGAAGGCCACACCAGCTAAGCACCAGCAGATAATGAGATCCATCATTACTTGTCTTATAACTTTTCTTGCTAGTTTCATATCTTGTTCACCTGTCAGTCGTCATCTCCATCTGACAAAGTTTGGTTTTCAAACTCATACTGTGCCTCAGTATGAGTTCATGGCTTCTGAATAATGATGGACAGTAGTGATTGTCCTCTGATACAGACCACAGAGATAGAACATATCCTGTTAAATCATTCAGACTTTTGGCTTTATTCAAATGCCTGCAAGGGACCTCGAAGCCAGTGGAGTCTGATTGCCTCCCACTGACATCATAGGAGTGTTATACACACTGCTGATGAGATGGGAATGCAGCAAAAATATTTATTTTGTTGCAAATAGCAGGCCAGAGGCTTGGTGTACAGCAAACAGATTTCCTGTAATTTATGTAATATTCAAGCTACTTAAGACAAAAAGCACTTAATAGCAAATCTATTGTGTTTTTAAAAAAGTTTAATTCATGAACCAGCCTTTATCAGACATCCCCATCCCTGTTTCGACTTCCTCTGTGAATCACAGTGAATAAAAACTGTATGTTTTCCCACCTTTTCATCCTCTGCAGAGAATGCATCAGCTCCTTTTTTGTTTAGTACCATGACAACTCCAAGGCACTCTTTCTCAGCCATCAGGGGATATGTAAGCATGCATTTAGTCTTGTATCCGGTCTGTTTGTCCACAAAGTCACAGAATTTTTTATTCTGTACCGAGAAAAGAAAGAAAATACCACGTCAGATTTGGCTGAATCCACTGGCAGATAGAAAACAATAGCCTGATATATAAACAGTCACATCTACATTTTCATTGCAAGCACTTCATACAGGCCTAAGATTAGTATTCACAACAACTTGTTCATTCTGTTATTCTATTCTACTATTGGCTGCATGTACTGAAAAAGTAGGGTCAATATGTAATTGCGTTTCTGTGCTACCTATTTTAACAAGACAATTGATGCAATATCAAATAGATAAAAGAAATTAAGATAAAAATAAATTAAAAAAGCAAGAAAAATATATTAATCAATACAATGAGTTGGTCCTATAACTAATTCTTTATGGGTAGTATTCCATTATCAAGATTTAAGGCTGTATTATGTTCCTTGCAGTTCCAAACCACATCAGGAGGTACAAATGGATGCATTTAGATACGGAATTATTCTTCTTCTTCAAAAACAATATTTTTTGCAGCCAACAGTCCAAATAAAGATTCAGATTTATTTAAAAAAAAAAAGATTAAAAACATTCAGATTTATGTAACTATGACATCCACAAAATCAATGACATCTATTTTTTTTGACAGCTTCAGAGTCACACACGCACACACAACTTTCTAGTAGTGCGTGTGTGCGTCGCTACTCCTCACCGCAGAGACATCAGGAACATTTTGCGGCTTTTTGGACTGAGCGGTGAAACCGACAATACCCATGTCGAGAGGGAAGACAATTTCAGCCTGCGGGTTGACCAGGGATGTCTCGTATTTGGATGTTGGTGTCACGTCAAAGAGGCAAGTGGCGAGCTCCAGTATTCCGTTTCTGCCCCGGCACAGGTAATAACTGACCCTGTCGGCCTGTAAGATCAGGGCAATCCTTTGCAACACTTTATGAAGAGACTGCTCCATGTTTCCCTGTTTCTGCAGTTCCTGGACCAGCTCAAAGATGATGGCAGCTTCTTGAATAGAGTTAACATCCTTGAAAGAGGCGGTGTCCTTCACTTCTAGAGGCGCGCTAAAGGCAGCGGACAGAGCTTCGACGCGCACCTTCTTGTCGAAATATTCTTTGGCGAACTGCGGGTTGTTTTCCAAGTATTTCTCCACGCTGTCTTTGTCTGCCATTTTCAACTTTTGTAGTTTGGTATGATTCTTCTTTTCACAAAAGCATCACCTGCACAGGTGAAGAAATAGGGAGGTGACGACTCGCCTACAGGGCTGAGATCAGCGGCATCGGCGTGCGCAGAGGTACATTCTCCTCCACTGCCCCCAAGGGAGTCGTGTCGTGTCCACTGATGCACAGAATAAGTCAAAGTGCGGCTTAGTGGCTGAAAGGATCAAATGGTCGCTAATTAATGTGACGTCATGACATTAAAAGCCCTGCTCTAAGCATCCTTAACCTGCAAATCCCAACACTAACTATTTTATATTGGGCTCATCACCCCCTCAGTGGCGGGTCTGAGAGGCATCCATGCACGTTTCCTTTATCAACAAGCTTTACACACATTTTATGCATCCTTTGTTTTTCATTGGCAAAGACAAGCACCATATGGTTTCCACATTTTGACTTCTTAATTTTTATATTCACTGAATTCTAAACTGGTTGTATGAAAAACACAATACATAACACACTGCTTCTCCAAATAAAAAAATGCATAAACAACATTAAAGCAGATGTGGTAGCAAAGATGATGTACAAACTACAATGTTAGGTGTCTGTAACTACTATAGTTATAGTTTGGTGGAATCCCTAATACCGTAAAGATCACCACTGCTGAGGAGCATGTTCGCTGACTGGCGTTGCCTTCGTAACATCAGTCTAACATGCCATGTGTCACTCCCTTTTAGTTGTTACTGAATTTAATTTGAGCAAGGAATAGATGTGACATCATTGGCATACCATAAATAGCCCAGTGAGCCAACCGCCCATGACCACTGCTCTGTCCTTGTTGCCGCTTCTACAGTTGGAGGGAGTACCTAAATAGCAGCAGCCGCTGGCAGTGATTGTGTTTAGAGCCATAATGGGAGCCGATGTAATGCTCTGAAAGTGAGGACCTACCTGCGTGTTCCAGTTAAATCACCATCATCACAAAGATATCAGTCCTAGAATTGGAGATAGGCCAATTAGGGAGACGTCTGGGAACAAGGCCCTAAACAAAGATGGCTGGCTATTATTAACTGAGTGTACTGTCTGGTTAGCTGCTGGCAGGCTGGAAAGACAAAGAGTTCCTCACTATTTTTTACCTTGGGGATTAAGGCAAGCTCATCAAGAGAGAACAAAAACTGTGTGGGCGTGTTGATGCGAGGAGTCGAGGAAACAATTTACAGCAGCCCATTTCACAGTGGGGTAAACTGGCTGGGGGTTTGTGTGCTAGAGAGGAAATACAGACAGAAGACACTAAAATGTAACCATGAACATCAATAATATATCACCTTTGAAATTCTAGTATTCTCTTTTCAGGATGAATAGAATCTGTTTTGTCTTTTGTAGTACCTTTCTTTATTGTATTTTTTCATGCGTATTTAAGAAAAAAGATATTTTTTCTTCAAGATCGGCTCAAACTGTGTCAGATCCAGAGCCGTCGTGGCCAGAGGATCAGTTTCAACATGACATCTCATTAGATTTCTGCACATTTTCCAAAATGCATTGAAGTCAGCTGTCATTAGGTGACAAACTGAACTGACTGTTACTTTTGGCTTGAGGCTGTGGTGTATATTTGAGTGGAATGAGTGGACAAAGCATCCACATTGCCCTCTTGCAAGTGTAACAGAATTGTTAATGTGTTTGAAGTACGTCAAAATTATTTTTTATTATGGTTAATGCAAGTATTATGGTCTATGCAAGGCTCTATGCAACTTTCCCTCGGGTGTAATGTCGCCTTCTGGTGGCAGGTGGGGGCCATATAAGTGACAGGAAACGGGCAGCGCGTCTTCTTGCACTGCTGCATTTCTTGTTATGGTAGGCTACACACAGCTCCGCGATTTTTCTGATATTAAGCTAAAAAATGATAATTTCACTCAAGTCAAAGTACATGTTGAGTTATATAAATGTTGTGGGCATGTTTTACAACTATCATTAAGTCAAAATGTATACAGTTTTTTCTTCTGCCCTAACGTGACAAGTTGTAAGATTCAGCATGGAGTTGTACAATAGTAATGGCGCAGCCCATTGAAATGTACTGTTTTTTTTCCATTCTGATGTTTAGGGAGCTGTGTTACTTGAGCCATGCAGTCACCACCAACCACCTGTGTTGTTGTTGTTGATCAACAACAACACATGTTGTAAAGGGAAATATGTTTTTTTCTCTTCTTCATAATGTAAATAAGAGCCTTTGCATGAAGTTGGGAAGTTATTATTATATTAATTCATAGTAAATATACCAAAAAAAAGGTTGATAGTTATATTTGTCATAATTCCCATAATAATAATAATAATAATAATGTAAAAAAATATATATATACGATCACACGGCGTCCTCTTGCACTGCTGCATTTCCTGTTATGGGAGCTGTGTTACTTGAGCCAGACACAGTCACCACAAACCGCAACAGAGTTGACAATAAATGCCATCAACCTGAGAGAAATTGTGTTGTCATCAGTCTGCTGGGAGTGGGCCAGGATAGAGGGGGTTACACAAGCTCAGAAAGAATCAGTATTTTCTCACCCACCAAAACAGGAGCCTGACTTTTTCTAGCAGACCGTCATTAGCCTGTACCATTTTTTTCTTCTTCAATTTGAATGTATACACAAACCTAGCAGTGTAATGCATACTGTGTCTTGGCTCATAAACAAGATTATGAAATGCTATGCTGCCTCTGGCCAAATTCCAGATGCTGTTATTTCTGCTGAAAGTGAGTGATTGAACTGTTTTTGACTAGCTGGGGCCATGGTTATGCAAGCTGCAGATGTTTGGCAGCGCTGCACTCCTTCATCCAGACAGACGGTCCTCAGAGGGCCGAGTACATTATTTCAGTGCATGACAACGGCAAAGCATATCGTAGTCTGCCACCATAGATTTAGTCTGATGAAACACAGACCTGTGAGACAGAGCAGCTCACGTGTTTCTCTTATCTTGTGTATACTTTGTATTACAGTATATAAAGTATGTACATTTTAAACATGAGATCCTGGACGAGTTCTTCAGTCTGGGTTCACAAGAAACAGCATTTCTTTGTATGTAGGGTTATTTTACAAACACACATTTTATCATTGATCAAATAACAACAGTGCGCTGAAATCAAAGACAAATGGGTTAAGTTAATGTAATCAAGTCATTCATCAAAACTCCAGACTTTGTGCTTGGATGCAATACTGTATACAATTATCTCTGTTTCCTATTGATTCTTTCTGTTGTGAGCGGACTTGCATAATCTATCCACCATTTAACACATTTCTGGGAGTTACAGAAGAGTCCCTTGGCTACATAATCAAGTCAGCAGCTGATACGACAATACGGATGAGAGGCATGCATATCGGGTGTAATATTTTTTTCTTGTTGAAAAACATGCATTGAGCTCTGTCTGGATTCTCTGTAAAAAGACGCGCACACAAATGTTTCTCTCAGAATTGCAGTGTAGTTTCATGCCTGTGCATGCATTACATTCAAGCTGTAACTTGATGTAAACTCCATCATCCCCAGTGACATGAGCATACAACTCACTACCTTCTTTTCTCAGAATGTGCGCCCTGGAGTATGACAGATGTGCGTTTGTATCTACACATGCTTTGTATAGCTTTTTCAAGATTTTCCTCTTTTACTGTTTGTTTTTATGCTTGTTGCTTTTACAATACCGAGAGGTCCTCAGCAGATCTGTCAGGAAACCACTTTTGGAATGCTCTGCAGCCAAAATCTGCAGAGCACACAAATCAATAGGGGCCTGCAGTTATGTAAACGCCCAATGGAAGGCAAGCTGGCAATGAGGAGTGCAGGGGAGGGTCGGGTCTCCATAAGTCCTTATGCAATACTAGCCACTGGTATATAAAGGCATATCCTGACAGAAAAACAGAATCTCCGCGACACAACCACATATTCATAATCAGGTATGCACTTAACGATGTAGCTGTGTTTTCACTGAGACTGGTTTCTGACTTTTTCATCTGTATGATTTTGGGTCCTTTATGCTTTTCTTTGTAGCTTTGTAACTTTCCTTGACTTGAGAACTTTAATACTGGTAATATGGCTGCCAAATTTGTAGTTATTTCCCACTATCCCTCCTTCTCTTCATCCACTACTTTCATTCTGAGTTTATTTCTGTTTTTTCTACCGTCTCATGTAGAAGAATGCTGCGGTACGTTGTGGCCCTCTGCCTCCTGGCTTTGTCCTGGGCACAGGACTGCAAGGTGGCCAACATCCAAGTAATGCAGAACTTTGACAAGACCAGAGTGAGTTGGAAATATTGTCAGATTTACAAATGTCAACAATCATAATGACATCTTTGTAGCATTCGGAGTCCATGTGTTGAACCCACTCGTGGATTTCCTTGTCATAGTATGCAGGGACGTGGTATGCTGTTGGAAAGAAGGACCCAGAGGGCTTATTTTTAATTGATAACGTCATGGCCAATTTTACAATAGAGGAGGATGGCATAATGACGGCCACTGCTGAGGGAAGAGTCATTATCCTTAAGTAAGATTTCTTTTTTAATTTGAGCATTCACATTTTCGTCATTCTATCCAGCAATTGCTGCAAGTTTAATTCTTAAAACAGTAGCCTTTCTCTTCCATTTATTTTTACACACGTACCATAGTGCACATCTCTCTCTTTGACCTCCAGCAACTGGGAAATGTGTGCCCACATGTTGGCCACCTTTGAGGACACTCCTGACCCTGCCAAGTTCAAGATGAAGTACTGGGGAGTCGCATCATACCTGCAGAATGGAAGTGAGTTGTGGAACATTTACACCTCAACAGTAATGGGATCTAACTTGAATTTTGAACTGGAATTTTGTTGGCTTTTGTGCTTGACAGGATATTCCAGGTTCATCAGAATAAGCTATTTCACCAGTTTTGATGTGGACGCATTGATGTGGTGCTGACCTGCAGACGTCACATTATTACAATCTTGCATTTGTATAAATGGATAGAATGCATAGATACACTTAGAACAAACAATATTTTTGAATGAAGATAATCAGACTTTTAAATATATCAGCGGTTTATATTGTTGGGGTACCATGTTTGTTATAAAAATTTAAAGATATCTCACAAACCACAAAAAAAAATGTTTGGTAAAAAGTGAAACTCTTCCTCCCTCTTTCCCTCTTGCCTTTCTTAGATGATGAACACTGGGTGATCGACACTGACTACGACAATTACGCCGTCCATTACTCCTGCAGATTAGTAAACACTGACGGTACCTGCATGGATAGCTATTCTTTCATATTCTCTCGTCATCCGTCTGGCCTGAGGCCAGAGGATCAGCCTGTTGTCGTCAGGAAGAAGACTGATCTCTGCCTTCACGGAAAATACAGACGCATTGTGCAAAATGGTGAGTTGAGCTCCTCAGTGTTCATTTGATTATGCTATCAGTGATCGATCCACGTCTTTGGTGAATAATTGACATTCTCTATGGTGAGACGCCACATGACAGAATTAATTTGAAGAAGTCCTTGTGATCACTGTCTGACTTTATCAATCGACTGGACAGATGTTAGTCACAAATCTTTCTCTGTCAGAAAGCTGCATCATCACCGGTGTTGTTACTAGTTTTTACTTGCGTGAGTTACCTATGCTTATGTTTTATTTTGTAGTAAACTAAATGTGACCTCTTTCAATCGTAGGCTTCTGCGACAGTAGCTGAGAAAAAGAGCGCCACTCCCAGGGATTGCTGGCCTTGGACTGAATTTCATCGCAGTCCCATCTCCTCCACTGTCATTCTTTAGTTGCCATTTTTTTAAAATTAATAAAGCTGGGGGGATTGCTAAACTGTCGCTTTCACGTGACTGTGCTGTAAATAGAAAAGGAAGGTGACTGTTGATGCTTGATTGTTGTAATTTCTTTTAATTAAACTCATTAGTAAAGGAGATTTTTGGTCATACATTTTATCCTCGACATCTGTCACAATTTTTATATGTTCTTCATAAAAGTGTACAGTAATGTTCTACTTCATGGAAGTTGAAGGAACTTGAGGAGGACAGTTAAAGTAAAAAAAGAGTGGTACCTTATGACCGAAACGTTTGAAATGTTTTTGGCCAATATGACAAATATACAGTTATAAAAATGTTTTTGAGGTGAAGTTGAACTGTCCCTGTTATTGCCGCTCTGGAGGATAAACACTTTTAGCACAAAACCAAAGTTGTTAATGAGCATTCATAGTCACTCACATAGCAATACTCTTTGTTCTTTCTTGATTAAATAATACAAACCTCTTCGTGCTGTTTTTAAATTAAACATTAAGTTTTATTGGCTTGGTACCATTTTTGATTGCTGATATTTATCTGTACTGTATTTGTAGATAGCAAATATTAAGTCCACGCTGACAGGCTTTGGATTGTTAACCTCAGTGATAGCCAGAGGCTCAAGTCCTGTTCGCTGACAGCCCAAAAGCATTCCTTGACTTGAAGATTAAGCCATATTAAATTGAATGTGTAGTGAGCCCAGAGAACATATTCAAAAAGTAAATTTTCAGCTAGAATTTTTCCGCAATGGATAAAATTCCATCTTCATGCATTTAGTCAGACTGCAGCAAAGTGGCAAAGCACAGGAATTTTAGAAGATTTTGTAACTGTGGCATCTACATTCACAAATGTGTCAGAATGAGCAGAAAGGACTTTCACAAAGGAGGGAGATTTAGATCTTTATTGCACATTTTATACAGTACAGTGCATGGGAAAAGATTGTAGCATTGGACAAAACGTAACACAGCAAAACTCAGAAGGTTGATTAAAACAATGTGCTTCTTTGCTTGTATTTTTAAAAGCCAAAATGAAACTACAATCTTTAAAATATGACCGTGTAGAGGTGTCTTGTCTTAAGTCTACCTAGTTACATTTCCAGGGCTGGAGCAATGAAGGCACCTTAACCCCCTTTCCCTGCAGAGAGGCACTTTGCTAATCCCCTTCCTTAAATAGTTTAGTACAAGGAATTAAGTCATGCAATCTCATTCCAGCTCCACAGAGTAGCAGGCTTGTAAAGTCAAGGTGGAGATGGAAGTGAGCTCAAACACCCGATAGGGGAGGTATACAAGGGCAATCTGGAACCATGTGACCAATTGGGTTCCAGGATGCATGTTTCAAGGCGGGTGGACTTCAGGCAAATGTGGTGGTGATTAGTCACATGATTTGTAACACTAGATATTCTGCAGCTCCACACAGAAATATTTTTGTATTTTTTGTCAACCCTCAGTGCTGTCAAAATAAAATAAAATGATCATATGGAGCAAGACAACAATGAAAATATCCCTTCAACATGTCAAGAAAAAAAAACACTTAACAAAATCCAGTTATTTACTTCTGCAAACCTGTAAACTTATGTATGAGAATAAGTTTCCTCATGTGATCTAGAAAGGCTGCCCTATACACAAAAAAGTGTCTCAACTATTAAAAAAAACTTTGTTTTACTCAGAAAATTCATTAAAAATAGAGCTTGATTTTTAGAAAAACTGCCCAAGAATAAATATTTTCATTAAAAAGCTGAAGGCTTCTTGAGATTAAAAACCAAACAGCACAAATATATTCAACAATGTAATCAGGAAGAATACATCAATAAGAATATGGAGGGAAAGTTGTCATATTTGAATAAATTACTGAATCAATCTTTGGCTTGATGGTACTCTAGAACCTGATGTAAGCCCGCCATACTCATTTATTATGAAACACACCTATAAATAATGAAGTTTCAATGTTCTTTGTGAAGAATATACAGAATTTTAAGATTTATCCCTCAATAAAATTAACTTATTTAGCTATCAAAAAATAGTATTCTATTTGGAACTTGATCTACTCTGAGAATAAGTTTATTCCAATGCATGATAAGTAGCAGAAGCACGTTATAACTACCTGTCCTGTATGAAGATTTACACACAGCAGGTTCAATCTGGATTTGGAAATGAAAACAGAGCTGGTAGAATTGAATTAAACCATGATTTACTTGGAGTGCTTGTCTTTCTGACGGAATAATAATGAATATTCTAAAAGTGTCCCTTTACAAGATCTAGTCCAGTGGTTTCCAGCCTTTTTTGGTCAGTAACTTGTTACCAGGTGCCACACACTGTATGTCAGTACGACCAGGTTAAACAAACAATGAGTTTAGCTCTCCAGTTCTTCTGAAAAATTTAGAGGTCTGAAGAGGGGTAGAAGTAACTGCTTTTTTTTTGCATCTGTGAGTCAGAAGCTGGACGACACACTGGGAGCCTCTCTCTTCTAGATCAAGCAAGGCAGTAGTCGATATGTACCAGCAGTTCTCTGTGGCGGCTGGCCGGATAGGGGGTCTGACACTTCGGGCACTCTAGGAAACTCTCATCTAGGAGGCTGGAGACTTTAGGAGGAGATGTGGGAACACGAGGACCACTGATAGTAAGACCATCAAACTCCAGGCTGCTGTAGGAGCTGGGCTCTGAGAAACGGGTGTTTGTCTGTTTCTGGAATATAAAAATAAGACCTTAGCCATTGCTGCTAAAACACTTGAAAGTTCTGTACAATACCATCTGTGTAAATCCATCACTACTGGATATAGGAGTAGCCCAGGCAGAGCCACTCTTTCTACCTGAGTTAACAGGGAACATTCAGTATTTTGATGTGCAGTGACACTTACAGCAGACTCCAGTTTGGATATCTGATCACGTGCCTTGCGGAGCTCCTTCAGCACCTTATGTAACTGGTGCTGCATGGTCTGACGATCAATCTTTTCATTCTCAAAGTCCTTGGCAGATATCTGGATGTTAGGCAGGGGAGACATATGAGTGGCAGAGATCCAAAAACTCAGTGTGCTTTCAGTGTTATAGCAGGGTCAGTATGGATTTCACTTCTCAAAAAAAGTAGTCACTCAGAATATTATATAACTGTATGTGCTTCATGGTGCACAGCCCAGTTGAGCTGAAGGATTTTCCACTGATAACTGAGGTAAATTCAAATGATGTAACTGTAGGATATTTACATCTTATTTCCCACTATTCAAAAATGATGCTTTGACATGGACATAACGATCACATTGCTCATTGCACAGTTGCACAACTCGTAGATGCGTCATTTATAGTGTGTTAGCACGAGTGATAATTTTCACCACTTGTCCATGGGAGACCTTTACTTGGTTTGTTTTTTCACAGTTCAAGGCTGACTCATCAATTTGCACCATTTCATACAGATGTTTCCAACTGTTGGACTATGTTTCTGTAAAACACACTCAGAATTACCTGTTGCTCCAGAGCTGCAATTCTTCTTTGTTCTTCATTTTGACTCAGAAGGGATTTCTGCAGCATATTTACCTGTAATGCCCAAATCATTAGTAAAATGCAATGTTGAATTCCAGCGATACTGAGTCAGTATCTTTTATTACTGAAAGAAAAAAACAAGAGTGACGGCAAGTGTCACCTGCAGAAGAAGGTCAGCAGATCTCTTCTTCTCCTCCTCCAGCTTGATCTCCATGCTCTCTAGTTCTGCTGTCATCTTGTGCACTTGCTCAGATGACACCTTCTTCTCCTCCAACACTTCATGTCTAAATGCAATATTGATGTAATCCACATAAATATGAAGAATAGCAGTTTTTATTTATTCTGTATTTAACCACCACTGTATTTAAAAGACACCTTGTTCTTGTTTGCACATTCAGTAATTGCTGTCAGTCAAGGTCTATGAATCGTCCGATCTCCAGCCCACCCTTTATCGTACGTCCATATATTTTTTTCACTTATCATATTTAAAGATGAACTGTATGTTTCTACAACAAGAGCACACTCGCTCTACCTGTTGCTGAGTCGCTCTGCCTGCAGCTGCATCTTGACTTCATCCAGCTCATCGTTCTTCTCTTTGTACATCCCCAGGAAGGACGACAGCTCGGCACACTTTTCATCATACCTCCTCTGCAGCGCTGACATCTCTTCTTGGAGGCGAGCGATGCGTTCCTTGCGAGACTGCAGCTCGGCCTGGGTGTTAGAGTTCTGAAAGGCCGTAAAAGTATACATTTTTGTTTTTAGAAATTTTATCTCACAGAAGTCCAAAAATAATTATCAAAATGTTTGTAAAATTTCACAGTCTAGTTTGATAAAAATTCAGGGTTATCCAAGATTTCATTATGAATCACTGTCAATTAAACAATCAGTAGGTCAATATATGGGGCATGGGTGAATTTAAATCCTCTTGGATTTACCAGTTCCTTCTGCACACCGAGCTCCTGCTGTGCTCTGGTGACCAGATCTTTCTGGGTCTCCAGGTCTTTCTGTACCCCCAACAACAACTGGTCACAGTGGTTCTTGAGCTGAGTGTCCTTGTCTGGAACTACAACATTAGCAGGAGTTATAAAGACTGTGCTGTGAAGTCAAATATTTCTCAGTGCTGCTTATAATATCTGAGGTACTCACCATTTGAAGTGGCCTCTGCTTTAGTTTGCTGCTGCTTTGCCTGGCCCAGCTGTTGCTCCAGTTCTGCTGAGTGAGCAAGGACAGACTGGACGTAGACCTCTCTCTGCTGGTCATATGTCAGCCACTGCTTGTTCTTCTCCAGAGCCTGGAGATGAGAAGCACAAACCCTACAGTGACATACTGTATTTCGACAATAGAGACCTTCACTTCTCTGCTTGGACTCACATCTCTCAGCTGATCTTGCACTAAAGCCAGGTCTCCAGGTGGTGCCTGTCCATTCTGTAGGGAAAAAAACAGGGTCTTGATATAAACCGTAATCTGATAACCACAGTTTTTAGTTGACACTTCCATGAGCCACTAGTCTGTAAATTTAAAAAATGAATTTTAAATACACTTCTAATCCAAGACCAATAAAAATGATTGCCTCATCCTTTCTGCAAACTTAATGTTCATGTTATTTGTATGGTGCAGAATCTTGGACTGTAAAAAGAGTGCCTTTTCCACACAATATTTATCCTAGTCATTTTTAAATGATGCAAGAAAAAGGATTCATGCTCAATCATGCAAAACTTTTTCAGACTTGACCTCATGACTGAGGTCACTAATGCGAGAGTCGCTCCCTAGAGATCCATCCCTTGAGGGCAGTCAGTCATCTCATATCTCTGGCACCCTGACCTCAAGGTTTACAGTCTGATCCTGCTCACCGCCTAAGCACACAAGCAGATATCTGAACGATCATCTCTGTGCTCAAGCCCTGTGACTTCTTACACTAATAGACAGCAACATTACCCTGTCAACTTTTTCCAGATGGATTTAAACGTGTGAGCTAAGCCTGCTAACAGCCTCTGTGTAACCGAGGCAGACAGAAAGGCTGCGTCAGGGTCTCTAGGTCAGATTATTACTAGTAAGGAAATAGGAACTAAGCAAAGAGGTTAGAAAGTGGAGAACAGCTCTGGAAAATCACCACCAAGGTAAAAAAAGATAAGGAAATTCGCTTAGAGTTGCAGTTGGAATACAATAAATCTATGAGCAACAAGGATTCCTATTCATTTGTACACCGACTTGCCTTTTGAATAGTTTCTGATCTGCAGTATAAAGTTAGTCATAAACATGAATTCAGAGACAATATGTACAGCTTGGTGATGGCTTTCATGTAGAAAAAAAAAATCATCTGGATGTAGCTTGTAAAAAGTGCCTTTTATGTCCTTCAAACTCTCCTTTTTGAAGATAAGAGTTGATTAAAAGAAGTAAATAATTAAAAATAACAATTCTGGAGCTCGGGTTGAGTGAGCTTCAATACGTGCAGCATCTAATTTGACCACATAAAGCATGCCTTCATCAGAGACAACGAGACATGCTTTATCTTTGTGCTGGCTGCTACTGTTATCCTTTTTTCCAGTTTATTTAAGATACACATTTTGATATACAGTATTGCAGTAGAGCCCCTGGAGAGCTGAGTGATGATCTAAAGAACTGTGACAAAGGGCGCACATGAGCCCACAACTGAAAAAAAATAAAAAATTGGCTGATGCAGGTAGGCCACAAACCTCCATCATGAGTGAATGTGAGCAAACAGACATGAAAGCAATCTAAATTCAAAAGCCCCTAGAAAGGTAAAAAAAAAAAAAAAAAGCCCATCTTTATGAGAAGCACACCTTTAGGGCCACTATGACAAACATGAGATTTAAATTAATTCAATACAGCGGTTTGAGGAGAAACGGATAGACTGTAATCCCATAAAACTGAGATGCACCGACAAAGAGTAACCTCATACGCCCTCTCGGCGGGGACATAATCGGTGAAATTAGGTGGATTTGCAGAATCTTCAATCAAATTCTTTACTTATGATTTCACCACCTAAGGCTGCCCAGAAGCCAAAGAGAATCCTAATGACCGCTATCTAAGGGTGAAGTGGGAGCCTGCTGTGCTCAAAGTATACTAGAACTGCCTGGGTATCATCGCTGCCTTTTGATAAGAAACGAGACACAACCACAACTGTGAGGGAACAGAGTGGCAGCTATGGCTCTTGTGCTGATGATTTGATTATATTAATTAAACAAATTCAATTTGGAAATATTTATTTAATTAGGACTGCTGTGTTATTGTGATGGGAGTATTTATATTTACATTGTTTCGATGTGACACTCCTATCAAGTGCTGCACACAAATCAATGTGGCTGATTTAGGGAGATGGTGAAGTCTGCAGCTGAGAAAAACACACGGAGGCCACAGGATGCCACTTAGTGGACAGAGTTATAGCTGCAGCTTCAATTCCACATGAGGTTTGTTTTTCCAGCAGTTGGGTTTGTAGCAAAATTAATTATATAACAATATGAATCTTAGGTTCATCAGCTACAGCTGCCACAATGGCTCAAAAATCTGACCAGTGGCAAATGCTTACCTGACTTTTAGTGTTGTTGGAGCTGAAGTTGAGTTCTTGCTAAAATGTCATTTGATGTAATCATAACCTAACATTAGCATTTTCTGCAGCATCAGTACAAAAAAAAAAGCAAAAATGAAATCTGTGTGCTAAAAGATATTAGTATGGGAGCCAGAGGACCCAAGGCTGTTGCAAAATTTAATCCTTGGGCAGGAGAGAAAAATATTCCATCAGAGAAAAGAATAAAACCATGTAGTAAACTTTGTTCATCAGTAATTTCTGACAACAGAATTATAACTTTGTCTTCTGGACAAGCAAAAAATTTTCTCTTTATTTTCCTCCGAGATTGGTAAAAAAAAGAGCCAAGACTAAAATAAAACATCCTACGGCTAGTCAACAATTTGGGTTACTGAATAAGCATTTTTAATTACCAACGTCATACCATTAAAAGGTTTTCAATACGGGCACCAGCAAAGACGCATTTTAAAACAAGCAA
The DNA here is from genome assembly GCA_013358685.1 of Antennarius maculatus. Taxonomy (NCBI): domain Eukaryota; kingdom Metazoa; phylum Chordata; class Actinopteri; order Lophiiformes; family Antennariidae; genus Antennarius; species Antennarius maculatus. The sequence continues at coordinate 11,654,637 of CM023626.1, read as the reverse complement.
TAATGCGAGACAGGCATTTTAATGGCAGCGTCAACCTTTCTAACTAACGAAAGTATTATGGTGAATATAAATCAACCTACCGCCACTTGTGCTTCTAAGGACTGACACCTGTTTTTCAGGTTCTCCGTCTCTTGTGACAAATTCTGGAACATCATATCTCTCTGCTCAGCTTCCTCCCTCCGCTGCTCCAGCTGGAGCTGCAGTGATGATACCACCTGAAATACACAACAACATGAAACCTGATTGTTTTGTCTAACCTTCAGTTCAAGCAGAAACAGGATATTTATTTGTAATTAAGAAATTATCAGCTTAACGTAAACGACAGTACGAGGCAAGAGTAATTTAATCTGCTGACACATTCATGTCAAATAGTTGATATGCCATTTGCCAGGAGGCCATTTCCAAATTTTAGCTGGCTACCATTCTGTCTAATGACAAGTACAGCAGTAGGAAAAGATTTCACATGGATAATAACCTCAAAAAGATAGCAGTGCGTTAGAAAAATGACATGAATACTAATGCACACACACTGACACTACATTTCCAGTCAAAAAGTTTGCCATTCAAGTGAATGGATCTATGCATGATTGGGATCCTACTTGAACTGTAAGCCTAATATGTTTACGTACAATTTCAAACCCGATTTCTACTGGGAAAACATGACATTCATATTAATGTTGGCAGATTCACTCACTGAACAAAAATGACTCAGTCATCCATTGAAGTGAAACGTGTGAATTGCGCTGCAGTTGGTTAATAAATTGGGAGTGAACGGTATATACAGTGCGTATCATGGTTATGCAGTTTTTGCTGGATATTTAAATGTCAGTCAGCTGAAATGCTGTCAAAATGAGACTGAAGCAGTTCTACCTAATCTTTTCTGCGCCAGCTGAGGGTGAATTCTATTTTGGTTTATCCCTCTTTCTGGTAGATGCCAACTGCTTGGGGATAAATATGTCACAAACGCAATGCCAAAGTGCAACCAATGTTCACCATTTAAGGTCTAGTCACAAAAAGATGCAGCTGCCGAGGTGTATTCACACACTGGACAGAAAACTGCAGCCTCAGGGTGTCCAAATATGTGTTTTTACACCTGTGTTTTTAGAGATAGAGATCAAGGGCGAGGAGAAAAATATTACTGTATTATACGTAAGTGATGTTTGCCCATAAACATTTCTTCTCAGAGATGCCATGTACATACCTCTCCTCCTTTAGCTGCCAGCTGCTGTCTTAGCGTTTCTACTTCCTGCTCTTTAACAAGCAACTGCTGATTGTTTCTCTCTCGCAATGTCTCCAGGGACAGAATCCTCTGATACAATCAACATGAGATAAAAATAAAAATAAACAAAAGACAGAAACAGACAGACGTGCAGGAATTCATTAACAGTAGTGATAAAACTGACTCTTTACCTCCAGCAGCTTGGTTTTGTCAGAGTCGGGGGGTTTCACATGCCTTTTGGACAGATCATCGATCTTCCTCTTGAGGTGAGCGTTCTCCTTCCTGATCCTGTCCAACTCAGCCTCGGCCTTGGAGGCAGAGCTGTTGGATTTGAAACCCAACCTATTGACGATGGTCTCTTTAGCACCTTTAGACGTCATGTTTGCTGTGCGTGTGCGGAGGAAGCTACCTAGATATAAAGAGATTGTTTAATTTAAAATAAAATTATTAAATATCCAGTTTCAATTTGTCTGGTATTTGGACAATAATAAAAAAAAAAAAATCGAACTGAAGGAAAGCCCAAAACGCTTAAAGCAGTCACAATGACGTAACATAACTACCGTACAAAAAAACGTTGCATGCGTACAGACTTAAATATTAACACTAATGGTTGCTTAATGCATGGTACTACAGTGTGCCACTAATTTCCCTTCGGGGATCAATCCAGTATATAAAATAAAAAGTTAAATCATGAAAATACTTTACTTAATATTGGTAAACAAGAGTTCGCCGTCGGTTGTCAGCTTTAGATGTCCATTAATGTTGCACTTACGAATAAAACGAACGGTGGATGTTCCCTTAGAATACCGTGTGTGACAACTGAAACAATGTCAAACTCGACGTTTTCGTTTCCTGATGTTTGAATCACAGCGCGAATACGTCATATCCGTTAAGTAGCCGCGATGTGTGTGTGTTTCTAATCTCCGGATGTCCCTGAGTGACTCATTTGAGGCGGTGTGTAGAAGGAAAACTGACAACTTTGTTCTTTGCAAAAATATTATTATTGTATTCGCCCCAGTTCGCTTTAAATATATTATTTATTCGAATCACTCATAATTTTACTCTCTCTCTAGCTTTATACAGGTTTAAATTAGTGTCGATCTTCTTCGTCGGGCTCTGTTGTGCAATGAATGAAGCGTACACATGGAGGAGGGGGTTGATTGGCCACCCAAACTGGTTTGACGTCTTGTAACAACGTAACTTCTGATGTGCAAAATAGATACTGTATGTCTGCTTGGAAACTACTGCAGTGCATGAATATTTCCTGTGTGGTACACGATAAAAGAAAAATGTGACTTATTGTCAATTGATGTCATAAACGATTTAAGCATACTCGAGCATCATTGTGTTTTAGGTACAGTAGATAGATATACTTCACTTATCCCAAACTGGGAAATTTAAATAACAGTATACAGTATTAGCAAAATGTAGCACATATCAACTGAAGAAGTGCACTTATCCAGAATGTATAAGATTTTAAACAGTAAAACCTATTTTTTTTTTCACCACATGAATCAGTATTCCAGATATTTGTGAAATATCTGGAATAAACACTTGTAATTATGTTGTATTTGTAGCTTTTAAATTGTTAAACTCAATGAAAAATGTGGTTGAATAATTTTGCTTGCAGTAGGCTGATGAAATTGGCCACCCTAGACCTATTTATAATATCAATGTCTTAAAACAAAATACAAATTGAGAATAAATATAGACCTGTGTGCAACAACCAGATTTTCTGGGTCAGAATATCACACTTTAAAAATAAGTCTTTGTTGCTCTATGCTCTATTTCTGTTCAAAGAGCACAAAATATGAACGCATACAGAAAGCATGAACAGTATGTTTCCAGTGGGTGCTGTAATGTATTTTAGAAAGTGGTTGAATGCGTGTGCAGCCTACATGAATCACAAGTTGTCTTTCAGACGTGTATGGCCCAAAAACAGAGATGAAGATGAAGCAGCTGTGGGAGGAAAAAGCGTTGAGACAGCATGCTTTTTCTTATTGTGTGGAATGTTAAAGGTAGAATAATGCATGCTAATTATGATGAATTTTAGGTTGTACATATTTTGTAGACGGTGCGCTTGGTTTACAATAAAATACTGAATACAGAATTGGAGTCCAGGCATCCCTATTTCTTACAGTCGAAAAAACAACAGCCATTTCCTTCCTGAATGAAAAATAAATGCAGAATGATTAAGACATGAGTTATATCAGACATAATTCCATGAGTGTAAAAGAATGATATTTTAATAGAATAACAGAGTGGATGCCCCCCCCCACACACACACACACAGACACACATACTAAAAAAGCTTGTAAATAAATCTACCACAGGAACAGGCCATGCATTTTCAAGCATATTTTTCAATACTATTTCTGAATGCAATACTTCAGTCCATTTATAATGGACAAGTTACTTTTCTAGGCTGGTATGAACTGTTGCAAAAGTGATCCAGTTTTTTTTCTTTGAAGGTGAAAAAGTGCTTTGTTGAAAATGTCATCCTAACTTTCATTAGAGGGCAAAATATACTGGAGGTTCAGTGTTATGAATTTGATTTGATTTAACCAAGGTAAAGGCTACAAGCAAATATATACAAATTAATTTTATTTGACTTACTGGTACTCTGTGACTGCATTAGATATTCACCAGACCTCTGTCTGGCTTTGTTGTAAACACAATCAATCCATTGTACCAGAGAAACTCCTTGTTGGAAACTTGCTTTTGAGTTTTTTCTGACCTTGCCTGTCTCAAAGGCTCCAGCAGAGGAGCAAAATCTTTTCAATTGGTAAAACTGCAGAGATGCCGACCGTATTTGATATGCCTCAGATGGCAACTGCTTCTTGTCAATAGAATGTCCCTGTACTTGATGTGAAAAGTGGTCGACAATTTCAAACTGTGAGTTTTGGAACATCACAATTGTTATTATATTCAGAGCTACAATTCATATCAAACCTGAAAACTGGCTTCAAGATGTTCAAATACACTTTGAATATGTAAGACTTTATAAATATCTAAGTTGGGCACTTGCACTTAAGTTGCTCCTATTTGTAATGATATGTGTAAATTTAAACGTGTAGTTAGTGTAGTTCTGTTCAGTTTAATGCCAAAATTTACAGGCTGTAAAAAACACAAGGTGCTTTTATATGACAACTTAATTTACTGTAAAATTCTGGGTATCCAATCTGTAAGCATGCCCCATGATCACAGCTGTAAACCTCCACAAGTTAATTATACATCAAATTTTCACAAGCCTATTGGCTTCTACCTGTCAGCCCTTTTTTTTTCAGATGCTGTTGATGTTGTAAACGTGATGAAGGTGTGAAGTTTGTTATATTAACATGTCTGAAAAAAATAAACTAAATAAATGCATCAAATGAAAATTATCTTGATTGTCAGTGCTGTCTTGTCCGGTATTTTTCATTTGAAATTGAGACAGAAAAGTGTAAATTCTGTATATTTGTAGTCGGGCTGATTGTTTTTCAACTGAGGAACAGCAGCACAACATGAGCAGGTATGAGACCTTCCCATGTTTGAACCAGTAATGATCTGCATGAGAAAATGGCAGGCCGAGACAAATTTTGTTCTTGTATTATGAAAGTGAAGTGCCTTCCAGCTCTTGGAGCGAAGTTGAGGTATAATGGATGACATTAAGAGATAATCGTAGATATAGAGTACCAAAACAGACCTCTCCACCCAGGTAATGATTGTTTGAAGGGAGACAACAAAATGGAAATGTCACTAATAGAAACCAAGTTTGAAAGCTATAGGAAAATGATTATGTGCCTGGAAAGTGGATAAAAGAAAACATTTATTCATTGCCATGCTGTCTGACTGGCCCCTGGTATTTTCTCACCAGTGCCAGAGAGAAACTTGGCTCATGGATTAGTCTCCTGGTGAGCTATGTCGACATCATCCGCAGACCATATGCAGCTTTTCAACTTTGCAGTCAACCTCATGCTGCATTGCATTACCATGTGGTTGTGGTCTTATCTCCTGGGGTTGGTGAGCTCTTGAGGATGAAGTTGACAAAGACCGGTGATTGGCATATTCTTTCCCATAAAATTCAGATCAAGAAAGGTAAAGGTCTTTCCTTTGTAATTACACAGATGTACAACGAAATTGGAAGGTCAGATGTTGAGTTCTTGTAGGAAATATGAGATTAGCTGGGTAGTCTGTGCATGATGCACCCCAGTCTTGTATGCTGCATGTCTTCTGTGACCCTAACTTTCTCATCCCCAATTCAGTGCCAGCATCAAATCGTCCAACTATAACCATACGGACACTCACGCTATCTGGCCTATCTGCCACTCTCTGTCTCTCTTACCCCGTCCTTCATTTTTGTTAAGGTTACAAGAGGAACCAGGCACGAGAGTCCAGAAGTCAAATCCAAATCCTTTAATCAGACCAAATTCAAAACCAGGAAAAACTCTGAGCTTACAATCCAGAGGGATATCCAAAAATTGTAGTCAAACAGGCAAGAGGTCAAAACCGAAAACAAGAACAGACAAGGCAAGGGACAACTCATGGTCGTACAAAAGGTGGTCAGGTAAAACAGTAAACAATTGGAATACACAAAACTCTGCTTCAAAGGACTACTGAACACGCTGTGACAGCGCTGAACAGAAAAGAAACGCCTTATATAGGCAGGCCAGGGTGCTAAATTGGCCTCAGGTGAAACAAATGACAAACTAATTAACTATGGGGAGAACTGAACATGGATTGGCTAAACTCCAAACGAAACAATCAGGAAAAACAAACCAGGTGCAACAAATCACTAAATGTGGCAGAAACAGAAAAGTACAAGAACTGAACCCATAAAATAAAATACAAAAGCAAGACAGACACCAGACCATCACAATTTCATTTATTTTCCACCCAACTGGTTCAGGCGGATGGCCGCCCAAAAGAGTCTAGGTCCTGTATGGACCCCCCCCACTGTCGCTTATGCTTGCTTTGGAGGGTTCAGTTGGATTTTTCTGTCTGTTAAAGCGCTATGAAATGTCTGTTGCCATGATTAAGTGCTATATAAACAAACTTGATTGATATAAAACAACAAGACATAAGACATGTCGAAACACCGACGTGTAGAAACACCAGCCTCAACCTGGAATCATCAAAAGAAAAATTTAAAAAAGCAAATTAACATGTGATATCTGAATAGCAGACATGAGACAGGCGATGTGCAAATTAAAACTTCTCTGACTTCATAGACTGTTTCAGTCGTTTCTCTGGAATTCAGCAGTCTGCTTTCCCAGAGTGACAATGAAAGAACGAGTTAATATTTGCATCGTCACAGTTCTATTGCAGGGATGATGTTCTCTTTATATGAGTGAAAATCCTGAATAGCTCTTCCTGTTGAATATATATATATGTGTTACCCAACTTTATAAAGGCTAATCCTTTATATTTATTTTTTAATAGAGAGGACACAAACAAACAGTGTGATTATCACTGTACGCATGACTGCAAGTTAGATACCTTCTTTGAAAAGCAACCTCAAATATCACTTTTTTTTAAAGGTTAATTAGATTTTGAACATAGATATGGTAAAGATTTGGTAAATGTTACCCAGAAAACTGTAAATTAAAAATCACCTTATTGCAGATCACTTACATCAGTTAATGTATTTAACTGATCCAGCAAATGTGTTGTTGGGTGCAGCAAAGACTTGCAGATATATTAGTACTTTTATCTGGTTACTGGAATGAATAAGTATCACTTACACAACACTTTAAATAACTTTTTTTAAATTTAACTCTGTGTTGCTTATAAGATGTTGTTATGTTCTCCAAGAAACATCCGTGTCCACACACCACATTTAGTGTTTATTTCTAACCTTCCTGCTCTGGTTGTTAAATTATAACACCATGCACAAACCAGCGACAGTGATGTATGTTACGACCCACAGTGCACAGCAACGATCCAGAGTGGACGAGAGCAGAGTGAGATGTAACTCAGAGTGTCAGTTTGCAATCTATTAATGGCCTAATAGATGCTCCCTGGGCCTCTATGTTTTAAGTAGAAGGAAAATTTATTTTTAAAGCCTTGAAAGCTTAAATGTTCCAACCACTGACATCAGGAATGGACTGGGATGGATAGTTTTGCATTTCCATACAATAAACAGCTATTATCCCCACAAGTGTAATAATCATGTTTTCATGCAAATTATAATTATAGAAGCAACCAAATCCTGCAAAGTCAAGGTTAGATGGATTCCAGGGTTGATTTCCCATTGCTGTTGCATGATGGGCAAATTTAACAGAGATAAGACTAATGAACGTCTCTGCTTTGTATGACAGACAGAAAAGCACGCTCTGAAATTTCACTACGTGTCATAATGCAAGTTTTACCTCACCAATGCAACGGTGATAGTTTGATTGCACATTACATCGTTTGCACTGGTCCTCGCTACTTCAGCTGAATGTCTGATGAGCAGGAGACATCTAGCTCACAATCTAGTCAGTAGTATCTGTGATCATAGTCCTGTCAGCAGTAAGAAAAGAGGAGTTTACATTGGCACAATTGGCTAACCCTTACTGCTGAAAAAAATGTGGCTTTGTACTGTATAAAAATTGGCAGACTCACCGCTGACACAAATTGGAGTTAAATACTTTGAAACATGACAAAATAACAAAGATTAAAAATGTAAAAAAAAAGAAGTTTTGATACATGAGACTGACTTAAAGCCAAGGTGAACTAAGGATCAGGTTCCTTATTTTTTTTTAACAGCATCTCTCTTGCAATCTAGGATAATGTTTCATGTTACGAATGATATGAATGATGATCAAAATATTCTTCTTGTGAACTGTTTTTATGCATTGACTCCCATGCCATCCATCTCTTCTTTGCAGCCACTTACCCTGTGTTGTTAAAACTAACCCTGAGCAGCCTTTGCGAAACCGCAAACCCTGGGTTCACAGGGTAATTTAACCCAGATTCACAGGTGTTAGTCAGGGTTTGTTAACCCTGTTTTCTGAAAATGACCTCAGCTCATTCCCTGCATCGGCTTCATTCATAACATCTGGTAACACGGCCTGTCTAGGATAAAAGGCTTCAGCATAGACAGATCCACCGATCACATCTAGAAGAAATAACAAATGTTTTACTCTCTTTCCCTTCCTCCTTTCCAGATGAGAAACTCTGTAGAGAAATCACATTTTAAAGCATTTTGGAAAGTAGTCTCTGCTCACAAGCTTCGGAACTAACAGCCACACTCAGATTAGATGATTACAGTTGTGCACCCCTGCTGTCAACCTCATTTTGTTATCTTACCCCAATGGTTGCATGAACACTTGTGGTTGGAAGAAAAACTTCCTGACAGTGGAATGAGAGTGAAGTAAAGACAAATTGGCTGTAACTCCAATGTTCAGCAAATAATATGTTATTAAGAAAAATAAGGTAAATGGGTTCAGAGAAGAAATATAATTCATTGATTTTTGAGTTTTCCTTGCATTGCTAAGGTTTTATTTGCTGAAACCCAAAACTGCTTGATTAAATTCGAAGTTAATTAATACAATTTATTTTGAGGAGGCAGAGTAGTGGATCTGAATTTAAATGTATCTAGTGAAAGGTTGCTCAAGGAAAAGTGATTTTTTTCCCCCACTTTTTGACTCAAATTACAAAAATCCTCAGAAAGTCCAGTGCAGTTTCAGCAAGAGTGATTGAGCGGTCATGATGGAGACATTACATTTTTCCTATCAATGATTTCTCTTCATGAATATTCATTAATCTAATAAAAGGTAAATGTTTTGAACAAGAAATTTGATTGGACAATCTGAAAAGGCATTTTAATTTGATTGAAATTTTTTTTGAGATGTTTTAAATAAAAAAAGAACACAAACATCAGTGGCTGCATAAAATAAGTTGGAATATTTTCAGTGTTTGATTTAGTGCTGGTGTAGATGAGATGTTTTTCACAACACAGTGGATTACGTTAATTGCAAAACTACCACCTATTTTTTAATTCACTGGGCACTCACAGCGAATGCTAACCCTACCCTGGTGGCGATGAGCAAAGACTAGCGAAAAAAGAGCTCACTTCAGAATTCATCTGTGTTTGCTTGCTTAAACTCTGGTAGCTTCATCTTTAATTGAAACTCTGTTCCCTTCAGGATCGTGGCTCAAAACTTGTCATTTCTTTTTCTCTTTAATTTCCTATTGCTGGTCATTTTTCACAGAGAATGTTTCAACAGGAATGTTGTCATGAGGATTGACAGGATGAGAGGAGCTGTTGGTGAGAACCCCTAACATTGCAGACCTGAACGGGTCTGCCTCTTCTCAGAGTTTTCTTCAGGTGAACTTATCATACCAGTGGCCACTTGTGGATATGCTAATGAGTAAATACTTCTCTGAGAAACTGAGAAAGTGCCTCTTGGGGTAAAACAGTAGAAGTCTGCTTTAAGATAAAGTCTGGGCATGAAGTGAAAACAGAATGTTTGATGTAAACAGCTCCACTGTGAAAAACATTGGATAGAGTCAAAAGTACTAAAAATGGATGACAAGAAACAAACATTAACAACCTCAGAGGTTTATTTTCCAAATCCTATTGGTGGTTTGACTGTGCCATTAGCAGTTGTAGTGCAATCAGGGGATAACTGTGACACTGACACTGGAGTTGTGGTGACATTTCCACACAGCGACCTGACTGCTGATTGGACACTGAGCTAACTATTTTTGTAATGCAAAGCATTGGCTCTCTTGGAAAGATAAGAACCTCGGATGCCAGATTTGCAAACAGGTTCACTCTTAGGAAATACGTACGCTGTAAAGCCAAAAGAACAACACAAACAACAGCTAAGCCTTGGCACAAAGGTAAAACAACTGAAGAATAATGCGCTCGCACAAAGGCTGCCGACAATTGAGAACCAAGAACAAGCAATGAATTCTGCACGCTTGCAGGCACACAGGCTAATCGGGTTTTGAGGCTGGTCTATTTCCAGCCGTGATTAAGGAAACAAAATTCTGTATTTGTCAATGAAATGAGAGGAAATTAGGAGCAAAATCTTTTACTGTATACTTGAAACGTAACAGTCAAACAAATGTAGAAATGTAACATTTGTGTTTTTTTATGTGCAGGAGCAATATTTGTTCTGGAGATTTGGATGTATTTGAGATCATGATTGTGACCTTAAAAACCAAAATATAAAGCTGACTTATATTTCAATTAAAACATTTTTTTCATTCATATCCAGCACATTTTTTATTTTTCTTCCTCTTTGCACCATTGAATAGTTCCTCTTATGTGGAAGTTTAATAGCCTTCAGAACGGTTACAACAGGGGATCTTTTTAATGAGTATAACAACATCAATCACTACAAGCAGTTTTCAGAATTTAAGAGAAACAATATGATTCCTGTGATCCGTCAGTGCTTTTATTCATCTGTTATGATGGCGGTCACCTCCACTTTCCTGTTATTCCAAAAGATATTAAAATTGCTTAATGAAATCAAGTCTGTCAGACTTTGTGAACATAATATTTTTGTATCTACAGCAGAACTGATCTGAGAAACTGAGTAGACTTAATATCTGATAAGGTTTTCTACCCTGACAAGGTTCTGCATCTGCAAATTAGAAATTAAAATTGATGTTGAAGCAGTGGAAAAGTCACTCCAGTCTGCTAGACAATGACTCCTTAAACAGCGTCCGCACTTCTTCATTTTCAAAGTATTGCACTTTTTCTGTCAAATCTGTCAAGCGTTTCTTACAAAGGAGGCTCTGTGCTATGCGCACAGGGTGCTTTCAAAGCTTCCAGAGTCATTCTCCATATAACCCGATTAGAGGCACTCAAGAGGAGGATTGCACTGTTTAAATCAAAGACATAGTGGAGGGAGATAAAAAAGGCATCAGAAAATTTACCACAAACTGCTGCAATGTAGCAAGAGATTAGATATGACTGCTGGGTAGCAGTCCCATTTTAGTCCAGGATTTTTTTAAATAAATTTTTATTAAGAGTTGATTTGGGGGTAACACTGTTGCATCACGGCAAGAAAGCTCCAGGTTCAATGCCTTTCTGTACAGAGTCAAAAGTAAAACTTTCACTTCCTTCATATCCAATTTGTTCATTTATGAAAAAACATTTTTTTTTTTTTGGAGATCATTCCATCCAAAACCATTTAGTACTTTTTTCTTGGCATGTCCTTATAACCATTGATTTAAGTAGGACTTGTACCTATGAATTGACAATTCACAGTATCTAAAGCTTCTGGAATTTTCTAACAAAAATAACTACAAGGGACTACAAAAGAGAAACAGCTGCCATGATGTTTGGGGAGAGAGCCTCCTGTTGGCTCTGGCTCAAGAGTGAGGACTACAGCTGGAAGCCTGTATGAGAGGGACAGTTATTTGGCCGCTGTTACTGACCTGCCAACTAGAGACTGTTTTGGATAAGGGTCAATACACTTGGAAGGTTGGATGCTACCTGACGATCCCTTCTCCAACCCAAGGCTACATTAATTTAAAATGGTGTCAACACAGCATCTCTGCTGTAATTAAACTTTTTTGTTTAATTATTTTGTGATGTTTTGAGTGGTTTTCTTCCCTCAAATCAATATAGACATTTCAGCTACACCTTTGGCCTGGTGTTAGTTTGCCTGAAGTAAGCCTTGAGGCTTTTGCTTGTCTGCAGTTGACCAGTTCTAGGGGTCTAGAGCATCTGGCATTCACCTGGAGTTTACTATTTCATGACTGTGCACCTATAATCCTCACTGTTGTTTTAAAAATGAAGAAGGCCGGAGGGAGAAATGAAATCCTTCCCTTGTGGGTCAAAATGTCCTACTTCTAAAATCATAAGAAAGTTTTATTTGTTCTACTTTTGGGTCCTCCCTGTGCTGGTTTTGTATGTAACCTTTCTTCTTGCACTGTATTGAAGTTCCCCCTGGTTGCTATAATGCCATGGGCAATTTCAGGAATCATATTTTCTATTGGCATATACACTTTAAAAATTTCTCCCTTGTTGTTGGCATTACTGTGATAAACCTCCAAAAATCAACTAAATATACTAGAATTTCCCACTCTCATTTTATTTATTTTTTATATTAACCTCTTGACAGGCATGTTTCTTGCAAACAGAGCTATTGCACATTATGGGTCCTGTAGTTCAAACAGACCTGTTTTTTCTTAAAGCCTCAATTTCAACACATTTTACCTCAAATACAACACATGCCTGATCTGATGGTTAAATAGTATTATGATTAATCTTTCATTATTTAAATGTGATAACTTCATGTTAATTTTGGATATTGTTACACACTGTGCTAAACTTTTTTGATCTGTCTAGAGCAGCACATTGGTGCATCAACTGTAATTCAGAAAGTCTAGGATTCACACTCAGGATAGAACCCAGCAGAGTTTCATTGCTGCCCTTCAAGGCTTTTTCTTTCCACCACCACTTCCTCAGGTGACTTTCTTTGGCCCCCAGCTGACTTGACGGGGAGAAGACAATGTCATTAAAACCGCTGCATCTGCTGAGGGAGTGGACAGGAATGCAAAGTATCCTGAGATTTGCCACTTAATGTGACAAGGGCATTTCAACACCTGACACAGAAAAGGGGACTTCATCCTAAATAGTGGTGCACTGTGGGCCACGCTGTGAGCTTTACCTCTAAATGCTCTTCAGTTGTCTCATCAGTTTTTCTTATACCTTGTATTCCCTCTGTCACTCATGGTCAAGGCAGCTCTCTTTGGAATCAGAGTTTTGCCCACATGCCTGAAATATATGTGTGAGGTAATTACATGGAAAGTGTGTTCATATTAGGCTGATACTGAAAATAAAATCTGTTCTTTCTTCTGGAGAATTTAAGACATCTTATAGTTGATGGTCTTTATGAGTATCAGCTCGCCCTCATGTAGGAGTCAGTCTTGTAAAATGTATGTATATAGCAATTTCTACATAAATTAGACATGAGATTAATATACCTTGCTGTGCAACAGTCTTTTTTCAAAAAAACATTTAATCTTTGTACTTCTTGCAATGCCCATATAATTTGTATTCTGATTGATTTGGCATTGCCTCTTTTTATTTTGCCCTATTACAATAAATATTTCACTTACGTTCTTCAGATACAGTAAAATATAATAATTGTTTTCTTCTAAAATGTCAAGTACCTCAAAAAGCAAATAAACAAGTAGAGTAGAGATGACTTGAAAGTGTCTGAGTTTGAGTAGGTGTATTTTACGTGCCTTGTTAGATGTTCCATCTTCATACCATCTACTGTTGCTATGGTGATCAGTATGGCAATATGACTTTATATCAAGCTGTTAAAGCATTAATTGAAGGTCCCTGTACATTCTGTCAGTGAATGACAATGTTAACTGTAAATTTGGTGTTAACTATGTGTTTATGAAAATATGTTCCTTATAGACTTAGAGTTTCTAAAATTAAAGCAAAGCAGTAACATTATTTCCCATATCTTATTAGATTATATCACACTTCTTTCAGGAGATTAGTTGCTGCTGCTGTGATCTAAAGTATGAATGGCTCTGTACCTGACACATTCTGTGAACAATCTGCCTGTGTTTGTACACTACTGTCCTGAAAATTATTGGTTAATTTTGTATTTTTCAAAATTGAAGTGAGTTCTTTCCCATTTTTGCAGCCTTATGATCTGAGAGAATATTGATAGCAAACTCGCTGCTTAGGAATTCTGTTCCCTAGGAGCTCCCACTATGTGGCCTTGCTGCTATTCCATATGCAACCATTGCCCGAGGGCAATGTCATTCTAGGATAACATGGAATTGGCCCCTCTATTGGCCTTCGTGTGTGTGTGTGTGTGTGTGTGTGTGTGTGTGTGTGGGTGTGTGTGGGTGTGTGTGTGTGTGTGCCTGCCCTGTCCATAAAGAGCTTCTTGATAATGTTTACAAAGAAACAGAACTGGAAACACAAATATGTACATCCCTTATGGAATCTCTCCGGAATCTCTCTTTTTGTCAATATTCAAAAGGTAATGTTGATCCAGACAGTGGTCATGTGATCATCATAACCATTGTGTAGCTGGACAGATCAGCAATGTTCAAATTTTAGAACCAGGAATAATTTTTAACGAGATAAGATCCAGAGAAAGACCCCTGAAACTACTGAAACTAGAACATATCCCAGCCAAGGCCTCCGTAATATAAATAAAGCCTCATTCAGTTAAAAAAAAACCCCAAACAAACAAAGAAAACCCCTGTTTATTTATGAACTTGAATGATAGCCTCTGGATTCACAGCAGCCACTATCAGTTAACAGTTAACATTGTGCATGCATTTCTATCTAGCTTTATATCTCACTCATGCTTGAAGGCACAGAAAAGTCTGAGCAAGTTATTTTAAATTATTTCTGTTAGGCCGTTGCCATTTTTTAATTTAACTGTATTGTATTTAAATTTAAATTACATTAAATTTACAGTGCAGAAACCTTCAGGCAGAACCACTTTTTTGGTAGTTGGTAACCCCTTGTAACGTGACACAAGTCTTTTGAATGAGCCGGTAATCAGTGGTTGACTCATCATTTCCTTAATTTCTAGATAGGTTTGGTAAATAAACACACAAAACTATCAGTGCCTGCTGATCCAAGTGTTTTAATGTTCTTTCATCTTGCCTGTGCCAGAGGACAAGATGATACTGTTCTGGTTGCGAGCAAGACCAGTTTCAACCTGAGAAAATAGATCCATTTGAATGAAGAGAACAGCGGATGATGAGACTCTTAACATTATTCTTTTGTCAATTCTAATCAACATTTTGTCATTTTGTCAATCCCCCAATGTATCCAGCAGCACAGTCTACAAGTGTGCAAGCATCCAGCTGAAGAACGACGTTGAACCCAACCTGGTGGCCATTAAAGGAAATGCAGTGCTCCATTTGGCTGCAAACTCCCATCTGCTTCAACTGCTGCCTTGCTGCTGGAGCATAAGGCTGGAATCAATGCTCCACATAAAATGATTGTTTCTTTTATCCACAGCACATTTTGTAAGCCACAGACCTAACCCCAAGATATTGTGATCATTACTTAAAATAATTAAAACAATTGTGTTCTGCATTATTATTTATTTCACCTTTATTAATTTATAATAACTCTTCTACCAAGGAGTCCTGGCCAATACAGACAACAAAGAATTACATAATACACAAAGACTAGGCCACAAAATATAATATGAATGACACAGTACACACTCAAGTACACTTGATTAGAGACGAGTATAACAAACTAACAGAGATCTAAAAAGTTCTAACTGATGCACCTGTAATGAAGCACAGGAATGAGTGGTAAAATACATCTAGCTGAGCTGGAGTGCATATAAATTATGTCACCATAATCCAACACTGATACAAAAGTTCTCTGCACTAACCTTTTCCTTGCCGAATATGGAAAACATTTTTTCAGTCTAAAGAAAAAAACCTAACTTGGGTGTTTTTTCAAAGGCTGCCAGTATGGACTCCAAAAGACAGCTTATCATCCAACCAAATCCCTAAGTATTTGTAGGATGGTAGTATTGCACTGCCACCCTGCATAAAATTTACTGATGAGCGTGAACATGTAAATGGCATTGTTTTGTTTCTTTTTAGCATTTTGTATCAACGTCAACCCAATGAGTGATGTTTTTACCTAATTTAAGGCTCCCTGTAATTGTGTAATTGCTTCTTTCATTGTTGAAGCTGTGGTGTACAAAATGCACAAAGATAGACCTGTGCTTCCCTCAACTCCCTACCTAGGTTATTTATGTAAATGGAAAAAATAAAATGGGGCCCAAAACAGACCATTGTGGGACACCCACTACTTCTAGTAGTGGGTGTCTAGATAATGCGTTATTATCTAGTTCCACAGATTGAGTTCTGCCATGATGTCTAATCCCCAAACAAGTCAATAAATGATACAGCACAAGACTTCTTGTTATCTGAAGCATTTATGTTGTTACTGAGGTTACAGCTGTAATTGCACTATGGTCTTTTCAGAAAACAGATTGAGTATGATTTATAATTGAGTTGTCAGTTAAAAAATGTTTAAGTTGCTCATTTATGAGTCTCAAAAAGTTTTGCCAGTTTAAACAGAGTTTAGAGATTGGACGATAATTGTCTAAGACAGAAGGAACTCTGCTTTTTAAGAGTGGAAGGACAAATGCAGATTGCCAACCCTTTCTACTCATGTTTCCTTGACCTTTTTGAGATTTGCTTGTTTATTGGATTTTGCCTGTTGATCTGCTCATCTGAAACCTGTTGTAGACATTTTTGGTTAATTAAACTAAGAATGTAAACTTCTCCCTGGTGTTCGGCACGTGCATCCTAACCTAACCCTTAACAGAACAATTGAGCTGCAAACAGAGGTCTGAGTTGAGCTTAAGTAGGGGAACCTTTTTGAGGTGGGAAGCAGGTGGCTGTAGCAACAGGTGACCAAAATGAGTGGATTGAGTGGGAGTGAACCCATTCAATACTGGAACTGGGACCATTAATTAAATTAACAAGATGATAGCAACTAAAAAGTATTTAAGGCATCTGTGAAAAATTCTTAGATGACTTAGATGAATGAAAAGATTCATGATTATTTACTTCATCCAAATGCCAACGGAAGAATGTAGCCGCAAGAGGGCACAAGCCAGTGTCTTATTGTGCCGGTCCCAAGCCCGGATAAATACAGAGGGTTGCGTCAGGAAGGGCATCCGGCGTAAAACTTTTGCCAAATCAAAGATGCGAATCAAACATATGACTTCCATACCGGATCGGTCGAGGCCCGGGTTAACAACGACCGCCATCGGCGCTGTTGACCTACAGGGCGCCGGTGGAAATTGGATTACTGTTGGTCGAAGAAGGAGAGGAGGAAAGTGCGTTCGCACGAAGAAACAGAAGAGGAGCGCCAAGAGTATAGGACTAAGAGTAGGGACGTTGAATGTTGGAACTATGACAGGAAAAGGTAGAGAGTTGGTCGACATGATGCAGAGGAGGAAGGTAGACATACTGTGTGTCCAGGAGACAAGGTGGAAAGGTAGCAAGGCTAGAAGTTTAGGAGCAGGGTTCAAGTTGTTCTATCATGGTGTAGATAGAAAGAGAAATGGAGTAGGAGTTATCTTGAAGGAGGAGTTTGTTAGGAATGTCCTGGAGGTAAAAAGAGTGTCGGATAGAGTGATGAGTCTGAAGCTAGAAATAGAAGGTGTGATGTTCAATGTTGTTAGTGGGTATGCCCCACAGGTAGGATGTGAGCTGGAGGAGAAGGAGAAATTCTGGTTGGACTTTGATGAAGTGATGCAGAGCATACCTAGAAGTGAGAGAGTTGTCATCGGTGCAGACTTCAATGGACATGTTGGTGCAGGTAACAGAGGTGATGAAGAAGTGATGGGCAGGTTTGGTATCCAGGAGAGGAACGCAGAAGGACAGATGGTAGTTGACTTTGCAAAAAGGATGGAAATGGCTGTAGTGAATACTTTCTTCCAGAAGAGGCAGGAACATAGGGTGACCTATAAGAGTGGTGGTAGGAGCACACAGGTAGACTACATCTTGTGTAGACGATGTAACCTGAAGGAGATCAGTGACTGCAAAGTAGTGGTAGGCGAGAGTGTAGCCAAACAGCATAGAATGGTGGTGTGTAGGATGACTCTGGTGGTGAGGAAGATGAAGAGGACAAAGACAGAGCAGAAGACGAAATGGTGGAAGCTAAAAAAGGAAGAGTGTTGCATGACCTTTAGGAAGGAGTTAAGACAGGCTCTGGGTGGTCAGGAGGTGCTTCCAGATGACTGGACAACTACAGCTAATGTGATCAGGGAGACAGGTAGGAGAGTATTTGGTGTGTCATCTGGAAGGAAAGTAGATAAGGAGACTTGGTGGTGGAATGAGGAGGTACAGGAGTGTATACAAAGAAAGAGGTTAGCTAAGAAGAAGTGGGACACTGAGAGGACTGAGGAGAGTAGACAGGAGTACAGGGAGATACAGCGTAAGGTGAAGGTAGAGGTAGCAAAGGCCAAACAAGAAGCTTATGATGACTTGTATGCTAGATTGGACAGTAAGGAGGGAGAGACTGATCTATACAGGCTGGCAAGACAGAGAGATAGAGATGGGAAGGACGTGCAGCAGGTTAGGGTGATTAAGGATAGGGATGGAAGTCTATTGACAGGTGCCAGCAGTGTGATGGGAAGATGGAAAGAGTACTTTGAGGAGTTGATGAACGTGGAAAATGAGAGAGAACAAAGACTAGAAGAGGTGACTGTTGTGGACCAGGATGTAGCAAAGATTAGCCAGGATGAAGTGAGGAGAGCACTGAAGAGGATGAAGAGTGGAAAGGCAGTCGGTCCTGATGATATACCTGTAGAGGTTTGGAAGTGTCTAGGAGAGGTGGCAGTAGAGTTTCTGACTGGGTTGTTCAACAGGATCTTAGATAGTGAGAAGATGCCTGAGGAGTGGAGGAGAAGTGTGCTGGTGCCCATTTTTAAGAACAAGGGAGATGTGCAGAGTTGTGGCAACTACAGAGGAATAAAGCTGATGAGCCATACAATGAAGTTATGGGAAAGAGTAGTGGAAGCTAGACTAAGGGCAGAAGTGAGCATTTGTGAGCAGCAGTATGGTTTCATGCCAAAAAAGAGTACTACAGATGCAGTATTTGCTTTGAGGATGTTGATAGAGAAGTACAGAGAAGGCCAGAGGGAGCTGCATTGTGTTTTTGTAGATCTGGAGAAAGCTTATGACAGGGTGCCCAGAGAGGAACTGTGGTATTGTATGAGGAAGTCTGGAGTGGCAGAGAAGTATGTTAGAGCGGTGCAGGACATGTATGAGGACTGTAAGACAGTGGTGAGGTGTGCTGTAGGTGTGACAGAGGAGTTCAAGGTGGAGGTGGGACTGCATCAGGGATCAGCTCTGAGCCCCTTCTTGTTCGCTATGGTGATGGACAGGCTGACAGACGAGGTTAGACAGGAATCTCCATGGACTATGATGTTTGCAGATGACATTGTGATCTGCAGTGAGAGTAGGGAAGAGGTGGAGGAGAAGCTAGAGAGGTGGAGGTTTGTCCTGGAAAGGAGAGGGATGAAGGTTAGCCGCAGTAAGACAGAGTACAAGTGTGTGAATGAGAGGGACCCAAGTGGAAGAGTGAGGTTACAGGGAGAAGAGATCAAGAAGGTGGAGGATTTTAAGTACTTGGGGTCAACAGTCCAGAGCAATGGAGAGTGGGGAAAAGAGGTGAAGAAGCGTGTCCAGGCAGGATGGAATGGGTGGAGAAAAGTGTCAGGTGTGATGTGTGATAGAAGAGTTTCAGCTAAAATGAAAGGAAAGGTGTACAAAACTGTGGTGAGACCAGCGATGTTGTTTGGTCTAGAGACAGTGTCACTGAGGAAAAGACAGGAGGCAGAGCTGGAGGTAGCAGAGATGAAGATGCTGAGGTTCTCTCTGGGAGTGACCAGGAAGGATAGGATCAGGAATGAGTACATCAGAGGGACAGCACATGTTAGAGGTTTTGGAGATAAAGTCAGAGAGGCCAGACTGAGATGGTTTGGACATGTCCAGAGGAGAGATAGTGAATATATTGGTAGAAGGATGCTGAGTTTTGAACTGCCAGGCAGGAGGCCTAGAGGAAGACCAAAGAGGAGGTTTATGGATGTAGTGAAAGAGGACATGAAGGTAGTTGGTGTGAGAGAAGAGGATGCAGAAGACAGGGTTAGATGGAGGCGGTTGATTCGCTGTGGCGACCCCTGAAGGGAAAAGCCAAAAGGAAAAGAAGAAGAAATGCCAACGGAAGGTTTGGTGAATTTTCAGCAAAACATTTGTGGAGCTTTACATGAAAAAAAGAATGGCAGGATTCACTTTAAAAAGAGAATAGCTAATTTATTTTGAATCATAAAACTCCCACAAATGAAAGCCAATATAAAATGAGAACTGTACATGGATCACAGCTTAATTTGTCTCTAGGATCCAAAGTCATTTGAAAACTCATTATTTACACCAGTTAACAAGTTGAAACCTAGATCTAAAAATATTTACATCACCATGTGTTTGCCTACTACCTGGAAGCTCTGGAGTTAGTGTTTTTGTACTGTACATGTTTTGTTGGAGCGTGACATGTCTATGTGTTGTGGTATGTGTGAGGACAAGAAAAGAATGGAGCAAAGGAAAACAAACGGAAATAGGGACAATGACATTCTGATTCATTCTGTGACGCTAACATCAAACCAGATGGGGTGGTGTCTTTTCTCATTCAGGAACTCAGTTTTTTTTCTGTTTCCATGGCAACAACTGGGAATTTCAGTCAGCCTGTAACAGCCTAATATGTGTTTCCAGATCACAGAGTAGATCTTAGATTACATCTTCTTTGCTTATTTTTGCTTCTGGTTGATTTTATTTTCAACTGACAGCAAAGCTGAAAGAGTTGGCCTTAATGCAAACAGACTGTGAGTCTCTGTTTGTTCATGCTCCAAAGTTCATCTGCAAGAAAAGTAAAGATCAGCTTTCAAAGAGCTAGCATGAAGAGTTCCTAATTAATCAAAATCAATGCAGTGAATTGTGAGGGGTGTATTAGGCTACCTGCTGTCAGCTGTCACAGCCTCACACAACTTACTACTGTGGAATTTGTCAGTATCTGTTCAACTCTCATGACTTGATTAAAGCAGAACCTAAGAGAAATATAGCATTGTCAGTCATTTTGCATACTACACAGACTTTGATGGCCCTCATCTTAAACCCTGCAGGACAGGAATTGAGTTTCCTCTGGAAAATAAACCCATGCTGGTTGCTTTCATGTTTGTCAACAACCCCTAAGGATATTGTTAATGGCAGAATACTTGGGAAGATAAAGGATAACCACCTGAATGTTAAAAACGTCATCCTAAGTGTGTAACGACCTACAAATGATCATTTTCAGAGTACATTGAGGTAGCTCATGATGAAGGAATAATGCTGAAATAAGTATCTCAGAAATAAACACAAGAAATACATTAAAAAATAGAGAATAAAAACAACATTTTGAGGTGACAAGCAGTTTTGGTCCCTCAGCCAAATCATTGAAAGATTTTAGCTTTTAGAAGGGAAGTCTTGTATCTACATTGTTTTTGGAAAAGATTGTTTGAAAATCTATCCTGTATTTAGTAGACTACAGCTAAATTAATTCATTGATATGGCACAATAGATATGGATTCTTAATAACTTAGTAACAAATACGAACTGTTGCGATTAATTAATAAGGATATCTCAGCATTGAGAATATTTGAATTATTAAATGCTTGGTTTGTGTCGTCAGAGATGAGCTTTGATGTCTGTCATTTTCTTTTAAAAGAATTACTAAGAATTTAATGGGCTAGTATCTCATTCTACGTGTCTTCAAATATACTAAATAAGTTTTCACACCCAGGTTCAACTTCCTACACCATAAAGAAGTAGGGGAATATCTCTAATATTTTTTTTTTCTTGTGTATCATCTACTTCTTTATGTCAAAGTCTAAAAGAGACTATTTCAAAGAAAGAAGGTCTCCTGTGAATTCAATTCACCCAGAAAATTAAAGGGGAATCTTATTAGCATGCACTTAATGGTTGCATTATTAGTTTAGCTGGAATGAAGCACACAGCCTGTTTCTCATTAGTGAATCATATGAACAATCTTCACTTGGTACAATGTCTGTATTACTACGAAAAGCTGGTGTGTAAGTGATAATATGAGAGCAAAAATGAGTGTGTCTAATTCTGTGTATTATCTCAACATCTCAGCATGAGTTCAAGGTGAAAGTAAAAGCCATGAATTCAAAAATTTGCTTATTTTAATTTGAAGTAGATGAGGCTTGTGTTTGTTTTTTGGAGTAGGTGTACTTTAATGTTGAAAGAGATATTAGTGGAATATTTATTTTCATTTGCATTATAAAAACAACTTAAATGTAACCTTTTTTAGAAAAAGGCAACAAGACTGCATGAAAATAACAACTAATTTATAATATGTGAAAACCTCCAAGGTGGCAGGAATGCACCTTGCACAGAAAGAGACCAGCAACCTTAGGGATGAAAGAGTCGCTCAAGGTTGGCCTGCCAGGCGCCACTCTATGGCCAGTGACAGTCAAGTTACTTGGCCTGTTTGGGAACTTCGTCCACCTATCAGCGAGAACCATAGAAAAATAAGGGGTTACCCCCTTCCTCAGCGCGGAGAAGGTCACAACTCAGCGAGTGGAAAGTGTCCATATGGCAAGGGGGATGTGTGTACCTGCTGCTAAAAATGCATGCTTGGTTACCCCTGTAATCTAATGGGGCAGGTAAAACTAAGATGTTGGTCTACATGGATGTTCCTGTGCAAAACAGTCAGGAAGCATGCTGATAACCCTGGGTCCAAATGTATGACACAACTGGCTGAAAAAGGGCAAAGAGGGTGCCCTTCTGGGTCCAGTTCCCCTCTGTTTATTGGGAGGATAGGTCACAGTTGGGCTGCTGCAAAAAACGCATAGAGAAAGGCACTTCTACACCATAATTTGTGAAAGTACTCTCCAAGCAGTGTTAAGACAGACAGTTCCAAGACTCTCAAAGGGGTCCACGCTGTGGTGACTCAAAATTAACTTCCAAGGATGCCAGGCACGGACTCTAATATGACCACAAAATGCCAGAATCTTTGTATCTCCAAAATTGTGTATTGATGAGTCAACAGTCCCGGAAAGCCTGAACTCCCAACATCAAAATCACTTTATCTCTGAAAGTTGATCAAATTTTACACAATCCCAGATTTTGTGTTTTATCCCTAAAACTACAAACTGCTTCATTGGGGTCATAAGCTGTGTGTGTCATCTTCTCGATTGTACAAAGTTGGATGATTTGTGCTGTGGTGTTGCTGGAATTGTGACTCAGTCAACAAAAAAAGAATGAATTTTATGGGAGAAGGCAGCATGTATTGCATTGTACCATCGGTGTTTCTCTCTGTCCATGCATGGTGTCACTCCCTGTTGCCTCTCTTGGACTGATTTGCTGGGACTATGGTAGTCAAGGTAAGGAGATAGGAGTACTCTGGTAGTTTACACTTGCAGAACTTTGCATTATTTATAAAGGCAGCATTTCTAGCTGCTACATGGCAACACTCTGTTTGTGTGCCACGGCTGTCTACTACTCTAGCTGTTAGTTAATTAAAGAAGTAAATTTAAGAGCACAGAAACACACAACTCAATTTCCTTTGCTGTTCTGTGTCATATCTATTGTCCCATTATTGCCAAATATGTAGAAAAATGCGATGGCTCATATAAGCCATTGCATTATACAAATTTGAGAAGGTCTGGATTCCATAGAACACAGCAAGGCTTTTACATCCATTAATATGACCGCTATTTAAAGATGTCTTTTGATTTTTGTCCTCTTTCATTTTCACATTGTGCTTCTTCTTTTCTCTGGAGATGATCCTACCATTCATCTTCACTAATATCACCTGCTCCAGAGGAGCAAAGCCATCAGTCATAGTGGTCTCTCATGGGAAGAATGAATTAGAAGCTCATCTTATGAGATTCTTTGACACATCCTCTATAAAAGAAGGAGAGGGGATTGCAGTGTTGACATTCACTAACAGAACTCAAAATTCACTATCAAGCTGCTGGAGTAGGAATGGAGCTTACTTCTTCCTTTCTTTCCAACTGATCCTGCACGATCTTTGCTTTCAGCACTCTTGGACTTGACCCAGGCCACTCAGAAGCTAAAAGGTGTCAGAGCCATATTCATGCAGTTACTTTCTATTTTTCAAGTTCCACATGGTGGAAATTAGATTTCTCTTTAGACCTCCACAGACCTTTGTCTGACCTACATTACACATGAGTGTAATCGACCACCGAGCCAACATAAAACCAATTTTCACCCGAGTCCTTATTTTTTCTAAAAGTGCTTGAAAATCTGGTCATCACTGCTGAACCTGGTGCAGAATTCTTTTTTTTTTACTCTCCAGCAAAGGAAAAGCAGCATTCAAAATTGCATTTGATGTGATAATGGCCTGATGCAATGAGGCTGCAAAGCTTTGATTCATTTCTTAAAATTGATCACTTCTACCATCATTATTGCATTTTTGCTGCACACAATCACATCTGCAGGTACATTTTTTATCTGTATGAGAATATAGTGTTAACTCAAAATCATATATCATATCTGCCTTTTATACAGTTTTATACAAGAAGTTGTTCAATTAAAAATATATATACAGCTATACAGTATAGGGTAACTCATTTGTACAGTATTCCTTTGTTTCAACTAAGAAAAACTGATGACCCTGAAGGGCAGGGCAACTGATGGAAATTAATTAACTGGCTGGTAATCTGAATCAGGGCAAAAAAATCTATCTTAATAACTCTCCTATTCAATCGGTAGAGCAGGAAGACTGACAAGAGGTGTCAGGAGAGTTTTTCCTTAAATAGACAAGAACAATTCTCAGTAGTTGGTGAGTAATCAGGACACTGCAGAGCAGGTGAAATAGTTAATCTACATATTATTAGGAACTATCACAGGGAAAGGCCAAGGCATGATGTAATCAAAGCAAGATGTTAGCTATAGGTCGTATTTCCAAATGCCTTAGAAACACTTTTGCATGTTCCAGATGCGAACTAACTCCGTGCCAGGTGGAGGCAGTAGTCTATATTCTTCTCTAAAAAAATGAAGTCAGAAAAAAATACGGCAGGACAGAAAATATATATTTTCTGTCCTGCCAGTTGTGATGAAGCACTGTTTTCAAACCATTTCACCCCACTCTCGTGCAACACTTTTCAGATGGTCATGTAGCGCTGACAATATTTGTGCTTTGGAATGATAAAGGAAAATGAAGAAAAGCCTCTCATGCAAGTGCTGTCTTGATTGTAGTGTCATGCTTGCTTTCTCACTTCTGTTTCCTTCTATATTGAACTGATTGGTTGTCAGCTAAAAAATAAATTAGAATTTCTCTCAATGACGAGCTCTGCTGCCAATATAACATGCTCAGTCAGCCAAAAAGCCGCTGCTGGGAGATGTCTCAAAGACTGGGGCCACAGACTCTCAGTGATTGGCCAGGTTAGTCTCTTGCCATGACACTGCTTGATTACATCGTGATATATTAGCAAAACCTTGAAATATAAAGGGGATTTCTATTGACAGTTGTTAAAATTACAGTGACCTTTATCATTAAAACATTTTTGAGCAATTCGGACATTTCTGGAATATATATTAATTTAACTGAAAGTTAATTTTGCAGAATTTTTCTGTGCCAAAGTGAAGTCTGGAGGTGTAAAGATCAAGATTAAATAATAATCTTTCTACTGTAATGAACAGCTTTTCCCTTGGATGATTCTTAATAATGTCTTAGAAAAAAGTAGAATTGGGCAGAAAAAAATCATTTCTCTTCTTTCGCTCAATGTCTTATGAACTTTTTTGCACTTTGCACTCAGCAGAATACCAAAGTGACAGCCTGTGCAAAGGATGTCAAGATGCAGATATGAAAAAAAGTCAGAGGTCAGGACTGCAATCTGTCTTGCACGCTGACTTCGGAGTCACAAGGGAACAACAGGCCTTTGCCTGTGAATATCCCAGTAATCATAACCTTGCCTTTGGGTTTACAGTATACACTGCATGTGCTGTGGGGAATCCACATAAAAACATGAAGCATGCCTTCTTGTCAGCAGTTTAGTAGTGTATAGGCTACAAACATTGGAAAAAAAGATCCAAACTTGAGACAAATGTTTTGTGAAGAGTTTTTCTTGGAGTCTGAAAGGATTAGATTTTTTTCTTCACTGTACAAAAACAAGATTGGTGTAGGTTTTTGAAAAAGTTGTGTGTTATTTAAGTACAGCATAACATGAATACATGGACAGATCCAGGGGCCGAGCCAGAGAGGCACTGGGCCCCAGTTGAAATCTGTTTGGCCCTGAAGTGCCCCCGTTGTGTCACTCATCTTTTGTAAAGGCAGAGTATTTTCACCATTTCGTTGTGTTCATTTGTCTCTTTCTGAAACACCTACAGTTGTGCTCCAGTTTCATCTCTCTATGCTTGTTAAAGTTTTATCTGGGTATTGATCCAGCCTCTTTTCAAAGGCGCGTACAACATGCACCAGCTACTGTTTTAAGATTTTCTACTCTCTTTATTTTATTTCAATTTCTTTGCTCCCGATTCATAATGTGACACTGTTAGAGGTAGTATCACTGTCTTCCACCTCTTTGGGCCATCAGCAGGTATAATTAGCAGGTTTAAGATAGTTGTCATCATGGTATACTAATATTTTCTAATGCTCTATAAAAAACAAAGACCAGGTCAGGGTGATTAGACTGTCATGATGTAATTATTTGATATTTTATTTTTCAGTATGACGCTGAAAACTCTAAAATTTAGCATACTGTTTCTATGCTTGAAATTCTGAATTTCAGAGGCACCTCATGCTTTTCTGCTTAAATTTGTGTCACATATACAGGCAGATTCAAAAAGTGACAACACTATTGAGACCAGCTTCTTGGAATTTATTCAATAACTTTTAAATTACCCTGATGTGTTACCTTTGTTTGAACTCCTGTCCATTCCATTGATAAACTACCAGCGGGTTTTATTGTCCTATTAATCTCTGTGAATCTAAATCTCATGCTACATGAGCTGATACACAGTAAGTGTTCCACAGTGGAAAAAATTAGCTCTTGTTTCGCCTTCATAAACAGTTAACCGTAACAGCCATTGGATCTCATGAGATATTTCCAGGACAGCGATGCTGGAGTTTAATGGGGGAAGGATTGCGCTGTCAGAATCATCATTGTCCAGCAGCCACATAGAAAGAAACCTCTTATGTTAAAAGCAGTGGCATTGAGGCCCCGACACCACCGACACAAAATTGGTTTTGACCTGTTTTGGTTTATGTAATACGACATCTTTTCTAATTTAGAAAGAAATCCTTTCTAATTTTTGTAACTAATGAACTCACAGTACAAATGGAGAAAAACAAGGCAAAGATTTTACAGTAATGCTTGGTGCAACTGAATGTAGGGTTACACAACAGTGTTTTGAGCTAACATCATTTCCTGAACATTCTTTAAATGACACACAGACGGACAAGCAGACCAATCCGCCCTGTAAAACCATTACTGTTTTGCACAGTAACAATATTTCATGAAAGAGTCTTGAATAGTGCAGAGAGAGTTAAATTTATGTCCTCCACATGCCCCCAAAATTTCACCTCTCCTCCCACACTGGACAATACAGCTAGTGGATCTGTTGCAACATTCTATTTTTGCTGAAGGTGAGAAGCACAAAGGCAAAGCAAAATCACAGATGTTTAAAGCATTAAACATTCATCAGCGTTAGAAAGAAGCCACATCATGCATCATGTAGACAAAATACCCAGCCATTTAATGTTACTTTTGGATCTTACAAGTGGAGATTATGCTTGAATTAATACATCGGCTTACACATTACCACAGCAGTTGTCAGGTAAAAAACAAGCAAATTGAATTTCATTTCAGGAAAGGAATGTTCGCATGTATTAACACCACCATGGAATATGGTAAATATCACCTGATGTCCCATGTCACGGGTAGCTGGTGAGAAATGTAATCAGACATCAACATCGGTTGGGCTGCATTACATCTGCTGGCCTGCTGGCCTCAAAATCTCCATGGCATCTGGTGGGGAATCTCATTGTCCCTCTGCACCTCTGGCATGTGAGTATGCCTTTCTCACTTATAGAAAAGCATCAGTGTGTGTGCAACAGTCCTTAGAAAGATAAGAGTCAACACTACTGAGGATTAATCAAGTGGCTATGGCTCCACCCCCTTTCAGATAATGAGAACACCTACTTTTTATTCTTTTTCTTTGTTGTGCGAATTGCAACACCATTACAAAGATGCTCTCCTCCACACTGGTGAATTCCAGCCTTTGTTATCCCCCACCAGGAAATGGTGAGGTGAAGGATCTAAGAGTTGGTTCCGTTTCTCCCATCTGTCATGGTTCATTTTTTGGAACCTGATTTACAAATAAAAATATTTATTTAAAGAATGGTCTTCATACAACCATGTACCTGTACTGGTTGTGCCTTTTGCGTTGCAGTTTTTTGTCTTTTGTTTCACCTTCAAATGATAAGTTCCATTTCTTGTCCTTTCAATGATTTTATGATGGTTAAGCACAACCTTAGATGTGAACTGATTTTAACATAATATAAATTCTCTTGAAGTATAAGTCTTTTAGAAAATATCTGAGTGCCCATACAATGAGTAACAATGTGTCATTATAGATCTATCTTTGATTAACTGAACCTTGCCTGCTACTCATTCACAGTACTCTCTTTACAGAGTCTCGATTACAGTAACAGCGTCAGTTCAACAATTCATTGTGGCTTCAGACAGATCTTTTCTTGGTTCCTTTGCTCAGTTGTCAGCAGGAGAAGCCAGCCAGCAAACATCAAGCTTAGGCATATTTTGAGCAGTGTTTTCAGCATTCAGCACAAGTTGTGATCAAAGACTGATCTCTTTCCTTTCAGTTTCACTCAGCTTCTTATTAGTGCCACATAGTTTCCAGATTTTATAACCACTGCAGTTCAACTAAAGTTGAATGTGTCAGAGTAAGTGCCGCACTTTTGGCTATTATGGCATAGGAATTCAATGTTAAAGGAAGGCCGACTAAAGAATTCAAATTGTAAAAATCTATTTTTTTCCTTCATTAATGGCAGTGGAAACAAGATGGAGATCCACCACTAACATCACTTCTTAAGCTGATGGTGACCTGTAAACAAAGAATTGTTTATTTAAGCACATTTACCATATGGGTCAACTTAACCATCAATTAGAGTTATGTTTAATGGCCATCCAGAGAACATTAAAAAAAAAAAACAAGACTGTGGGCCAAAGGCAGGCTTTCAATAAGCATTTGTGGCCCTCTCCTTTGTCTGTGTGTCCTGTGCAATTGGCAATAGTTGTCTGCATTTATGGCCAATTAGACATGTTCTTTGGCGAGCGCACTGGTGTTCACTCACTGTGGTTGATCAGTTAAATCTGAATCAGTGCTAGAGAAGAGAAAATGATGGTCAGACACTGCTCCGTCAAAAAAAATTGTTTCCCTTTCTAACTGCTGAAATTACCACCATCTGCTGGTACGGAGGGTAATTCCTCGCAGAGACTCACATGCCAGTTGGCCACTTAGTATTAGAAATCTTCGAGACGCATTCAAATGTAACTTATAGGCCCCATCAAAGGCTAGGTCAACCGATGGAGGCTTTGTTGCTACCGTTTTGCACCGTTTTCTGTTTCCATCGTCTCTGCCAGGCTTTTAAGCTACTTAATTCTCCAGAAAATAGTGATGATGCTAAAGCGTAAGTATGAGATTCTGATTTTCCGGTGCAAATTTGCTGTGAATCTTCACATTTGTCATTCAAGCCTTGGTGCTTGTTCTCTTGTGTTTGTTTCCTTGAGATTTCTAGAAATGGTTGTTGATCCTACAAATGAGACTTGACTGTATTACATTAGCTTGGTCTGTTTCCCATCAGGTCTTTGCATTTAATCTCAGTCAATGACAATGTTGCATGCAACAAATATCCAATCTCAGTGCTCCTTGAAATAGACTCAGTGTAGAACTCTGCTGCTAGAATTAACAACATAATTCCTTTAGACATTTCCTTATTTACTGCTTTGATGAAGTAGGTGGGAAGCTAAAGTCTACCATTTCCCATATGCAGTTGGGTTGAGAACAGACTAGCAAGCATTGGATGGCCTCTCGAGCACCGCGTATTCAAGATATTTCTCCACTTATTTATTCAGGTTTTCCTTTAATACTGCGCATATGTCTATTTGCAAACCTTCCCTTTGTGGCCATGCATTGCAAGGTAACTACAGGATGTAAATTTATAAATATAAAGTAATAAAATTAGTGAAACGTGAGGAGAATTCTGTCAAGCAGATAATCATTGTTTAAAAACCCCTGAATATTTTCTGTTTATGGTAATTTTGTCTTTCTTTTGTAGCCTGCTCAACTCAATTTCCCCCTAGGGGTCAATGGAATTCATTTTAATCTTCATAAAAACATTCTTATAGACCAATATATTTTTATTGTGGAGAGCAGTGATGAAGAAATCCAAGTACTCGCCCATCTGAAAGTATTGAACAACTTACCTTACCAGTGAAAACCAGAAACTAAGCGAACACAAATATGTTGAATGAGACTTTAAATGAGGCGTAAAGAATGAGCTGTATGATAACATGCTGCTGTGTTTCAGATCCATCTACAAAGCTCTTGGTCATTGTTATAATATAAGGATCTCCTGTCTTTGGAGCCTCAGGATTTACTGTTAAGTGCATCTTGGGAAATAAGGAATATATAATGAAATAGCTTTTTTCTTACTTATGGAATCTGATCCATCTCATCACTTTAAATAGTATCCTCTTCTTATTTTGTTCCTTCAGGTTGAGATTCAGGTTTTAAGAAGAACTTCATGTACCTTCAGTAATTGGGTGTATCCATCAATTGTATTGTCACCAAGACGAGGGAAAGACTTCATGCATATTTTATGTCTGATGTGATTCGAACATTTCTGGCAATTGTATTGATTCTTTTGTGAACTGTACTTCAGAAAACAGTTTGCAAATACAACATCCAATATTTTCAAGCTCTTGTAATCAAAATGAGATTGAGATCAACAAAGCCCTTAATTAACACTGTTATGTTAGTCTTTATTTTGTCACAATTGTTGTCAAATATATACGTCTATATGACATATATTATATGACATATATAATTTTATTTCTTTACAATAGAGAAACAACATAGAGATGACACACTATTTTGGTTTCTAAGTAGAAGCTCCATTTAAATAGTGGCATGTTTCTTTAATACACTGTTTAAGTCAAGCTCCCACTCCCCAAGTCATGTCTCTGTTGATTGAGTCACATTTATTCACAATACTTGTGTTTGTCTCTTTTTCTTTATAATTTGATGTCTTTTGTTCTTGTCAGTATTTTTTTTTCAGCAGTTCTATTTGTGTTCTTTCAAAATCAACAGCCATCTGTTATCAGTCCTTGTGTCACCACAGATGGTCCCACCTGCTAACCATCCTGTGCCATCAGCAAAGGTATACAGTTACTGGAAACACTGTCTTTGAAGGTTTATGGAGTTAATCCAATCAGCTTGAAGAGGGCTTGGCGTAAGCATTTCCAGCTTTGCAGCTGGGTCCTTTGGTGGCCAAGGAGCAGTTTTCGCCTCCATACACAGGGGATGTCTGACCTTGGCTCTGTCCCTGGGCTTTTCTTTGGCCTGCCGCCTCCGGAGCTCTCGTCTCACTCCCTGTGTGCAGAACTCTCGACGAATATGTCATGGATTTCTCCTCTGACTTCTGCACAGTCCCAGCCTCGAGGATGTTTGTGCCACTGTGGAGGACCTCGCTCTGAGACCAGGAAATTTTCATGGGGCTGGAAAGGTTTTTCTGTTTCAATTCCTGTGTGAGTTTCACTTTGATTTCAATTGAGCATGGTGTTTGTACATTGCTGAGCTTCTTCTCTGACCCCGGTGTAATGGTGGTGGTGGTGGCGGCAGCAGCAGGAGGGGTAGCACTGTTGGGCATAACACCAGACACCAGCACAATAGTCTCACAGGGGGGAGAGGCAAAATTGCTAATGGGCACTGGTGTCTTTTCAGCCAGCATGGGGCGCCACTTGAGGAGCCCCCCTTGGATTCGGCCACATTTGTCCATATTCCCTGCCTCAGGGTCACACGCTTGGAGTGATGGGATGATGGGCACAGATCGTGTGCGCAGGGTGGGAGGAAAGAAGGTTGTTCCCTTATCCAGGCGGGTGCAAGGGACCTCGGTCCATCCCTTTCTGGATGTGAAGTGAGACAGCGAGGTCCTGCTGAGGAGGGAGCCGACTTTCCCGCTGGCAGAATCACACCTTTAGGCAGAGGACAGAATAGAAATGGTAGGTTGAGAATGAGATACCAGACATTCATTTAAATGGTGATATGTACTAAGAGATTGAGTGAGGCAGCACACAGATATTGACATTTTCTTTATGACCCAGTGCTGCCTTAATTTGCAGAAAACAATTATCTTGCACCAATAAAACAATCTTATTTAGGTAGTGTCTGTCAAAATATTGTGTTATTTTTATAACCCTGTCTGCATGATTATTGTGTGAGTGTTTATCTAAAAAAATCCCTTCTCTTGTGACTTAATTACTAAAGCTTTAAGGCTTTAGCAACACAGCTGCTGGATTCTTGACCCTGGCCAGTAGGAGCATGTTGAAAAATTGTGTTCATAGTCACATTAAAACTTGTCTGACTGACATTTGATACGATATGTGAGTTCCTGTCTGTATGATTATGATTATATTAAGCTTGTAAGGTCTCTCGTTCAGTGTGAAAATAATGCAGTACTGCTTATCCTGTCAAGTGGGTGAATTTGCATTTGTGCTGAAATTGTATAAGAGTTAATATTGTTACAAAAAGTCTCGGTTCACATTGAGAAACATCCTTGCAGAGCCCTAGGAGACAGCCAGTGTTGTCAGCCTTCAGAGACTGTTTGTAGCATAACCAAGTTTAAATGATTGAATTACTCTCCCACTCCTCCCTTGGTATTAGAAGGGCAAGCTGGAGTTAAATCCAGCAGATCATAACATATCTAAAAATAATTATCACGGCAAATTTTACTTCATTCCCGTTCTTATCTGCAATGGGTAAATATATGTTTCGACACTAGATAATGGAGCAGACGATACCCTGCAGGGATTTGTTGTCCTAAAATGTTAAACTTGGTAGAATATTTTCATATTTGTGCCTCCATCCCCTCACTGCACTCTCATCATCTCTGCACAATCTTCCTTCTTTCCTCACTTTACCCTCTCACGTTCTCTCACTCTCTTTTCCATCTCCCATTTCTCATTGCCAGAGATGAGAGGGTGTATCCATGGCAACAAGGGAGAGGTAGTGGCTGGAGAAGGAGGGGGCTGCATGCTTGGTAGGTTGTTGTGTGGCTCCTAAGCAGAGAAAATACGTCATTTCACCCTCTTGAAGGCCAGCAAAATATGTTCCATTGACGGATTTGTGAGGGAAGGATCAATGGCTAATGATTTTAAGTTGTGTGACTGTACAATTTCAATCGTGCCCCCAAAAAGAGGGAGGATATTTGATTTTAGCTCTTTTACTACATGTTTGAACCCTGTTTAATAGCTTACAGCTGACAGAAAATACTTTCAAAAAATAGTTCTTAGTTTCCTTATTAGAATATTTATTGTTCTGCCGATGTGTGTCCTTTTATACAGCATCGAGTGTGGAGGAAATAGTTTTGGCTCCTGTAGGATCTCTCTCTGCACTCTTTTGAAAGAACTGCTGAGCTCCATGGAATATTGTTTAAAAATGTAAATTATGGAAATAGGTCACACAAAGACTTTGGCAGCTTGCAGTTTGTCTTATATGTCAGTCTAAAACTCAATCAGTGTGGCATGCTAATAGGAACATTGATAGTCACTTTTAAGTGTTTTGGAATGCACGAGGGACATTACTGCCTTCATGACAGATGTCTCTGATAACACTGTCATCACTCACATTGCACAGGCTGAGAGCAAATTAGGCTGTTTCTGAGTCACATGTTAACACTTTACCCAAGCTTTAAGAAGTTTTTGTTGGCATCTGTAAAATATTTCAATGTTCAGTGTTAGGGTTTAAAAAGACAAGCGAGTAGAGTAGCTTGACTTTGTATATAGAATCTATATAAATGCACAAAGTAAAGCTGCTCTACTAGCTTGTAGACATGCTTGTTCTATACTAGAGAACAAGCACCTCAACGAAAGGCGTACAATAAATCTGTCTGTACCTTTGGTAGGGGCTACATCACAATATATCTTATTCATAACCAAAGAAAACGATTGTACTGTTAGGAAATAATGTTCAAAATGGTCTCTACATGGATCATCTTCTTGACGACACTGGCTGAACACTCTTCTTTAATAGCGGTGCTGAAGAGTATTTCACACCAGGCTGCTGTTTTTTTTTTTTAATCTATGCCAGTAAAGATCATTAGACTGTACTTTTCAGATGTATAAGTTATTCCAAGGCTCTGCATAGCCAACTGCCATGAGGTGGCTCTGCCAAAAAAGTCTTTCCTGCTTTAAATGCTTCCTGAAACAGCAGTAGGGACTGTGCTTTGCTTTCGATAGCTGTGAAAATTTGGCAAAGGTCTGTCCTTACTTGACACCAAAGTGAGTTTTAGGTAAATTAAATATGTGTCAATGCCCGAAATGAATCCTTTACAATTAGTACTGTTTTCCAAGGAGTCCGGCTTCAACAACTACCATATTTAGTTGGTATGTAAGACCATAAATCACATTTATTTGACATATCATCCAGAAAGCATGCTTAAGCATTAGCCCAAATTTAATTAAAAACAAACAAACAAACAAACAAATGACTATATATATAGTTTGTATGTATATAATATCATATATGATTATATTAAAACAAAAACAAATATAGATCCTCATTCATTACAAGAACCCAGTGGCTCATTTGGTAAATTAGGCTCAGTCTCATATCTTGGACTTCCCCTAAACAATGAGACGCTGGCATCAAGTGTGTTCTTCCAATTAATTGTGACAATCCGGTTGAGGAAGAACTCAACAGATCTCATTTATTTCCCTGGATCAGATCGCATAAGCTGGTTCAAAGATTTGAACTTATAACAATTGATTCACACAGTAATTTCACCCAAAATTATTCTTCTGCCATTCCAAGTTAACCTCAGTTAGTCCACGGGCTTGCATCACTCAACCAGCTATTTGACCTCAACATAGAGGGGACAAAGGGAATTTTCTCCTCCGGGATTAAGCCAATATGACAAAACTAATAAAAGAGACATTTCACCTTCCTATAGACTCCATGTCTGTTGATCCTTCCTCCTGCAAGTGCTTGTAGGCATGGCCAACACCCCTGGATCCATCAATGAGATTAGTTGTTATTTTGTGTTTTTCTCTAGGAAAAGGTGGTGTCCTGAAATAATTATTCTCTCTCCGTCGTTGGGCAGGACTGAGTGAAAGGGAACTACTCCTGTAAACAGAAGGAATACATAATAAGAGTGATGAGGGAGTCAACACCAAATAGTTTTACAGTACATTGAAAAAGCTCTCATTAATGATTTATTGTGCATCACACATGTCATCCCTTGACCAACAATGTAAAATGGACTGGAATGCATGCCTTATGTATTGAAATTTAGGCCTTATGTTGTGCATAATATTCTCATTCATTTCTACGGTAGACTACTTCAATAAAGTTCTTCTCTGAGCTTATTATTAATGTCATCAGGCTATAAGGCTCCCAAAAACAATGGAATTAGTTAACTGTGGGATTATACAGTACTTACTGTGGTTGCTAGGTGTGTTAGTATTGTAATATCTATTAAATAGCACAAACAATGTACAGATGATACTAAAAGTTGTTGGTTTTACAGGTATTTGACATAAACATGTTGCCTTTATGTAGCTGTAGAATAAAAACAGGATTAACCCAAAGACCAGTGTAATTTATGGAGTTACAGATGACCAACTAAGCCACAGCGGCATAAATCTTGAACATCTTATAAGGCAAATATCTCTGAAACAAGCCGTCTGTAAAACAGTGCCTGTGGCTACAAATCTACAAAGACATGCTTCACCTATCCACACGAAAATATTATTTTCTGATACAGTACTGATATTTTTCTGAATGTCCTGCAGCTGTTGGAATGGAAGTGAAATAGGTTGAAAGCCAGTTTTAATAGAAAATAAGCACCCCCTTATTACATCCCGCTTCAAAGCGTTGATGTATTGTGATTGTCAGTGTTCGTGGGTCCGTTCGTTTGTTCGTCCGTCAGTTAGTATGCCCACCAAATATCTTCGCAACCGTTGCAGATAGAAAGATGAAACAAAAAGTACATTACTCGGGCGGCAAAGGGGATGAAAATGAGATGATGACCTTGACCTTGAGAAAATTCAGGGGCAAATTTTTACTTTGGTACACTCAGGAACTGGATAAGATAGAAAGACAAGGGAGAAAGGCAGTGTGAGTAAGACCATAGATTAAAGCTAGTGTTTTGATCAATGACAGTAGTTCAGAGCGCTAACTTTGATCTCTGACCTATGCAAGTAGGTCAGGGTAAAATTTCGAGTTTAGCTGTATCGCGGGATGTAGAAGTCTGTGACTGCATTGGTTCTTGTTCTTCTTGAATTTGACTCCTTAATAAATGCGTATGTTCTTTATGTGCTGCCACACATTGTAAAATAAGAAGTGATAAACTTAGTTTTAACATGAGTCAAGATATCTAATCTCATTTAATCAAACTGTAATTCCTTTTAATTCATAGGGTAAATTAAGCAGTCCACTGAATGTTTGGTAATTGTTAGTTCACTGGAATGCTGTGCAGAGCATATTCATCTGTAATAATTTCCAAATGTTTGTGGCTGCGGAACAATAAGCATGGCTAATGTTGGCTTCAGTCTTTGCCAGCAATAGCTTTTGTAGTGCTTCGTGTTTTAAAAAGTTGATGTGAATAAACCTGAATTTTCTGTTTTCGTGGCTTTTAGAAAGCAGATTTTTAAAAAAAATTAGGATTAACAGAAAGCTGGAAAGATTGAAATAGGTTTTTGTGTGCAAAATTACCAGGCTGTTGTAATTTTGCAATGTCAAACATTTAAGGACTAAAACTGAAAAGCAGCTGCTTATCTATTGATTCCTCCTGATTTTGAATTTTAAATGTGGTCGATTTTGACTGTAATCCAGTTGATTCTACCCGGTTCTACCTGTGTTGAGTATTAAAACAAAAAAAAAGACTGGGAGATGAGCATAAAATAATTCAAAAACATGTCACATTAAGAGATTTCCTGGGTATGTCATTTCTTGTGTATCTGTTTGAAAAACTATGCTCAGAATATTGATCATCACAAAATTCCTCTTCATGCCAAGGGAATCTTGATGATGCAAACAATGACTGACCACTGGGGGTGTGATGATTATACGCTGAGTCAGTTCATTAAGCAACAGAACAGAGTGAGTTGTGACAAGAAATTGATAAGGGATGTAACCTAGATGAAAAACGATTGATCAGTTTAATCTAACACAATAAGTTCTAGGCTACACAGAGAGAATTTTTAGTCTTAAAATTTAGAATGCAATTAAGAACCATGAATCATGTGACTTAAACCCTAAAGAACCCACACCCATTTATCCTTACAGGAAAATTAGGATAAATGGGTGGGTTATACCACTGACCAAGTGGCCCATATAGAAACATTTCTGATGTTTTTTTCAGAACAATAAAACTCACTTTTATTATTATTATTAGACATAAAGCTTTATAATGAAGAGACGGACATTCAAAGCGCGTGCTACACTGGTGTCACCGTGGGTCCTCTCGGATTAAAACGTCTCATTTGGGTTAAAAACGTTGGGTGAAAAATGTCTAAAATGCTCAACAAGAAAAGCTTATAAAAGTTTGTGTGCTACTATGCCAACCAAATATTAACTGCATTATACTTGCTGAAGATCACAGTGTTAGCCTTGTCTTCCAAGTATTCATGGCCTTGCGTCTAAATACAACCTCAAAGTGTTCTGCTCTTCATCTCCGGCTTATTTTCTGTCATTTCCAGATGCTGAATCAATCTGCGTATGCTCATGCACAGCGAC
This sequence comes from Antennarius maculatus, assembly GCA_013358685.1. NCBI lineage: Eukaryota > Metazoa > Chordata > Actinopteri > Lophiiformes > Antennariidae > Antennarius > Antennarius maculatus. The sequence continues at coordinate 11,616,899 of CM023626.1, read as the reverse complement.
AATGCCAACGCTACACAGGTAACCTTTCGCAGTAATATTGATGGGCCATATTGATGTGCTTTTATGGGGCATTTCTCCTGATAGTTCACAATGTGGTCCAGTTTCTCAGGTCAATAGCTGAAAGCGTCTCAACATCATCCATCAAAGTCTCATTCCTCTCCTGCCTCCTCCGACTCCAGGAATAAGCTCAACAGATGATTGACTGTCAGCTGCCCTCCGTGAAGCACCTGCCCGCCGCTGTGGAGAATAAGGAGTCAGGATGATGTGGCAAAGTCCCTGAAGCCACACATGACAATCTATAGGACACACTTTGCTCTGTGACATGGAGCTGGCCCATTAAATACAGACTGACTGCTGCGTCAGTGGGGTTTGTCACCATAGTCAAACACACAACCTTTCCACTTTTACCCCTTCAAACAGCACTGCCTCCTTTCACTTACAATTAAACCTTTTTATTGCTAAACATAGCAATGTAATATGACTTGAAATAACCGTGCCCTGAATGAGTATGCTCAGGGAAATAAATGTGCTCCTGTGCGTTGCCTGTCTGAATGTCTTTTATTGCAAAAAAGTGTTTGCACCCATATAATCAAAGAAAAACGGAGCTTTTCTGTAAACATCCCAGATAGGGACACTGCAGCATGCTCTACACTCTCCTCCCTGTGTTCTTCTGAGCATTTGAAATGGCAGCATTTGATACTGACTACGGTAATCACAAAGCACAACCGCTTCTGAGATCCCTTGGAGCCAAATGTTAATTTAGTTGAATCTTCTGTCAATTGAAGGAGGTAAATGGAAGAGGAAGTTTGTTGAATCAATGTTTAACTCGTGCATTAAAATTCACTTCTCCTCAGAGGATGTCTGCTGTTTCTTATATGCGCTTCCCCATCAGAGAGCTAGCAGTCTTTTCAGAATCTGCATGAGTAGACATCTATTCATTCTGAATAATTTACTGAGCATGTCATGTAAAATAAAGACAACCATTGCACTTCCCACCAATGTTGAAAGAGTTTTTATAACACAATAACAATCATTTATATGATTATTCATATAATCACCATAAATCTTAACAAAAACTGATCCGTCTGTTATTTTAAGGTCTGTATAGTCTGCCAAATTGTAGGATGATTAACATTTCTTGCTCGGCTGCCTCTCATGTGTGGACGAAGTGAAATACATGAAACGGGGCTGGAAATAAAAGGATATCACTTTTTCACCTGAAGCGTTTTCCTTTAGACAGTGCTCTGCTGAGAAGAGGTGGGGCAGCTGGGGATGCGTCTGTTGCCATGCTGTCGTCCTTTGCAGATGATCCATGAGAACTACAGCTCTGCAAGAAAAGAGCAGCAGCGCATATGGTAAAACATGGTTATTTTGACTTCGGGGCTTACTCTCACACTATGAAAAGTCAGTTTAGCTTGGATTAATTTGCCATAATGGTCAAAATCAAAAGCAAGACGTACAGGTACAAGATATTACGTTTAGTAAAAAAGGAAATAAGCACAAGTCCTCTCTCGAGTTGAGAATGTTCTCTAACTGACTTATCCTTCTCTAGTCAGGCAGAGTTTCTTAAATTACACTTTACATTTTAAATTGCTGATTAGGAGGGCACACATTGTGAATAAACTAAACCATGGCCTTCAAAGCACTAAAGAATGAATCCCACACAAGATTACATTAATGGCTTCTTAAAAAAAATCCCCCCTCAATTCTTTGCCTTTTTTCTTATCAAAATGAACACCATTATCTGACAGCAGGGCCCAGACAGAGCTCTTGCACAGCAATCATGAATACCCCAAGAACCCCTCCTGTAAAACACAAAGTCATGAGATAATTTTGCTATTCCACTTCCAATACTTCCTGCCCTGTCTGTCTGATTGTACATCATTAAAGCAATTTCATGTGACTTAGACTTAGAGCTGGTTCAGGACTCCTATGCCCGATAAGCCTCTTTTTCCTCCCTTGCACCCCTGACTCCCAGAGGGAGCTGTTACTGTTGTTCAATAGTTGAGCAAGACAACAGGATCATTTTCGCCACCCTCTCATGTAGCCTGCGGGTGCAGCAATTGCTATAGCAAATCTCCTGGAGGATGATATCAATGTCAGGGGATAAAATAAATAGCTTGTGGCTGACAATGGCAGACCTGCATGGCGTAACCCATCTGACTTGTTCCCTCCTATCTCTCTTTTACCTTGTTTTATGCCACTTGTGAAAGCCTTGGATAAACACAATGCAACTTGGATTTATATCAAGGAGAGGCAAAGGGAAAACACAGGAGCCTATTGGAATAATAGGAAAGTCTACATAAGAAGAAGAGAGGAGAGGCTATGCATTCAGAACAGCACTAATCCTCCTCGGATTCCCATCCAATCACAGGTCCTGAACTGCGAATAATGGAGTATTTGACAATTCTTCTTGAAGGACATGCATTGAGCCAGCATCAGCGCAAACCATTAGACAGAGTTCACAGTTGAAACAGTGTCGTCTCTATGAGCAGCTGCTGCAGACGACAAAACACAATTTTTGCTTTACCTGTTATCGAAATGTTGATCAAATTATTTGAAATATACACTGACATGTACATTTGCAGGGTTTGTAGGAGTTGACAGCATTATTAATTTTCAAGCACCACTGGCTTGTCCTTTTGTCAATCATGGAGATAAGAAGAGAATCATATCATCTCTTGAATGAGTGGGTAATACTCTCCCTCTAATTTCTGTTCAGAGTGATTAATTCTATGAAAACATGTTGGCTTCTGCTATTTAAAAGTAGAAGCTATTTTATGAAATATAACTTTAAGAGACCACCAAATGACATTTTAATGTATGAACGAATTAGCATCTTCTGTACATCCAATTACATGATCATTGAAAGACACAAATTTTTCTATCCCGGGCGGCACTGTGGCACAGTGGGTAGCGCTGTCGCCGCACAGCAAGGCGGTTCCGGGATTGAGTCCTGCTCTGTGTGGAGTTTGCATGTTCTCCCTATGTCTGTGTGGGTTCCCTGCCTCACGCCCTAAGACAAGCTGGGATAGGCTCCAGCTCCCCGCGACATGCGCAAGTGGATGAAGCAGGTTTAGAAAAAGAATGAATGAATGAATTTTTCTATCCCAGTTTTGGTGTTTTTGGAGTAAATATTTTTGTAAAGAACTCACACAATCACAATTCATATTATGACTTTAGAGGATTGTGAAATTGATTTTAACAGAACAAAAACTATAAATATTCTGAGATCAAGTTTCTGTGGTTTGGTATGCAGGGCTTTATTCTGTGGCCCTTACCACTCTCCATCCTCATTAAGAATTTATGCAGTATGCTTACTGGTAGTTTTGCTCCAACTGCTGCAGGTGACTCAGTCTCCTCTTAGACTCAGGCTAGACTAGTTATTTACCACCACACTGGCTTCCGGCTGATGGGAATAGAGTTTCTGTGTCTTGCTACCACAGTCTGTGTGCCCCTATTCCTTCATGTTGCTGTATGTCTCTTGCTGCGCAGGGTGTCATGAGCATGGAAGCTATCTCTCTTTAATTGAGCTGCAATTCTATTGCAAGAGGCAGAAGTATGATCCGATTCTCCAAGGAGGAAGGGTTTAACTATGACATTCCTCTGTATTTTGGATGCATTCCCCTTTAAAACACCTTAGAAGCAGTAACACTATCATATGGCTTCTGATGCAATGAGTTGCTAGAGTGTGTGAACTTAATATGGCCATTAAAAGCTAGAACTACAGATGGAGGAAGCATATGTGCAATGTCTCCAGATGTGTAAATATGCATAGATTGGCAACATGAAAAGGTAAGGTAGAAATGTGGTATGAATCAGAAAAGCTACAGACACTGGAGTGGTGCATCAATGAGTGATGCACCATGGTATAGAAGAGACTGACCAAAACAGACTTGAGTTTCATCATGCCCACTGCACCTGTCTCAACAGAGGCAGCCATTTGTTTCCAGCTCACTGTGCTCATCCTCCACTTTACTGCCTCAAACTCACACAGTGGAAAACGTGGAGCCTTGAGCATTATTAAAAACTGCAGATCTGCTCTTACTTCTGCAGCACTTTGCTTCGTTTCCAATTCAAACCTACCCTTGAAATAAAAAACTCAGGGAATTTACATGAATACACCACCCACAGCACATATCTTCTCCCTGGATGGTTGCAAGCTGAGGGAGTGGGTGGAGAGAAGCAGTGGTCTGGGGTCGCTGTGTTAAATCTGTGGAAAAATAGGTTTCACTTGTTTATCTTTCCTTCTTTGTGTGGCTCATGCCCCCTACTGTGAGCTCATAGCTACAGATCTTCTACATTCCACCTCATGTTTTCTTCACACTAGTCTATTGTAACTTGTGTTTTTGTGTTGCTGTGTTATTACTGTCTTATATTTTTGTCTTGCCTTCCTTCGGGCTTCCTCCCCATGTCCAGCTCTGAACATTTTGTACATGGTACTTGGGTTTCACATTCCGAGGACTCATACGTTCCTGTCACCATTTTCTCACAGCCATTGTGTAATTCAATAGCAATGGGACGTTAGGCCTCCATCCAACTGAACCCCCCCCCCAAAAAAAAAAAAACTTGGTTCTGATGTGATGTGAGCTGTTAACATCATGCACTGCCTAATCCCATATTTGAGTTTCTTTCTTTTTCTTTTTTTTTTAAATTAAATTAAAATCTACACCTTCACAGCTACAACATTTATACCAAATGTTGTACAACTCCTGAGCTGTCAGACGTTCACACACATAATGTCCAACAACACGCTCAAAAAAGCTTTCAGATTACTCCGACTGCTATTCCGTGGGTGGGGTTTGCTTGAGGGGTGTTTGTTTCCGTGTGTGACACCAGACACTGTTATATTATTAAAGAGCCTCAGTGAGGGCTACATTTGGCAAAGTACTTAAGCAGGGATGACGGAGCAAGGCTGATCTTGAATGAGAAATTTCAGACAACCACAAAATAGAAATGCTCTCAAGCTGATGCAACACACTTTATTTGTAACTACTAATTATGCTCGCTACCTACTATTTTATTTTTTGCAAGCAGATGTCAGTGAGATCCATGCAACTTTGCAGAGGATGTGAAGGATACACTTATTATCTTGCAATGTGGGATGTGACTCCCTCATAAAAGAAGATTGCAACAAATGGCAAATAAATATATTATGTGGGTATTTTGCCAACACTAAACAAAGAGAATCCATTCAGCTAAGTGCCAATACATTAGGCACACTTTCACCTTTACAGACACACATTAGTCTGTAATTACCTGGTGACTCTGTGGAGGGATCAGCAGCATCAGTGTCATCTAATTCCGAATGTCTAGGTCAGTTCTCTTTCCTGCAGCGTTGTGGTGGCTTTTAATTTATTTTAAGCGCATTGTTTGTTTTTATGTTTACTCCATGCTGGTTTTGTTTTACTTCTTTCTCTTAATGCAAGAAAAGAGCTGCTCAAATTAGATTTCTTTCAACATTGGCTCATGAAGTTTCTCTCCAAAATGTCTAAGGGTGTCTTTCAACTCACTTAGTCAACACACACTTATTTTTATTGCTAGGAAAATGTATTTTGCAAAAAACAAACCGAAAAAAAAATACTGTACTGTATATGTCATACTCTCCTCCAACAACAAATACAGTTGTAGCATTTGAGTATCTGTATTGGTAAAATCCTGCAATCCAGGTTTAATGGTAGTTGTGAAATGTATTGTTGCTGTGCTTGCAGGGGTTGTGACATGTTACATATTATAATTTCCAATCTGCAGTTTTTCACAGCAATCTGTCACTGTGGAAATGACGGGCAGATTTTCCCTCTACGATACATAATTTATTTATTTTAAACTATAACAACACTTTCTCTTAGCCCTATCTCAGATATGAGACTGAACAGAAACCTTCAGCCACTAGAGAAATTATTAACATACACTACATACATCATCCTGTCAAAAGCTGTGTTTCTAGAGAAGTATTTCACATATTAAGATGAAACTGATCACGACAAGAATTAAAATTTGACTGGGAATGAATCAGAAAAACATCAACCTTTTGGACTTGAAGGTTGTAATGAAGCCTGGGAGTGGATTTGGACATGAGGCCAGAGGCGTTGATGCTGCAGTCCCTCAGGCTGCGGGTATCGGAGAAATGAGCTTGGAGTTTTTCCCTGTGTCTTCTGTGGATGAAAGCAAATCAAAAGGATAGACAGAGGTTTTGTCATAACTAGAATAAAGATGATGAAGCAAAATTAGAATAGATTTATTTACAAGACCAAACAATACTCCAAGGGTACAATGTAAAATGTCAGCGGCATACTTCACTTTAAACCACCATAAGGGCAGTTCCTGCTTTCTGTCCAATGAGACTCATTTTCTACAACCCACTTTGTCATCTTTTATACATATACTTTTGATAAAGCCATGCAGCAGCAAGGTACTGTATGTCATCATATTTATTGAACTGTTATCCTTTAATCTCAACAAGAATATATTCATCCAATTGGGTGTTTCTACGCAAAAAAAACAAAACAGGACTGTATCTGAAACATATGCTTAGATATAAGTCCAGTCAACAAACTATTTAAACTGCCTATTCAGGCAAGCATTTCACTTTACGCATTTTCAGTGGAGACAGGCGAGTATATTGTTACAATGAAAAAAGATATGAGAGGACTTGTGATTTGTCTTATGGCAAAGGAACTAGATCTGTTAACATTTGTCAAACTTGAATGTATGAGCATTTTGAAAAGGCCAAAGTGACAATTATATACTGGTCAACTGCAACCGAACAACAGAATTTTTTTCCCCTTGAAGCTATAGAAGAGAATTTGATGGGGGGACAAAAAAAAAGGTTTCAAATGGTTTCAAGTGAATGAATATTTATTTTTCCCCAGGGGTTTCCCATCTGATAAGGCTTTGTATTTACCGTATATATCATGGTAAAACATGAATTATACCATGAAGTGTACAGTCCACAATCAGATTAGAAATATAGTCAATATAGTTAAATATCCCCCTCTTTGCTGTACACCTTGTAGAACCCCATTAAAGAATCCTTAGGGTCCCTGGAGCCCACTTTAAAACCCAGTGGTTTAGATGATGTTCAAACATATGTTCCAGTAACTGTCACAAACAAGTGTTGACAGAACTGGGTGGGTTTTGATGTATCCTTGTATTTGCACGCTTTATAAATAGTATAAAATTTTGTTATCCACGCAGAAAAATTGCTTTCCCATCTTCTCCCATCTTGTTTGTTTCTTTTGGATTAAACATTGATTGGATTAAAAATTGAATATGTAGACTTTTGGATTAAATTTTTCATTCATCATTAAAATGTTAATTTTTAAATGCTAATATAATATTAAAAATAATTAACTAGACTTTTCTAAAAATGTAATTAAACAGAATATAACGATTATGAAAAAAAAGCGTATATTTTTCTAATGCTATCAATGTCTCATTCAAGTCTATAGAGTTTGTTTAATTACACTCACTGCCAGAAGGGGGAGGCATAAGTTCTGCACTGCAGCTTTAAGTATTAGTAGTAGCAATCTTTTACAGCTTCAATGGCAAACAACATTTAAAGAGATTCAATTTAAGAGAGACCCTTCAGCTTGGATCATATACATTCATTTGTAGAACCAGGACTCTGCTGTCTTGCTGGGCGCTGCACGAATTAGACCACTACCATGCTGAAAATAAAAGCTATTTTTATTTATCAGGCCCAATTCAATCAACACGTCCTACATTAACTTCCCCCCTGTGCCCTTCCATTCCTTTTCTATGTCTTTATTCCTTCTTTTCTTCTACCCTGCAGCGAGATCTGACTTCAGCAGGTTGGTTTCACGCTGCCCTCTTCCAGTTGCACGCATGAGGCTAATGTTTTTAAACTCTAGCCTCATCTTTGTTTCTTTTTTTTTCATGAAATATTTTGTGAGACACTCGCTTGCTAAAACCACTTTATAAATAAATCTTACATGAGTGTCTGTCTCTCATGGATCCTGCACAATTCAGATTTGATACCCTGCAAAAAACATCCTCTAGCTGACTCACACTTAGAATTTCATTGGGCCCCATGCCATGATAGTAAAGTGCTCTTTCTGCACAGCCGGGGGCATACTCTAATGTAGTACTGGCTGGCATCACTCACTTGTTGCGGCGGTAAAGAGCCATACATGCCACTCCGAGAAGACCGATCCCTGAGGCAATGCTGAAGATGGACAGCACCTGCCTCTGGTAGGTGTCACCACTCTCTGTGGAGGAAAGGAAGACAGTTCAGGCAACTGAAACGCTACTGTATCACAAAGACTATGAAGAAGAAGAAGAAGAAGACATGCATCAACGTGCTAAACTAACACTAACGGTGGATGGATATGCACACACAAAACCATGCAGAGAAATGTGCCCACAATCTGCATTAGCAATATCACTGTCAGTAAACGTCAGTGTTTGAACTGGGATAGGGAGATGGCAGACTCAGGCGGGGCTCGGTGACATGTGCTTACTGAAGTGTGATAATCATTTCGTTCAGACAAGCCCAACAGGAAATTCTGATGGACTCTGCATAGCAGGAGCCACACTGAATGTGCATTTGTATGTAGTGTATGTGGGTCAGGATGCAGAGACTGATGGTGACAGGGAATTAACAGCAAATGAATGCACCCGGAGCTTCTTGTCAGGCCCCTGCACATCAGTAGTAGAGGCTTAAGGTTGCAAGCAGCTGGGACAAGTAGCAGTTGATCCTTGAAGATATCCATCTGACTGAGCCGCTGGATTGTGGAGTTGCACTGCTTACCTCGGTGTGCGGTGTGTAGAGTGTGATATGTGGGGGCGTTATGTTGGTGCATGTGTGGGAATCCCACCATATCATATGATGATCAGCCTGACCACGCAAACCCTGCACCTCGTGATGTGTAACTAATCCGCAACCATCCTCTGTGGAGAGTTACAAAGAGGCTCTACTATCATTCACAAACATGAACACAGTCTCCTGTGACATCTCTCAATCACTCAAAGCCCATTGTGTAAGTTTTTGTCATCTTGACAAGGGTTAAGTGCAGAAACACCTCAGAGCTAACTGTCAATGACCTTGAGGGGTTTTCTGAGGCTAAATGCTGTCACCTGAGAACTGTCCCAGGTGGACATCATTATCTGTACCTGTCTACAAGGTTTAGCAACTCTTTTTGTTTTTTTGTTTGATTTAGTTTATTTTTTTTCCGGACATGTTAATATAACAGACTTCAAACCTTCATCACATTTACAACATCAACAACAACATCCAAAAAAAAAGGGCTGACGGGTAGAAGCTAATAGGCTTGTGAAATTCCCATCCCCCAGAATAAACAAACATCTCTCTCATTACAATAGGTTGTCAACAAACTCAGACAGTAAATGTTTTCAACCAGTTCATCCAATGAATTTTGACAGACGTTCATACTCTTATTCACTTCCATACATTAGTCTTTGTCCTATAACCCAGAGCATGACCACGTTTACACTCTTCCTAGGAACAGCAAGGTTTGTTAACATCATAGATAGTCAAAACGAGAAGTTGACATTACCAGTGTTCTTCACAAGAATATCATGATTATATTCACTTTCCAGCAGACAGTGTTTATCCAAGAATTAACCAGTTTGTTACAGACACTTTAACAGTTACACATGCTATTATATTGTAAAAAGATATCAACATACTCTTTAAAGTCTCAAACTTAATGTTTTCCCTCCAAGCAGAAATCCATGTTTTTTTGTTCATTAATCCATGTTTCTGACGTTGATGAAGTTGAATTGTTTTTTCAACTGTTCCATGTAATACTTGATGTGTCCAAAATTAGTGTAGAACTCCCACTATTGAAATTATTCTATTGTACTGATCTTTGGTGTAGTAACAACTCTTGTCCATCTTTATTGCTCACATTTCACCAACTCCTCTGCACTCCTGATCACCGTTGTTTTCATATGCTCCAGGTCCTGCAGTTGTTTGTCCAGGTGTTGTCGATCAGCCCATTCTTCTTCAGTTGTCGAGCTTTTCTAGCGATATCAGCATTCTTTTTAGTGAGAATCTCATTAATGTAGACATTTTTTCCTTTCACTTTGAAGCCTTGTTTCAGAAGAGCAATTTTGTGTTTATGATTCTGGAATTTTAGCAGCACTGCAGGTGGTCTCCTACCTCCAGATGATAATGGGCAACATGTCTCAATCTGGTCCGGATCTTTAGTTATCTCCTGATCCCTCAGTTGAGAACTCACTTGTTGCTCCACGGACTCGATGTCAGCGCTGTGCTCAGTTCAGTCTCCCCTGGTGACAGCATGTGCGTAATTCCTCGGCTTGATTTTGATGCCATTGATGATCACATCATTCATACGAATGCGTTGTTCCAAATCATCCATTCTTTGTTGTCCCTGTTATAAGACAAAAATTCTTCGGTCTTTTCACCTATGTTTTTCCACATTTTCTTCATTTTGTCCTTCATTTCTTCCATGGCATCTAGCACCGGTTTGTGCTTTTCTTCCAACTTTTTATCAAAGTCACTCCTTCCCTTATCAAAGTCGCTCTTTAACACACTCTTTAACTCGTTCATAGAAGAGAACATCTGGTCTAGAGTATGCTCCGATTTTCCTCTTCCTCTTGTCATTTTTGAGTCTTGTGTGCACCACAGCTCTGACTTTATGTATTTCCTGGGTTTTGTATCATTTACTAACAAATTTGACTTAGGTAAAATCAAACTTCTGGTTGGTGGACTCACCAGTCCTTGACCCATTCTACAATTTGCCACCAACACATCAGTTGGTATTTTCAAGTGGTACTTTTGTAGATGAAAAAGAGAAGTAATAAGTCACTTGAAAATCTGTGACCCAACAAACCCTGCGCTCTTTACCATCTGTGAAATGACACCTCTCATGTCTGAATCACTGACAAGTATTGGAATGCAGAGCACGACCTGAGGGAAGCCTCCATCTCTTTTGGTCAAAACAGACATTTCCATTCAGTCTGAACATGAGAACAGCTGTCTACAAAGCTCTGCTCAATAGCAGGATGGAAAACAAACAACATGCAGTGTGTTTATAAAACCATTACAGTCCTTTCATGGCTGATGCCTGCAAGGCGTTCTTGAAATTAGATGTAAGAGCATCGCGGAAACAGGACAAACTGAACAGCTTCGGTGACACTGTCTCAGCCTTGTCATATTAACACAAGGACAAAACAATCCCATATGGCAAGCTACGCCACAGCAACCTATCCACAGACAACTAGAAATAAACGCTATCATGAAGACCATGCTAAAGTATCCATGACAAAATGGAGTATTCAGCCTGAAATGCATCAGGGCAAACCGGCGGGATACGCAGCGCTTCAACTGATGAGCCAAAGAATGCAAGAATATAAAAAGACAAGATCATATTTAGAGCACTCAATCCCACTTCAAACAGCTTTGTTCTATCCTGACTGACTGTCTCAGACTCAGTCTGTCACACATTGGACTTATATAACAACTATCAAAAGATTCATTGCAAATCAGAAGAGGAAGCCATAATGGGATGCAATGAATAAGCAGTGCTTACCTTCAAGCCCCCAAAACACTATCTGTGTTTCTGCCTGTCATCTGCTATCAATCGATCAAACCCATTCTCATTTTCTTTGATGCATCCGCCCACCTGCAGTAGCATTCTGAACTAATTTGGTCACCAGATTGAAATCACTGAACTGAGGAACGTTTGTGTGCAGGATGGGCTTCTCTCTCTGAGTGTCTTTCTCCATCCCTTCTATTTTCCAGAGTGAGTGTGACGGTGGCATGCGCCATCTTAATGGAAAACTTCACAGCATGCAGCGTTGATTTTTACGTATGCACAAAACTGAGGCAGAATGGGATGAAATGATGGCAGAGAGAAAATGAGAAATGTTTCAAATGTGGTGGAGCATGTTCTTGGGGACTGCTTATTCCTCTGGACAAAGAATAGTATGTCATTATTTCAGAGTTTATCTATATCATGAGTTATCTACATAGTTTAGATCACTTCTCATGCACAGTCTGGTGTACCTCAAGAAACAGAGAAACATTTTTCACGGAATTATCAAGTGGCAGGAACTGCCGCTAATCAAATACACAATAATGTGTGAGTAAAGTAGACATAAACTGTACATTTACTCATGGACTGCCTGTCTTCATTTCTCTGTCCTCATTACATCATTCCTCTAAAAGTACTGTTCTTCATGCAGACAGAATACACTCAATTCACCACCATGATGTTTCCATGGCGACTGGTCTGCATTAATATTTTCCAAGGTGAGCGGTCTTGTTGTGCTAGATCATAGCATTTTGTATGGGGCGCTTTGTGGATGCGTTATGAGAGACTGAGCACTGCACACACGGTCAATAAGAAAATTGTCTTACCCATGAACTCTATCCCAAGTTCATCTGCTGCTCCATTCACAAGAGGGTTGCATGGGAAAAGGAAGGGGTTGGTCAAAAGAAATAAAAGAGGGGAGAATGAGGGAGACAGAAAGAGAGAGGAGGATACAACAGTTAAAACATAATGGACCTCTATCTTACTCAGAATTCACCTTAGGGAGACACACATGCTGTAACTAGACCATAAAGTTGGTTCTGACAGCTTCCTCTGACACGGCCCTCTCTCCCTGCTGCACCAGGTAATGAGCCAGTCAGCCCTGCATGCTTAGTATGCTTTTCTGCACACTCTTTTCACACAGCCTGCAGTGGCTTTGTATGAAGAAAAGAAACAACAAAGATACAGAGGCTGAGAGAATTAGAGGAGGATCATGAAAATACAAGTTTAAAATGACATATCACATAGCTTTATGCCATTGACTTTGTTTTGCACAGCCCTTTTATATTGATTTGAGCCCAGGGCATCACTGTAATTGTTGTCTGTCTCTGAGCATGGCTTTTCAATATTCACAAGCTGGTTGCTTTGAGATGTGCCACATGCATGCACAGCCATTAACATGTACTCTTGTCTACATGTCTTTGTCTTTTGTGTGCACACATTGACATACACCCGCTGTCTTTCTGCATCACACACACAAGGAGACACACAGACAGCCTTTCGTCATGCAGTTAAGTCTACCCGACCAATCCCAGCACTGGGGAAACAGATAAAAAGGAGCACTCATGTTTTTTCCACCGTGACAGTGTCCCTTTTTCATGTCACTGTAATGTAATCTCATTTAAATTAAAATGAAACCCTCACTAGTAATTGCTTTTCTGACAGAGGTGGTCTGAGTTTTAAATAGAACAAGACTCTTGACAGATTATTTGTGGGCACACACAAAAACACAACTAACAGCAAAAAAACCCCCCAAAAAACTGTCCTTGTTGCATGTTCATTGTTCCATGACAAAATTCGTCAGAGGTTTGGGCATACGAGCTCGAGGTAAAAAGAAAAAAAAAACACTCCAAGGTGAGATTTACACATGCAAAACACAAACGAACATTAGATGAAAGTATTATAATAATTGCGCAGGATTATTTTACCATATTAAGGGTGCAATTTGGGGAGATAGGTCTTTTTAATGTCAGTTTTAATGTGAATTATCAATTTGCTTTTCAAAGTTCTGACATTTACCAAAAGTTTTATTGAGCATTTTGACCTGCAAACGCTAAGATAATTAAGTACAATGTCTTGACTTTACTTACTGCCTGATGAGACTTGGGGATTTCCACAATTACCGGAACCTCATAAGTTGAGATAAGATGAGGGTAATGAGGAAAAAGCCTGAATAATCAATTAACTAATTAATTCATGTTTATATTCAAACAGGAAGCAGGTGTTAGTTAACATTCAGTATGTGATAAAGCTCTCTATGCATCATGACGTACATTATCTGGACAGACTGCGTACAAAATGCATACAGGCATACAAAATAGCAAGATTCAAAAAGTCTGCAAAAATTTGTATTTATCAGAGCTTCTTGATTGGTCACAAACTGGTGATTAACTCAGCTGAGCTAATCACTTGTGACCGGTGGATGTTACGCTTTCTGCCGATAGGTAGCAAATGCTTGGCAAGACCAAAAGAAATGAATGAATGCCATATCTGATACTGATGTTGCCTGATCTGCATTGTCTAGTCAAGCTTTAGCTCAGTGATTGCCTATGGCAGTAGCCAGCACTTTTCAACTCTAAATCGCCCTGGCTGTCACATCTTGTGCAGATGATGTCATTATAACTCTGATACACATCCCATCCTCAGGAACTGTTGTGCTTGGTGACATTCGCCAATCATAATATGAGCAGGCATTCCAATCCTTCCTACTGGCAACTCAGAGCACTGTGGGGACCTGTTTACTGTGTCTTACGGCAGCCTTGAGGAAGCTTGTAGAATACCTGTGCATCATGTCAGATGCTCTTGGCCCGATTAAGAGGCTGAAATCTTGTACGGGTGGGAGAGACAATGGCGGGAGTGAATCAAATCCTTAATCCCCTCCTTCACTCAGGTGAGCAGGGACCTGGGGAGCCAATACGCTTCTGTGTGTGTGTGTCTTTGTGTGTGTTATTGAAACAGAAATACAGTATAACTACTTCCTTTAAGCCTAATATCTACTGGAGATAAAATTCCTCCATGCTTTCTTCTTTTGAAATCAGCTGGGTAAAACCAACTTGCGTCCCTTTCCTTTTCAATCTTCTACCAAATATTTTTCCTGTTTTCTCCAATGTACAAGTGGCTCCACTGAATACCAGTAAAGGGATGCCTGAAACTCCCATACAGTTAAGGAAAACTAAGTCTAGTTCTTCACCAGGCATAAACTAAATTGCATTCCTCCAATTCTCCTATACCTCCAATTAAAGACGCATCAATTTTTGGCTCTGCATTATCTCATTACTGCCAGTGTTCTTGGGAAATTTCAAAGGAAGGCTCCTTTTCTTTTTGCATATGTATTTTTGAGATGTGATTCATTTGTCTCTCTGGCTTTGTAAGAACATGTATTTGATCTGGTTTTTTGAATGGCTTGCATTGTGACCACTAACACATAGGATTTAGAGGCATGTGAGTGTTAAATTAAATTGCACAGAATTAAAAGAAAGATTTAAAATTCTGATTACAAGAGACAACCTAATACAAACAGACACGAAAACAAGCAATTAAATAAGTTACACTGTTGGCTGTCCTACTTACGTTTGTTGTCTGTGTGCGCATACATGCGTGTATGTTATGACATGATTTGGGTTTTGAAAGGATAATCCCACAAACCCTTGGTAATCTGGGTAAATTTTAGATTACTTGGTATCAACACAGATCAAAATAGGCTTCATTCTGCTCTAAAATCTCCCAGAGTACATTTATCTGTTGGTGGCTGGATATGTAGAGGCCCAAAGATTGTTTTCTGTGATTCACATGCAATTTTGTACACAGCTGTCAATAACAGACTGCCAATACAAATTTCTCTATCTAAAAACAAAGGTTGGATTTGAGGCAATGGATAGACACTACAAAAACTGAAAACACATATTTCTTTTAAATGCTTTGAAAAAGCTTCAGAATGTATTTTTGGTTAATGTATAGCCAGTTGGTTATCATTATTATTGATTATTATGCCCTTTACTCTTATTCTTCCAATATGAGACAATAGAGCAGTGACTCAATAGAAGCAGAACAACTTCTGCTTCTATTCTTCTACTGTTATATATGTATGAATATGGAAATGCTTCATACATTTATTCAATATTTATTTTTCTCTAAGTATTCTGGCATCTCAACACATCTACATGTAGTATTTCTACTCAGAAACTTTCAGCAATTTTTGACTGCTCACACAACATCTTTATATACAAGTATACTATACAGTGCGCCGTCCTTCCTCGGGCTTCATGCGTTCTGGGAACCACATGCGATTAACAAATTCTGTGATAAAGTGACAAACTATTTATCTTGTTATTGCTGCAAATATAACTTTGTATGTTAGTGGTTAATGCTGTTGTCTAGAGAGATTCAGCCATTGATATGTAGGTGTCCTTTTCCAATATGCTCATTAAAACATTTTATTAGCTAAACTCTATGAAAAGGGTTCTCACTGGATATTGGTATATTTAATCCACTGATGAAATCCATTTAAATTTTCTACCTCAGTTATTTATTTATTTTGAAAGAAGGAATTCACTGTAATTCTTCCTCTAAGAGAGTTTTCAGTGAACCTACACAGTAAATGTAGTTTTTGAGTATGTAATTAATGACAAATGACAAACAGAATATTTTTAAATATACATTTCAAAGTAAAACACACATAATTAAACAAAGCCTTTAATTTTTTATTGTTTTGTGCATTTTCAATTCAGTAAAAAGGCACTATATATTTATGTGCTTCCAATGATGCTCATTTTTTTGTGAAACACAATGAAATTTATCTCATCTCGAAGGAGAAAATAAACATCACCTGATCTTGACACATGGGAAAATTGATGTCAACCAATAGAAGATAAAATAAATCTTATTGTGAAAAATGCATGCCACGAGGGAGCATGAAACATCCTTCATGACACCAGCTTGTGATCCCATTAATGGACTCTCAGCGGGCCTTGCCGTATCAAACAAAAGACAATAGAAGTTTTGTTTTTTCTCTGACTCTTGGTGCGGAAGAGCCAAGTCACTTCATAAAAGTGTGAATTTGTGAAGCAGCAGTCTCATGGGAAATGCTGGGGGTCTCCAATTTCTCCTCCTCATACCTCTGACTTTATTAACTAAACCACATGGTTGTCTCAAGGATCCAAAGACTAGAGGGGAATTGTTTTTTGTTTTTTTTCATGAACAATATGAAGCCAAATTCTTTCTTTCCTTTGAGCCTGACTTAAGCAAAAACAAGACAAAGATGGTAAAAAATTAAGTAGATTTTATATTAATTCTAACATTTGAAAGATGAGTATGTAGTCTCTGATACAAAGTGTCTTTTACCTAAATAAGGTTTTTATTTTATTACTCTGATCATCACCATATGTATATTCACATGAACATACCCACATATTGATGTCAATTTACAATAGAGAAAAGAATAAGAGAAAAATCTTAAAGCATCCCGAGAAATATTTCCATCTTTAAATACGCAGTGTCTGCAGAAGTAATGAGAAGTGCTTTTTTAATTTTAGCACACTGACATTTTATTTATTTTATTTTTATTAATGAGGTAACAGTAAACTGAGAACCAATCATTGTTGTACCAGAGAAATTGTGATCATTATTGGTTTCTGAACTGTGCAACCCTAAGACCAATTGTTCTTGCCCTGAGGATGACACAAAACTGTGCTGTAAGGGTTAAATGCAATACCAATTTCAGTCATGTGAGATATATTTATCTTGCTCACTGATAGTAAGGGATTTTCCCATGGGATTGTAACATGCACTTTCAATTAATGTGTTTTCACGCTGCAGATCAATATACAACAACTGAGGGATGTAAAAATAGAAGAAAAAAGACGTACTTGGATCTGACAAGATAGCATCTGTCTTGGGTACAAACTGGTCACAGCGCAGTCCATGGTAGCCCTCCTTACACCTGCAAGGAGACAGGAAAAAGAGACAGATGTGAGATAACACAATATGGTGAGTCAAACCGAACAAGAAGTAGCAAAGTACAGCATGAACTCCTAGTTGGAGAGACATACAGATAAGGGAAGTTGAGAACAGGGAACCTAGAAAGAAGAGTGACTGGCCGGTAAAATGCAGAGTGCTCACTGAGGAATAAGGTGGTGGAGGGAGATACACAGAAACCATCGAGAGAAGAAAGAGAAGCAGGGGAAGATAGTTGGGCAGGCCTAAGCAGTGCCTGCAGCCTCAGCGATAGCACATGACTGACAGGAATGCCAGGTCCTAGGGGAAGAAATTGGGAAACTGGGATGGGAGAAGTCTTGGCATAAAGTGAGCAGCGGAAGATCTTCAGTGGAAAGGAAGCTGCCATGGTTGGATCACTCATATAAACAAAGTCCTGGCAAAGTACGGATATACGCCTTCCTTGTCAAATAAATAACCCTGCATTGTTGACTCCTGCAGATCCTTCAGCAACTGTCAAGAAAACATCCAATGAAATTATGATGTCACAAATTTTGCTACAGGTTATGCAATATATCAGACGGTAAGTATGCCACATATTAAAAGAATGTTTTAAGCAAAGTAAAAGCAGCTGTTAAAGCTACAAAACAATTTTGGAGTTCTCATCAATCAAAATTGTTTTTTCTCAATCCTCAGCACAGTGTGCCCTCATTCCTCACGGTTAATTCGTTCCAGGAACCACACGCGATTAACGAATTCTGTGATAAAGCAACAAACTTTTTATCTTATTATTTACGGTGATTTAAACGTTTATGAACCCTCACCATACTGATATTCAACTACCTTCTACCTGTATTACCTTTTCCCATACTCTTATTGACTGTTTAAAGCACCTTTGTGTCTCACGCAAGTCAGAGACTCACAGAACTTAGCGCACTTCTGGATGAGCCAATAGAATGCGAGTGCGGTATCACGTGACTGCCTACCAAAAATCCGCAATGAGGTGAAGTTGCGAGCGGCGATGCGCGAATGCCCCTCTCCCTCTGCAATGGCGGTCGTGCTGTGATCACATTCGGACAACTGATCCACCTCTGAGCTATTTCACAGCTTACGGGAGACAGTTGGCAGATTTGCTCTGATGTGTAGGATTCATCCTAAATTTCGGCATGAGGGAGTGATGTGTCAGAGTTGTCTATTTTTCCACGATTACATCAGTGTTGTGACATCTTTAAGGTAAACCTGTGTGATTTACGCTCACACATTGTCCATCAATATCTGTCCTAACATTTCCAACAGCGTCACCCATCCCACGCACAATGTTATGCATTGGGATGAGTGACAGTTAGAAGTGATGATTGTATTTTTTTCAGGCTGGATTGACCTGGTTGGGTGAAAAAAACAACAAAATTAAAACACATCGAACAACAGTTAGTTTGTTAATTAAGGCTGGCATAAGAATGAAAAATAACTAGATGTTCTTAGTTAACATTAAAAATTGCATTATTACTCCAATATTTCCTTGTATTTCACTTCATTATAGGCAGTTTCAAAGCATAGAACTGCACGTTCCACGAAAATGAAATTTAGTACACGGCCCTCTAAGTTCATGCCGGCTCAAGCTTATGGTAGCACTAATGCAGCCGCATCTGTGTTTTAATTAGGTGCAATTATTTCAGTTTTCGTCCATTCGGTGATTTTGTGGCTTGGAGAGAAAAAGCTCCAGCCACAGGAGATTGAGTGTCATTGGAAAGACTGTGCTGTGAAGATTAGGTGGAAAGCTCTAATTTTGGTATTTCTTGACACAAGACTGAGTTTGCATTTCCATGAAGAGAAGCTGCCTCTTAGCATAAGAGGCAGCTTCATTCAATTCATTCAATAGGGCATTCAGCATTTCCTAATGAAGCTTTTAGCCTGTATTGACAGAATGTTTTGGCCACTTTGGCTACTCGATTTAGCAGAAATATAAATACAGCCCTGATGTGGCAAAAACAAATAAACAAACAAAAAACTGACAGCAGACAAAGACATCATCATTAATTCACAATCATATTACTATCTACCTGGTAAATGTACGCTCAGACTGTGAAAGTACAGATTTAATGTACATAATGTTATATTTGTAAGATTGTAAATTTAGCAGTCCCTTTTTTCAATAAAATATGATCCCACTATCTATCCAACTACCCAAATACCCAACTGAGGATAAAAACATCTGCATTGTCTAGGGGAACTAAGAAATGAATTTGTTTCTCATTTTCCGATTCACTTTCAAATACACGTTTCATCCATTTTCATGATGAAGATAAAGAGTACAGGCATTAAAATTAAATTTAATGATGAACAAAACACTTTGGTGGGTATGTCAGATAGACTGAGGCACGATCACTGATTTGGCCAATTATTTGGTAATTTGTAGCTGCAAGAGCTCTCTGTGTGTTTAACTTGTGGAGCTTATTTACTGTTCGAATGACATGCGAAAATTACCCTTGAAACAAACCTTCGGAAACAAAAGCCAAGCTCTTCTTTCATATTGTTCCTAAAATAATGAAAAAAAAAAGAAGAAGGCAGTCAGAGACTGCAACATCCCGCAGCACCCCTAAATTCAAGATTTTACCCTGACCAACACATTTTTGTGCCTCTGGCTTCCTGAAAATGTTGCCTTTTGTTTTGTGATTATATCTCATCAGGTTTCAGAGATGTGTACCTAAAAAGGTAAAAAGTGAAAATTTGACCTTAACCAAATTTTTCAAGGTCAAGATTGTGATCTAATGTGATCTAATTTTCATCTCCTTGTCTACCTGAATATAATGCCTTTTGTTTCATCTTTCTATCTCATCCAGTTCCTGAGATGTGTGTAAAAAAATGACCAAAAGTTTAAATTTGACATTGACCTGGTTTTCTTAAGGTCAAGGTCCTCTCATTTTCATCCCCTTTGCCGACCAAGTAATGTGCTTTTTCTTTCATCTTTCTATCTGCAATGGTTGGGAAGATATTTGGTGGATGGATGAACGGACGGATGAAGACACAAAAACTGACAATTACAACACATCAAAGCTTCACCAGATGTAGAAATATCTTATAGTAGAGGCAATCTGGGCGATAATGAACTTTGTTCTCTCCTTCCTTGCAGACTTCTAGCTCTTTATCAGCATGGGGAAAATAATTGCAATTGCGATATTCCCCAAACCCTCTTTCAAATCCTTACTTCACACACCCACAAACATAAGATTGGGTAAGGATTTGTCATCGTTTCAAGCCACACACGGAGCTAGCTGTAGAATACAGAAGAGGTGAGCACTGACAAATGTAATATTTTGTTGTTGTAAATGTGTTGTCTTTTCTGTTTATTATGTTTGACTGTTACTTTGGCAGGGTGTCTCTTGTAAAAGATACAGTATATTTTTTCATTAAATCTCAGCAAAAAATCCATCTTTAATAAAGGTGGAATGAAATACAATAAATAAATAATAACATACAATTTATCAGACAACTGCTGTTACCTGGAAATAGTCTGGCTAATGCTAATACACATAAAAAACATTACGTTTTTTTAAGTTCATGTGGGCATAATGCATATTTAGTCACATGTGAGATCTTGATTTTGGTGCATTAGTAGACCAGGAGAGTGTTACTTAATTACACAATATGGCATCGAAAATTATTTATTGAAACTTATTTAGTGAACATACTGTAAATCAGTATGCATCTTTGAAGGTAAAACAACAGAAAACAAGACAAGTCAATGATTTGTGATCCGAATAAGAACAGAAAAATTCTAACAGCAAGAATCCATTCAAAACTTATCATTAATCATTATCACAACAGCCCATTAAAACAGAATGAACATTTCATAGTGAAATGGAATATGCAGAAGAACATGGGGCCATATGATGCGTAAAGCACCGGTCCAAGTGACAGATTGATATCAGATTAATTACCAAATTAAAGCTGCTACCGTAGAAGATAAATCAAATCAGGGGCCACCGTGGAAGAGGTTTAAAATGTAGGAAAATCCCAAGAGAAGTGGAGTTTAATAATCACCGTAAAGCTAACATTAGCATAACATGTCTGTGTTAACCTTTTGCAAGACAAATCAAATGTATATCACTTTAAAACAAGGAGGATTCAACCGTTTGAGCTACTGATGCTTATGCTATATCAGCTATAATGTGTAAATGTCGCATTTGTATGATTGCAGATAAAAACAGATTCCTTGATTTGGTATAAAACACAAACACGATCTTCCTTTTTGTCAATGTTCCAATATGAGTTAAACAGCCAATCTCATCCTGCAATGTCAGGGAGGAACCCTGAGGCGACCACTCAGCTTTCAAGGGTAAATTGCCTCTCCCCTTCCATCACTTGGCTCTGCCCTACATCACACCTTCTGTCCCTGGGTGTGAGTTGAGACGCCTAGTTGATATTCTGAATCACAAACCCAAAGGCAGAGTGGCGGTCTGGCTATCTGTTTACGTCTGGGCTCCCTTTCTGTTTGTCTATCCTCCTACCATCTTTGTTGCACTGTGAAACAAGCTCAGCCATCCCTCAATGAGATGCAAACAATGCTTTGTAAATGTGTTTGTGTGAACATGGCGTCAAATGCCTGAATGAATGACAAACAATGGGAGATAATGGTGTGCTTTGAGGATGTGGTCGGGTGTGGATCTCCGACGGGATACGCAGAAGAACAAGAGCATGTATTTATGTATTTGTGCTTTGGTGTGTTTCAAGAAGGGGAGAATATCTGAAAAGAAATCCAGATGTTTTTGTGGATTGGGGCACATATGGCAGCTTTCTTGATTATGTGCACTCTGTCCTGCAGCCACTTTGTATGTGAGCAGAAGCTATAGAATCTGTGCATGTTTTCCCCCTACTGCTTCGAAGCTGTCTGAGACTACCCAGCTGCTTTTACACATGTTCCAGTTGTAGAGAAAACACACCTCTGAGTCTGGAAGATGACGGAGGGGTGTGGAGCACTGCCTCATAACTAATCACCATCCTGCCTATTAATTAGCATGAAGAAAAATGGTGGATAGCTTGAGAGCAAGGGGTGGGAAAAGAGTTTCAAGACGGAGGGAAGGGATTGGGTTATGATCGTGTCAGGCAAATATTTAATTTACCTTCTGACACCCATGCATATTAGCTTCCACATGTCCTGTGAATTAACTTTATGAGGGCTATTGCAGATGAAACAGAAAGAACCACAGCTTACTGTAAAAGAGACATGTAAGCGCACAGAAGGACACATACCAACTTGAACTCAGGATTGACTTGGAATGAACTAAGTCACCTGCAATGACATCAGGAACTCTGTTGAAAACAGTACAGTCAAAGCATAATAATGTTAGCTCAAGTTAACAGTTCATGATTTGCTTTGGAAATAGTAGATCCGGTTTTAAATTTATCTGAACACTTTAAAGCCACAGCTCAAAAGAAAATGCACTTTTTGTTGAGGAGACTGAACTTCCTTGTCTGCCATGGGAGGTAGTTTTATTTTAGTCTAGGATAAGAATTGGATTAAGGGGAAAACTTTGCACAGGAAATAGTCAATCACACATAACTTTTTACAAAGCTACAATGCAGTTTTCACAGCTCACAGTTTCTTCTACAAATAAAAGAAAGAAGATTTAATATACTAATCTGTGAACTTTAGAGGGGCAAACGTTGTAGCCTTTGGAGAACTGGGCTAATATGCTAACTAGCTCCTGTCTGTCGATTCATATTTACTGCATTTATTGAATTTTTTTATCCATTTTTTTTTTCAAACTATTCCTTGACAAATATTCATGCTGCCCTAAAAACTGAGAAGGTTTATGCTTGAAAATAAAGAACTGTGCTTGTAGTAGTACCGGTAGTTATCGGTAGTAGTGGTGGGAGGGTTTGTATGAGACTAAAGGGATATTTTGGTGACATTGCAGAAATACAGTGCGCCCTCGTTCTTTGCGGTTAATGCCTTCCAAGAACCACACACGATTAACAATTTCAGCGATAGAGCAACAAACTATTTTATTATTTACCGTAATTTAAACGTTTATGACCCTCCCCATACTGATATTAAGCCACCTTCTATCTGTATTACCTTTTCCCACACTCTTATCGACTGTTTAAAGCACTTTTGTGTCTCATGTAGGACCGGGACTCATGGAACATAGCGCACTTCCGGATGCCGTCAGTCAATAGAATGCGCGTACCGTATCATGTGACTGCCTACCAACACTCTGCGATGAGATGAAGTTGCGAGGGTACACTGTGTATATTAAAACTGATGTCATTATTAAAATAAAATCATAAAAGTATTTGAATTGTTGAAAAAATAGTTTGTATTATTGTAATAGTGCTAAAAAAAAATCTAATATTTCATTATAAAACATAATTTAGTGAATATACTGCACTCTTTGTAGCTCCATATATTTTCTCATAGGCAGGTCGTTTTTTCATGGCTTGAAATCTAAAATTCTGACTACAGTTAAGTGACATAAATTATTCTGATTGAGGGTAAATACTTTTCTGAAGACACTTTCAGCTTTGTAGAAAATCCAGTCTTTGATTGGAACATTTTGCCTCATGTAGTTATAAAGGTACTTTATAAGAAAGGTTAAAGGATGGTTACTGCCTCGCTGTCTGTATGAAAAGCCCTCAAACCTCAAGATTTGATTGATCTTGGTAACGTGTATGACTAAAGTGGGTCAATCCTAAACCGTGGGACAACACTGTCCCTAGCCTTTACACATTAGCTCTTTTTGCTGAATTAAATTAATAATTCCTCATGCTAAGAGCACATGGTATAAAGGAAGGGAGACTGCATGGTGCTAAGGCACCACTGTGGAATGCGCCTATGACTTATACCAAGAAGTTAACAGCAAGTACCTAGAAATAATATTAAACCTGGATAATGTTGGAACAGCAACATTTACTCTTAATAATTTGGGTTCCTGGAAACAATCTTTAAGCCACATTAATTGGCAGCAGGGGCTCCCATCAACCACAACAGACACATGTATTGTAATACACCAAGTGTTTTGATATATGTATTTAAATTCACATGCTAACTGGTGCAATTCTTGTTAAGAATTACAGAATTGGATGAAACCCCTAATTCCAACAGCCTGCCCTGCATTTCTCACATAATGGAATCAATATTTCCATGTATTTTGTAAGCACAGCCACATACGGTTCCACTGTAATAATTAAATGTTGAAAAAAATTAATTATTTTTTATTAAAATAATTAAAAACTTTGTAATATCCACTCCCTTTAGGGGTTGGAGGACACTACTATTGCAATTTCAATTTGCTCATTATTGAGATACAGCAGAGACTGTAGAGTAACTTCGTTTTCTTAATCAAGTATTGAAATGATGACCATGAGGAGGCTGAGGACAAACAATCCTGACTCACATCCTTTTTAAAGAGAATTTTTTTTTCCTTGTACTAATTCCTTTAACCAATGCGAAATGTGTGCAGAAATATACTGCACATATAAGTAAGCAGCCACACACCCATCCCTTCGTCGTCCTCAATATCAAAGCTTAATCAGCGGTGGCTACTTCTCTCATTGTTACAGATGGGTTGTGAGGGAGGAATAAGCAATTGTATGTTGCAATCTGTCTCAATTGTCCGGTGATTAAAAAAAACAACAACATTTTAACCAGTTTGGATTTTTCTCACGAGCTACACATTTTTCTATCTGGCTTTTGCAGTTGTACAGTGCTATAATATGGCAACCATGATTCATACCTTGGGCAAGTTAGATGAACACAAGACTGCATGTGAGGCACTTATGAACGTGAGTTTTATGAGGTAGCTGCTTTTACACAGAGGAGGTCATGAACAGGCTAACAAGGCAAAGCTATAGAAATGTGATCAATGATCACTTTTCTCACAACTGAAATAAATAATGACAATAAGAGAAAATAACATGTGGATATAAACATAACAGCAGTTAAATAATTATTGTCATAAATTTAGTTTGACTTAATTGTGTTGCAGACAAAACAGAGGACAAATGACAGAGCATTAATACTCTAGTTTCATTTGCATGGCATATGAAAAGTGTGAAGCGTGATATAAAGTGCAATAATATTGTGATTAAAATTTAGATTGTCTTTCAAACAACAAGCTGCAGCTATTGCACATGTAAATGCAGTTAATTAGATCTTCATTAGGCCCTCCGATTAATGAACGTGTTGCTGCTGGGCTGTGTAAGGTCACATTGTGCTCATTCCTGCCATAAGGTTCTATTATTATTCGGATCTTTTCCTGAACGTATTTTGTTTCTCTGGTGAACAATGTTTAAAGTGTATTGTATTTTCTTGAGATTCGCCCGGGTATAATTGCTGCTGCAATGTTCCTCTTTTGTTGCAGGGATCATTACATTTTCATCAGCTTAGACAGTAAACAAGGATGGCTGCAGCCATTTCATTCATCTAGATGAACACATACAATTTTGCTATCAAATTTCATCCCAATAAAACAGTGAAATAAAACTTTCAATACAACACAAAAGACCACATAGAGCATACAATGTCCTTGTTTGGCGTGTGCCTTCAACTATGCCATGAGACATCATTTAGATCTTAGAGGATGAAGATGTCCCAGCTTTTGTTTTCTGCCTGGCAGGGTTAGTATGGGAGACTTGGAAGCTGGCGCTGCATCATGCAGGAGTGCACACTACATCATGACGGTGCTCCCTAGCTGCGAGTCTGTAACAGGTGCTGTTTCAAAAGACTAGAGATAAAGGGGGAATAAAAAGGGTGAGGGGAGATGGACACAGTGAGAGACAGGGGTTGGGGGGCTGCTGAAAGGGATGTATTCCTCTTCATCTTCAGAGATTTCTTTTTGCTTTTCTTCGTGTGTGCATGCATGAGTGCACAAGTGGAAAAGAAAAATATTGGCAGAATGGGAAATTGCTTTCTGTTTTTGAAGACAGTAATACTTTAAGCTACACTCTTTAAGAATATGAATGGATTTTACCAGCAATCCATGCAGGTAAAATATTCAGAAGATTCCTTCTTCCTATCTGGGATAATACTAGACATCGAGATTGTGTTCCAGTAACCCCTACAAGTCACATTTTCCTGGCATTTTTTATTATTTTCCTGCATGTGATTCATCACATGCAATGTTTTAGTGTTGCCACACTGGACTGAGAGAGCCAGTGTATATTCTAATGTGCTGTGATGTTTTTGCAGTAGCTTTTATCTTAGTGGAAGTACAATGTAGCACATATGGCAAAAATAAGCTATCGTCCATCAGTGTGCCTTATGCTGGTCATCCTGTGTGTTCGCAAAACACTTGTAAAACATAATCATTCAACTTGGTCTGCACAGCTTGTGAATTTTTAAACGACTTTTAAACCCTTTTTATATGCTTGGATATTTAATTACCAGAACCAGAAATAATTTAAAAAAAAATTATTTCTGGTGTCTGTTTTTTTGTTTTACGTTCTATTGTATTTTTTATCATTTATTGTATTTTTATTGTCATTGCTTCATGCTTTAATGGCCTATTTCATTTTTATTGTCAAGCACATCCCTTGCTGATTATAAATGTCTTTTCTCATTCTCCTTGTCGGCACTAGGATTACTACTTTTATACACAAGAATCAGCAATATGTTTCTTTTAACAGCGCATTGTGAGTGTGCTAGGTGATTCATGCCACATGGCCATGACTAACATCTTCTGTTGCTGATGTCTTCCAGTAAACATTTTACTGGAGGGGGCTTTTTACTGTATTGTGATTGTTAATCAAAGAAATCGTATATGTGCACTAGCAATACTAATCATACAATACTGTAGTTATTTTTCCATGTCTGACCTAGTTTAACGGTAACCAACACTGTCCCAGTTTTTTTATTTTCATGCTGGGATTTCCAGGTTGATAAAAATGAGCTGTATGAATATTCTGGCAGAACTCATCGAGACTAAAAACAACACAAAGACCTCATGAGAGCGGTAGAAGCAATATCTTTATGAATCACCAGCCATCTCTGTGACCATTATTCATTAGCTGTCCTTTTGCAAATGTCTGCCAGCCACAACATAGATTGTTGGCTGACTCAAATATGATTCAGTGAATTGCAGATTTAACAGGGGTATTTGAACTGTACCTTGAGTAAGAATAATGTGATTATTAAAGAGTAATAAAGAAAAATGACTAGAGAGAGGGGAAATTGCCCACTAGGGCCCCTTGCTTGTCAACAAGGTGTGTGAAAGCCTAACCTCTTTGATATCATTTACATGATCCTTTAGGACATGAACGAACAAAGACGCAACTGCCAGGACCAGAGAACATATACGTAGAAATTGCAGTCCTCGCATAACTTTCTACTTATAAGTGTTTAAGTGTTGTTGTTTTTTTGTAAATTGACTCAAACCTCTTATTTTTGTAGGTTTGAGAGGAAGGGTAAATTTTGACAGATCACCACGGATGACAGAGTGGAAAATTCTATGCACAACTACACATTATATGCACACCTATGTGTGATATAAAGTCACCAGTCCACCCAAACACTGTGTTTCAACTGCGAGAACAAATTTCAACACAAGGAGAACATAAAATCCCTCAATAAAGGTCAAACGTCAAGGCTCAAACCACAGAACCTTGCCGTGACAACCAAGACTTGTAGGTGTTGCAGATTACATCACCACGGCAGAAATGGGGGGTGTGACCTGAATAATTCACCTCCTTCTGGTGAGTAAGTGAAGATGCATGTAACAAAGCCTTATGTGAACACAAAGTGTAAAAAGGGGCTTTTGTCTTTGAGATGATGATCCTCCCAGCGTAATGTAGATCACTGGCTTGTTATAGAGGAAACATGACTTGAACGCATTTAAATCTCACATGGACTCCAATGTGTAATGGCTTACAGAGCTGAAAGAGAACCCACACACTTTTCACATGCATTTGCTTTACATCATTTTAAATATGTTAGAAATATGTGACAAAAGAGACGTTTTAAGAAGTGATTCTATATGACAGCCATTTGAATGCGTTGAATTATTTCAGATGGAAAGACCTCTGCATACTTACAGTCACGTTTGCCTATGAAATCGCTACCCCCGTAAACCGCCTTTATTAGTCTAAAGCGTCCTTAATTTCCTTTTCATGTGAACAGCAATGAAGTGGTGGACAGATAACTGAAGCATCCTTCTAAATAAGCGTTAAGCACTGTAAATTAGCAAAGTAGTAAATGCGAATTCAATATCATAGGATATGAGGGATGTTTTGCTGCAGACTAGCAATTCAGTCTTAAAGGAGATGTCATTTAAATATGATTGGAATGTGATTATAAGATGAGAATCTCTGAGGAGTAAAAGTCACACCATTCATCCTGTACATACTGTATGTGTGACACTTGGCACAACCTATCAATCTAGTTTCAAAGCCTGTTATTACTGTCTGTTAGGACCAAAACCATTACCCTATGCTATGTAAGTATACATTTCTTGAACCCATTGTCTCAGTGTTCTTTATTTAAACAAGTCAAATGCTCCACCTCTGTAGGTAATATTTAAATGGATCATCTGCTTAAAAGCTGACCACTCACATTGCTTTCTGATGTTTTATTTTCCCAAACCTAAAGCATTTATCAAAGATTTATTCATCAGATTGGTGAATACTAACAGTAATCAAAGCTGGAAAGAGTTTGCTTGATTTTTCTGTCTCTATGTCCAGAGCCACATCCCCTCTTGGAGGAGTCCTAATAAAAATGGTGACAAATATTACTCTGTGGAGGTCGCCTTATCAAAGCAGCTCTCAACATCTGTGTGAGATTGCTCAGTGGGTTGAAATTGTAGTTCACAGACATTTCTTATTTCTTTCACCTATGGAGAGCCTTTCTATCCACTTTTAAACATAAGCTTCAAAAATAAATAATATTGAATTCTATATTTCACAATATTAATATTAACATCTATTAATAGTTGTATTTTCAGTGAATAGTACAACCTCAGCTGTTTGACATAGTGCTTTGCCCGAAGATGTTAAAACACTGACACTCTAAATACCCTCAAGACCAGCAAAATACCACTATCATATACACCGGATTAAGCTGTGGATTTTTGCATGAACATCAATGATATTAGTCACGCTCAATTCCCCGCTTCATGTCTTGCCCTACATAGTACAAATCTGGCTCTGTTTTCCTTTAGGTATCTGGGGGATAATTTTGCTCTGTGATGCATAACAGAGTGCAAAAGCCACAGCGCCACTTGGCTCCAGGTGTTTTCACCGTTCTGCATTCATATTTGAAGCTCATCAAATAGGTCGAGTTAACTTTCTGTTTGTCAATAGCTGAGATGTTTCTCTTGTTTTCCCCACATGCAGACTCATCCAGTATTTTGTTGCGACACTGCAGGATAATTCAAGCTAAAAAAAATTAAAAAAAAAAAAAAGAAGTAAATTGTGCTTTGTTCTTATTGTTTTGGATGCTGTCAGCATCTGCCTCTGCATCTTTAATCCTGTGTGCTACATTCTGCCTGATGGAGTTCAAAACATTGCAAATTCTAATGGCTCAAATGGTAAGTAAGACACACACACACACACACACACACACACACACACACACACACACACACACACACACACACACACACACACACACACACACACACACACACACACATTAGAGGCTACAACACAGTTGAGGGAGAGCTTTGTCTGTAGATGTCTTCAAGTGAAACCCTGTGTTTCACCTACACTACCAACTGTAAAAGATGGATCATAGGGCTCTCTAACTACTATCACACTGTGACAGAATGTAATGAGTTATATTTGTGTATTTATATGTGCACTACTGATGAAAGTGTACAACTTAAAGTGACTGGCTGCACACTGCTACCGTGCGTCATGTATGTTGAATGGGGTGTGTTTACTTCTGAAAACTGCCAACAAGTGCAAGAGGTTCAGAGGAATGTGCTCTGATAGAGGCGACGGGAACAGCTTACGCAGCGCCCAAACGAGTGTCTAGGGAAGAAAGAGATTGCTCCCATTGTGATCAATCTGAGTGTCTTAGCCAACCTCTCTTGGATAGTCACATTTCTTCACGCCATGCCATTCCATGTCATACAAATGACTGCCGTTATAAACTCACATTTTGCCTGTAGTCTTTATAGTTATGTATGTGCAGTTTCTCACAGTATATTACTCTCTGAATGCATCCTAAATGCTTCCAATCATAAGCAGGAGGAAGGAGGCAACGCATTGTCATAAAATCATGATTTAGTTTGCTTATTACACATGCAAAAGTTCTTATTGATCAATGTGAGACTGGCAAACTCAAATGATTGATTGATGCAACCAGAGTTACATCTGTGGGGTTCACACACCTTTCAGAAGATTTAAGGAACCTTCCAAACGCAGACATTAATTGAACTGGACATAATTAAGTAGCAGCAAGGAATATGCGGTTTCTTTTTTTGTACATTTCAACCCATCATCCACAGTACATTTACACTACAGTACATAGACCATTTTGATTGACTAGCTGGTTCATTAATATTTTATATGTATGGACAATACGATCAGATACTTTAGACAGTTTTAGATTTAACTTTCCAAATTAAAAAGAACCAAATGTTTTACAACTTTGAAGCCTATGATTGTTGTGGGCATCATGCATCACAACAATCATAGGCATCACTTTTTGCGGGCAAATCTGCTTAATCATTAATTATTATGCCATCCATGACACCTTAGAGAAACAGAAACCAAAACCCAAATTTAATTTAGAATGCAATTCATAATAGAGACAATTACCACAATATGCGCAAGAAAAAAGAAATGCACACACAAAATACAAACAAAGGAACACTGCCTCCTCCCACATGCCTAGAAATCTGAATATACCATTGTTGTAGCTACAACTTGGATCTAATTATAACAATTTCAATCAGTAAATTTAATCTAAGATGTTTTTCGACCAGTAAAATTATATCTGCTGTTAACGTTTTCTGCTTTACAGAAAAGGATATTAATTCTGAGATATTTTTTCATTTCATATCCTACTTGAAATATCCCACTTAAACTGTCATTAGGCATTTAACCACATTAGAAGTAGGTCAATGGTTTCACACAGCAAAAGAATATTAGACCTGGGATCCAGCTGGAACATGCAAAAAAGAAATATATATGTTTTTGACAAAATAATCCACTGAAAGAATTAAGGGATGGATTTTCACATTTAGAATTGAAAAATTAAGCCGGGGAGGAGAGTTATAGCTGTGATGCTAATTAGAGAATAAAGCCAGAGAAATAACCTCGCAGCGTCACTGCAGATGTTGACCATATAGATTTTCTGTGAGGAAGTTGATCTATATCTTTGCTATACACTCTGTAAGTATCCCAATATTTCATGATTTACCTATTGGAGAGTTTTCCAAATGAGTAAATGGTATTTTTTTAGTTTTGGACAGATATGAATTGGTATTGACTAAATTCTAATTCAATTCCTTTCACTGAGCTGTTAATGCCAGCAAAAGATGCACCGCCTGTCAAGGCAAACGTAGTTGTGGGACAGAAATAGATGACCTCTATTGCTTAAATTACCCTTGATCCTATGGAGCTTTGTCAGTATGGTCTTTTCTACTGCTGGACTGAGGATTCTTTTCTCTTTTGATTATTATAGCACAAGGTGGAGACATAGAGTAATTAACTAGAAAAAATGTTGTCTATTGCCTTGAGTTAAAGTGCAGCAAATGTGGTGGATATGCCATCGTTGTTTCGCAGTTGACATGAGCAAGCAAAGTTTCGACTATGCATTTATCAGTGAATGTGTGTCCATGTTTGGTTAAATTGACTATATTTGTCTGTCAGAATTTAGAATCATGGCAAAAAAGAGAACATATAAATGATGGGAAAACGAAATGAAAAAGAAGGATGGTTGAGTCTGAGAACATAGAAACCATCAACTTGGAGTTCATCAATGTCAGACACATCCCATCCCCAATGATGTTGGCTAATTAGATTTTCCCATGCTCAACAAATCATGCTAATAGTGAGAAACACTTAACAACTCAACAGCCAGCTGACGTCTACCGATAGCATTGTCAAGAGAATCGGCTGTGCAGCCTGCTAAAATGGTACAAACAGAAATCAAGGTGATATTACAGATACAAGTTCTGTTTACATACAGTGACAGGTGTTGCGGAGGAGGCTGGTAGGTTTTAATTGCGAAGAATTCAAAAGCGATACAATACATTTTTTACAGCAGCTGGTGCCAGCAAGGATGTATGGCACGGCTATTGCGGTGCTGCCGAGTGGTAAAAATGTTCCACTGTCGTCCTCTTGGCCAAGATTTCCTTATAATTTGGAATCCAAAACGACCATGAAGATTCCTGGCAGGCTTTTTATAGTTACATTAGAGAGGGTGAATAAAAACAACAAAAACAATGAAACCATGACTCAAATGAAACAACTAATGATGATATTTTACACCAGTAGGATTTTTTTTAATTTGATACATTTTCAGTTTAAGTCTATCCATCCATCCATCTATCCATCTTTCCATCTATCCATCCATTCAGCCATCCATCCATCCATCCATCCATGTGTACACACACATACAGATGCACACACACATTTTTTCAATGAAACACAGCTCTACCTATTAATTGTTGTCGCACAAATTCTTCTTAAGCCTGAAATTTGTAAAAATGAAGGACTCTAATCACTTCTGCTGCTTCTGAAATGACAAACACATCTGCAAAATCAATTTGATTACACCCATAAAATAACCAATTTCATGAATAAAAATCAACATTTTGTTGTTTAGCTATGAAGCCAGCAATCCCCGATTCACTCTATCCTGCCTTATCCTTTCACTTTGAACTGACGGTGATGCAGAGATTACACTGTGGAGTAATCAAGGATAACCTTTAATGTTTTATCTCTGCAGATCAACCCGCTTCTAGTGCTGACACAGTGGAACAGTGCACAGTCAGATGTTTGATATCGTATTGGCATCAAAACATTTGAAAAGACTAGTTGTTTCTGCTAAGTTTCTAGTACACATTTATTATTCTCATGCATTTTGAAGTGAAGCGTTTGTAGCGTTTGCTACAGTGAGCTTTGAATTAGAGAGCAGAAGCACAATGTAGGATCCTCAGAGGATAAATTGTTTGCTTGGAGGACTGCTGAACACAGCGATGATTCTGATGAAATCAAATCACTGACATATTCAAACTAGAGCTTGATCAAAAGCCACAAAAAATAAATAAATTCTTATTTGGCTCATTAAGTTGTAATTTGAGTACCATTTGAAATTCTGTCACTTCAATTAGAACAATATGAAGGGATCACTGTCTTTCCTTTATTATTTGTGCTTCTATATGTGTTATCACTTCTTGAAACATTTACCCATTTTTTGAAAATTATTTGAACTCTGGATATAAAAGTCCAATCACACTAATCCAACCACCCTTTACTGAGATTTTGGAGATTGTGCAGTGCAAAAAAACAAACTCACCAATTTAGTGACAAATATAAATGATGAACTCCTGAAGGCAATCCTTTGCTTTCTGCAGAGGACCACTAGAAAATGTCATGACTCCAAAGTGTTGCTTCAAGTTCAAAGTTCAACAATCAATGTCATGAATTAAAAACCCAAAAACTTAATTTTCACACATGACAGCCTTAGTTTAACAGGCAATATAATAAAGAGTGACTGTTATCAGGGTTGTTATCTGAGCAGAGCTGCACAGGTGAATGTATTCCACTCCTGACTTCTCTTTGATGAAAGCAGCAGGAGCCTTCTCACTCCCCCCTTCTTACTGCGCTGTCAAGCCAGCGTGCTCACATGCGGCGCTTGCCAGCAGAGAGGACACTGCTTGTTAATGGCAGTGAGCTGGAAATGAGTCACAGCACCTTGTCACGTGGCTGATCTGAACCCCCCCAATGGTGCCCGCTTCTCAGGAGCTCAAGAACATGGCTATGCTCGCTCCTTGACATTCACTGCCGCTATCGTGACTGCTGTTCTCATCAGATTGAGGGAAAAGAGCAAACGTGCACCTTGAGCGAGATGTGGAAAATTGAATTGCAGGCACTAGCGAGAGAATGCTAGATCTAGTAGCTTTTGGGCCAGATGATTATTTTATGGATATATTGAAAAGGTTATTACCTTTTTAAAATTCTCCATAATTGGCAACCCAGCTGTGATAATAAAAAGAATATCAGGTCGCCTTAAATGAGTTCCAAGAAATTGTTTCCAACGAAGAGTTATTGTTAATAAATTGATATCTCTTCTTGAGCAAAACATGGAAAACAAAAACTGAGACACTGATAATCACCGTTATTCTAGTCACTGTAGCTTAAAATAGGTCATAATGATAGCTCAAGGTAAATAGAAAAGTTTTTGTTAGCATATACAAAGTTGTTTGCAGTACAAACACAGAAGTTGTGCAGCAGAACTTCAGTGATGCGTTGGCGTGCTGAGACTATACAAACATGCATTCTGACACAGTTCATTTGTCTCAAATGGCTGTTTTCAAAGGTGGGTTTTGGAAATATTTGATATAATGAGGTTAGATTACACAGTTTTCTAGACTTTTGTTTGGAAGATCGAAAGTAGTTTTTTGAGTGACTTTAGACCCTTGAAGAAAAGTCAGGCTCAGAGAAAAAAAATACAAGTGCTAGGATATTGTTGCAACCTACTTAATTGTGTAATAAATGTTAATTAATAAATTGCTTCTTACACTGTTACACTCAGTTGAGCCTGTTTGTAATTTGTATTCACTTGTTTCCATGAGATGAACTTGTGGTGAAATGTCATTTAGCTCGTTGATGAAACCACATCCTATCAGTCTGATTTCTCTCTGCTCCATTTAGTTTATATTCAGAAATGAAGTCTGGAATAATTTTAACCACAAATGATCCTCCACCAGGTAAAGTTGGGGAAATATGCCTGCATTTACTTATAAGGGATAAACAAATCATCTCCAGTCAGATACACACATATACACATGATGTATATTAATATATACTGTATACAGAATTAAGAATTAATGAATTAATTCCTTAGCCCTACCTGCAAATCATGGCAAACAAACAAACGAGCATGAAAGCAAATGAACAAACAAAAAAACCTCAGCAAACTGCATGCACGTCTAGAAAATACAATGTTTCTTTAGTTTTGATCATTCCAGTTTAAAGCAGATGTCACAAATCCAGTCTAATCGAAATCAGGATCAGACCATGTCATGTTCTGTAGCGGCGGTTGTGTATTAGGAAGTAGTCCACTTATTGGAACATTGGGGTTTGATCCCAGTCCCCTGTGGCCCATATAGTGGAGAGTCCCTGGGCACGATACCAAACTGCTGATTGTTGCCAGCGGATGTGTAGGTTATTGTGTGAATGATTATCGCTTGGGATACTTGAGGTACCTAGCATGGTAACCTCATGGTAACCCTACTCCTGTGTATGGAGTCATAATATGCTGGTGGACACACATATTTTCATTAACACAATAAACACAACCCTCTCCGTCAGCTCAGTGTCACCATGGTTCTGTCTTTAACTGAGGGTCAAATGTAAGAGCAAACAAAACCACCCTATGTTGTCCTTCCTTTCCCCTATCACATGAAAAAAAGCAGGCTATACAATTCTTGTGTTTGTTTTGCTACTGAAGCATGCCAGACTTTGATGCCATTCAACACATTTACCAATAATATGGTGACACACTGTGCACACGCCATTAACTCTGTTGGTCAGCTAATAGATAGCCTACAACACTGTTTACGCAGATAATAGGTAAAACCCTTAGGCTCCTGCACCTACATGTTTCAAAGCCTAATTGGTCAGCAGACAAAAATAAACTAGCGTTGATTAATGAAAGCAGGTATCCTTCCACTGGTGTGCCAACATAATAAATCTGTAGAAGTTAATTAATGAACTTTCATGCATTCCTTCATAGAGAAGAAAAACAATGATTAATGGGAATGAAAACGTAAAAATGCAATAGCACAACTGATAATGAATGGTAATTAAATGGGTAAATGGTAATTACCAGAAAATGACTACTGATTAAATTAATCAATAATTCATTTTCATTCTGTTATGTCTAAGACTTAATTATAAAATGTATTCAACATTATATTGTTAATCTGATTGTGTGAAGAAATTTAATATGTCTTCCTGGTCTTCTATGTGTAACGCAATGCTATTTCTGATTCACAATTACAAGCCTCCACAGCCATAGAATGAGTCACACGACACAAATTGTTTTCTTTCCTCTCTTAGTGGCTATTATGGTTATGGTGACTTAACAATGCATGTCTATATTGATGCATAACATCAGAATGACATGTACAGTAAATAGATCCATATCAAAGCAATCACAAATCATGAGACTTGAAAAAAAGTTGAGTTGCAAATGATTTGTAGGTTTAAGTTTGAAATCAGGATAAGGAAAAACCAGAAAGGACTGGCAATAAAAAAAAAGTGGATCAAGCTGCATTTAAGCAGTGGGTTGGTTATTCAGGGGTTGATCTACTCTATTGTAATGGCAACAGATTATACTAACATTTTCAGCTAGTTCCAGTGACCTGTGCGCTCCTGTACAGAACATGCACAATGTTTTTAGTGTGTTTCAAACTGCTCAAAACAAACTGACAGCATTTTATTTTTGCATTTAAACTGGAGAAATCCTGCTGCTTCACCAGTGCTTTATTTATGATGGCAAATTCCCCATATTTCAATTGTGACGATCTGGGCCCTTTAATAATAAAATTAACAGCCTGTTCACTTTATCTTGTTTATACTTGAGTGAGAAGTAGCCTCATTGATGACATTCTACCCTTGTTTAATGAACCAGTAAAGCAAAAATAAGCACGAAGCTACACAGACTGTCACTTTGGCTGAGTTGTTCATTTTGTCGAAGCTGCACTGATCTATATTTTTATATGAAAATGGGTCATATCTATCAGTCTGTGATGAGGGTCGCAGCTCAAGTTCAGCGACCCAAATTTATTGAGATGATGCCTAATAGACAGCTAGCTGTCACTCAGAGCAATCAAGCCTTTAATAATGCACAACCTTCAGCCTAAATATACTGTAACTCAGAAAAGCCAGTTGTGTAAAAATTCAACATCTGAATAGTTGAAATGAGTATTGAAATTTGCTTCTTTTTTCTCTTGCAATCATCTGTAAACATTTATTTCTACTGTATATAATATGGTTCTATGGGGACTGACCTGATTTGAGCACTTCAGTGTTCAGGTTTCGGCTCCGGAGGGTTCTGGCTGGCTTGCTCTCATCTACTCGTTTTTCAGCAGCAGCAGGGGGCTGCGTTTTAGTGAGAAAACTAATAAACAGTGTTGAGAAGCAGACAAAGTTAGCTTGTTGCTAGTGAACATAGCTAAGCTATTAGCAAGCTCAAGTATTTCAGGAAAGAAAGTTAAGATTTAAGGGGAGCTAAAAATAGAGTGTATATAGAATTGAACAGAATGCTTTTTATTGTCATCATACAGAAGTATACAATGACATTTAAACCAGATTTGCATTTACTAGGTTGTAAGAAAAGAGAATTAAATGTTAATAATGTTCCATTCATCTTTAAGAGATTGAAAATTTAATCCTCAAAATGCAAAATAGAAATCGGTAGCACTGAACACAATTACAATGAGGTATACATCATTTTGAGATGTTAGCAGGGAACAAACAAGAAGATACTCCTGTCAAGAAGTCATGGCCATTATGTGAACATTAGCGAAACATTCATGACATTTATGAAACTTAACTATAATGGTATCCCATCTTGAAATCTCAGTGACCTTTTAATTACAAATGATGC
This sequence comes from Antennarius maculatus, assembly GCA_013358685.1. NCBI lineage: Eukaryota > Metazoa > Chordata > Actinopteri > Lophiiformes > Antennariidae > Antennarius > Antennarius maculatus. The sequence continues at coordinate 11,578,640 of CM023626.1, read as the reverse complement.
ATGGCAACACTACGATCAACAACAGGCATCTAATCAGATGCAGAGCAGGTGACAGGCAATGAAATAATTATGTAAATTATGTGTTGCATATTTAACGTGTACTGAACTGCCTGAAAGTCAAGCGGATTGTCTTCTGACCATGAAAGACCAAAGGAGAAAATAATAATCACTATGTGGAGAAAAAGTAGACTGGAAATCACTAACGTTCACTAATGTTTATTAAATGATTTACACATGAGAACTAGGATTAACTAAAGTGTACAATGATTTCTAACTAATCCTGGGTGCTCAAATTAATACTTTATGTACAGATGTTTAACTTAAAAATGGGTAAACAAATTATTCAAATGTATTCAGATTGTGATGTATGAATTTGCCAAGCTGTTGCATGCGTGTTCAAACCAAAATAGAGATGGAGAGAATCTGAATTTGCATACATTTGTAATTCTTATTTTTCATTCGTACATGGTGGGAGACAGGATTACAACTTTGAGACCAATTTCCCTCAACATAATCATTCCTTCAGGATAATGCATAAGAGCAGGTGCTAAGTGAAGTTATTTAAAAATTTCACGGACACCTGGAATCTATCACTTATTTTATATAACTCACTGGCAAAAAAATAAAATAAATGAAAAATTTAAAAATACATGTGGCATATTAATTTACCCATCAGTGTGAAGAAAGTGAAAGCCTCCAATTACAAACAGGGCTTCCTCCAAATATAGGCTGGTGGATATGAAGGCAAATTAATGATAAGAAGAAACCTTATTAAATACAACACCAGTAGAAAGTGTCAAGGGACTTAGAGGCAACTCTAAGAAAATATGTGCTCCATATCTTCAAATGTTGCAAATGTGTTCAGTTTTATTCTGACAGAATGATAGCACTGATGTGGTGTCTCTAATTGGGAGCGCATATTCAACCGACTAATTCTGTTTTGTTATAAGATCACAAGGAAGCCCCAGATGTCCCTCCATCAACTCAATGTCCCGAGGATGTCCTAGGTAGCTCTTATCAGTACTTGAACACATCCCCTTGCCAGCCCCCACTACAGATACAACCCCTCAGTCACCTCAAAACTAATGGCACACTGCCCACAGTATCAGTGAAGAGGGCCTTCAATCCTGACAGGGAGTGAAGAGAGGGAGAACGACAAACAATAATTTATCCAAATAGAAAGGGATACAATTGATACTACAACATTAATAATTTAAAGATTCAATTCTTTGCCACAAATGAAACAACTTATTCAACAGAATTGAACGGAACTGAAACAGAGTGGTATGTAGCTCAAAATGTATATGTAAACTCCAAAGGTCTCATTTTTATGTTGATTTATTGAAAATTAATAAAAGATTTCAAAAATACACTTAGAAAAGTTGTATTATACTAACTCCCAATGTGCACCGTTTCTTACTGTTAAATTTGCATGCATTTATTGCCATTTGTATTTACTTATTCATGCCTTCATATCCTGTTAGGGAAAAAAACAATAAAAATATAGATTAAACAAATGAATTTTAGGAAAAGAGTATAACATATTAAAATAAACATTTTTGTTAAAGTTAAATGTTATATCAAGTCCTTTTGGAGACTTGATATAACATGATGTTCTTATCCCTCTGCATTCACACTCCTGCTGAAACCGAACTAAACCTAACCACCAAAGTAAAGCATTCCATTATCTGCAGGATTGACAACAGGATGATTCCATGCATGTTTGTGCTGGTGAACTCTAACTTTAACGTGTATCTGCTTCTCCTTGACTGAAAATGCATTGATGCATGCACTTTGTGCTTGTTTATTACTGTGTGCTAATGTGCCCATGCCCATCGTGACTGATCTCTCCCTTTTTCACAACCTTCCTTTCTGTGGCAGAGAACCTGCTAATGAATAATTTACACCGCTGCTAACATCCTCAGATTAGACAGAGAAAATTGTTTCGGGAACACATGAATGTTTAAAGACGAGTCACTGAACCTCTGTGGCGTCTGGAGGGGCCTTGGTGGTGTCATTAATTTGTGCCCATCCTGCTATCAGGAGGTTGAAACGGCAGCATGAGTCTCCATGCAAATTTGTGAGAGAAAATAAAAATAAAAACACTTTTGACTTGATTCGAGGAATCATTTGTTTCTGAGCTGAAGCCCTTACAGACTGATACAAAAGAGAAAGAAGCTTTACGTTTCAATGCAAAATGCCAAACTGCTGTCATCAGAGAAGAGGAGCAGTGGGTAGGCGGGTGAATTTTTAAGCCACCTCTTAGCATCGTTGGCAGTGTGTCTGCATGTTTTGGCAACAGAACGTGTAAGCTCTGCATACAAGGATTCACCGTGCATGTCCATACTGTGCATGCGCACACAAACCCTTATCGCCATCTCAGTACTGTGCAGGATTTTTATATCTAAATAACATAATGAGAAACGAAATTAGAAAATAAATGTCGCTAGAAATGTTTTCATCCGTCACATACTGATGTACTGCACACAATCCCCTCATGATGAATAAAAGAATTATTGACACACAATGCGTTTTTGTCTGCCAAGTCAAGTTGACTTAATTTACGAAACAAAGTTTCATCCATATCAGATGTTTCCTTTAAGATGAGCAATGCAGTTACATTTCCAGTGCAAATAAGTGGACAAAGTTATAGCAATCTCAGTTTTTAACGTCAGTGTCCAGTTCTCATGACTTGGTTTTCTGCGTTGCACTTGCAGCAGCAACAAACAGCCCCGCTGTCTGTTTTTCTTAAGAGCTTGCCTCCTGAACTCAAAAGGAAGAAGTTTTCTTTCTGGCTTGCAATTTTATCTCCACAGCCAGGGTGTCATTTCCTGAAAGCATACTGATGACAAGATCATCAGAACCCTGCACATCACCCTGAGAATTCCTTCATGCTTTCAGTGGTGCCTACCAGCTGACAAAAGGTTGAGAGAATCTGAGAAATGGTTAAAACTTCTGCAGGACGAACTGAGGACTACATATTTTATTCAAAAACTTTATTATTTGTGTTCATTCTGTAGTTTAGTTTATGTTCCTTAACCGACTGGTGGGGATGAAGGAAAAACAACAACTATCTGACGAAACGCAAAGCACCAAAAGCAAAGGCAAATGTAGGGAGCCAAGACACTGCACATGAAGAATCAGTGTAACCATTGTTGTGCTGCAGCCATAACACCACTTGATTTCCTCTCAGGTCCTCTTTGAACAGCAACAATAAGTACCATTATCTATATTAATAATAAAACATAAATATAAACTATTCATATTCGGGTAAATGTAGTATATTTGTGTTGATTGTATTCACTGTCACATTTTAAAAATAAAAATAAATACAGTAATTTGACTGTGCTGGAATGATTACAAGAATGAAACACTGCAGAAAAGCATTTCTGTTGAAGAAAAAATATTGAGTTATCTGTAATGGTGTGGGTTGTGTTTGTCTGAGACAGACAATAATGAACAGTAATTACATCTGGTCATGGCTACCTTCTAAGAACTAATTTCTTCTCTACATCCCATTTGGATTGTGCTTAAATATTCATCATTAGAAAACATCCCAATTATATATATTTTTTGTCTCAGAATGTGTGACAAACAGACAGCTATAATAAATCACTGAAATAATAAGTGTCTGTAAAAATACATAATCACTTGATAGGCCATGCATATGAGAGCACTGAATATGGTTTCAACCTCATGTTCAAAATATTTAATGGTTCATTATATTGTAATCATCCATAAAACTGATGCATCTGCAGTTTTGCTGGCATATTTTGAGGTATAAAAGCCATTTGAGCAAACTTCTTACAGTAAACTGAAGATTAGATTGAGAAAGATCAAATATTATGACCTCATTTCTCTCACATGACTCTGGAAACTGCTGCACTCACTATTTATGCATGAAATAGGCACACACAATCCTCAATTCGGTAATGGTGTGCTCAAGAGTTATTTAAGTTCCTTGTACTCTAATATTAAGTCTAATCTTTCCTCTCTTGATTGCATTTAATGACAAGCCTGCAGACCGCTTTGAAGAAGGGCAAAGTTGTATAATCATTGCCGTACTAACTGCTACAGAAAATCAGTCATCTAGCATATGCAAAGAATAATGTGATAGAAAAACTAGCATTTTTCTCAAAATAGTTATGTTTTTGAAACACAACTGATTATACTGTATAAGCTTAATCCTACATCCAGAGACGTGTTGACGTGAAAGGAAACAACGGGCAAGTGAAAGTAGGGATTTAAAGTTTAAACAGCAAACGTCTGCATTTTCAGAAGTTTTTGTTTTTCGAATATTTGCTCCTGGGTTTGTAAATCAGCCTCTCAATGGTCAACAGTTTACATCTTTTCTCACCCATAAAATGACTTTGTAAAGTGCAAATATGACCATTTGCTTCCCACTAGGTAAGACACGTCTACAGACAAGTTTTACTTTTTACATAGGAGATTGGTAGGCTGCCAAATGAAATGGGTAAATATAATAAAAATATTTCATTTATTTTTTTCTGTAAATCTAGCTATTCTGGTTTCTTTCGTAAGTGCTGGCAGACATCATGAGAGAAGAATTTTGAAAGATTGGATGTTTTGTCTAGTTGTGAAATGCAGCTAGCTTGTGACTTTTCGTGGCTCTAATGCTCCAAAAAGACTTTTCCACCTGAAAAATAAAGTAACAACATGATGTCTTGTCAGTCCTACTTCCAGACAGAAGTTCGGACAGACAGACCATGAGAAAAGGATAAGTGGCTTCCTGGTGTTAAACGTTTGCCAGATTACATAACAATGAAGGATGAACATTGTAAACCCTTTAATATGAGTCGATATACTCTTGATGATTTTTATTTTTTCTTGCACATATAAAAGAAATCTTGTAAATTATCAAACACCACTTTTGTGTGTAAGTTCCTGTGATCCATCTCACATCATTACAAATCATGCAAAACAAGCAGGACGTTATTGTCGCAGAGATGTGTCGCATCTTGTAGAACAAAGAGATCCTGTCACAAGTGTGACTTTGAAGCTATGGATTTTTGGGTCAATTTTCAATGCAGTCTGAAACTGCTCCACTTTAATACTTCCTTGGAATAGCTTAAGATAAACATCTCGCTTCCTGCCCTAAATTCAATGAAATGACAACCCCATACTTGTGAGAAAAGCAGGGCAGTGAAATCTCTTCCTTAAGCAAAGTAGGACTAAATTTTCAATAAGTTTGACCCTGGTCATATTTAGCTGAGCCTAACCTCAATAGCAGACAGAAAAAAAAATCCTCCTGAATAACCTCACCAATGATGAGGATAATTAGAATGACTGGAATTGTTCTCACCCTGAGGTTCTTTTCAATACAAACTGTCTGTCATGCTAGCAGACCTCTACAGACATTTCCACATACATAAAAATCAGATTTTGCTTGCAGTTTTACTGTCCTATCAATATCAGAAATGAATGGCGCCAAATTGAGACTGTAATTAGTTTTCTGTATTTTCTGCTTGAGCTCAGAACCCATGCACATCCATGTTGAGATGCTGTGAGAGGAAAGAGAAAGTTAATGAGGGCATAGATGTCGAGGTGCGTCGCCAGATCATTAACAACAAAACAGCCATTTGTCTCGGTGTTGTCGATAATCATCACATTGTATTTTAAGTATCCTTCATTCAATATTACATAAAAATGGCAAGCTAATCAGAGGATAATTCAACAAGAAAAAAAAAAACACAGTGTGAGCCATATATTTTGTTCTTTCAGCATCTACAGTAGAGCAAAAACAGTCGGCACAAGGCATTGACTTCACAATTTCATTTCAGATTTTATGATCTGCAATACTATTCAGTGACTTTACAGTCCAGAATGAGCAGCATCAGCCTTTCATGTCACTCAGATTTTATAGGAAGAATCAAGGAGCTCTCTGTGGCCAACCCAAACTCCCCTGCATTGTATTGATCTGTCACTGACATAGCGGTAATGCAGGACACTGGCACTAATGGAGAGTGATAAAGTAACTATAAACTCACTGCAACTCACCGGTGCATCACTGCAAATGTGGGTAGCAGGAAACAAGAGCAGCAGAAAGCAGAAGACAAACAAATAGGATTCTACAGTTTTTATGTTCTCTCCATAAACGCAGAGTCCATTTACGGATCATTGGTGAGGATGACAATGAGAAAGCATTTCAGCGTAGAAAGCAACAAATGTAAAGTGAACAATTTGGGAGGTTGACTTTATGGTGCCCGGGAAAACCATGAACTCAATGTAGTGTTCTTTCTCCCCGTGAGTCCTAAATATACATTTGCTAAAAGCTTGGTAGGGAAAAATACTTGGCCCTAATGTTTGTTTACCATGCCTCTAGGGAATTTTTCTAAAATGGCTAAAGAAAGCCAATTACTTTTATGTGACTACTTCTACTCTTTCACATTTAGATGCATGTAACTTTTAACTGCAATTATACTCTTCTCATGTAATTTTCCCATTAGTTCTCAAAGACATGCACCCTCACAAATAAACTTAAAGTGATTTAATTCAACTGTGATATGATCCAACTGCTTTAAGGCTTCACTTACTGCTGCCCATCCAACAGTATCACTCCAGAAATGAAGCTCCTGCTATATTCCTCTGTACACTTAGGCCATAGCTGATTCTCATATGATCCTGTCATTCACATCCCTCAGGCATGCTTACTTTCCTGCTATCAAGATCCGGTGCTGTCAATTCAGCTGTTCTCCTTATCTGGTCATATCTATCCAATAGCATAGTGACACAGCTTCACGGTCATTATCAACGTGCTGCTGTCATTTTAAATCTGATTCTCTCCAACCCTTTAATTCTGTCCCTTACCCTGCATCTCACCATCACTGGCAAGTCTTTGCAGAACCACAACCTTGATTTTTTCATCAGCCTCATCAGAGTCATTGAAGGCCACCACCAGTGTGCAGACTGCATGAAGCAAATATGCTTTGATCACAATTTCCCTAAGACAGTCTGACAGACTAATTATCACGTCATCTGCTGCAATAAACATCTTTATTTCATTCAGTCATCTCTCCCAATTGAAATACTAATGTGATAATAATTGATCACAGAAGGAAGCCAACTTTCAAACATACTGTCTTTGCTGTCGGGCATGAGTCTTGCTCAAGATGTTTTCCTTTGTGGAGTTGAACAATCATCACTTTTATCCTCTGGGAATGAATGTCACCATATATTTATTGCTCACAAGATTAGGGCAGTGGGAGAGGGCCATGCTAGATGACACACTTGAGGATTCACGAAGTGTATGTATGAATGTTCACACTTTATGTGTAAACCTTCAAGTGTGTGAACATTCAGCTGGAGAACTCTGATATTTTATTGTTTTTTTTTATGATTACTGAGGTAAAGTGAATGAATGAACAAATGAACAGATGAATGAATGAATGAACAAATGAATGAATGAATGCTCCAAAAGTAAAAGGTACATAGTCAACTAAAAACTGCAGAGAACAAAATATTTGACATTTCCATGGTCTTTTGTTTCCATGGAAGACAACCACCAGAAATTCTGTCTCCTAGAGTTCCCATAATGCAACTCTGTAGCATTTTCAAGTTGAACCCAAAATACTTTCTAAATGCCCACTGTTTTCAAAGCCCCCACCTCCAGGTAGTAACACAGGCATCTGTTAAAGGTCATAAAGGCACCCACCCCATGACATCAGCAGTCATTATGTTTTAGTGACTCTGGAAAACTTCCCTCAGAGATAAAGAAAGTGATTAAAAACCATTTTCCCAGTGCTGCTCATGAAGATTAAACAGGTCTTTATGTGTAAAATTTGTGGCGTGCCCTTTTAAACTCCAGTGTGTGGCATTTATCTGGATCTATTGGCAGAAATGAATCTTAAGTTTTCATTAATGATCACCTTGAAAATGTAAGAATACTTGTGCTTTTGTTGTCTTATAATGACTCTTTCATATCTTCACGGATGGAAGCCTTGAATGGACAAATCAAACTGCAGCTCTCGAGATACAGAGACAGATACAGAGATCATGATGAAGGTGTGTTTACACTGGAGGTAGATAAAAGTGCGATCCATCTCGTCCATATGTTTACGGATGCCTTCCACCAGTGGCTGAGATGCAGAGGAATGTCACCTTCCTGACAGGCTGTTTTTCACAGCCATCGTAGGTTCTCCTGCATGCTTGAAAATGAAGAATGAGTTACAAGCCAGTTGTAACTGCATTCAGAAGAAAGGCTGAAGTTATCCTTGCTGTTTTTAGGATGGTGAACATTATGGTACTTCTTGTTTTTTGTGTATAAATACTTTCCACTCATTAGTTTCATACGATGACAGTTGGATGAGGTTATGTCACTAATGCTATTTACAGTTTACAGTTGTGTGTGTGTGTGTGTGGCATGTCCTCTTATTGTGCCCTCCAGTTGCATTATTGCATTTGTTGAATGTGACTTGGGATTATGCTGACCTTGGCCTGAACAGTAGAACTGTCATCACACGAATTGGACCTCAAACACAAACCTTACAGAAGCTGGGATTGATAATAAATTCTTTAGGTATTCAAAAATTTCGAATCCAATCTGGACCCTAGCATTGAGCAGCCGTTCGTATTACACAGGCTTTAATTTTTTCAGCAGTACCTCCAATCATTCAAAGGCTACAGTCATTCATATGGCATTCATGCAAGAAATATGAATTTTGTCCTTCAAATATAATTTCTAACAGATAGATAAGACTGAATCAAGAATCATGTTGAGTGAGGGCTGAGTTAGAATCTGGGCTCTGGTTTATAATACACAGCTTATGAATTAATACTATGTGGGTGCATAAAATAAGAGATTTTAAAAGACTGATTTGGTTTATGACCATTTTTATGTAGAAATATTCATACAGTAATTACTGAGAAAATCAAACTGGCTTATTCAAGTTTTACTTAATGATAAATGATTGGATTTTTAGTAGAGGATGGTCAGTAGTTAATTGCAGTTTATATATTATATTATAAGCTGTAGGTAGTTGTCATTTCCCATAGACTTTTTCTGCAAGTCTTAAATGGATGGCCAATATAGATTCTATTAAGATGGCAAGGCAAGCTTTATTTTTTGTCTAAAGTGTTCTGTCAGACTCTTTAACAGCATTGTAACATTTATTATAGTGTCTATTTCTTTAATATGTTTAACTCCCAAGAGGCCTAACGTCAATTAACATCATTCTTCACACTATCAACACCTAGTAGAATAGGTAGTGCTATCTTTCCATGCTTTTTTCTGCTGTCCTTCCTACTTCCATTTCCTGCTCTTCACACTCTTCCTCTGTTAACCGTGAAAAAACCTAAATCGGTATATCTGTCCCTCACTATTTTGACCTTGTCTGTTCACCTACGTCTGTACTTCCCTGTCAATCCGTCTTACTCATTGCTGTCTGAATCCTTGCAAATTGAGTGAACATGAGCTCAGATTGCTGAATGAGAGTGGCTGAAACCTGGCTTACCTGATGACCTCGATCACTCTCAGTTGATCCTAACTTTCTTATTGACCCTTATTTCAGCTGCTAGATCAGTGGTTCTTAAACCTTGTTGGACGTACCAAACCCTGCTGGTTTCATATGCTCACTCACCGAACCCTTTAGTAAAAAAAAAAAAAAAACCAAGACAGTGCATGAACTCACATGAAATGACCTACCTGCAAATCAGTGTAACTTCTGCAGTTGTTATTGAGAGACCACTTCAGATATGCGTGGCTTCACCTTGGCAAGTGTCTTATGTCATTTTCTGAGCAAAGTCTGTTTCTTTTGTTTTCCATGCAGCTTAAGGAAGTCTTTGAGTGTAAACACTCAAAGACGCTTTACATTGGATCCATTATTCATTCACTTCTCATTCATACTTGTTGATGGTAGACTACCTATGTAGCCACAGCTGCCCTGGGGCGGACTGACGGAGGCATGGCTGCCAATCTGCACCTACGGCCCCTCTGACCACCACCGGAACAATCACACACATTCACACACCAGCGAGTGCCCCACTGGAGGCAATGAAATTGTCTTGCCCAAGGACACAACGACAAATGACTTGGCGGGAGCGGGAATCTTGAATTACTGGATGACCCGCTCTACCATTGAGCCACGGCCGCCCGTTGTACATATTCGTCAGATCACTTTCTTTTTTTTGCTCAACATAGATACTATGAATTAAAATATTAAGAAAGCAATCGGATGACGTACCATCATGACAGGCATACTGAGTGCGCAAAATCCCATGTAGCACAGGTAGGCTAATCGATGTAGCGTGATCACCTGCAGCCACTGAATGCTAAGGGGGGCGTGTCATCACCAATTGGCACGATGTGTCAAACGTACACACAGTGAGTTGTGTGTGTTCGATGTGTCGAGTGTTTTGTCTTGACCTCCGTCTCCGCCGAACCCCTGAGACCGACTCAACGAACCCCTTGGGTTTGGTCAGGTTAAGAACCGCTGTGCTAGATTATTCCTTCATGTGCATATAATTCCTTCATTGCTAAACCCTGGGGTTCCAAACAAATAATTCCCTTCATGTCTCTTTGCAAAACAATCCTCTCATTTATGAGGATATCTACTTCGATGAGGAGTTTGATGACATTTGAAGCTCTTTCTCCTAACTAGCCACTGGTACTGTCCTCAATTCCCCCCACTGCCTCCTTCCCTGATAGTACTGACTTTGGTTTAAATTATCTCTGTCCTTTCTCCACAGATGAGGTCCTGGAGCTGATTCACAGTCTTGCCACTTTTCTTGATTGCTATCATCAGCACCTCTCTGATGGTAGACCGATTACAATCTGCCTTCGTGTCAACTGAAGTACTGCTGTGGGAACACTTCACAATGATGAAACTTTACAAGCTTTAAAAAAATGAATCCATATCATTTATATGCTTATAATGTAAACCCATCTGTAGTAATATATCAAAACCATCACACTTCATTTGAGTGTTAAGAGAGCAAAGGGGCTGATGGTACGTCAGGTCTGCATGAGGTTAGTTTTCTTCAACACAAGTGCTACCCATCAATACTTCAAGAGTAACAGCGGTTCATTTTATTTGTGCTGAAAAGAATACATGATGTTTCAACATAAAGACTGACCTTGATATTAGAATATTGGACTTGATGTGATTGAAATAATTTTTTTCCTGAAGTTAGTCCAATCCGTCCATCCTATTTCTTGGAAAGCATTTCATATTTTTCATTTAATTCTAGAAAATATACAAAATGCCACAATCTTAAGAAAATATACCTATTCATGCAGTCTTCTGGTTTCTAACCAACAAAGCGACTATCTTGGTTCACTCTCATTGCTCCATCAACCTATTTTCAACAAGAGATTAACCTGCTTTACATTGACTATTGAGCACAGAAGAGAATTTCATTCCCCCCCAAAAACCCTTAAAAACATTCCCAGCTAGAAAAAAAATTAGCGTGTGATTAATCATATTACAATTCATGGCAAACAAATGAAAACTATAAAAATGCTGAATTTATACTGTACATTCCACTTATATATTGCTCCAACATAATTGAATCAACCAATAGAAAGAGTTACTTAGTACGTACACTTTAAACACAGAAAAAGTGTATTTACTACACATTTATTTTTAAACATTCATTATATGTCTCTGTTTAAGTCACAGTACAAATGGTAATCAAAAAAATCCATTAATAATCTTATATCCTTTGCTAATATTCTATAAAGCGTTTGATCTTTTTTAAGGCCCCTGTTCAAAAATATTGGAAAAATTAGACTTCAACCATGGCAGTTTCAGATGGAACATTCTCAACGGTCTATCTGAAACCTTAACAACTGTTATCAGCAGTGAAACGAGGGAGAGAGAGACATTGCTTACATAAGACATGGTAAAATGATCACACACCCATCCAAGCAGAAATTTACAGGGAATGTCAGTGGCCTACGGTGAACATGGACCAAACCATAACCAACCAAGCCGAAGAGCAAACACCAGGGGCAACCAGTGACTGGTTTGTCTGGGTGGGGGGGAGGTGTGTGTGTGTGTGGGGGTGGGTGGGTGGGTGGGGGGTATTCTCCATCTTCAAGACAAGAATGAATGCTAGCCCACTACATCAAAGACTATGCTTTACTTTCCAGAGGTCAGTAAGATATGTTCCACATCTTCACAACCAGTCATCAGAAATGTATGCTCTTTCACACATCTGGCCAAGACTGACACAGCAATACTATATACAAAACATTTTGCAAAGCTACATACAGTATGTTATGAATGTGAATAAGCTAATTAGAAGCTATGCATTAAGTATACATTAAAAAAGATTTGCACATGCAACTCCTGATTTATTTTAAATAAATAAATAAATTAATTAATTAAAGGTAAATAAATAAATGCATAGGCCATTAAATATTAACTCCTTGTATTTGCTTATGTGCTCTATGGGGCTTAAAAAGCATATCCAGAAAATAAATAAAACACCGTCTCACCTTCTGATATACAGAACTGGCTGATTTTCCACTTTATTCTTGTTTTTCTCTTCTGGTTCGTTTGCCCCAAGTCCTTTGAGACACATTATGCTTTCATGAGAGGCATAACTGCTGTCAGTTTTATGTCTGTAAACCTTTGCTGGTGATTTTCATTTCCTGATCAGACACCTCTTACTAGAGTGTGATGAATTTGAGGATGTAATTTTTTAATTTTTGTTTCACATTCATGGAATAAAGTAATCAAGCTAGTCTTAATGTCTCACCCAAACTGTATTTAGCTGCATGTTGATGAAAAACAAACATTAGCAAACAATATAGTAATCTCATCTAACAAGCTGCAGCTACACGCTCTATAAATACAAGAAAGTGCGCGGGTTTGTGCACACAGTCTAAACATATTCATGCATGAATACAAATTTATGCTGATCGTTAAACTCTGCCACCCTACAATAGCTTTGTTTTCTGTTTACACTGTTTCTGTCACATTCATTTTCTAATTTTCATAGTTCCCCACATTCCAATCAACTAATGTTTATTTTAACATTATTTGTATCACCAGTAGCGGATCTAATCAATTTAGTGCGATCTTTCCGTACACTACCTTAATGAGAGTGAGATGCTTTGAAGTCATCTGAGGCTTTGCTACCGCACATGTGAAAGTGTGGAATCAACTTTGTCTTCTGACAAAAAGAATAGTCAAATGGGCATGAAAAACAAAGATGTATAACAAGCTTCAACAAATTGGAGCAGAAAAGTGTCTGAGCATACAGTATAACCATGGAAACTGGACGTGTGTGAAGCACTTTGCAATACAGAGACCCTCTGTAGGACGAAGTGGAAGATACACTGTATGGCAGAAGATAAAAGAGACTGGCTGACAAGGTGGGAGTTAAAGTGGGTTGTATGTGGATTGAATAAATGGAGTCTGGAATTATGATTCCTTAGCAGAGGGAGAAGCTTACCCGAAGAGGGTTTTTGTTTTTTCCTCCATTTCCCTCCATACAGCAATGAGTAATCCTGCAAAATCCATAATCGATATGCGCATCTTCTGAAACTCAGTAAGGAAAGATCAAGAGACAATGGGTTATCTCTGCGTTAATGTGCATATTAAAGCCACATATTTGCAAATGTCTGCTGTTTATGTGTTTGAGCAGGCTTTTATACTGCAGGGGTCGGCTCCCTGGGATCCTGTTTTTCGTAGTCATCATTTAAGATGTAAACACATTTTACTTTGGATAAAACTTCACAGCAGTTTCATACCCTAGGGTAATGCAATGAATGTAAGTGAGGGTGACAATCCTGCAGAGCAGAATAACACTAAACTAAAAATTTTAACTGTAGACTGGGGTCAAATCTTTTTGCTTATTAGTCAAGTGCTGCCAAAACCAGTTGAGGACAAGAGAGATTAAATCATACGGGAGGAAAAATCCAGAAATCAAAAAACTTTTCTGCTGTGCGTTGCAGTTGTTTGTAACAGATCCATGGAGGTCACAGATATCATATAATTGAGTTAAAGATTGCAAACTGGACCGTTATTTTTGAGATTAGAGGAATGCCAACTACTGAATCCAAATTCAAAGAACCAAAAAAAAAAAAAAAAAAAGGTGTGGAGAAATGTTTTGGTGAAAGGTGCTTCTTCTTACAATTCAATATTGTGCAATTTCTCTTAGAAACTGGATAATAGAATACCCTGATCATGAGTGATAAAATTGGTTTTACTATTGGCTAGCATTAGTAGTAGCAGAATGGTAACATATTGCACTGGCAGAGTATTTACAGGTGGTTTCAGTAGACCTTAAGAAAAAAAAGTAAGCTTTTATGGACCTATCACTTGGGAATTTCCTTTAAGCATCATAATTGTAAAATCTAAGAACCAACAGTACAAATATTTAAATTCTAGGATCCAATGCAAACATTTCCGTCAGCACAAACCAGTTTTCGGATATAGATATCACTGTTTGTTGCACATTGAACAGTACATTCCTAAAAAACTGAAAAATCAATGTAGTAAATTTCTATTACAGTACTGAATAATGGAAGAATATTATATATGCGGCTGCGGTCAAAACTATGACCTTAGAAACATCACAGTGTGCATAAAATACACATGGAAAATAGCCTCCCTGTTCCTTGAATAGACAATGGAAATTCACTACTGTCACCACTGTTTTGCTGTGCTAGAATTTGATATCATACACTTTGAAATGCCATGCTGATAAATTTTCTAGAATCCCCTTCTGTGCCCTCTTCCTTTATCCTCAGGTTTAGACATTTTCCAAAACAAGCAAACCAATCATGACTGTTTTATCTACCTATCCATTCATCTTAAGGTGCTTATTGAAAATCTTGCATCTTATTGTTTGGACTTGAGGAATTATATGCTAATTGGGTTCCAGCTGAGAGGATTTGATCTCATGATACTGAATGCCAGAAATTTTTAAATGAGATCACAATAAAATATGTAAAAAAAAAAAAAATAGTACTCAATTCCACAGCATGTGTATGTGTATCAGGAGGCCGATCATTTATTAATTTATTTTTCGGTAAAAAGTGATATGAAATAAATCATAACCACCTTAATAGAATGCATTCTGTGTTACAAGCGCAAAAATTCACAATTATACTCATGACTCTATGAGATCACATTTATTCAGTTACTGAACTTTATGATGGATAAGGCAGAATTATTGACAATCTCTCATCTATTATGAGCTTCCGTCTTGAAAAATTTCCACCAAGATGTGTTTATCCAGAGGATCGAGCTGAAAACCTAACCTACTGTATAATGTTGCTTTACAAACCATTGCCTTCTCTTTTATAGTTTAGAATTAGATTAACATTTGGAAGAGATGTCACAGGCTTAACCTTTGTTGTAGATTTTCCATTTCATCAAAAACTGAAGTACCAGGATAAAGTGACATTTAAAATTTCTGTCAAGAACACTGATGGAGGAATACTTTCGTAATGATATAGGCAGAAAATATCAATTGTCTCTAGGAATTAAATTTCTAGGATTTTGATGGACCTCTAGTAAAACAGACTCTTGATATCAATAATATGTTTCCCCTTGATACACACTGCCAGCGGCACTATGACACAAAATATTTGATATTATTAAAAATAAGTCAAATGTGATTTCTGCAGCAAATCCTACTGAGACACAAACTAGTTGGTTACTTTTGCTATTTGTTATATATTTCACAGAATCACAATTGCTTTTATCCACACTCTGTATATAGGCATATAACATTTTGCCTCTACTGAACTACTAGGGTAGCTTGAGGTGGCAGTGAGCCAAGGAAAACAATTGGTTCGGAAGGAAAGTCGAAGTTAGGGAGAACTATTTTCAAGAAGCTAATGACAGAAAATACTTGACCTACATTCTCAGGGTGTCAAAAAAATGAACTTCCCATTTTTCACAATGGAAGTAAAGACCTAAAAGGCAAGGAAATTGTGAATCAAAGCTTAACTTCAAGATTGTTTGATTGCATGGGCATCGAGACAGCTCACTCTGCTCATGGTCTACTCCTTGCTACTTTCAATGTACTCCACACTGGAAAGACCCCTTTGGAATTGCAGAAGTCCTTCTAATTACAGTGGTACCTCTACTTACGAATGTCTCTACATATGAAATTTTCTACTTACAAAACGCCTCAACAGGAAAATATTGCCTCTAGTTACGAAAGAAATTTTGAGTTACGAAAGGTAAAAATACAGTATGGAATGCTATTCGCAGCTCCCAAAGGTTCCTGAACACAGCATTCTTATAGCTGCTCTGCCATTGGCTATTATCTAGCATCCTGGCATCCAATTGGCTAAGAGGGACCTCTGTGTGTAGCTAGATAGGTGTCTATGCAGCATCCTCGTCATTCAGCCCTCGACCCATGACGTGTTCTGATAGTTTTACGTAAATATATTAACTTTTAGAGTATTTACTATGGACCCCAAGAAAGTGACAAGAGAAAAGAGGAAAAGAAAAGATGAAGAAAACTTTTTTTGTCCATACAAACAAAGCAAGAGATAATACAAAAGCATGAAAAAGGGATGAAAAAGGAAGCCATAAAACACCGGGAGTTTAAGACATTGCGTCAGTGGTTGGAGAAGCTCAAAAGGAGGACTGGAATTCACTCTGTTTTTTGGCACGGTGAGGCAAGTAGCGCATGAACCAAAGAGGGCAAAAAACATTTTTTTTTTTTTACAGTATGCACAACTCTCATTTATTGTGTAATCATCTAATTGTAACATGTATTTGTTACATGTTTTGATGCATTTTTATGCTTTATAAAACATTTATGTCTGAATTTTGGGGGGCTTGGAATGGATTAGGGCATTTGCATGGAAAACGCATCTCTACTTACAGAAGTTTCTACTAACGAAATTTCTTCCAGAACCAATTAATTTCGTAAGTAGAGGTACCACTGTACACACTAAATTTGTTGAAGTGACTTTAAGTCATCATGCAATTGTTAAGTAAAGCTTTGAAGCACGGTATTAATTAAAATTCAAAAAACAAAATTTATTGTGCAAATACATAGCAAGGCCAACATAACCAGCAAGAGGAATGCTATTGAAGTGTGCTGAAGTGTCAGTGAAAGACTTAAAACTGCTGGCACAGGATCAACCAGCAGAGATAAGGGAAAAAATATAATTTTAAGAGATGGTTTTTGGTAGATTGGGCAGATTACTGAAAGAAAAGTAGTTTCAATAGTAGCAATGACAACTTATTTGTCGGAACTGAGAGCTGTGAACCAGGAAGCCCGCATGAATATATCCTCCCAGGCTCAAGTTTCCCACTGACAGTAAGTCACATTTTACCCACTATCCCTGAATAACCAGTGTGTACGGCAAGTTGCGCACTTTTAAACACATTTTATTGGTGGATTCAGTCTGGATTATTCTGTTTAAGATGCTAGAAGTACACATCAGATCATCAAGCGCCTGTACCAATTTGAAGTTTACCCACTATGTATGAAACTTTCCCTACAGAACAATTCAATCACTTCATACAAGCACAGATGGTGAAAACCCCTACTCTGGTCGCACCATTTCCACCACATGTGTGTATGGCAAGAAATCAAAGGTGCAATCCCAATTAAAACCTTGGTTGAGCAAAAGCAAGATAATCTGATAGTGTACAGGCTTTATAGATTCATCCATCATCTTGATCACCTTAACTGACAGATCCAGATAATGAAACTGCCGGCTGTGACATAATGCACAGGACTTTTAAGTTGAAAGGTCAGTCTTTCTTGCCTGACATAACGTTTTTACTGTTGGTGTTACAGCGGAGGTCTTGACATCAATAACTGATCAGGTGATAGATCATCTTACTGACATTAATGTACATTATTCTCTCTTTCCTAATCATTGCACATGCAAAGGAGTGAGACAAAGAAACCTGTGAAATTTGTGATGTGACTATTTTTTCAAATACCGAGGACTCTAAAAGTTTCCTCATGTGGCTTCAAGATTTAAAAAGCAACTGCTGTTTTCAGTATACCATGACGTTAGGCACTCTCTTTCCCCATCTTGTTTGGAACTTTAATTCTTTGCATCTCTCATTTTAAAACAAAGTTTTAATTGTTTTTTTTAACCAAAAAACTTATTAAAGTTATTAACTTCAGTTAAATGGATCAGTACGCCATCTTTCTCCAAACTGTCTATGGATTTTTATGTCAGCTGAGGTAATTGGATCATTGTTCTGTCCCGTCATGGCTTTATTTGTCTTCTCACAAGTGCACAGACATTGCTCTCTCTTGAAAGCTGAGACGCATTACACAGTTAGTATTTTGTATAATTAAGTTCAGGATGATCAGTTTCACCTTGATGATTGTATATATCGACAGCTAAATCAGGAGAGACCAGTGGATAAAGTAATGATTGTTTATTACAACAAATAATATGTGATAATTACTCTGTCAGAGAGTCTTTGGCAGTTAGACTCTTGGTGGGAAATTGAGATCAAAGGGCGAGTGTCTTGTGTAAATTGCAAGATATATATATATATCCATTCTAGATACTGGTGGTGGATGATGAAGTTGTGAAATCTGTGAGAGAATCCTGTTTAAAAAGACAGCAGAATGATTATAAACTGATGCTCAATGTGTCACCATGTTATTGAATGGAGGTGGCCATTGAGCAGCTGATGAAAACAACACTAGCAAGAAATTAAGACTCAGCTTGCATAAAAAGTGTGGACGACAGGATGTTATGAGAATGAACAGTAGACTACGTGTGCAAAGGAGAGGTCATTTAAACTGAACCTAGCTTTATCAGTAAAACATTACTCCTCTTTACAAGTTACCATTAACCTCAAACATGCATTTATACATCAGATTTCTTTTTTGACACACTGACAACATATTGAATATAGAATGTTTTTCACAAATACAAATCCAGGAAGTGAAACTTTGTGGTGAAAACATATTCATGCATGAACTAATTTAGATGACTGCTAACAAGGTTGAAACTCAAACTTCCCAAACTCTCAGTATTTATACACAAACACCAGCTCAAAATATCAACTAAAAGTATTCAATAACATTTGGGGGGGTATTGCTCATTTACATGCATTTGCATGTTATTAGCACTTCAAACCTACGAACTTGAAAGACTTTCCATGAAACGACACTCTAATCTTCCTCTCTCTATCTCCCTCTCTCTTTCGCTCTGTCATGGTCCTTCTCAGGTCTGTCTCTGTCTCACACAAGTGGTGATTAAGCAAGCTTGAGACATCAATTAAGAAAGTGTAACCTTCTGTTCAGAATTATAAGAGCTTCTGGAATGTTGGAATCTAATGTATGATGCATTTTTGAGAGAGAGAGAGAGAGAGAGAGAGAGGGAGAGAGAGAGATTGAGAGAGAGAGAATTTTGTGAACACAAGCCAGTCTTGAATTTTTCTGGTGTTTTGACAGATAAAGTCGGGCCTGTACTCAAACAGAATCAGTCCAACTTTACCCTGATTAAACCCTCCTCACAATCTGAGGGGAAAACTGAGCAGGAATCTTGACAGCCCTGATGTTACTATCTGGTGGTGTTTGGCATTTTACACCTCGTGTTTGGCTTGTGGATGTGGCAGGGACGATTATATTGGCACTTTCCAATCTCACCCACGGTCCTCCCTGATGGATAGACAGCCAATGTTGACCACATCTTTCCAACCATTTCCTCATTCAAATTTCTTCAGTTTCCTCACAGGCAAGCTGGCTGACTACCAGCAACTTTGAATTTTTTTTGACGATGAACAGCTGCTCCTCAAGAGATTACTGTATATGATACGGGGCATGCATTGTTTTCGCTGAATAAAAAAATCTTAATGAAATAGTTTGAATTAAAAAGTCATGGGAGGAAAATTTGTGGAGATTTTTAATGTGTTTGAAACCAATTAAAAAAAAAATGGTTGAGCTTTTAAAACTCCCAAGAGGGAACCTAGTTTAAGTAAGTTAGACTTGATCTATTTTGAATTCATTTTAAATATGTCCTTCATTGAAGCTGTCTATTAGTGTAAAAAACCTGAAAAATACTTCAAAAATTTATTTCAATGCTATTTCTAAGGAAGGCTTTCAAATGATCCGTTTCTGTCTCTGGTGTTTTACTTTACATTGAAGCATTCATGGCTTTGCAGTTAGTTTTCATTTTTTGCATTCAGAAGGCTTATGCTTGATTAAGTCGTTCAATAATGTTACTGAAATATTCAATTAAGTCATTCAATTATTCAGAAAATTTAAATATTCTATTGCTATCATTAATTTTATAATGTAAGAATGTGTGAGTGCACTAATATTACAGGCAGTGGACATGAGTAATATAGGAAATACAAGATTTATCTCCATCTAAACGGCCTTTTCTCAAAATTATTACACTTTACAAACTTCAAACTCAATTTGTAATTAGTGAATACACGATGATTCATAATCTGAGCGCTAGTAATATTAATAGAAACAGCAGTAAAAAAAAGACACATTTATTTCAGTATAAACAAACAGCATCAGCATTATAAAAACACAAATCATTTAAAATTATAATCATTGCTCTGGTTTCCAAATAATATTTCATACCCACTGAATTAGAAATGGATAAACTTGACATCATTCGCTGTTTGATCAGGCTTGTCTTTAGATTCAAGACTTTTTTGTGGAGAAAAATAGAAAATGCAGCCGTATCAACCATTCATCCATTTTCTTATAGATGTGACGACTACATGTATAATCATCTCGTGTACTGCCACTTTTCTGCTCTGTTGGTAACGGGTGTTGCTGGAGCCTATCTCAGCTGGCTATGGGCGACAGGCGAGGTATGGTCCATATATGTCGCCAGTGCAAGACAAACACGACTCACGCATGCACTCAGGAACAATTTAGAACTGATCAATTCACCTAAATGACATGTTCTTAAAAGTGGGAGGAAGCTGGAGAACCCAGAGAGAACCCACACAGACAGGGGGAGAACGTACAGACTCTGCACAGAAAGTACTCAAACCCAGAATCTTCTTGCTGTGAGCCAACAGTGCTAACCACTGCACCATGGCGACACTGGTATCAGCTATTTTCTATCAAACTGTTATGTTGATAATAATCAAAATTATTAAAATAATGTGCCTTGATGTATTTTCAATGATAGTAAATCAGACTTGGCTTTCCTATATGTCACGTATATCTTCATATGTATTGAAAAAGACAAGGCAAGACAAATGTGTCTGTCTGAAGTTAAAGGAAACTGAGGAGGCATTGACTTTGGCAGTGATACATACTCCATTTTTGCTAAAGCAACAGACGTAAGCTTAAGCACATACTTAATTAAGCAGAATTAAGACAATTACAATTACTGTAATGATAAAAAAAAAACCAGGAAAACCCCAAACATATTACCACTCCAGGGAGTCCAAGAGATGTCAAAACGATTACAGAGTTAAATACTTACCATACCAAATACAGTGATCCCTTGCCACTCGCAGTTAATGCATTCCAGGACCATCCGCAACATATGAAATTCAGCAATACAGCGACAAACTATTTATTTTATAATTTAAGGTAATTTAAACATTTATGAACCCTCCCCATACTGATATTAAACCACCTTATATCTGTATTACCTTTTCCCACACTCTTATAGATTGTTTCAAGCACTTTTAAGTGTTTCGTTGATACATGGAAGTGCGCTGTGTTCCGTAAGTCTTGAGTGCACTTCCGTGTCAGCCAATAGAATGCGCGTATGGTATCTCGTGACTACCTACTAAAAATTCGCAATGAGGTGAAGCCAGGTATCTTGAAGCGCGAATACGCGAGGGATTACTGTATTGTGCAGCGGTCAGACAGAGGGTGAAGTATGAGGAATGAGTAGGAGTACAATGTCATCAGAGCACACTGGTATTCACTGGTGTTGGGATAGCAGCTGGCTTTTCTTTAACCCATATTATCACTTTCAAAGGTAAAATTAAAATATCAAACAGTGAGTAAATGTGTTGTGTGATGGGAAACATAAAATTCACACAGCAGAACACTTTCGGTCTGGATCTGGAGCTGATAAAAAATGTATTTAGTACTGGATCAAACCGAATGTTAGTCCTATTTGTTTGCAGCGTGAAAGCACTTCATTGGATGACAAGCAGTTGTAACTGGCTATAATCATCAGTTAACAGATATTCAATAGAGACATGTTACTTGAAAAAAAAAAACCCACAAGAGTTCCTGACACTGCTGATTTATTATCCGTGGAGGAGTGCAGAAAATATGGAAAGGTGTGCCATGCCATCAATAAAGGTGGTGCATCTACAAATGACAGAGATAGCGTCCCACATGAAAATAACCTGGATGGTATTCTAGTCAGTTCATCAAGAACATTTCATGAAAAAACAGTAGTTCTGAATTAAAAGGTGGCATATGTCTGAAAAGTATATCAGAAAATCTATCCCATTATCTGGAAACACTCCTGATATGCACATTTTTGACTAAAAATACTATTTAATAATATTTCAAATAACTTCAAAAGCGTTACACAGTGGTTGCTCCAGACTTGGCAGGACAATATCACATATGCAGCTACAAAAATGTATATTTAAATCCATTCACATGTAAATCTGTCCCTAGTATCATAATCAACTTTCTTTCAAGTGAGAATGGAAAGCTTACCGCATGCAGGACTTAACAAATGTTAATTGTTTTTGCCATTGCTTTTCCAGTGCCAGGAGATACTGCACATGAACTTATTTTCAACTTTCAATATGAACATGTGGAATAAATTGTCAGTCTGGGGATGACATATATCCCTATTAAGTAACTAACGCCACCACGACTTTGAAGCACCCTTTCATGAGACATACAAAAACATACATACATTGCCCAGCTTTCTAAAAAGGGGTCCCTGAACTGGGATTTGCATTTAGATAAGATAGCTTAACTTCAAGCTGTGCACACGGATGACAGCCTGCTTATTCAGATTCACTGTGTTTCCATTAGATATACGTGAATCACTAGTCCCTGCTGGTTTAAAGGTCTTTGTAATCATTATCATGGAATTATTGGGTCTTTAAGAGGAATACAAATGTATCTTTAGATTAATTAAATAATGAAAGATCAGTAATTTAAAATGGTACCAACACCTAACCAACATTTTCCTGCGGAATTCACAAGATTTTTATCTACTGGAATTAGTAAAAAAAAAAGAAGTACCTTTCCATAAAACAGTATTTAAAAATTAAAAGAAACAATTTACTGAAATAAATAGTAATAAATATTTACTGAAATAAATAGCTTATGTGTGCAATGTTATTGCACAAACAGAATTTTTTGCAAAAAAAAGCCATTCTTTGGGTAAAAATATGACAAAATGGATGGAAATACTGTGACCTTTAATGTAAGGTACAATTCAACTGGCTTTAAAGTAAATGAGTGGTCTTTTAGCTATTACACACACACCCATTCATTGTTCCAGTATTAGTCAACATCTATCTGTATTGACCTACGAATATTTATCCCCAGTTTGCTTGTTGTTTACCTGAGAACATAAATTAAACCAGTCTGTCGCTTAGTAATTGAGCTCAGCCTGAGACAGGTTGAGGTGGAACGATGGGATTTCTTTCAGCCTCTCTCTCTGTCTCCTTTCATTTGCTACTTTACTTAATTAAATTCTAATTCAATCCAGGAGCCTTTCCATCAATAAACATAGACAGTTCTCCTGGTGCAATACCAAAGCAAACCCTCCTGTGTAAACATGTTGAGAGGAACAAAGATGTCAGAAAAGCAATAAAGAAAGAATATGTCAGCTCATGTCATGATGAAATATCACCCTTGTTAAGCCCCAACAAATACACCTATTGTTTCTAAAAAAACATTTCAATTTTCTATCTTTTGTTCAAGTGGTAGCATATTTCCTGATTTAATACTCAATTGGCCATCTTGTTTTCCAGCTAACTGATCTGTTTATCTTATTTGATGTCCTCCCGAGGATGAAATACACAAGCTGCAGCTCTGATAAAGCTCATAAAGATCCTGCAAATACTGGCTAAGTCTTACTGTACTTCACTTCTGACAGAGAGAAAATATACAAGCGGGAGACATGGGTTGGAACTAGGTCTGATTTGGTTTGAGTTCATGAGAAGCACAGATGGAAGAAATATCATATTGGCGTTATGAATATAGTAAAATAGAGCAGCAAATGTTAAGTCTCTTGTACCAGTATTGATACAATCAAGGGAGCGCCCTCTGGTGGAATAACAGTGTTTTTTTTCCTTTTTTTTTTTCTTCTTTTTTCTGTGTCATAGTCCACCCTGCACTCAGGGAGATTATACCATCAGATATCACTGAGATGAGATCCTCCCTTGTCTGCCTATTAACAAATCATTATATTTCATTACCACGACCCACCTAAAATATATCCCTCTTTTGTCTGGTGCTCTTGTCCTAATGACACTGCAGCAGATATAGCGGCTCTACGTGGGTCCCTCCTGAGACCCCATCTCCATAAGGTGATTACAGAGATATCAAGTTTTCCGCCTGAGTACATTCTGTGCATGAGCTTAAAGATGCAGCTACAGCTTTTTCTGCATGCGTCCACTGCTGAAAATATTCTAAATATCAGTAATGAGAAGCAGCTGTTATCCTTCACTAGCTGAGCTAAAAAAGAAATGACATGTGAAGCGCTGAAGGCAACAACTGTGGATGTGCTGTTGTCTCCAAATCCTACGCAGCCTCTTTGTGGTGGTTACATAAAGTAATGACACAGCCATTACTTTATTGAAAGGCTTTGCGGGAATTTTGCGAAGGGGAAGAGAAATCGGAGGGAGATGCTGTGCTTCTGTATTTGTGGGTGTGTCTGTCTTCTTGTTTATCATCTTCTTTAGCTTTAGAAATGCTGAGACATACAATGACAAGAGAATGCTATTCTGTCTGGTTGCTTAAATAAAAGGAAGTTCTCTCTTTTTGTCTGTGGACAAACAATATTTCCATAATGACATTGCAGACGTTGAACATATCATTTCAATGGACTGAGACTAGCACTAGCCTCTGCTGTTGAACATTTTCCATTGTGGTAATTCGTGAACAATACAGAGCCAGCTTTGCTACGAGAGCACAGGAATTTTAAATGCTGACTATGCCACCACCATTGAGCCCCCTGCCCTTCAGTCCTAGTAGCTGATGTCAGTCCTACAACAAAGAAATTGCCCGTGGCTAAAGAGCCTTTTCTCTATCGACCTCCATAATAAAGTAAATTATTAGTCTTTGTATTATGAATAAATTAGATTTAATAGGCAGTTTTCACCGCTTTCACACAGCCCAGAATCAGACTGGCATCATCCTATGCAAGTAATCCAGGAGCCTAACACGTGGACAAGGAAGAAAGTGGGAAATTATGAAATTATAAAGTATGAAATTAAATTTCATACAGGTTAATGGATTTATGTAGCAATTTTTAACTTTTAAAATCCAACACTGAGGAACAATAAAATTGAAAGTGCCATGCAGGAGATGCAATGTCAATTTGTGTGCTTTGCTGGTGGCTGGAGAAAGACTGGAAGGGTCTTATAAACAACTATGTGTTTATAGTAAAACCAATACACAGTATTAGTAGCATAAATGATCATCATTGGCTTTCAAATACTCGCAAGAAATAACCCATTTTACAAAAAAGACAAAATTCACTGTCACATTTGTTAATCCTAAATTGTCTCTGAATTATTTAAATGAAAAGCTTAATGTGCCAACTGTACTCCACAGTGAGTTTATGGGTCTGTCATGAGATGCTGCTAACAGGTAAGCCGGCTCCCATGTTTATAATTGCATTGCATTCATAAAGCAGCCGGTTGGGGTTGAGGTGGACACGGCCCATTGGCTTTAAGCCTGGACGTCTTCCCAAAGCAGGAGGGATCAGCAGAGGAGCGACAGCAACGTGGATTAGCGTGGCCTGTCAAGGTCTGACGGTGCGGTGACAATTTAATAGCCAAACTGACTCCCCACAGAAAAAAAGAAAGATGAGGGGAAGAAACACGCGAAGGGAGAACAGTGGTTGTGGTCTTCATTTATAGGATTCATTTTGTCATATCAGAGTCTGTTAATACTGCTGTCTGCGCTGTCCTGAGTCCTGGGAGAAGAACACAAGCAGACAAAAGCACACACGCACTCTCAGCCTATCCCTGGGCTTACCTCGGCGGATTCTCACAATGGGACAATATAAAATTGGATTTTTAAAATTTCTTTCATGAGATTTCACGTTAACTCATCAGGGTAGATGGACATGTCCCTGATGGCATTCACTGACAAATTCACTGCGAATACACACGCGCATGCACACACGCAGGCAAACACACAAACAGGAAGATCGCAAACAGATGGATTTGAAGGAGCAGACTTAGAAGAAGGGAATGTTTATTTAAATATGATCTGATTTTTTACGTCAGCATAGACTTTGATGAAGCAATGAAAGAAGGAAATTTGTAATAATTCCCAAAAGCAGTCATTAATATCATTAGACAACAATTGTATTGTCAAGCTCATCAAACTCAATGTCCAATGTAAAGGATGGACGACAACAGAACATCTCAGTCCAACTGCAAAAGCAGCCACGCTATAAGTGAGTCAACAACTATTTTTTTCTGCTTCTGGCCTCACACTAATGAGGGAAGAAGTTACCATGGTAATAGTAGACATGAGCTACCTTGAGCTTTGCCAGGCTTCTAATGTGCACAGAAGCACAAAGGCGCACACACACACACACACACACACACACACACACACACACACACACACACACACACAGGCAGACACTGAGGATAGTGATTTCATCCTCATCCTCCATGATGAAAAAAATAAAAGCGATTCCATTAGAAATGCGAGGTTATTTAAAGGCAAACATTAAGTCTGATGTGCTCGTCTGTAAACATCAGTATAAAGAACAGGAAGACAAGTCTTCTGGTTATGCAAACGTCTCTCATTATTAACACCACTAGTCATTAAATTTCCTTTGTCTTTAACAAACTTTTCATTAAAAGACCTTGTAATTATTCTTTTTCCATCAACCATTTTATATCGAATCCAAACATTTATTCCATTTGATCCCTTTCCTTTTGATCCATAGTGGGTTACATGATCACATTTACATCTAACTAGTACCGGGACCTCTTTATTAACACAAAGGCATTGCAATATTCTAACAGTAGAAATTAATGTGGTGTCTTTTTTTATATTGCAATACATTATAATTATTGTGAAACCTGGCTCATTTTAAGTCTACAACAGTAGATTTTCATTGTTATTCTATTGTTTATTATTAACTAACAGATAAATCTGAGAGTAAAATACTCAAAACCCATTATAATGGATATGCTGGGTACAAAGGATGAAAAGGTACAATTCCCTTTTCTTCTTTATTTTTCCTCTTTGCCAGTGTGGTGCCAAGCTGTTTTAACTGTAAAGCTAACTTGCAGTGGCTTTGCATCATCTGTGCAACACAAGCCAGCATGTTGTGGATGTGATGCTTAAACAAGTTAGGAAACATTCTGTTAAAACCAAGCAAGGAAGATCTCTCCCTTTCACAAAGTCTTTTCTACTGGAATAAAGAAGGATTATGTTGAAGCTTAAAAAATATTTTTGATAAAACCGATCCTGTGTGAAGTGGAAGATGACATGTCATGTGAATCCATTAAATATGTACATGATTGCTGCACCAATAGTGTGCACGGCTTCTTGTCACATGAATGTAATGTTCATTCATTCTGTGTCAACAAAAAACAACACAATGCTGCATTTGGTAGCCAGAACTGCAGTGCAATCTCTTTCCATTGAATAAATACTACATCACCATCCAACCGGCTAACCACATGCTATTGAATTGCTGAGCACTTGCCAGGCTGATACTGCTGAGCCCTCGCACCAAAGCCTGCAAAACCTGCAATGACGAACAGGTCTCATATTTTCAATCAATAACTCGATGGATTGAAAAAAATGCAGAGATCATGTTATTTGTCTGACTGAGCCATATCATCAATAAGGACCAAGATGAATGAAGGGCTTCCATGCAGGGTGATCAATTACAAAGCAAGTCATTTCCATAAGATATTACTTGAGGCCATAAGGTCCCATTTTCACTCTAGCTATTGAATTTAAAGCAGCAGAATTTTCCCCTCAATATATCACCAACACTCCTGTAATTTCAAGACCTGGCATTCAGAGTTAAACATCCATTAGTAACAAATAACCTATCTAATATTTACCGTGATTCAAAATGAAAGGAACAGAACATATTATTTTCAATTGATATGAACTTTTTTCCTTTTTTATCATTTTAATTTGATATTTTAGTCATCCCTAAATATTTATGTGTGTTGTTGTTGTTTGCTGATTCAAAACCAACAGGCACAATACTGGAAGGTGTTCCTGCTGCATTGGCGCATCAAATGTCCCAGCAGTCTGCTGCAGGTTCTTTTTGTCGCCCCATATACTGACAGTAAATTCCCACACTAGGCAACAGTTTGAGTAGGATCACAGTAGCATGTGTTATGTCTTACAGTCTTAATTTAATTTGAGATGCCGTACATTTGCCCATGGCCATTCTCTACCTCTGGCACGAGGACATATTGTGCTTTCCCCTCTGGGAGAGGCTTTAGTGGAAGCTCTCTTCCAGATTCAATGTGTTTGAGTGTCATGTCACTGAACAGAGAAATAAAATAAGAGAAACAGGTGATGTGAATGGATGTGACGGCCGGCTCTACTACACCTGATGATAATGTATTCCTCCACTCTTCTTTTTATATATATTCATACAATATATGCAATCTGCCTTTGTGCTTTCAGTGAGTCTGACATCTCAGAGCCAGAGGAAAGTGTGTCATCATTTTAGTCTCTCAAAGTCTCCTTTACTAACAGAGGTGCACATTGGAAACATGCCTCTCCTCCACCAAGCTCTACATGTGCATCTGTATAAGTTATTATTGAAAGGTACACATGTCTTTCTGATTTGCTGTGTGACAAAGGATGTTTAATATTTAAAATGGGACTGTATTTGTGGATCTGTATCATATGTTTGCTGAATTGATATTCTCTACAGGGAATCCGTTAACACTGTTCCTGGGATGAGGATTCTATTGGCAGCAAACATGATTTAAGTTTATGTTTGTTTTGCCAAACTATTTTTACTCATCTGAGGGTCTACTCGATGTAATAGTGTTTTTAATCTCTATATCTACAGGACATTAGATGACTAGCTGCATTTTAGAATGAGATGCAGGTCAAACCACATTTATGTTATACATCTTCAGAATGATAATAATAATGACCACAAATTTAAACAAGGCAGTCAGAGACTGAGACATCCCCCGACACCCCAGAATTCAACATTTTATCCTGACCTACATATTTTTGTGCCTCTGGCTTCCTGAAAGTGTTGCTTTTTGTTTTGTGATTATATCTCATCAGGTTTCAGAGATGTATACCTAAAAATGTATACAGTGCGCCGTCATTCTTGGCGGTTAATGCGTTCCAGGAACCACATGCCATTAACGAATACCGCGATAGAGCGACAAACTATTAATCTTATTATTTAGGGTAATTTAAACGTTTATAATCCTTCCCCATACTGATATTAAACCACCTTTTATCTGTATTACCTTTTCCCACACTTTTATCGACTGTTTAAAGCACTTTTGTGTCTCACGTAAGTCCGAGGCTCACAGAAAGTAGCCCACTTCCTGATGCAGTCAGCCAATAGAATGCGCGTACGGTATCACGAGACTTTCTTCCAAAAATCCACGATCAGTAGAAATTTTCAAATTTGACCTTGACCTAGTTTTCTCAAGGTCAAGGTCATCATCTCATTTTCATCCCCTTTGCCGCCCAAATAATGTACTTTTTGTTTCATCTTTCTACCTGCAACAGTTGTGAAGATATTTGGTGGACGAATGGACGGACGAACACACAAACACTGACAATTACAATACATCACCACTTTGCGGGATGTAAGATAAATACAAATTCTAATACATTTCCCATTGCTTGCATTAAGTCAGAGTTCTATATGGAAAAAATGATTTCATTTCTTTTTTAATTTAATATGTTCAAAAAATACTGACCAAGAATACTGTGATGTAATGCATTCTATTCAGTACAGGGTACGATGTAGAACTTGGGCAGCTGTTCACTGCTGTGGAACAACAATTAAGGATATACTACTGGCCCTATATTTACAATACACTCTAAGTTTTTTTTAATAGTATAAATATACATACATTTCAGTATTTTTAATATTCATATTAATAATAAATGGTCCTCCTATATAATAACCATTGTAGCACACTTTTGCTAGATACAGCAGAATACAGAATTAGTGCATAACACCTCTGGAATGGATTTTTTTTTTTAAATTACAGAATTTACTTGAGGAAAAAATTGACAGAAATTACTTGAGGAAGATATTCTTGATTTGGATAAAAATATGTATAACAAGTCAGTTTTAAGTTTTTTTACCTGCCTGGTTTTCTATGAATAACAGGATTTAACACATATAACTTGGGGTACTAGGAGCATCTGTTCTTCCTTCTGCCACTTACAATTTATGATGACAAAGAGATGCAAAGGTAAATGAATGATCCTCTTGGTGGATCGGACAAGGGTACGACAACAGTAATAATGGCTGCCAAATATATACCCACTGTGGTGGACACCCTGGATGAAAAAGATAAGGAGCTACAGCACTGCTGTGGAAGTACATCTTAAACTCACATTTGCATGTTTATTTTGGGAGTCTTATTAGTATTGGCAAACATGAACATCCAGTGGAGGGTAGTGAGAAAAGACGTGGAGAGCAAAGGAAATGTTTCACAAAACAAAAATAGTGATTTCCAAGTACAAAACTATATTCTCATGCAATGACTGGAGTGCTTAGAGAGTCACCACACTATTTCAGAGACAAAACTGTCAAATGATGCAGAAATAGGAAAGGCATTATTATTATTTTTATTTAGATAAAACAGTACGTACAAATTTATCACATCATAATAGAAGAAAATCCGTTTTAAGATTTGATTTTTAGCTGAACTACAACTGCTCAGAGCTGCTGAGTCACTTTTGGGTCTTTCTGCCCTGTAGATGTTAGAAATCCTTAATACAGACTGCAGATTCAATTTTGTCACTGCAAGTTTTTTTTAAAAAATCTTTCACTGTTGTGATTGCTGTCCCGTAAGAGTGCTTCTTGAAAATCACAAGCACGCTTCGAGTTCCTCCGAGCAGCAATGACATTCAACAGCATCAGTGTGGCGGTGATTTTTGAATGAAATGGTAATATTTTTCTGACTTATGACTCCTCTCAAGCTGAAGAAACAAGCTTTCAATAAAATTATTCACAAACCTGTAATCATTGTTTCACACGAGAGGCACTAAACTGGAGAAAAGTAGGCAGAATCCCATTCAGGTTCTCCAGTCTTTCCTTGGTTTTGTATGCAGTCAATTAACTGCCACTAATGATAGCCAGGAGCATTATTGCTGCGAGTCCTCCGGGTTTCTCGGAGCTACTGTCGCACAGGTGGGATGTTCCAAAAATGTTTCATGGGCCAACATAAAATGACATGAATCATACAAGCCTCCTTCCTTCACTGGCTTATTCCCAGACTGTGAGCTGTCTCCATTTAACAAAAAGATACATCATATAATCAAAGATTTAAACTGTTTATGGATACTTACTTCTAAAATTGTCTCAATTCTCCACACAATAAAATAAATTCAGGCACTGTGAACATTTTTCCAGACAGTTAGATTATCTTGTTAATCATCTGTGATTGATAATAAATTATGTAACTGTTAAGACTTCATCGTCAGTGAACGTTAATTACTGTAAATGCGTCGTTCCCTCAGTTTTTCTGTTGCTTTCTTAAGTTCATCATTCACTTTTTTAAAATACTGACTCATTTGTGAATAATTTATGATGGAAGACGTCTTTTATATGAAGATTTATACCCTTTAATTCCAGGTAAGTGTACTAACGAGTTGTTTTTCAATTCAGCGGCAGTCAGCACAACTGTTCCCTCAGAGAATTTTTTTTTCGGCATGCAATTTTAAAGTGGTACAGAGAAGCGGCAGATTTGAGGTGGATGGTGCGCAAGGTCACGAGGGGGAGTAGAGATGGTGACATCAAAAAACAAAAAGGTGAACGTCCCAAGTGATATCTTGGATTTACTGTTTCATAACAAAGTTTTACATCTTGTGCGAGGGTTGGAAGCCACACAATCAACCAAGCAAGTAAAAGGTTTTCATTTATTTAAAACTCAAACTTCTTTTAAGTCCTAATTTCTTTTTCATAAGTTCAAACGTTCAACAAGCTCCCGGTTAGTGTCATTTAGAATCCATCACCCCCCCCCCCACCTCCCCTGTTAATGCAGAGCAGCTGCATCACACAGTCTTAAGTAGATACAGTTTGCTGATTGGACTGTATTATTCTGCTAAAGCTGGAGGGGTGTTCACAGGATTCTCGTCATCGTCACAAAGCTCTTGAAAGAAGAGAAATTTCTTCTGTCCCCTGTAATTGATTATGTACAGTGGTGGCCAGTGGCCAGGATAACTTATATAACCATACAGGCTAGAGACGAAGGCATGTATATCTTTGTTAGAGGAGCAATTGTAGTTTAGTTTGTTTAATGTACTGCTTAGACTCATGTACTGTATACTATTGATTCAATTTAAAGCTTTTCTTCTGTCACATACCATGGGTGAATAAAAGCCTTTTTTAATTTTCTTAATTATTCAACTTTTACTTTCAATGTAGCCGCAAGAGGGCACAAGCCAGTGTCTTATTGTGCCGGTCCCAAGCCCGGATAAATACAGAGGGTTGCGTCAGGAAGGGCATCCGGCGTAAAACTTTTGCCAAATCAAAGATGCGAATCAAACATATGACTTCCATACCGGATCGGTCGAGGCCCGGGTTAACAACGACCGCCATCGGCGCTGTTGACCTACAGGGCGCCGGTGGAAATTGGATTACTGTTGGTCGAAGAAGGAGAGGAGGAAAGTGCGTTCGCACGAAGAAAGAGAAGAGGAGCGCCAAGAGTATAGGACTAAGAGTAGGGACGTTGAATGTTGGAACTATGACAGGAAAAGGTAGAGAGTTGGTCGACATGATGCAGAGGAGGAAGGTAGACATACTGTGTGTCCAGGAGACCAGGTGGAAAGGTAGCAAGGCTAGAAGTTTAGGAGCAGGGTTCAAGTTGTTCTATCATGGTGTAGATAGGAAGAGAAATGGAGTAGGAGTTATCTTGAAGGAGGAGTTTGTTAGGAATGTCCTGGAGGTAAAAAGAGTGTCGGATAGAGTGATGAGTCTGAAGCTAGAAATAGAAGGTGTGATGTTCAATGTTGTTAGTGGGTATGCCCCACAGGTAGGATGTGAGCTGGAGGAGAAGGAGAAATTCTGGTTGGACTTTGATGAAGTGATGCAGAGCATACCTAGAAGTGAGAGAGTTGTCATCGGTGCAGACTTCAATGGACATGTTGGTGCAGGTAACAGAGGTGATGAGGAAGTGATGGGCAGGTTTGGTATCCAGGAGAGGAACGCAGAAGGACAGATGGTAGTTGACTTTGCAAAAAGGATGGAAATGGCTGTAGTGAATACTTTTTTCCAGAAGAGGCAGGAACATAGGGTGACCTATAAGAGTGGTGGTAGGAGCACACAGGTAGACTACATCTTGTGTAGACGATGTAACCTGAAGGAGATCAGTGACTGCAAAGTAGTGGTAGGCGAGAGTGTAGCCAAACAGCATAGAATGGTGGTGTGTAGGATGACTCTGGTGGTGAGGAAGATGAAGAGGACAAAGACAGAGCAGAAGACGAAATGGTGGAAGCTAAAAAAGGAAGAGTGTTGCATGACCTTTAGGACGGAGTTAAGACAGGCTCTGGGTGGTCAGGAGGTGCTTCCAGATGACTGGACAACTACAGCTAATGTGATCAGGGAGACAGGTAGGAGAGTATTTGGTGTGTCATCTGGAAGGAAAGTAGATAAGGAGACTTGGTGGTGGAATGAGGAGGTACAGGAGTGTATACAAAGAAAGAGGTTAGCTAAGAAGAAGTGGGACACTGAGAGGACTGAGGAGAGTAGACAGGAGTACAGGGAGATACAGCGTAAGGTGAAGGTAGAGGTAGCAAAGGCCAAACAAGAAGCTTATGATGACTTGTATGCTAGGTTGGACAGTAAGGAGGGAGAGACTGATCTATACAGGCTGGCAAGACAGAGAGATAGAGATGGGAAGGACGTGCAGCAGGTTAGGGTGATTAAGGATAGGGATGGAAGTCTATTGACAGGTGCCAGCAGTGTGATGGGAAGATGGAAAGAGTACTTTGAGGAGTTGATGAACGTGGAAAATGAGAGAGAACAAAGACTAGAAGAGGTGACTGTTGTGGACCAGGATGTAGCAAAGATTAGCCAGGATGAAGTGAGGAGAGCACTGAAGAGGATGAAGAGTGGAAAGGCAGTCGGTCCTGATGATATACCTGTAGAGGTTTGGAAGTGTCTAGGAGAGGTGGCAGTAGAGTTTCTGACTGGGTTGTTCAACAGGATCTTAGATAGTGAGAAGATGCCTGAGGAGTGGAGGAGAAGTGTGCTGGTGCCCATTTTTAAGAACAAGGGAGATGTGCAGAGTTGTGGCAACTACAGAGGAATAAAGCTGATGAGCCATACAATGAAGTTATGGGAAAGAGTAGTGGAAGCTAGACTAAGGGCAGAAGTGAGCATTTGTGAGCAGCAGTATGGTTTCATGCCAAAAAAGAGTACTACAGATGCAGTATTTGCTTTGAGGATGTTGATAGAGAAGTACAGAGAAGGCCAGAGGGAGCTGCATTGTGTTTTTGTAGATCTGGAGAAAGCTTATGACAGGGTGCCCAGAGAGGAACTGTGGTATTGTATGAGGAAGTCTGGAGTGTCAGAGAAGTATGTTAGAGCGGTGCAGGACATGTATGAGGACTGTAAGACAGTGGTGAGGTGTGCTGTAGGTGTGACAGAGGAGTTCAAGGTGGAGGTGGGACTGCATCAGGGATCAGCTCTGAGCCCCTTCTTGTTCGCTATGGTGATGGACAGGCTGACAGACGAGGTTAGACAGGAATCTCCATGGACTATGATGTTTGCAGATGACATTGTGATCTGCAGTGAGAGTAGGGACGAGGTGGAGGAGAAGCTAGAGAGGTGGAGGTTTGCCCTGGAAAGGAGAGGAATGAAGGTTAGCCGCAGTAAGACAGAGTACATGTGTGTCAATGAGAGGGACCCAAGTGGAAGAGTGAGGTTACAGGGAGAAGAGATCAAGAAGGTGGAGGATTTTAAGTACTTGGGGTCAACAGTCCAGAGCAATGGAGAGTGGGGAAAAGAGGTGAAGAAGCGTGTCCAGGCAGGATGGAATGGGTGGAGAAAAGTGTCAGGTGTGATGTGTGATAGAAGAGTTTCAGCTAAAATGAAAGGAAAGGTGTACAAAACTGTGGTGAGACCAGCGATGTTGTTTGGTCTAGAGACAGTGTCACTGAGGAAAAGACAGGAGACAGAGCTGGAGGTAGCAGAGATGAAGATGCTGAGGTTCTCTCTGGGAGTGACCAGGAAGGATAGGATCAGGAATGAGTACATCAGAGGGACAGCACATGTTAGAGGTTTTGGAGATAAAGTCAGAGAGGCCAGACTGAGATGGTTTGGACATGTCCAGAGGAGAGATAGTGAATATATTGGTAGAAGGATGCTGAGTTTTGAACTGCCAGGCAGGAGGCCTAGAGGAAGACCAAAGAGGAGGTTTATGGATGTAGTGAAAGAGGACATGAAGGTAGTTGGTGTGAGAGAAGAGGATGCAAAGGACAGGGTTAGATGGAGGCGGTTGATTCGCTGTGGCGACCCCTGAAGGGAAAAGCCAAAAGGAAAAGAAGATTCAACTTTTACTTTCACATACAAACATATGCATGCTAGGGCTGTTTTAGTGCTTTCCCACCGTATTATTCTACATATGTGGTTTCTGCAGAATCAGCACCTCTTTATTGACTAATTCCATAGGAATGATGGCAAGTATTACGATTGAATATGGTTTTAAACATGATTGTATAACTTTGATTAATTATGGGCAATAAAAGTTCAAATTAACATGATTATTTTCAATTTTTACCTCAATTAGGATTAAAGAAGGATTTTTTATTTCATTTTTGTTCAAATGAGGCATTCTTTGAGCTCCTCTCACTGTTTTACTGTTTTCTCTAGATTCTCCACCAAACAGACATTTCAGACACTATAAATGGAATGTCTTACCCTAACACTACATTTCACATTTGAATTGTAGCTGTAAGGACAGAACACATTTGGAGCTGGCAACAAAACATATCTCCACCCGCGTTACCTTAGGAGATGTTGGTTATTTATGAGAGGGGAGGAGTGGTGTAAAAACAGTGGAGGCACTTCAAAGTTTTTTAACCACTGGCAAATGAGTTATGTTTTTCATTTTGGCTCTGGGGAGGCTCGCTTGTATTTCTGAGTGCTGTAAAAGCAAAGTTTGACAGCTTTCTGTAGGAAATATGAAGTAACATATCAAGTGGGATAACAGACATGGGCATACAGGCTTGCTAAGATTTTCTAGGAATTAGATTCAATAAAATTAATCAACACCATTGATTCAGTGGTAAGCTACATAGTGAGTAGTGTCAAAGTCTTCTAATCTTCACAAGGTTCACCTCTATTTACTCTTTAGGGCACTAAGGATGTCTGTGACTTTTCTGAGTAGAACAAAAGCAAAAAAAATGAAAAGGACAGAAAGAAACGTTGCTTCAAAGTTGCATCAAAGAAGCATCTTGAAAGAGCCTCCTTCTTTTACAACCATTAAAATGTGTCTCTTACCAAAGGCTTCATATGACACAACTTTTATGCAAAGGTTAATACATGAGATGAAGGGCTCGCTACGAGACTGCCATCACTGCTAAATGTTTTGTCAGACCACATTTCAGACACAGTTGGATTGCATTTGCTACCCACATGTTTCCCAATTGGATCAGGACAAAAGCTTTTTTTTTTTTTCCCATTTATTTGTCTGTGTCATTGTGTAGATCAGAGAATCACACACACAGACAGCCCATTACACTTACCTGCAGTGTCTGTGAACCCCAGCCACAGTTTCAATGATGGAGCACTCTCCCTCATTTAGACAAAAGGCCAGGTCCTTGTCTTCCACACATGGTTTGAAGACCTCAGAACGCAGGCTTGGAAGAGTTGCAGCCACCGCTATCAAGAGACAGAGAGACAGATTCAGTTTGCATCAAATAAAAAGTTGGAGGGGGAAAAAAAACTAATTCTTTTAACTTTCTCTTTAATTTCTTTAAAATGCTAATGGATATGGAATGCCAAGATGCTTCTGAAAGCTCAATTTTCTTCTATAGTGATTTCTTTCTTTCATGCACCAAAATGACCACTCTCCCCAGATAGGAAGGGAAGACTTCCTTTCCTTCGTTTGATTTCTAGAACACAGGATAGCCCAGGGTACAACTTTCTTCATTACAGGGTAAAATTACCGTTTTCCATTTGAACAATTCTGAATTGATACAATTGAGAAAGTGGGGTAATGATATAAGACATATAACTGACTTCAATAACGTGCTTCATTGAAGAAATACTGTCAGTATTGCTTTTTGCATGTGTTGTTGCATGTGCTTCTTTTTTCAAATATATATACTAATATATATATATATATATATATATATATATGTTTTTTATTTTATGCATCTAAAGGATGCATATCAAGATCATACAAGCACACATGGACACACACCCTCACACAAGTTTACAGTAACAATCAGAAGCTCTTTCACTCAATTACATAGTCAGGCATTCAAAATTGGATTGACCGGTATTACGCTCAAAACCTCGCCAATACAATTGGATTACACATCTGATTCTGCTGTTATCCATTTATATTATGCACACACACAAACACAAACACACACACACACACACACACATTTTTGAATGCACACACCCAGACACACAACCAATATGTATTGTGTGCTGCACTCCTGCTGGTTTCAACGGTCTGTCTTTCACCAAATGATTCTAGTTGGACAGTCGCTTGAGGAGGAATAAAAACTCTGTAATAAGAGTGTTGTGCCCAAGTGTCCAGTTCAATATGTGTTTATGGCTGCTGATCAATAAATCAGTGTGCTCTTGATGTAAGGCCCAAGAGATCACAAGCGATCAGATGTAACCCAAAAAGATATATGAGATGCTCTTGGGCCCAGCTAAGGCTTGGCTCTAAAAGTAAAAACTTTGAGAGATATAATTTAAACCACTTACTGCATACTGGGGCTCATATCTTATTTATGGAGTTCTTTGTTTTCTTTAAAATATATATAGAGAGCTGTCGAGTTTTTATCCATTTCAGGTCATGCTTTGTGTTTGTGAGTTTGATTAATTCCAGTCAGATCAGTGTATAATGCATTGGTTAGTAGGTTTGACTCTTTAACTCTCTAGGCTTTCAAATCCTCCGAATTAAATCTTGTATAATTTATACCACAAATTACCAGAATGGATCTTTCAAAAGGTTATCTATTCCAAGATGCAAGTTTAATAATGAAAATAGTACGCAGCATTCTTCTTGGTGCACATGTCCCTGGCTATAATTATCAAGGCATTTTAAAGTCCCTTGTATCTTTTATTCAGACAGTGACAGTAGCAGTGACCACATGTGAAGAATGGCATGTTTGATGTGCAAAGTTGACTTTTGTAATGTTAGGTAAGTGGTTTCAGTTTAAACACAAAAGGCAAGCTTTTCTGACATAAGCAGAAATTGATTTTGTGCTGCAGGCCTATCTTTACATGAGAAACCCAAGGTCACGCAGATACAGAGCACCCTTTTAGCACCTACATTACAAGTAATCTTTTCTGCATGGAAACATTGAAATACTTCTTACTTGTCACCCGTTATTTCAAACGTTCAGTAAAAACGGTCCTTTGCAATTCATTATCGCCATGATATTTACAGCGTAAAAAGTAGCTCAAGCACAGTATCGTTCCTCTCGTCTGCTGACAAAACAAGGCCACTGTGTTACCAATGACATAGCAAATTGGGAATTGATGATGATATATTGCGTCTCCATATGTTTGTTCACAACAAGAGGGACATAGCTCACACAAAACTCTAAAGCACATTATAGTACAGCTCCTTTTATTTTCAAATGCGGTGTGGATCATCCATCCATCCATCCATCTTGAGGGCGGCAGTAGCTCAGACCACTGGGTCTTGGGCTGGGGACCGGTTCAAGACCCATGAGGACTGTAATTTTCCGAATGTGAACTGGACTAGGGAAGGCACCAGCTCATCTCCTGAGCACTGCCAAGGTGTCCTTAAGCAAGGCACTGTCCCCTTTAAAAGTTGCTCATTGGGGCACTCCAATAAGGAACTATAACCAGGATGTGTCACAAGCACATCACAGGGCCACATGAAACACAACCAACCACCCATACACACACTCACAGGTACAAACACTTTGGAGTAATCCTTTTACGTAAAGTGAAGACATATAACTCAGAGAGAACCCACACAGACAAGGGGAGAACATACAAATTCCACACCCAAAAAAAAGTGATTTGTAGAGCAGCTGATGTTTGAACTGTCCTGTTTTTTTTTTTTTTTATTTAATCAAAATCAGTGCCTAAACATACAACACATTTTAGCAATAACCTCTCAGTCAAACAGCAAAATGAGGGCTTTTCTATCCTTCATATGGTTAGATGTAAACAAAAAAGGTCTGTGCTTATTACCTCTCAAAATATCAGCCAAAACAAGTGAGCCTCTCAGGTTTAGCGCCACTCTTTTAGCTTTGTTGGCCACATCAAAAAATAAGTCATCTTCAGATATATTTGGCCTTGAGCACTACAAGCTGTCAATTTCTTATGGGTTCCCTTTTCATCACTCTGACAGGCAAGAAAGAGTAAAAAAAAAAAATCTGCAGCACGGCAAACACAACATGGACATTTTTGAAACAAGAAGCCATCAAGCTGCTAAGGCGATTTTGTCTTTTAATAGTCCTTATGCCATAAAATGTTGCATGTTGCAGAGAGGAATGGTAATAATGTGACTGTGTGCTTTGATACGTTTTCTATAGTGTGTTGTCATTTCTTCACTCTCAAAGGACTGACCCTAACTAGATCCAGGTTTACTGATCCAAGCAGTCAAGCCAATTAATAGCACATGACAGTTTTTGTTTTTTCTGGACTTTTGGATTTCAAACCAGTAATGAAACTTGATCACACTATTAATACATTAATCTTCATCTTTATTACTGTGGTAACAGCTGATAAATGGCGTGTCCTTTGCTGTTAGCGATTATAAAGATGTGGTGTCATTAATAATGATGACAAACATACACAATGCCATTAGGTACACTTATCAACACTTTGAGAGAAGCCTTTAACAAAATGACACCCCCTCGATTTGAGCCCCTAGCAAACCTTAAGAAACAAATTGTTAGGTGGCTTTAAAAAAATACATGGTGGAAAATGTGTTAATAAATGGAAGCTGCAGTGGGAGTGTGATTCATCCTGGTCTCTTTGAAATCATTTTCACGTCTCTCACTCTCCCCGTTGCACAAAGGCAATCCAGATTGCTGATTCCCTTGGTAACTTTCAATGAATACACTGGCTTGGGATCACAGATTCACAGGATGATCAGACTCATCTGAGAAATATACTGAGGTTAATTCTTAGCCACTGTTACTACTATCAATCATTTTCAATCAATGTTATTGGGACAGGATAGATTAACTTAATCTAAAATATTTTCAAATGTCACCTTAGATTATGTCTGATCGATGAACCATCAAGCATTATTATCAATGAAAAAGACAAAACCAGATTCAAACACCGTTTCTTTGTACAGTAAAAGTGAATGCCCGGTTCTAAATAAAGTATATTTCCTCATGAGTGCTGTAGACGGGACCAATCACAGCACACCAAAAGTGGGCCAGAGTCTGCAGCCAGATATCTTGCTTTACAGCAGAGCATGAATTTGTGGTATAAGATGTGTTCTGTGTTTACAGCAGCTGCTGCAAACTTTGATCAGTTGTTAGAAGAACATAATTCCCCTTTAAGGCACAGAGCACGACATTAATATAGCTGCAGCTTTGATGCAGAAGGTAAAATAGTTATATCATCAGCTGGGATTATCTTAAACAGAATAAATGATGAAAATTATTGCCAGTGGCAAATATCTCCTCTGGTTCATAGTCCCACTTTCATTTATTAGTTCCAATGCTTGATTGCTATCAGCAGGTACTTATATTGTGGTTAAGTGACAATTGTATTGTCATTTTTTTAGCCTGAATTCAAATGCAATTTGAAAAATGTAAAGTATGCTCTCATGTAAACATTATCAAAAGCATGTTTTTGTTTTTTTTTTCAGATATACAATGCAGAACTGCATGTGAACATACACACGATATACATATGCAGTTCAATGTACGCAGACATACTGCAGACATGGAATCCTTGGCACAGACAACAGAAGAGACAATTCCATTTACAACTGTACCATTTCCCAGCCATAGCTTCCTTCTAATGTGCTCATTAGCGTTCTTGTGCTGAGCCTCATCCCCCAGGAGACAGTGGTAGGGAGAGAACTGCCTGTGTTTACTGCAGCACACATCAAAGAGAGCCTTACTACGTAAAAGGAAAGTCCTGAGAGAGCCTGCCGATTGCTTACCCATCATGCACCACTGCCTTTTGGGCAGGACCATATTGAGGGAAATATATAGTGTAGTGGATATGGACAAGATTTAGCCCTGACAAAGCTATCTTGACAATGGTTTGGAAATTACTTGAACTTTTTGGCTTTTTATTTCATTGAAGTAGCACTTAAACTGCTGCTGCAGGAAGAGAGAAGGTTTAATCACTGGACTAACCCTCATCAAAACGAGGGAGAACTAATACTTAAATATTACACTTTCTCACCATTTGAAAAAAAGTGTCTACAATAGGAATTTCAAATAATCACTCAAAAGATAAAGACTAAATAAAACTTTTCAACACTTTTTGTGTGCACTTGTCTCATAAATATGAATTCAAAGCAGAAGCAAAAATAACAAAAACAGAGCTTCAATTATACAAATCAGCCTTGATAAATTATTGAGTGCCATTATTCTGGCCGCCAAACAATATTTCAAGATGACTACTGTACAAACAAACATACAAACCTACAGTTTATTCAACATTTTGAGAACCATCTCCTGAATTACACCTTCTGACATTGTTCCAAATGTTAAACAGTGGTAAATCGTCCATGGATGTCAACATAGAAAATCTGGTCAATATCCATGTTCATTTATTTAAAAACTGCTCTTAAAATATATATTTTTTTTTTATTTCAAGGTTGTGAAATAAGCCATTGTTGATTCCGTATATCATTTCCTCTATGGCACGGCAGAAAATGCTGCATTATTACCAATGTTCACAAAAACAAATCTTTGAGATGGACTGCTGATATAACTACAGTATATGAACCGACAAAAATCAATTGACCACTAAGACGAGCTGAAGGATAGCCAAAGGTCAGAGAAAAAAAGTGTAAGACTTCTTTTAGCCTTGAAAATTTGATGACTATGATGATCAATAATGTATGTATTCAGGCACATTTTCAGCTTTCTCTTTATATTAGAAAAAAATAAATCAAAGACACATAAACCTCCATATCAGTGAGGGAGAGGTGGAGCAAGTGTCTAAGGTTCTAGGGAATCAAAACCTGTCACTGATAGACCAAGAAACGACTGTATTTTTAAGGAAACATATTTCTGTATCAAGCTAACTTTTATAGAGGAGGTATAGAAAGCATCCTGACAAGAAACATCACAAATGGAGTTTCAAGCACATCCAAGAACAGGAGGGCTCTGCAGCGTGTGATTAAGACAGCCCAGAACATCACTTGTACCCATCAACTGAGCATCTGCGATATCAGTGAGGTGAGGTGCCAGCTCAGAGTCCAAAGGGTGCTAAAAGACAACATCCACGCCAGCCACAGCCTGTCCACCCTAATGCCATCTGGCTATAGACGTAGAAGTATCCACAACCACAGCCACAGACCACAGGGAAGATTTCTTCCTCTGAATATGAACCTCCAGAACTCATTCTTCACACTTGAAGAGTTATTTTTGTGAAGGTGATAAAATAGTCTCTATAGAAACTGGATCCTATGATTCTTATTTTAATGTCAAGCCTGTACTTCAAAGTAAAACTGATCACCGAGACAGAACCCTTCAAGATAGTTCCTGTCCCTGACTCAGACAAATAGAACTTGACCTGTGGGACAGTTGGTTAAAGGTGGCAGTCACCTGCTTGTAAACAGGGTTAAAGACTGTGTGGCCTTGGCCAGCATGACAACCATATGATGGTTGATGGGACATACGTCAAGTACCCTCGCTGTCCTTCATTCTGGTCCAACTGGTGATGTCGGCCTTAAAAGTGCCGGGCTGTGACATGTTCTTTTCAGATGTTCAAACAACAAGTTGGTATGGAACATTTTTGCCATTAATTTTCTGGAGATTTGTAAGGTGCCATAGCTAGGTACAGTTTTCCTTTTACAGCACCTTAAGAGTCTTGTTGTTATCTAATGGCATCACCACTGGAGTACTAAGAAGGGCTTTTGAAGTGGCAGGCCAAAGGCAGTAGGTTAATAAAGACTGTGGAAAATGAAACATCCAGTGAAGCTTAAGGGAAAATTCACCCCCTAATGAATAGTTTTGATTATCTATATTATTTCCTGACCCCTTGTCAGTTGAATCCTGATTAAAATTTGGATTACCATCCTACACACAACAAATAAGCCCCTGCAGTTCCAAAGCCCCTCCCTTCTCCTCTCAAACCAGCTCCAAACAGATCATAAAGTGACCTTGAAATTCCTCTTCCCAACCCACACACTATAGTGCAAGTGTTCTGCAGCCAGCAGCCTGCACAGTGAGTTGAAAATTCACCTGTGTTGTGCTCTACCAGAAGGGTCAGCTTGTTTTTTGTTTGAACTATACCTCTGGTGCAGGAGCGATGTGTCTGCACTGTGAGAGACAACCTGCGTATTGGATAGCAGAGGCTGTACAAACACCATGAGCTGGGACTCAGATTCAGAGTAATGTTTAGCTGAACGAAAGACTCACACGAAAATGCAGTCCTTTACGAAGGAAAGATAACACTTCACAGATGCTTTGTTTTTTCTTCTCACAAGATCTTTAAGATAATTACACTGGAAAGGAACATAATTTATTCAAGAGCAGGATTTAAACATCTATGCTTATAGTATAGATGTGAGTAATGAAAAGCTATTTATAGACCTATAAATACGGACAATTTAGATGCTACAGGACACAAAAATGGTTTTAGTTGAGGTCTCTGTTACTGATTCTTATTGTATTATTATTATTATTATGAAGACCTTTGAAGATAATTTACTGGATGGATTTCTCAGCAGTGGTAATAATACCATGATGACATCCACAGCAACTGTGGATCACAATGTTAGTGGCTTGAACAGAGGAAATCGTGACCGTTACCCTTTGTAAACTGAGATTAAGCAGAAGTGGCCCAACCAAGACCCTTCTCTACAATACCTTCATTTGTCTCTTGAGAACAAAACAGTGGTGGCACAAAACTGGTGCAGGGTTCAGCAAGTGAAAGAAGCAAGATGCACAACACAGAAGTATTCCTTTGTGACATTTTACATCCACATTGAGAGGCACTTTGTAAACATGGTGGTTGGTCTCTTAGGTGCTAGCTGCTAATTGCCATCAGCTGTTTTTTAGTCTTTGGCTTGTTAGGAAGCATACATATAATATGTTGATAGAACATTATACTCCCATTCTGCATTTTGTTCTGTTTCAGCTGATTTGGATC
The DNA here is from genome assembly GCA_013358685.1 of Antennarius maculatus. Classification (NCBI taxonomy): domain Eukaryota; kingdom Metazoa; phylum Chordata; class Actinopteri; order Lophiiformes; family Antennariidae; genus Antennarius; species Antennarius maculatus. The sequence goes on along the minus strand of CM023626.1, from coordinate 11,533,843 downwards.
TGCACCAACCACCCCACCCTAACCCACCCATGAACATGCTACTTGAAAACGCTTCCGCTTCTTCAGACCTGCAAATCCTGCTCTTACAGTTTTTGCATAATTTTGCTGTCAAATATCACTGACTTCCTGTTTAAACATGAAATCAATAAAGACGTTTATAAAAATTCTCCAATACAGAATAACATTATTAGACACAATTTTTCTTGAGCTAATTTGTCTTCATTACCCATATGCAGCAATATAGTACAAGACAGATCATTTATCCTGATTCATTGATTCTAAATTGTGGTGCAATTATAACAATGTACCACCAGGAGGGAAAAAATGATGTTAATTCTTATAATTTAGGAGATGAAAACAAACCATTTTCTCTTTGTGATGCCTAATAGGTCTTTTTTTGGCCACATTTTCTGCTAGATTTAATTGTCTCAGTGGTAGAGCGCGCAGTAGAGCTGGTCGTCCAATGTTTCAAAGATCGGCGGTTCGATTCCCACTCCAAAAAGATCACCCGGAGGTGAGCTGACAGTGGGAGGTGTCAGCTCACCCCCAGAGCACTGCTGAGGCGCCCTTGAGCAAGGCGCCGTCCCCCTTACAAGTTGCTCATTTGGGGCGCACCAATAAAGGAGCTGCCCGCCACTCTACCTCCTCTGCATGCGTACAGGCCCCGTGTGTGTGTTTGTGTTCAGGGCCTGTACACACACATATATATGCATGATTGTATTTGAACTAACTAGAGTGTGCTACTAATTTCCCTGCGGGGATTATAATCAGTATATAAAATAAATTTTTTAAAAAAATAGATTTGCATGCATTTAAACAACTTTCCATTGAATGTCAAAGCAAAATGCAATATACATCACAAGAGCTAAACCACTTTGATGTACATGTCAGAATGGTCATGAACATACACCCATTAGCTCCTGGGGGGAAGAAATAAAAGCTGTTAAGAATGGGATGAGTGCCTCAACATGCTTCACTTCCATTATCTCCATTACTTATGGAGCAAATACCAGAGAATAGGCAGCAACTAGAGAAATAAATTTTAATCTGTTAAATTTATATTTAACGAGTGATGTCATTTTAATACATTTATCACAATCTGACATTAAATTTAGATTTTTGGATAGGACATGTAAGTCATGAAACCAAAATTAAACCTTGTGGGATTTTTTCTGAAATATACATGCCTGTAGTGTTGCTTAAGGAGGAACTGTGCATAGAATAATTCATCACTGTTTACAAAAGGGACACAATGCAAGATTCTGCAGAACTCATGCAAAACACAAAAAGGTCCATGCAGGTGTGCAAAAAAGTATAAAACACAGGCTTGCAAATTAAATGCAGTCAATATAAATTCCAATACAAATATGCTTCAATCATCACAGTAAAAAATTAGAAAGATTCAATCCAAAAAAATAAAAAATGCTATTTATTTCATTTGAGAAACGACTGTCTATGCTCTTTACATAACGACCAAATAATTACATTTCAGCTATTTTCATAAAATGCTAATTTAGAGATGTGATTACAATCTGCCACTGCTGATTGTGTATTTGCGTGTGTGTGTGTGTGTGTGTGTGTGTGTGTGTGTGTGTGTGTGTGTGTGAAGGAACAGCATGTGCCTATCAAAACATTTTATTTATATTCCATGAAAACTCTTTGTTCATTAATTATAATTTATTAACAACGCTTACAAACCATTTATCAAATATGACATATTTGGCTTGCATGTAAATATGAATCGAACCAGTACTGATAGCACACTTGGTTCTGTCTTGGCAGTGCCTATATTTAAAAAGATGGCATAAAAAATTAATCCTGGGGGTTCTAAAGAATTATGCTTTGCCAGCAGAAGCTGGCAGAGATTGGGGTGCGCTCAGTGCTTAATTGTGCCTTCATTCACTTTCTGTAACATCTTCACTGACATGCTAAAATAAAAACTGCTAATTTTTTTCATGCTGATGACTTCAGATGCAGTGTTATCAGTGCTATGATCACCCCACACTTGTGTTTAAATACTTCACTGGGAGGAAAAAAAAGATTTTATTTTCCTTCCATGGGTATTCACCATGCTCCCTCTTAATGCCTGACAAACATATTTGAATTGGAAATGACTCAAAATACGATTTTATGCAGCACTCATCCCTAGATGCAGTTTTGCGCCTGCGAAAAAATGAAACAGTAATCAGAAGAGGGGAAGAAAAGCATAAAAAATATAGGGAAAACTGTTTTAAACAGAGACTGTTCTTTACTTGGCCACTCTGGGTAAATTGATAAAGATTGCAAGTCATTTTGATTGCATTATTGGTGCTGATCCCCCTTATTTTCATTCTGCCTCTCTCTTGTTTGGCAACCAAACAAGATGCAGACAATTATTTAAACCTGAGAGGACAGCAGGAGAGGAGGGGCGATGTGCAAAGCGTGAGAATTTGACAGAAAAGACAATGGTGTAAGAAATCTTTGAATCTTACAGGCACAGCAGGCATTCTTTCCCTCCTGTGTTTCATTGCCATACTCTGCTCCTTCCCTGCTTCTCTTCATCTTCCTCATGGGAATATTGCTAAAATGCAACATCAACATGCATCCACGTTTAATGGGGAAGAGACTGAGAGGAGTGGGGCTGAATGATTGACCTATATGGACCAGAAAGTGGCTTCCTGTCAAACAGTTGATTAAAATTCCTGGGACCAAGAATGCAGGGTGTGATGTACGGCGAACAGGTGGCGTGGGTTTAATATGCATGAGCGGACGGCTCCTGCATCTGCAGATTGGCCTTCACTGAGCTTGCCTGTCTGCTCCCTTGGCAGCTCTCTTGGCATATGGAGGTACTAAGGGCATACATGGGCATAGCTGGTCTCTGGCCTCCATTTAGTTGTTTAGCGACTGATGAGATCAGCGTATGGCATTTACTTTTTCTTCTGGTTCTATTTTGCTTAAAAAAATAAAGATGAAGGCAGAGTAGGGCATTGTTCTCCTGTACACTTTATTGATTTTATACAAACAGTAGGAAACATCAAAAGAGAGAAGGATTAGAGGAGCTGGTGTAAAAACTGACTGAAATAGGGTTTAGGACTTAGGCTTAGTGGAGGGAGGATGTGATTAGCCCCCACACCTTCTCGACAACTGATTCTGTTGATAAGAAAAAGCTTGTACAATATTCCAGATTTTGAGGGAGGAAAATTTAGCTTAACCATTGCTTATCTCACACTATACATTATTTGACACATAGACTGATGGAAAAAGATTTGGCTGTGCTATTTCAGGCAGCTGTATAGAATTAGATTCATGGGGTTTAGTGTTTTTTTGGACACAAAGTGCTATTTTTCATCTTTCTTTGCCCAAGACTGCTTATTATTTTGGTGATTTGATGTGTACTCCAGTGCTAGGAAGTGTGTCACTGGCAACACAGCAGTGTACTGTAATCTTTGTTTCAAGGTTTTGTGCAGCCTGCTGCCCAACTACAGGTCATCAGGGCATTGAGCCATGTCCACATTCTATTATTTTTTTCCCATGCATTAATTGGTGAAGGTGCAGTCTCACAGGCTTATCCAAAACCACAGAAGCCCTTATGTTCATTTCTGCCTTTCCATTTCTTATTCGTTACACATCGTTCAACCAACACACACATCTTGTGGTGCAACTGAACACAATAAATTGCACTGTAGAAATTATGGTAAAAAGCCCTTCAAGGAGTTTATGTTTTCACCCATGTCTGTTTGCTACCTGCTAGCCGGATTATGCTAAACCAATTTCCACAAAACTGCGGTGAGGTGAGGGTAAAGTTGAAATAAAAATGGGATTGAGAAAGATTTTGCACCACTGTTTAATTATACACATTCGACAGGGTACTAGTTTACTTTGATCATGTCTCACATTAGTGATCAATTTGTAGCATTTCTTTTGTTATTATTTATTTAGATGTCACATTTACTGAAAAAAAAACCAACTACTAAACTAAAATTCATGAATTTTTATTTACTTTCTTCATCAGCCTAAGATTGAATTATGTGTAGTCAGGACTGCTTTGCTATCATTTTATTTTTTAAAGTCTTTTTAAGGACATGTCTATGAACATGCACCTCAGACTCAAATGATAATTTACTACCAGCTAACTTTATCGGTCGATAATCCATTTATGAGTGTCTAAAAATATTATTATGGATTATGAGGTGTGTCGTGGGGATACAGAACATTATTGCACTTGCAAACGCTGACTCAAGCACTCTTGTGTAACAGCCAGCGAGCATGTCAGGGCCTTCCTCTAGAACTTATCAACTCTGTTTTCAGCCATCTGTGGTTTGCGGTGTATGTTGTTTTATTTATTATTTTGTACGGTGTGATTTAACTGATACGTTTTGTCAGATCACCAGAACGTGTGAAAGCTTTACCTTTGTGCAGCCAGCTCCAGCTGTCTGCAGCATGAAGTGGTATTGGTGGGCTAAATTAACAAATGTTGAGCAAATGAGCAAAGTTTGAATGAAAGAAGTTTAAAAGGAATTGTCATTTAATGAACATCATGTAAATCTGAATGACACACATGAAATACCCCATATCAAATTAATCTATTTAATTTAATAATACAGCTTACATTAAGCACACCTGCAATTATTCTTTCAGAGACAAATCTGCAAACACAATGAATGGACTAATTGGATTATGTTAATGATAACTAGTTTGTAAAAAAAAAACTCACCAGGGGACAATGGTTAATCCCAATTATAAATCCCTCCGACTGCTCATTTGACCGACAAAGCAAAGCCCTGAAGTTTTCTTCCTCCTTAAACAAGGCAGAGCTCTCCTGTACTCCACTCCACTTGATACAGTCATCCATATCTTGGACGTGTCTCCATTTCTCGCACAAACATGCCAATAATAGTAATGGTGAATTCGCCCTGGCATCATCGTCCTAAAGCTCTACGATGATCTCTACGATGATGCAGCGGGATTTTATGCCTTTCAGACATCTCTGCTTGCAGAAAGACAGAGCTCTGATCCAACCACAGTCTCATGGGTGGCAGAAATGATGCAAAGGTTGTGGCTTGGCCTCCAAGGAACAAGCATGTCATTGGTATTATTAAAAGGACAGACAGTACACTGACACACAACTGATGATGTGATGCATTGAAATGGATTTAGCAGGTAACAGTCACAACAGTAACAAGTTGTATTAGCAAAATGTGGACCTCTGGGCTTTGCCCTGAATGTAATGCCCCTGAATGCATACTGTTTAGACAGCATCTGCAAAGTTCAGCGGTTGCCATAACAGTAATAATGCAACGTGACTGGCAGCGTCTGCCCTGTTGCTGGATCACTGAAATCCTGTTTAGCCACCCTGTGGCCCTCAGGGAATATTTGCCATCTAATTCCAGCCAAATCATGGCCTGTTTAATGCCTCACCACCTGCTACGTTCATTTGCATGCTTGTGCGTGGGAGAGAAAATAATTCTTTGTTCATTTATCTGCACGCAAGTATGTGTCTGTATGTAAGTACGTACATATCGTATATGTAAGTGTAGCTACGTGCATTTAGAGCAAAACAAAGGAAAACGTGACGACTGCAGGTGTATTTTGACCGCAGGAGTGACCTCGTTCACTAAGATAAAACAGGGCTGCAGTAGATCTCCTCCCACACACACACACACACAGACTAACAAGCTCAATCTTGTATACTTTCCTACATTTTATATGCTTTTTTCTACATTTCCTTTCATTTCAGCTTACATTCTGTATACTGAGTGATGACAACCTGTACTCTGCTAATTGGATAGCTCAACATGGTCAACATAGGGATTTCATTTTAAAGCAAGTCATCAGCATGAGTGTACAAAGTGATTAATGGTGATGATTGCACTAAAATTGGCAGTCAATGCCAACTGAGGGACCGTTATAGACCCTGTAAAACATATTGCTCTCTTCCAAATATTCTTCTCCATTATCCTCGATGGCCTCCATCAGAGGACGCATGAAAACATTAAATCTGACGGACAAAAATGTTGTGAATGATGGCCGGGTTTTCCGAAAATGGCTCTGTTGCAGAGTGTTCCATAACAGACATATTAATCAAAGATGTTTCCTTTGGAGTCATTTGGGTATGATCAGAATCCAGTCATTTCTTCACACATCAATGTTGCCTCTGCTTTAAGCGACAAACTCATTGAATGCCAAAGGCAAATATCCTTCACCGACAAGATGTTTTCCCGCCCAAATTACTGCAAAGCACTTCTTCTTTTTCTTTGGTTGCGGTTAAATTTGCCATGTTAGAAGATAATGCAGGTTGCTGAAAACCGAGGATAGAATACTCTCAAACTGAAGCATAAAATAAAAAGATTTGAAAAGCAAACAAGCAAAGCTTTAGCTGTGAGTGGCAGGGGATAAATTATTGCAAGGAATGACAACAAAATTGCAGCTGCATTTGCTCCTGACAACTGTAATCACCTTACACTATGACCAAAAAAAGAAAATACTTTATCACAGAAGAAGAATTAGTCCACCACCATCATGCTGTAATTTGTAATTTTTTTCGAGTTATTATGTTGTTTATGAAAAGTATTTAAAATTACAAAATGCTGAACTGGTATCAGAAGAGTGAAATAATTGTGTATTTAGTTGACCTTCATTATATTTTAACAGCCAGAACAATTTACTGAATAATTTCATGGAATAAATATAACTGACACAAATTTCATGAATGCGAGACAATGTGAGAATGCCATTTTCAGCATGAATGTTAACCTTAATAATGGGGTTATATCAATATTTTTAGATCTAATCAATGCAGGTTTTTCAAATGATACAGCACAACTTAATTTTTTTAATATGTGTGTTGAATGAGTCATCACCCATAAAATTTAAAATAAAACCACTCATGCACAAATTCACACCTTCAGTCAAGTTGGAGTCATCAATTCACCTAAATTGCATGCTGTATGCTGTGAGGAAACAGTGCTATATATATATATAGGCCCTATGCTGTAACTATGATGATAAAATAATTAAAATTGAAATCAATCCAAGCCTACACTGATTAGCTCTAAGAATACTATGTTGATATTGCCCCATTACTGAGGTTAACACTGAAAATGGCATTCTCACGTTGTCACTATTGAGAAATAGGAAAGCAGCAGAGCTTAACAAATGACCAATTGCACAGCACACCTTAATCCAGTTATTCCACAATGGAGGGTGACATTACAGCTCTGATGGCAGTATGCATTGGGAGCTCAGTAATCTTTCCTTTCTACCCCCAAACCACAAAAACAACTACTATCATGAGAAAATACCAATGAAACCCAAAGCCCCACTTAAGAAAGCTGTCAAAAAATGATGGTGATTTTACTTAATGGTTGATGTGGCCTTTTCTGATGTGACAACTTCTTTGCTGTGATGACGAAAACCAGCCTGCAGTCTTTATTCTTGCTGGCGTTGATTTCTGGTGCTTGAACCAAACTTCTGTCAGGACCTCTGCTTGTCACGATTAATACTTTCACTCTAAAAGTAGGAAAGGTCATGTTCCAGTGCTAGGTTTAAAGTGTGGGTATGGCTGTATATTCAGTGAACCAACAACCTTAAAAAGCTGCTGTTTCAATTTGATTTTCTGAGTCATTGCTAGACTTGAGAGAAATAAGAGTGTTTGTATTATTAGCTGAAGCGAAAACAAGGACCACATGTTTATTGTGTAGAAGTATAGATTAACTTCAGAATTTACAAACGTCTGTGCAGTGTTAATGGATGCTTAGCCCCAGCTGATTCCAATATCATTGGCTTATACTAATAACTAAGAATTCGACATTTGTAGCATATGAAGTGCAGTGGAAAGGCTTTATTATTATTTTTTAATTTTTTAATTTTATACACTGTTATAATCCCTGAAGGGAAATTAAGAACGCACACTCTAGTTTTTTGTTAGTCTCAATCACACGCATGCATATTAGTGTGTACAGGCCCCTGTAATACACACAACCACACACAAGGGGGCCTGTAGGCTTGCAAGGGAGGTAGAGTGGCAGGCAGCTCCTTCTTGGTGTGCCTCAAATGAGCAGTTTGTAAAGGGGATGGCACCTTGCTCAAGGGTGCCTCGGCAGTGCTCCGGAAGTGAGCTGACGCCTCCCACTGTCAGCTCACCTCCGGGTATTATTTTGTGCGGGAGCGGGAATCGAACCACTGATCTTGAATCATAGGACGACCCACTCTACCGCCCGCTTTACCACTGAGCCACTGCCGCCCCCATATAGTTTAGCAAGCAAGCCAGATGATGAGCATTATTAGAATCTGAAGTCCTGCAAGAGAGATAAAATGAAAAAAATTGTTTTGGGTTGTTGAGTTAATTCACTGATTTACTAATGTCCAATTTTTAATGTTTAATTTCTGAATATTTGTAACAATGTAATTAAAATTAAATAGCATTAAAAACATATGTTTTCAGTCTATACTTTCAATGCAGCTTGTGTCCCCTATAAGACGTCCTCTGAATGCCACCCATGACAGCCATCGATGCTGAGCGTAAGTGAGACAGAGGAGCTAGTGGAGAGTTTCTAACAGAGTCTCTAACACCTGTCACCAAAACGCTCGAGGAATGGGTGATGATAGATATAAATAACAAACTGGTTGGACTGACTGGACCAATAACATAGCAGCATTATAAGACAGAAGGATGAGAAGAGTGTTCTGCTTGGAAGGCTTCGGTCTTTTAGTGGGTACACTTTTTTGTATTCTGTCAATCACTGCCAGCTAGTGCTTGTGGGCTCATGATGTTACAAGAAATTGTAGGTTGAGGAATGCTTGCCAAATTACAGAATATCATCTGACCTTCTAGAGGTGGGGACACTGATTGGGAAGAAAAGAGCTGGACATACTGTACGTAAAGTTACTATTCTTAAAAAGAAAGTACTGATATGTTGGAGCATGGCAGGGTGTCTGCAAACCATTTGCAATATAATACAGGCAGACAAGGCAGTGGTTCTGACACAAACTGTATCAGACTGGGCCAATTATCAGGGTGATGAGACAAGATGACTTTTTAGTCTGGTTTCTTTCCTTGCGCCATGTTATTCGACTTTAATTAAACAGAAAGTACAGGCACATAACTTAAAGGTCATGGCATAGACCAATCTTCTTGGTGCTGTCTTGCAGGTAAAATCACAACACCAGCCTAAAAGTAAGTGGAACAATGACATTTTAATGCCATTCCTACTATGGTTTATACAACCCTCACTTTCATTTTCAATTGAGACATAAGTTTACAGATTCATTGCTGACGACTTTAACTACCTCTTGCACAGAATATACTGCATTCGGTCCATGTAGAATTTTGTAGCTGACAGAGGATTGTGACAGCATTTCATGATAATACTATAAATTATATATTACATTGAACTTAAAAAGTGCATGACCAATCATAAAAAAAATCACCATCCATGACAACAAACATCATCTTCATTGCTAGGTAACAAAATGAAGATATAAAACATGGACATCAAACATATCCCTGACATTATTGAAGCTTATAGCATGGCAGACATATGCCATGCCCCCCCCCCCCCCCCCCCCGCTGTCAGTCATTCAGCAATTGATGGCATTTATTCTGAGTTCTAAGGATGATTTAGTGAATGTTGAACACAAAAAGAACACGAGAACTGCCAGTTGATCGTCTGTGGTCTCATGATCCAGAATGCTCCTTCTCAATACCTTTATTTGCCAATAAAAATATGCAGTTAGTCGCTCCACAAGTACGTGCTATTTTAATAAGCTTTTACTTACTCTCTGGATTCCATGCTTGAAAATTGCTCTGGGTAACATTCATTCCATGCTTTTCAATTTTATTTATTACTTAAAACACACCAACAAATGTATGTACGTACGCCGAGCAGCGAGAAAAATCAATCCATGCACACTGAAAGGCAAAGCAATGACTCAGCATAAAGAAATTTACATCATGCTTATGGCTATTGTAGTAATTCAACACATATCTGCCAGTGCGGGTCATAGTTTTCAAATATGGCATACCTTAAAAAAAGTGTGTGCAGTTTTAAGTGAGGCAGAACTTTGTGCATAGACACACCAACCTAGCCCTCTGCAGCCATCAATTCACAGCGGTGAGGCCAGCTACAGCCTTGCCCTCTTCCTCTCTCTCCCACTGTACCAGAATGAATTTCTCCCCTGAGCTGATGGGCTACGCTCTACTGCAACCAATCCATATAATTAGGCCGTCAGCAATGTAAACCCCTGGCTCAAGCTTCCAGTCCATTTCAATATCAGGTGCAAACACGATAACAGCTTCGTCCCAATGTGAAAATTTTGCTCTATTCATTTGATGAATTGTTAATTTTTTCCCACCATGTGGTTAATCACAACACAAAACTTGTTATGTTTCTGTTCTATTGCACAAATGTCTTTTATCAGGATTAAAAAGAATATTTTTTTCTTCTGCTTCACAAAATGCTTGATATGTCCCGTCTTCCTTTGGGTTTTATGATGCATTTAGTTTCTCATTACTAATAAATCACCCATGAGCATTTTAAAGGGCATTTAATATCGGCAGAGGCACAAACTAAGGTGTACGCCCCTCACAACTTTCTCCTTCCCCATTTTTCAGATGTTTCACATTTTTTTCCTTCCTGAGCTAATTATGTAGGGTTTTGACGGCTGATCTCACCCCATATGGCGTCAGCTCTGCTAATCGCTGCGTCCTAGAGAACTGTGGCGTGACAGCCTGCATGTCAAAATCACCATCAAAACGGTGAGGCGTGGAAAAGTAAGGGAGGGGTGGTGAGTGCAATTTGTGAGCATGTGTTTTCTTTTTTTTTTTTTGTGGGAGGCGGGCTAGCGAGGAGAAAAGAAAAATTAACCAGAGAAAACAAAGTCAATGAGGCATGAAGGAGGTTTCCCTCTTTTGTGTTTGGGAGAGGTAGTCATGCCTCTTCATTTACCATTTCCACCTCACCAGTAGGAAGGATGGGAAACCAAAACCTCCAGGGCACGTGTAGAAAAGTCAGGCTGTAACAGGATTCTGTGTGTTTACTTGGACTGCTTGTGGTTGTTGACTTAAGCAACACTCGACTACGCAGGCCTCCAAAACCTCTATGTTTGAGCAGATATTAACTCGCAGATTCCGTTTGCAATTTCCCTCTTCAACTGGATCTACATCTGACTGAAGAAGGAATAAGCCCTTTGGGATGACGTGTCAAGAGGACATGTCGTGCATAACATCACAGTATCAATGTCTGGGGCTATTATAACTACAATGACTTACCTTCTGTATCGACTATCACCTGGGGAGAGACAAGTAGCCTCCGTGTGCCTGAGTCCAATTATTAAACATATATTATTTACTTTACATACGCATTTAATAAAGTAATCCCAGTTGGTGAAGGGATGCCAAATACTTATATTTCTTACAGAAGGCTCAACGCAGTTTCACATTATATGTAAATTACGCTGATTCACAATCAACGCAACAATCAAAGATGCATGAGGAATAATTCCAAGACAATTGCAGCTGCTTGAAAATGTAAATTCGGAGCACGTCTTGCAAATGCTTTATTTAATGCTAAATTGCTTTCCCGCAGGTGCATTTCTCCCCGATCCCCAATAAATTTTTAAAACAACGACATTGCAATCATCATCCTAAAGGTGTCATCTCATTACCATTTAGCAAGAATAATATGTATGTTGTTTCCTTTATCAGCTAGTGACCATGGTTCCCCACATTTGCAAAAGTATGTTTAAAAGTCAGACTAGGGTCAGGGTTTGAATTAGGTTAGCAATGTTTCTCATTTTCATAGTTTTTAATGTAAGGCTAAGAGTTTAGTGATATTTCTTTCCTACCGTGTCATGACTATTTTGTTATTTCCTTAACTGTCCCACCTGGTTTCACCAGTTCCTTATACTTCAGTAGATGTTTTCCATATTGGTTCATTTTCCATGTTTTCCTGTGTTCCTACTCCATCTTTTTATATTCTGTTTACCTATTGTTTTATTTCCCATCTTCACTGGATGACTCTTGCTAGATGTATTCTTTGTTGCCAAAACTCTGGCCTATCTTTAATTCATTCTTCAGGTAAAATTTCAAAACTTTTTTTGTATGTCTTGAACTTTCATCTCATGGGAGGTTTGAGCAATATGAAACATATTCCTTCCATCAGTACATATGCATTTATAAATTTCTGTGGGTCTGTTCTGCTTTCAACTACCAATGTTAGCAATCGTGGTGAATACAGAAAATTTGCAATGAAAATATGCCAAAGCACGTTTACAGTAGAAGTACATTGCAAGCGCACTGCGCACATCCTTAGTGACTTCATACTGTGCAAATTGCTTGTGGCAGTTTCCATCTTTAGGCTGTTTCTACATGAATAATCATGAAATTCTGTCCAGCCTCGCCTTTCCAACTCCAGAAGTGAAGCTTACTGAAAAAAGCCCAAGAGCTGTACACTGATAACATTTTAAATGCTAGCTAGGCAAAACTCAAATGACACAGTTTATTCAGAGTGCACCGAGGGTTAAAGTCTGACTGAGTCACTATGGCTCATGTCAGAAGGCCTTAGACTTTGTCACTTCACAAGACACACACGCCTAAGGTCAGTGTCACTACCCTGCCAAGTGTTGACCTTTGATCAGTTAGAGGAGTGCTAAGAACTGCCAAAAGGTCTCTTTGGGCATCTCGGAGCACGGGAGAAAAGAAACAACAACAGCAGCCTTTAACTGTCCAAACAAGGGTTCCTCTTTTGTAGCTGCATTAACATGCCTTGTCCACACTAAGTGGAGTAAGGACAACATGAGCCTGATGACAAGTCTTTATGATAGCAGAAACAGTATAACAGCGCACTGAAACAATCTGTATTTTGTGTAGGTGGAATGGAATTCAAAGATTTATTTTTTGGTCAGAGCATTTCCTGCAAAGCCTCCGAGTTGCTGCAGTATGAACTTTACAAGAGCAAAATTACGCACTGGGCCAAGATTATGATAGCTTCACTGAAGATACCATTTTTCTTGAAATGGATTTTAAAAAAATGCTAGTGCAATGGCATTGGTGAGAGGAAAAACAGAGGTATCTATTTCACCTCAGATGCTGTTAAATTCCCAGTGCACATAATCAGACCGTCCCGTCGTCCACAACACCCAGGAAAGTACATTATTGTGTACCATGCGCTAAGAAAATTGTACCTCAAGTATTTGTTGCACTGACCTCTCTGCGGGACTTGATTAAATTTAGCCATGTGCATTATCCTGTTATTGGTTTGTTATATAAGAAATAAATGGATGTACTTCTGACATTGATCTACTTTTCAGTGTTTTGTAAAAAGAGAATCTCATGGACATTACTTTCTCTGGGCAAAAAATAAATTATCAGGAATAAATCATCATCTAAATAATGTTTGAAAGAGCCTGGCTTAAGTGTGACAGCATGCAAAGAATTAAATACCATAACCAGGTTTCCTTGACACCTAATGCTAATTACTGATTGCGAGTTCAGTGTCCTTTATACAGTGGGTTTTTCTTTTTCCTTTTGTTTCATTTACTGGTACCACAAATACACTGGTAAATATACTGTGCTCCTATCAGAGGTTGGTCTTGACCAACCGTTGTTTACAATTAAGTGATGTTGGAAACAAAAGTCAGCAATTCCTCTTTTGGTTTTCGTCTCCATTGGACAGCGAGGGGGGAAAAAGTACAGAAAAATGCGTGTGATATTACATTTCCATGGGCATAAAAAGTGGGGAAAGAAGGAGAATAAAAAATACTGAGGGTGGGGGATTGATGTACAAAAGAGGCAAAAGAAGCAAGGCAGAGAAGAAAAAAAGACAAGACAGATTATAGGGAAAAGACTAGATGAGAAAGAAAGAAAGCAAGAAGGAGAGGCAGTCACAGTCGGTTTGCCTCATCTCTGGGCGTATCATCTGGCTTGCAGGGGGAAAATTACTGTACCAGTCCCCCAAGGCCCACAGTGACTTCCTTAACCACTTTAATAAACTGGAAGAGTGTGATTGCCCAGACTGCACTGCTGTCAGCGTGTTAATTAGACACAGTGCTTTATCAGAGCTGGCCACTCATGAACCAGTCAAGCATATTACTATAAATGGTTTACTATCATCTCCCAACTAAACATTAATTTATAGAATATAATCTTAATCTTAATTAATCTTAATCTTATCTAATCTTAATCTGTCACTTGGAAAAGTTATATGTTGATGGCTTTATGAAAAAGAAAGAAAATAATACAGCCTGGTATAGCTCAGTTCGGATGTCAATTGTCACGCAACAAAAAGCATGCACTATTAAAGATGTATTTGTTTTGAAGAATGCACTTCAGTTAAATGTAGCTTTTGAAGCACTCCATATTTTTGCAATCCCCATTCCCAAACTAGTGTTCTACCTCATTATAAAGTGGATCCAAATTACATGTCAGCAAAATTTGTTTGCTGGTGCTTTTCTCACTCACACCTCATTTTCCAAACCTGTTACTCAGCACATGTTTATTAATCCTTTTTATTTTCACCTCACTAATTAAAGACAACATTTTTTGTGTAAGCTGTTAACCATCTGCAAGGAGTGTATTCTTCCACAGATCAGTAGTGAAATAAATTATTAATTTATATGTTTTATGTGGGTGCAGAAGGAGCATAGCAACATGAAAACTAGGTTTTAGTAGCATGGTAGAAAAATAAAGACTTAAGCATCTCTGCGTTGTGTGTACTTTAAGTTCTGATCTATATGAGGCTAATTTAAGCCTTTAATTAATGTAGGATTTTAGATTTGCCAAAGGGGAAGGAAAAGATAATGCTTCGGATAAGATCATCTTTGATTAGATCAGGCAAATTAGTCAGTGTACTCATCCAGCTGTATATGGTCAAGTCTGACAAATCTGGAAAGCAAACAGAGAGACCAGGTGAAGAGACTTAAATAAATAAACTAACAACCTCTAAGCTGCATGGTCATTTTGCTGGTTTTACACATTAGAAATAGAAGCATAGAGTATGTAAACACTGCTTACAGCTACTTTATATTGTTGGTGATAAATTTGTCATCTCCAGCCAAAGAATATACAAAGGGTGGTGGGGAGTAGAGGCAGTGTTTATTCACCCTGGAGACAGTAAATATAATAATCATCTGTAGCCCAAGTTTATTTTTTATTTTTTTCACAAAAATGAAACTAGGCTGCTGAATAATTCATGAGCTCTGAGCGCACGTCACCAACTCAGCATTTAGCTTGAGGAAAGTGTGGGCAAACTATGAGAGGGACACTATTATTTCATCTCATATGTATAATTCTGTGCTGTGTAAATTTAAATTTCACATTTTAATAAAGGCAGGGAAGCTGCATTCATCCCAAAATACTGTATGTGTTTTACTTGAAATTCTTGAGGACTCTAGTTTATGTATCTGAGAAAAGTGAGAGGTTTGAAAAACTTGCAAACATTAAATTATTATACCAACAGTCTTATAAGAGAAAGCTTTTCAATTCAAGATACTTTTGGATCTCAAATATTTAAAGAACTGAAACCCAAAAGGCTTTTATAATAATACGCTTAAAATGAGGACGTGATCCTTGGATCACAACCTCGTTCAAAACATATTATTATATGTTATTATTTTATTATAATATGTGACACATCCCTCATTCACATCTAATGTACACATTTACACACTGATAAATGAGTGTATTGGTAATTGCTTGACAATGTTAGATACTGTTGACCTTTACACCCTTAAGGGGAGCAGTCCCGAAGTCGCAGACTGCATTAGACAAAATACATAGAGATTTGACACAATGAAGGATCGACCTGGGAAATGAAAGAAAATGATTCTCACTGAAGTGGGGAGTATAGGCAGAGGATGCTGGTGTGTGGCATGGCTTTATCTATTTCCGAAAGCTTCTACCTAAGTGCTTGCCCTTGAGCCCATTATTTTCCATGCTGTGGATGAAAATGAAAGATAACAGGTCGTGAGCAAAAAACCTGATTGTACAGAAGGACAAATTAGTGTCTATCCCATGCACAATTGCAATATGCTCAATAAACATACTGTCTACAGATAATGGGAATATCTTCAAAGAGGAGGAAATTAATTTACGTTAAATCTGATGCTGTGCAAGCTCGGAAGTGTCTTTCATTTGAAAAGGATTTGGAATGTGGCAGTGATAAATGCAGCAAAGCCCTCGATCCATTTCCCTTATATTTCTCTTGTCTTCTACTAACAATAAAGGCTTCTTACTTGTCCACATCTACCAAGCGACAGAAGATGGATTTATGAAAGTCTGGAAGAACTACAGATTTTTATTGTATTTCCAATTCAATTCCAATTCAAAAGACTTTAATAGTACCCAAGAGGCAATTGAAAGTACATAAAGCAGGATAGGTGTTAAACATACAGTGTAATTGTAAACAGTGTAAAAATTAACATAAATAATAATTAAATAATAAAATAAATGAGTATATATACAATATTTATGTTAAATAATAATTCAAAAACTAGTTAGTTTAGAAGCAAGTAAGTTAGTTCAAAACCTATTCAGTACAAAACCTAGTTAGTTTAGAACCTAATTTGTTCAAAACCTAGTTAGTCCTCTATAATTAATTGTATCCATCCTCTTTGCTCACCGTTCTTTCGTCCCAGAGCATTTGCTGGTAGATTGTGTACAACAGGCTTCATAAACAGCACAAGAGTGCACAGAAATGCAGTTCAAGTCTTTCCAAAGAGTCAAGAGATGGAGTCAGGAGCAGACTTGCGGGTCATTGTGGGTACATGCACTCGATTAACCCTTCTTTAAATGTGACCTGATCCCAGCAAATGCTGGTAGATGAGCTGTGGAGATACAAAATGAATTGATGAGGTGTGAGGAGGACAAAAAAGACCAGCTAAGAATAGTCATCTCTTAGCTTCAGAGTGCTGCAAATGCTTGTGCTTTCCTTTTTGGCTGTTTAATTTTATTGATGCTGCATAAAAGACAGAAGAAGAAGTAAATCTCCCGTGCCCTTGGTTCTGTGAAGGCTGAGCAGCTTTTACAATGCTGCTGTTAACGACAATTTCTGAACTCTGAAAATCTTATTGTCCACATAAAGCTCAGGCCACATTTGTACCTACCCCATTACACATTGTTGTTTAGCATTGGATGCAGTTATTTTAACATGCCTGGTGAAATGAGCAACAGCATTTGCAGAATAGAACAACAACTATTAATGCTACATACAAGTACAGCTTGAACCTTGGAGACTCAACCTGAAAGCATGCAGTAACCAGGACAAATGTTCATACAGTTGTTAAAATATAGTCTGATTTGATTTGTTTGGTAGAATGAACTGTGTACTGCATCATACATTCAAGTAATTTGTCTACAAAACATTCATTAAAGCAAGATATTCATTTCATTGAATTTCGCTGCCTGTTACGGCCTCTGAAAAGACAAAATACATTGTCATCAATGTGCAGGCTGAAGAAATTACTGAACAAATTTACTGAGCGGGTTCTGGCTGTGATGAATTTCATTAATTAATGAAGGTTGATGGCTCCAGTATGCACACATATAATATCTTTAAAGTGAAAATGTCATGCTGCTCTCATTGTTCAGCCGAAGAATTTGAGACCCTAACATTTGGATTCCTCTTTCTTATTTGCCCAAAGTGAGTAAGATGACTTTCCGTTAATCTGTGCAAAAAACGTCCTTCACGACATAATCAAACAATCAACTGGTAATTAAAATGCATGACAATGGCAAGACAAGGCTTCGTCCTTAAACAAACATCGAGCTCAATGCCCCATGAAACCATAACCCACACTTCAATACCCAATCAGTCATAAACATTAATTGTGGCATCTTTCATTTGACATAAACTGTAATTGAGCATAGAAATGAGTTTACGCTAAGGGGCTGGGAAAGAAGCTTATGATTTCAGTACATGCTGTTTCAACGGTTAAAATGTTGGGATCAAGAAAATGTGGAGCCCTTTCTGGTTTCACATCAGTGTCACCTTTTCTTTGACTCACCGAGTGACAGAATATTTGCCTGTTCAACACTTGCTCTGCCTGGATGTACCCCCCAAAAAAGTGTCTTTTCAAAACATTCCCTCAAAAGTGATACTTCTGCTCACAGGCCGGGTGAGATATAATCTCACTGCGGTAGGTGATGACATTGACAAGAGAATCCAGTCACTCTAATTTATTCAAACAGAGTCGGAGCAAGGGATATCTATAGCTGGAGGCGTTGGACAAAGGGGCTGATGATCCTCGGGACCAGTCAGAACAAAAACATCCACTTATGGCTGGATGATGTGATGTGATGTCTCCCCAAGGCCACAGGGACACAACAGACAGAGTCATGACCTGGATTCATAACCCCTGGCGACAGCAAGCGTTGTATTGTTGACCAGGAATTTTTCTAGTTAGCAAAATGATGTTCATTGAAATTGTTCTTGTTTATGCTTCATGTTTTGAACATGATTCAAACTGACTGGTAGCTTGAAGAGATTCCAATTTCAGTTTTCTGTTGGAGGGCATAAAAAGAAAATGAACAAGAAATAATATCCTCTCTTGCTCATTCATTTAATGTTCATATATGGGCAGTGGCAACATTTCAAATGTTATTAAACTAATAGGAATTATAAGGAAGAAAGTTCAGGTTGGAAATAGAAATAGATCTTTAAAATAAAGGAAAAGGTATAACAGGTAAGAAAATCTTTAAATAAGTGCTTTGCTAAACCTTCTTCTTCTAAATATTCATTCAAAACGGAGCTGTGAAGACGTGCAACGCACTGCAAATTGTACTCCCCAGTGTGACACAAATAATGATTGTCTTAGATTCCGCCGCAGGTAGAGGAAATTCGCAGGGCTTCACCTTTTACAGATGCACCACGTTTGCTTTTTTGTTTATTCGCTGTTAAAAACAAAATGTTTTCCTGGGAGAGCTTTGCTGAGTGACTGCACATGGAAACATGATTTCTGCACGTGTTAGCAACTAACCGTGGAGAGGCTTGTTTCTGCCTGGAGGATGAGATGGAAAACCATGAGGACTACGTTGGCACGATTTGGAAATTGGAGTGTAATCACAACCCTGAGTGCTAATAAAAAAAAAAGGGGGGGGGTGAATTTGAGGAGCAAAGACTGAATATGAAACACACTTGGACTGAAAAGAGAGTGTTCTTTCACAGAGCAGCTATTTTTAAACCATGACGTCTGATGGCGAGCAGGGGGTAGCTTTCTTTAATGATGCCGCTCTGGCTTTTTGACTTGAGTCAGCACCTCTGCTTCAGATTGCACGGGGTAGAGGCCAAGAAGGAACAATGTGTGCCGGGCTTTGGCACAGACGAGCGTCAGCACTGCCAACACACTTCATCCATCCACGCTGGCAGCCGTCTATCATTCACACTCTGCGGTAGGCACATGGCGTCTGAACACATCACAAAGCAGAGATTACTTTTGCAAACACAATATTACAAACACTGCTATGTAACAACCCGCCACACCTGGTGTGTGCACTCGCAAATATGCTGCCTTCCTCGCCTCAGCTTCACGGTCAGCTCTCTGCTATTCTGGTCACTGCTGCCATTGTGTCAATGGGCTTGTAGGTACCATTCTAAATCATGGAGAAATTTTGATAGCGTACCAACCAGTGAGTCAATATTCTCTTACCAAAAACCACTTCAGACTTGGCTGGTTGAGGGTAAAGAGTCACTTGACTGCTTTGAGCTTGTATTCCCTCTATCTATGCCTCTCTCTCTCTCATGCACACCCACAGTTGCTTTTCCTACAATTTTTAATGGATTCAACACAGAGGTTGGTTTACGCACAAGGCAAATAAGTACATTGGACCATTACCACCTCCTTCACAATAACCATCAATATGACATAATTTGGTGCCGAAGTTTCCTGTGTGCTCCCATGCGTGCTCATTATTTGCCTCTTATAGGACGGAATTCTGCTGCTCAGCATCAAACAAATTCACCAAGCACGTAATAAATATGGGATACTTTCTTTTGATTTGAAAGAGGGATGCAATTTATGTTTTTTTTCATGAAGGGATTTCTACATTTGAGACATTCAAGGTTTTTGTGGATACATTTGAGAATATAAGCAAGTGACATTAATAGATAGCACGGAAAGATGGATGAAGATACTTCTATGGAGGCACATGGATATTAATTGCCAGCGCCCGTTTATCTGTACCATGCATGCATGACATGTTTTCCTTCTAGTTTTTCTATTATTGTTTTTCTTGCATATTTTTTGTCTTCTTGCACCCAAGGTTGTGCTGTCTCCCGCAAATAGTTATGCCGATCATTGTATTTTACAGTAAATTAGAACCTCTTGTCAACAGGAGAGCTCAGAAAATCATCTAAGTGTGGAAGTAAACGGATAAAAATGGCGAGAAATTGCAAATCAGCTACAGATCATGCACCAGTATCACTACATGACTGCACAAGCCTGCTTCATGCCTATTAGTTAAAAAACTATTTAAATGCCCGGTATCTCTGAGTGAAGGAAGTAAGTAAATCTGAGGGGCTGTCAAGTGTGTCACATTCTTTTCGACACTTCCAGAAACTCAAGAATCCTCCACATCCTTACTCTTCATCACCACTGCCAGCCCACTGCTTGCGACATATCATTTCTCAGAACAGCTCATCTGCCCTCTTATAGCATCAACTCCTACATATCATAAGATGAAAAAAAATCTCTGGAGGAGAAGAACGCTTATCCAAGTAGCACAGAAAACTGATAAATCTTAACGGATGAATTTATTTCCCAACACTCTCTCAGATCACTTGCTGTTCGACATCTGATTCTTAATGAAGTATGATTGCTACAGATTCAAAAAAAAACCTGACATTCATCGTTGTGTTCACTGGCATTGTTCTTTTGATACACATTCATCTAGATTTTGACGGTGTGAATTGCGCATGTTATTTTACGGGTTACATGCAGCAGTGAACACATATGTATGTGTAGCCTAAGCTTTCTACTGTAAGATGAGACTAGTCCTAAAGATATGCACTGTGGATGTGCCATACAGGTTGAGAAAAAAACTCATATTTAGAATAAATGTGAAAGTGATTAAATGTTTGAAATATATTGCAAGTCTTTCAGGGAGGCTGTATCACTTTGTTTTCTGTAAGCAGAATTTCTCATAATAAAATACATTTTGTGGATGCTCCATGAGCAAAATATTACTTTGTGCTGGAGGCCTCAAATACTGATTTTTGCAGGATAAATAGTTGTTTTGAACATTCAGTAATGATTTTGTTCAGCAATCCCATTGTGAATTGCAGCAAGTGACTCAATCCACGATTCAGTATTTCCTATCAGGCTTCGGTAAATAATGTTGAGCTCTGTCAATAGCACGGATGTCCGTTTTATCTGTGAGTGCATGCAGGGATATGTCTAGAACCCCCTGAAACCCTCACTGACAAGCTGTGATTAGCTGACAAGTTGACTGACAACACAAATGCTAGATACTTTTAGCGCTCACTTACATGCAGACAGAATGGTTATACTTTAATAATTTAGTTGTTTCAAAGGAATACATGTTCTGCATTGTTGTTCTAAGGGAAGAAATATACTCAGTGCCTTTTTCATGCCAAGAGCAAGGAGTGACATTGAAGGCTGGCTAATGTCTGTGCTGAGAATAGGCCCAGAAGGCTAGATATTGCTTAGCTTGGGTTAACACAATCTTTCGAACCAGAAACATATAAAGAAATACATCTGCCTGTAAGTTATGGTTGAGGACATGTTGCATTGAAGACAACAATAAACTTAGGAATACCACTTAGAGAACTTCTGATCTGAGAAATAGGCCCTCAGCTGATCAACTCAGACAGCAATAAGGATGACATGACTGGCCATATTGTTACCCATTCATAGATGGACAGACGGACGGATGGACGGACAGACAGACAGACAGACAGACAGACCTTCACAATTGTATGAGCATTGGTTCATATGTTGAAGTGTCATCATGGTGTTCTGTCTTCATAAAGATAATAATAATGAAAAACAACATTTCTTTACATTGGAAATGATACCTTCACTGCACCAGCTAATTAATGTCTGTCAGAGATGTTAAAATCCATATTCTTAGAAGAAACAAACACACAAATGCATGTATGTACACATACACACACATTAGATTTCCTGAAATAGAAATGACAAGCATTCAAGCATTTTAAAATCACTTCCTGCTTTCTTTTTGAAAGAGAATCAGCAGGGAGGCAAGGCTTGGTACTTTTACCCTACAGGCCAAATTTCAGATGTTATGTTCAAAAGCTATGATGGTCCAATTGATGTTTGTTTTGTTTCAACTCCGACATAAAAAAGTCAAAATAAATACACCAATCTTTATGTGTCATGAGTCTGCAACGAGAGCAGACATATTGCTGGATGCTGCTTTTTTGAAAATCACTTCAAAGTGCCTGAACACGCGTTCTTACACTGGGTTACTGACATAAAATATGAAAGGCTTAATTCTCAAAAGCAGAAGAAACACAAAGCCTCATTTAAAAATATAACATGAGACCCAGTCAGTGACTGCCATCTACATCTGGAATTGCCTGTTCTGATGGGACTGTGTATTATGTGTTTACCAGGCGTTGGGGTGAGGACTACAGAGTGGAAGCTGGCATAATTGAAAGAGTGATACTATAATGAAGAATGGGACTTGCTTTTTTTAACCAATCAGATTCAGGTTTTATTGTTGAATTTCATATGCTTTTCTCCCCACCCAGGTTATTCCACTTCATTTTTTTGACCTAATCATATTTATTCATCAGTGGTTTGCTTACAAAGAGCTACACTCAAGAAAGGCACAGTTTTGGCAGTTAAGAGCATTTGAAGCATAAAGACTTGTGCTACGACAGTGCACCACTGTCCCATTAGTCGAGGGCAGGTTGGCACAACATCTAACTACGGAGATGGAGTACAAATCCATCCATGTTCTCCAGACAGTGATAATCCCCACTGATCTCCTCTCTGTCTCTCCCCCATCCTCCCAGACCATCAGACAATGGAGAGGGAGAAAGGGAGGCAGACACAAAGAGAGAAACAGGAGAAAGTCGGCGCAAGAAAACAGTTCAAGACAGTAAGATAAAAACACAAAGGTTAGGAGCGACAACATTTGGCAGAGTGTAATGTGGACTACCCAGCCTGGTATCAGTCTTTCCCGTGATGTGACAAAGGCTCAATGCTCTGACATGATGCACATGATATGCTGGAGAGGATAATGCAGTAATCACAGGGGTTTGGCTGTCGTTACAAGGGGATATCTAAATCCCTCCTCTACAGCCAGTGGGTGAGCCCTCTACTGGCTTTTCTGAGGGATGTACCTAAGCAAATTCAATTGTAAAGGATAGAAGAGATACCTCTAGGAATAATGTAGAAGTCCTTAAATTCAAAGAAACATAAGAAGTTCTCGTTCAACCGGACCTTCATCTTTTTTTTCCATAAATTGGTTGCAGTGTTGGGTATAAGTAGCCTTTATTTCCTGAGTTATACATTATACTTAATTTGCTTGCAGCAAGCTTTATAAATGACAAACTGCAAAGTCTTTGCTGGGATGTTAGGGTGGGAACTTTGTATTAAAACAAGATGGCTGATACAATCGGCTAAAATGGGATTCCTTAGGTTAGGTTATGTTAGCTTAGAATGCCCCCCTGGCACCACCTACGGGACGTATTCTGAACATGTCACCTTGGTAGACCCATGACGCACTGGCACACTCTCTGCTTATTTGGAAACACCTCATTTTAACCCAAGAAAATCGGGAGAGATGTCTGAGGACAGGTACATTTGGGATTCTGTGGTAAGACAGTGACCCAGGCTGGATAAGTGGATGAAAACAGAAGCTCCATCAGGTGAGGTGGAATCTCATCAGGGTCCACAGTGAAAGGAGAGGAGAATAACAACATGTCCTATTCGATAGTGGCAAAATCCCTAAAGCAATTATTGAACTCACCAGTGAGAGACGGATGTCTGCTGCATACTGCTTCATTTGCACACCCGTATCACCAACCATGAGCCATACATTTCCACAGAGCTGGAAATGTATGGCTCTGGGCTCCGTTAGTGACAAGTGTCTCTGGAAAAGTTGTAGCTTTGTCACAAAGGCCTTGATATGTGCATCTAGATGACTCACTGCTGAATCTTTTCCTTGAAGGCTAGCATTCAGTGCATTCAGATGTTATGTCAACCAAAAAAAAAAAAAGTCTGCCCTCCATTTGGTGTTTGATGGTTTTTCTATCGATTATCCCTTTACAGACAACAACTGTTCAATTTACACATTGAGAGAAAAAAAGTGCAGTGTGGTTCTCCTGTGGAGACACCTCACATCATTGTGACAAACTACTGTACATCTCCATACTCAGCCTGTATTTGAGTTCCATGTTTCCAACATCACTGCTATCGGATAGATTCTTATATGTATGAGCATGTACATGTATTAACAGCATTAGGATTAACAAGGAAACACTGTCTTGGCAAATCAGGCAGACAGTTTTTTCAACTTTCAGTGTAAAATCATTATAATTTCCACCTTTCCTGGAAGCTGCAGTTTCACTGTCGACCTTCCAGTTGAAGGGTCAGAGCAAACATCATTCGCACAGCTAAGTGTGGGCTGCGGATATCTGCAGAGCTCTCTGGAGTGACGACCCTTCCCGAGCAAGAGTACCAGCATCAGCAAGCTCAGTGATTGGTTCAGTCTTCTTCTTTGAAGGATTATGGCAGTTAACAGTCATGTTGCATGAAGCCCCCCTCCATGAGTTGAGTAAAGGAACTGCATGCTCAAATTGGATGCCATATGGGGGGCCAAGTATAACACATTTTTAGACATAAGCCCGGGCCACCTCAGGCTATGATTGGCCCGCAAACCGTACTTTGAACAAGCCTGGTTTAATGTGTTCAACTTATAAGGATGCTGTGGGAGTACTTTCATTATACCACCTCTGGAAACCATTTGTAGCACAACATATATATATATATATATATATATATATATATATATATATGAATGCCTTAGACAGCAGAAACCTGAGGAGGAAGAGGAGGAGGAGGAGACAACATGGAGGGACAAGCCCCTACACGGCAGGTACCACCGTCAGATAGAGGAAGTGGCTGATATCAAGAAGACCTACCAATGGCTGAATAAAGCTGGACTGACAGACAGCACAGAGGCACTGATCATGGCAGCACAAGAACAGGCCCTAAGTACAAGTGCAATAGAGGCCAATATCTACCACAGTAGATCTGAGCCAAGGTGCAGGCTATGTAAAGAAGCCCCAGAGACAGTCCAGCATGTGGTAGCGGGGTGTAAGATGCTCGCCAACTCAGCATACATGGAAAGGCACAACCAAGTAGCCATGATAGTGTACAGGAACATCTGTACCCAGTATGGACTAGAAGTACCCAAATCCCAATGGGACATACCACCAAAGGTGGTTGAGAATGACAACGTTAAGATCCTGTGGGACTTCAGCTTCCAGACTGACAAACAGCTGCTGGCTAACAAACCGGACATAGTGGTGGTGGACAAAGAGCAGAAGAGAGCAGTGGTGATAGATGTGGCGATTCCAGCTGATGCCAACATCAGGAAGAAGGAACACAAAAAGACTGAGAAGTATCAAGGGTTGAAAGAACAGCTGGAACAGATGTGGAAGGTCAAGGTTAATGTGGTCCCCGTGGTAGTAGGAGCACTTGGGGCAGTGACCCCCAAACTGGAAGAGTGGCTCCAGCAGATTCCTGGAACAACATCTGAAGCCTCAGTCCAGAAGAGCGCAGTCCTAGGAACAGCTAAGATACTGTGCAGAACCCTCAGACTCCCAGGCCTCTGGTAGAGGACCCGAGCTTGAGGATGACACAGATACCACCCCACAAGGGTGAGAGGGACTTTTTTTTAATATATATATAAAGTCTAAATCTGTTTTGTGTTTCTACCATGGAGTACTCCAAAATGTAGGTAGGAATGCTGGTGGGACTTGGGAGATAACCCTTTCACTTTTCCTGTGGTTGGGGAACAACAGAGGAGACTTTTCTCAGTTTTGAGAAGGCATTGATTAACTGACACACTGCCTACATTCCACTGTAGGCAACAGTGGCAACAGCCAGACTGAAAAACATTCAAACGGCTAACGTTTTTCTCCTCTATATTTATTTTGGTGGCTTGCCAACCCAACCGATCATCTATCTTTGGAGAAGCGCTGACGCCTAGGAACATTCAGCAGCAGCAAAACAATAAAAACGATGATACAGAGGTTAACTTTCCCTCTTATAAATAACTTAATCATTACGGCCCAGCTTTTTGCCAGCATTAATCTGGTCTTTTTACTTTTACTGTAATGGACAGCAGCTGCCATGGACATATACTAGATGAATAATCAATGAAAAGACATTAACGTTGAACATAATCTAGAACCCAAATTGATGTTCATTTTCAGCAAGTGGTTTGCAGCTGCTGTGGCTGGCTGTCTATTACTATTCCTGCCAACTGCAATTCTTTGTTTTTGTGTTTGAACAGCATGAAACATTACCAATCAGGGATTGAAATCAACACCATCTATGCCACCAACTGTGGGCACAATTTGACTGTTAAGAAAAGCTACGCATGTTACTTTAGCGAGTTGAATTCACTCTGATTCACCAAGAGAGAGAGAGTTTCTCAAAGTGTCTTTCATTCTTTTGTTTGATCTCTTTCTACAATCTGACTGCATCCATTCCTTTTTTTTATCCAATGTGAGAATTTTCTAAGTCTCCATTCCTCCACATTTTGCTGCGTGATGCAATGCAGGATGCCGAGGATTGAAACAGCACAATCCGGTCATTTTTGTATTATATCCAGCCCAGTACACAACAACACAACCGAGACCTTCAAAAGATCAAAAACAGGGATTCCATGTACCGCTACTTTCTTGATAAAAAAAAAATTTTGTTTTTCTCAAGTACTGGTACACTGCTGCTTCCAGCACACCTGCCATAAGGAATCTCCTGTATTCTCCTGAGAACAAAAGCGAGTACTTATTAATACTTATTATGATCCACCAGGTCTCACAGTTATTCCCGTGACAAGGTTCAATGGTAAAATGTGTATGCAGCATGTTTTTTTTCTCCACCTGATTTTTCAATGCATGCTCTAAAATACTCATTAACTAGACTGCGTAAAGAGAAAACACATGACTGAGTGTGTTTGCTTTCCATATAGATGCTAGAATTTCACATTTCTAATATGAATAACAATGTCACATTTCTCTGTTTCTCTATTGTTGTTCCATATTTTGTTTTGTTTTTTATTTGCTTGACTTTTGGCTGAGCTTTTTGAGAGTAAGATATCACCCATCCTAAGCCACTGAGTAAGCTGTCTATGGCAGAACAGCTGGCGGACCCCACCACAGCAACATTGGCTTAATCTCCAATCCCTGGTAGCTGATGTGCCCTCTACGCCTCCCTTCCCCCCATCTTTCAATGTTCAATTTCTCTCCTCCAAATTTCTGTCTTTCTTCTGAGTCTCTGAAAGAATTTTCCATTTTCCTTAAATTTTTAAATTTCCTTAAAGTAATTAAATTGATTTGTGTACAGAATGCTTTGTTTGAAGGGCTAATGTTTCGATGTGAATTGTGATTTCCTGTATTACATAAAGCATTTTGTAACCAGTTTTAAGAAGGGTGCAACAAAAATAATGTTTTACTGAATTACTAACTTCTAAACTCTCGCTAATAAAAGCATCCTTTAAGCCAGTACTCGCAAGACTTAAAATTAAATCCCCATCTGTACTTTTCCACTTCTCTTTCTAAAATGACTGTTTGAAAATGACATTTGACAAGTCTGGGATTGAGTCTGTTCACTTGTGTTTGGTGCCATTTTCTAAATTACACTACAATAACTGGAAAAAGGAGCGTTTTGAATGGCTGCGAGAGATACTGGATCCTTCCTGCAGGCAGTTTGCCTTTGTGACTTTCTATTCATATCTCTCTCATGGCATGGCTGACATTGCTTAAAGCTGTGGGATGGAACCGGGTCACAATACAACATTTGACAGCATAATCAGGTACACGTCTAATGAAGTTCGTGCAAAGTTATTCTTTTTTTCAGCACTACTTGGCCCTAAAGAGCATTGCATCTCTTCATCTATATCATCGCCTTAGGCACAGGCCAAGCAAGGATTGAGAGGTTCAGGTTAGAGCCAGTGGGAGATTAAACTTTTATAATTATGAGAGGAACAGAGACACTTTTAAATGAGAAGGGTGACTTTTTTGTCCTTTTTTTATTATAAGAATGTTGGATTTCATTGCCTGCACAAAAAAGACTGCAACAGCTTTGGAAAGCCTCCAGAACTGCTGCTGACGGAAAGAATGAGACTGGCAGGGGAAAAGTGATGTTGTCTTGCCTTTTTTTTGACAACAACAGATGTTGTAATCCCAGCTGTATAACAGTGAAGGCACATATCTGTGGTCGAGATGATGAACCACTGGCTGGGGCTTTAAAACAACGCTACTTTCACAAGCCATTGCTTTCATTGTTACCATTCTGCAGTCAGTTCATGCAGATGCTCTGTGTAATATCGCACACTTGGTAATTGCAGGATTAAGACTACTATAACCAGGCACCATCATGGTCTCAATCATGCCCTCTATTTAAATATCACAGCTCTCATAGAAACATGTGCATAAGTATTCTGCACATTATTTTAATGTGTAAATCTCAGACACATCTGCTTTGCAAATCTAATAATGTCCACAGTCAACAATGTATGTTTGTGTTTTCCACTGGATAGCTGATCAGCCATAACCCCTACCATGAAATCAGTACATTATTATTCATGACATCTGCCCTATTTTTTCTGTCCTATTTTTCTGCTGTAATGACTAATGACTGTCCAAGCTGAAAACACTCAAATTCATCCAAATTTTAATCCCGCTACACTCCCTGCGTTTTGATTGACTGTGAAGTTAAACAGGGAATGTCAGACATGAAAAAAGAAGAGAGAGGTACACTAAAAGACAGCATGACATAGCGGCCGAGAGAGAGAGGGGAACACAAACATTATTTTTGGCAGCCTCTCCAAGCATCCCCCATCAGTCACTCTCATTACCATCCAATTGTGAGAGGAAGGCTACTCCATCCGGCATTGTGGAACACAATCTGGCAGCTGCAGCATTTTAGGACATGCCAGTACTTCTCCACCAAGCCAGGTCGGCACTTTTTCGCCCTCTATTTCCCTCTATTGAAGCCACTATGCCGCCTTAAATTGTCAAAACTGTGATACGTGTTTGCAATTTTAACTTTATGACTCAATCTGCATCAAATGACAGCTGCCCTTTTCAGGTCCAGCTCAAATCTATTATGATATTAATGTCTTGAAACTCATTAAATGTCTTTAACACTCTAAAATTGTTTTCAGTGTTGATTTTGAGTTCTTGTTATGATTCTCACAACATGTGATCCTTTTGTTCATTAGAAAGTGCTTACCAGTGACTGACTAATCACAGCAAAAGAACAATATGTTGCTCTTACATGAATAATCGGAAATTAAAAAAGATATGACTACAAATCTGTAGCTCAGTGAGTAAAAAAATGTGGATATTATACTCCGTCATGCCCCTAGATAATTAAGATTCATTTGAGTGAGTCATTTGACTTCCAGCTGCTTCTGTGGTGAGAGTGTTTTATCCAGCAAAAATACCAAAATAAATAAAATACCTTTTATAGTCACAGTCCTTCATTCTTGTGTATGTGAGAGGTGTGCCTATCTTATTCATGGGAAAACAGGAAAACACTTGTTTCCGGCAACTATCCAAACCTAGGTAACCAACCCATATCAGCTTGACCCGCTTACTGTCTTTCTGTTTTTTGGACAATCTGGTTATTCGCTGCCAAACTTGAAAATGTGTTTCCTCTGATTTGAAGTGTGACCTACACATGCATTATTTCGCTTCCACACTTCACTGGAGCTGCTCAGCGGCCAACTGTGCAAGACTGAGTGATGGCCCTCATGTTATCTCACGTTTAACTGCATGCATAAAAATAGCCCTTTAAACTACCATTTTTACATAAATACATACACACACATGAAAAAACATGATTGTAAAAATGTACAAAGAGAAAGCACACAAGCAAAGACTTCTCGTCTTTCTCACAGTGGTTAATACTTTTCAGCAATGTCTAATAGAAAAGACATTCTTTTTTTTTTTCAGGATTCATGTGATAACTTGAAGTGTTCAGAATTGCCAGCAAGGTTTTATCCAGAAATGAAGTAAATGAACAGTACCTGGAAAGAGTTGAGTCACGAAAGATCATGGAAAAACAGCTCTGCATGAGTCAAAAGCTTTTTTTTTTTTTTTTCACTCTTACTCATCATCTCACATCTTTTATCATCTGGTGTCAGAAAGATGTTGTGCTGCTCTGGCTTTTCATTGTCCCAGCATTACTGTGACCCAATATGACAGTGGCTGTCTGTACTTGTTACATCGTCTAATCGTGGTGAAAGGCAGAGGCAAACATGAATAGTAGAGGTGACATGTTGTGGGAGAAGCCTGTGAGTGTTTGCTTTGCATGAGTACGTGGTGATATGAATACCAGAAACGAATGCAAGCGCAACTGCTAGTGATGATACCTGCTGTCAAGAGAATCATCCTGAGCATTATGACGATGGTGAACCTGCCCCAAACGACATCTACGCACTTATATCTTATATGTAATAAGCTCCAACCTCATAAATCATTAAAGCTGAAAATGTGGATGCTGTTTGATATTCAATAGTAGGCATTTAGTTATCATGAGGAGAAATTCCAGCTCATTTTTTCTGTGCCATGAATGCAAAACAATTCCATTGGAATTTGAAATTCCAATGGCACTTTAATAGTTGTAGAAAACCCTTGTCAAACGGCAAGATACCACTATGTATAAAGTCAGCTGATGAAGCTTCGGTCTGTCATTGTCACATTATCAAATCCCATCTAGATAAGAGAGAAGAGAGTGCGGAGCCTCTTTTCTTCTTTTTTTGCGTTGATGTTGCAGGGCTAATTTAAATATCCACTACCTTTCAAAATCTGCTCATGGTGCATTATAGTGTAAAGGATTAGAATCTTTTTTGCAAAGGTCTCTAATTGATGTTTTCTGAAGTTGTTTATTTCTGTCTTCAGATGAAAGGCCTGTGCCAAGGCAAGAAGTTTAACACATTAAAAACACAGAATATCTGTGAAATATTAATAGTTTTTAACAAAAACTTTACTTGGTATCTGGGCAATAAATTAAAAAAGAAAACACATTTTTTCTTCCACACCATCCAAAGGAATCATAGTTTTTATGCCAATTATTTTTTCCTTGCGCTGCTGTGATTAGGGCCTTGCAACACACCTTCGGATATCAAGGAAGAGAGCATCATCCAAGGATGTCTGACCAGCTCTGAACTGATTAAAAATGAAGACGCTCGCTGTTAATAAGGCAGTATTCAGCTCTAGAGGCTCATAACCCGATAACAAAGAAATTGGTATGTGAGCCAGTACCAATTCAGAGGAAGGTCATTGTGTGGGTGTGTACATTTTTTATTTGCTTAGTCTGAGCACACAATCCTCCCCATCTCTTCCCTAAATCCCTTCTGTGTATTTTCTCCATGCTCATCTGATCTGCATGGCCAAGCAACAATTTGCAATTCACAGTGACTAAAGTTCCTCAGATAAATCACTGATATAATTTGAAATACTTTTTCTGAAAAATCCGTTTGTCATCGTGCTCTCTTTCAGGCATGACTGGAAACCAAAGTGCAAAATAAAAAATAAAACTAAAAATCACGAAAAAAGTACAACCCATTAAAAAACAAAAGCCATTGGAAAAATCTCTAGGGAACATTGTTTCTGCAATTTCTGGCTACTTGAAGGGGCAAAACATCCATCATTTACTCTGCAACTGAGGATGACCTTGATAAGAAAAATCCATTTGGACTGGCTACAGGCTCATGTCCAAAGCTGCTAATCTTCATTCTGAAAAAAAAAAAAAAATCTCAAACTGTTGCCTTCCTTCTGTGATCAGCAGCACTTCCTGAATCCCCCTGAGCAAGAACTGTATCTGATCACCAATCCTGCTTGACATCTAAATGATGAAGAGTTCATCTTGACAAATCAAACTGGGACAAAGGGAAAGGTATTGACATCCTGTGGGGCACTGTAACATGGTTAGCATAATGAGTTTTATGTGCACCACTCCTAAATGTATGCCAATACTCTGTGTGACTGAGCATAACTAATCTTAAACCAATTATGCCGACCAGGTCAGTAACTTGGCACATTGAAAAAGAGGTTATTACCGCATTTATCAATGAATACGATAATAACTTGTCTTTAAATCACTGACTGATGTAATTAAAGTGAACTGGTTTAATCACACGAGGGAGGGTGTGAGCATGCAGCCAAGCTTAAACAAACGCTATTCAGGACGCTAATCTGCAGCTACACCTATTTCACATCAGTGTTCTCTGACCAGGAAGGAGTTTCCCTTAAGCCTTTGATTGAGGCCAGTTTTTATGCTCACAACTAACACAGTGTGAAAATGGCTCATAAATATTGCAAATACTGTATACCAAATCCATTTTATAGACCAGTTCAGTCCACCAACTTTCCAAAGTTCAGCTGGATTCAACTGGCCACGTGTTCTCGATTTGCATGTTAAGTGTGCTAGCAGTTCGGTAGAGCCTGTGACAGAAGGAAAGGATCCTGCAATTGTAACACCGTGCATGCTCTGCATTCAAACAAGCGCCGGAGAGGTCCTCTTAGCACTATCTTGTGTTGTGCATTATAATGATGAATTCATGACAACCCTTGTGACAGTCTTTTAAAATTACTCAGAATGGTTCAACCCACGTTATTTACAGATGGCAAGGAAAACATTGTAAATATTTAAAGATTTCCATTAAAGGTATTCACATGTTCCACGTTGCATATATACAGATAGAATTAACACACTCCTGGTAATGTAAAAAATAAAATATAAGCATTTTCATAGTTTTTTGAATATGCTGCCCAGGATCATGCTTTAAGAGTTGTTGTGAGAGTTTTTACTTGCTCTTCAGTGTGAGGTTACATATGCAATTTTCATACATCTATTTAATTCACTTACATTGTAGGTGAAGGAGAATTGACACTTTAATGGAAACTAGGAGCAAAACAGAGAAACAAAAGGGTTGACTACTGAATTAAGTCTTGATTGGCCTGTCAGAATAAAAAAGTTACATAAGTTCCTCTAGTTAAACAAATTTGCGGTTTTTGAGGTTACTGGAACGTATCTGCTCACTGGGCATTTATGTCAGCTGAAGAAGAGGAGCAAGTAATGAATGCATCTGTTCATTAGAATTTATTAGTCACAGCTCTCCTCAAGAGCTTTTGTCTTCTTTCTCATGCTGGCGTAAAAATGCCATTATTTAACTATTTAGCTGGCTCAGCATAAAGACTGAAAAAGTGGAAAGAGATAGCATACAAAACTTCTGACATAAAACAAATATGTGAATTTTATGAAAATGTCTCCAAATCCCTTAAAAATAATTGCTGTCTTCCTAAGATGCTGAAAGTGTATTTATGAATAAAGTAATGATACTTGAATACTTTCCCCGGTACAATCAATCAGACAGCAGCCAGCTGATTCAAAATGCTGCTGCTTGGGACCTCCCTACCTTGAAGCTGGGTTATTTCATTCCAGTTCTCCGATTCTTACACTGGCTTCCTGACAAAAAATCAATTTCAAAATACTACTGCTGGTTTGTTAAGCCAAGTCACATTTCTGATCTTCTGCTCCTTGAAGAATCATAGAGATCGCTTATGTTGTGTGGGACAGGCCTGCTTTTTGTCTCCAGAATCAAACAGAGAAGCAGTGTTCACTTTTCATGCTCCAAACTCCAAGAGAACTGCAGGTCTGGAAGAACTCTACTGATTTGAATCAAGGTTGTTGAATACTTGATGATTTTTTTATTGATTATTGGATTCTTTCATTTCTTTCCACATGCTTTTAATCTTTTTTTTTCTTGTTTCATATGTTGGTGCCTGGGCGGCACGGTGGCGCAGTGCGTAGCGCTGTCGCCTCACAACACGTGGTTTGAGTCTGGGTTCGAGTCCCGCTCTGTGCAGAGTTTGCATGTTCTCCCCATGTCTGTGTGGGTTCTCTAGCTTCCTCCCACCTCCAAAAGCATGCGCTTCACATTGATTGGCCAGTCCCAAATTGCACGTGAGAGTGTGTGTGTGCATGGTTGTCTGTCTTTGTGTGTGGCTCCGCGATGCACTGGTGTCGTGCCCGGAGTGTCCCCCGCCTCACGCCCTATGCCACCTGAGATAGGCTCCAGCTCCCCGTGACCCGCTAAGGCGGACAAAGCGGCAAAAAAATGAATGAATGAATGAATGAATGAATGAATGTTGGTGCCTTCTATATTTGTAAATCATTTCAACCGGCCTTGCTGTTTAAATGGGATAAAATTTACGCTCGCTGTGTTCTAACCGCAACTTAAAATGTTTGTCAAACGTGTAAAAGAAACATTCAAAAGAGAAAATCATGTCCGAAAAAGACTTTATGAATGACGCTCACTGCAGATAAGAAGAGAAGAAAGGCAACGAGGAAGGCAAGAGCACTGAAAGGGGCAGAGTGCAGTGTTTAGGTAATGGTGTGTTTACAGCTTTTCCTCAGGCTGTGTCCACTCAACAAAGCAGGTACATAATGAGTCTACTCCCTAATTTACTCACCTCTAGCCATGTTAACAATTTAAGTGATGGCAAAGATGTTTTCCAGCAGAGTGCAGGTCAAGAGATACACTTTTCATTTACAGGAAATAGTAGTCATGTTTCATGTTTGTTTTTCCACCTGAAAAGGCAAAGTGGGTTTTCAGCTCATAGCGTACAAATGTGCAGAACGCTAGCACATGCGCAAACATCAAAGTAAGTGTATCTATCTCTGTGTTCTTTAAATTTTAAAAAGGGCCTGTTGGATAGATTACATACAGGGAAGGAAATATGTGGAAAGTCATTCAGGATTCATAAAACCCACATCACATTGGGTTTAGAAACAGGGACCATTGATTTGACAAGGTAAAACCATTGTGGCAGACTCATCTTTGCACTGAAACAACTGTTAAAATCCTCTAACTCTCATATCTGTTATAAGACTTCATTATCTTTGAACTGCTCTCGTGAAAAAATGTACTGCATAGTCAGACAAATACCCTGTTTTATTTGGACTGTTCGAGCCAACTTTGTACTGCAGCACAAGAAAATACCATTTTAAAGCATTATATACTGTGCATCTATAACATTATTTTTGATCTCTTTTAGTCATTAATTCCTCATATTAAGCAGATTGTTAGATTTCTGCCTGGTCGTCTTTGTTGCTATAGCAACAGGGTGTTTTATGTTCATACCTGCGTACTAATTTCAAGACAAGAGAAAGCTAAAGTGCAAAGATGTAGAAGATGCTTTTTGTAAGCTCCTGTTGGACATTTTGATAATGAGCTTTGGTTGCATATCCAGGGGCAGAATGGGAGAGTGGGCTCTTTTTCTGCCCAGGAGTGAAATGATTTGGTTCACAGACAGACAGGCTGCCCTCCCAAACAGACAAATGTTTGGGAGGGCAGCCTGCAGCGTAGGTGAAGGGTATTTCTGAAGCTTGGAGCAATTAACAAGCTCAATTATGCAAAGACTGCTCTCAA
This sequence comes from Antennarius maculatus, assembly GCA_013358685.1. NCBI lineage: Eukaryota > Metazoa > Chordata > Actinopteri > Lophiiformes > Antennariidae > Antennarius > Antennarius maculatus. Next base: position 11,498,205 of record CM023626.1, on the reverse strand, counting down.
ATTGTGACTGGAGATTTCCTTAAAAAAGAGCTCACACTTTTAATTGCCTTATACTCAAAGACTGTGCATCACTCGTGCTCCCCAGTTTATTCATAAAAGATATGCATTTACCTGGTACAGTTCCCAGACTCTGTTGCTGTCAAATAATGGATTGTGCTGGAGGTAATATTGAAATGCAAAAACAATAACGTCTACAACCTGTGCAATATTTATTTATCAGGGCGAGGTCTAGGTCAGAAAGTGTCTTTGAGCATTAGCAAGAAAAAAGTCAGAAAACTAATATATAAGATGCAGGGGAGAAAGTGTTTGCAGGAAGGTTCCTGAGTGGAATGACTGATTGAAGAACATATATGTGGTAGCTGTGGGATTCCACAAATGTTACCGTAAGTCACGTAACTATTTACGTGATGTGACACACACAGGACACACACACACACATACACACACATATATATGTATATATAAAAATCCTTTATTTGTCCCACAGTGGGGAAAATACTATGTAAATGTGATTATGCTGTCCCAGTATTCCTCGTACCTTGGATATAAATGCAGTCATAATGTCTTGGCAGTCTTTTCCTCATGTCCTAATTACTTCACTTCGTCAACTTTCCTTCATCTCACGGTATTTTCTTTGCCAGTCACAGAAAAGTGTTAGGGACAAAATGTTTTTTGACTAATGAGTCATGATGCAAAGCACATGCAATTATATCCCATCACACTACAAAGATAAATTCCACATTTCCAAAAGAGTATGCACCAAATGAAAGTGATTTATTTCTGAAAAAATGTAAACATAGGAAAACTGGTTATGGGCTGTATTTAAATGACCTACAGCACATACTACTAAGTCCAAGACAAATACTTTCTTGTGTATTCAATTCACTTTTCATAGAACACAACCTTGGCTTTAATAAAGCACAGCATTTAGCCTCTTTATGATTTCCATGTGTGTTTTTGATATATTAAACACACAATACAGAGTGATAATCTCCAATTCCCTTGAAAATATGAGTTGAAATATCTGTAGCAATACCCCACCAGCATAAATAATTAACACATCTATGCTACCTGTGCGCTATGCAAAAAAGACAATGGCCTAACAGATTTTATTTTTAAAATATTTTTAACACAAAGATAGAATCTAGTATCAATAAATGTTCTATCATCTTCTTAACATCCACAGTGTGTGCACATTCCTAAGTAGCCACAACTTACAATATAGTGATAAAAAATATCACACAAATAATTTTAGTACTTTAAGACTTTGTTGCATATAGCAACATGTCAATGATTCACTGACCACTTTTCAATTTAAGACCACCTGACAAACCGGCACACAGATATGGGACCACAATTACATTTGACATGTTATAAATAGCACTGCACCGTGCACTGCTTTCAGTTAGGGGTAAGACAGGGCAATAGCTATTACCCCTGGAAGACATAATTATTACCTTAAAGCTGCATAAATATCTAAGAGGGCTTAGGTTCTCTTGAATGAAATATCACAACACATCCAGAACCCTTGCCTTATTGTACTATATGCAGAGTAGCCATTACCTGTTAATCCACAGTGATCAAGTGTATCAGGACTGGCTGTGATGTAATTATTACCTGCTGGGTTCTGCTTTCCCTTGCCTCCTCATATATGTTAATGATCATGCCACAGGGAATTTAGCCTAAGCAGTTCATGTGCAACATACATGTATAGTAAACTCATTATGCTTGCAATATGTATACACGTCAACACCAACAAAGCTGTAAAACACACAACCTAGAGGATACACCCTCACAAAATGCAACACTCAGTAATTTATCCATTATGTGCACACATGGTGTGAATGTGCAAATACTACCCTGAAGCCATCAACCTACACATGCAGCATCGTAGCTGCAGGCTTTCTCCACCCAGGGACTCCAACTGTGCACAGAAGATTCTCCCCTCCTTCTGAATCATATCACACTGATTCAAAGAACCTGCAACCAGCTTTTCATTTCACACAATTAGGTCTGAAGTTAGTGTTTATTTAAGAAAAAGTAAATGCCACCGCAGTCACAGCCAGTAAACATTTAATTGTGCTTCATGCCGACTTCATAGATGCAGCATGAATTATATGACTTATATAATTGCTGTACAGTATTTATGTGCTCTTCATATATCATGCATGATAGAAAGATAGAAAACAGGTTGTATCTAATGCTTATTAGAATTTAGTTTCACTCCCAGCATAGATCTGACTATATTAGATTGTACAGCTTCAAAGTTATTTTTTTGATTTAGTTTTCTCCAAAATCATTCTCTGTCTTTTATTACATGAATAATATATTATATAAACATAATATAAAGTATTACTTTCAGGTATTGATTGTTGCGAATTCTATTTAACCATGGAAATAACCACAAAACACATCTGCTTACACAGACATTGATAGCACAACATTTAGTACTTGTCTACCACATAGTTTTCTGAACATAGAAGTACAGAGCACGCACAACACATGGATAACTGATACACGAGAGGCTGAGTCAGGAGACTGGTGAGCTCATAAGTTCAAGGAGAACTTATGGCAGACACCATCAAGATCATGATCAACATTCTAATGGTGAGCTCATCCTTCAAAGAGAGTCTAACCCAAACACTATAAAGATCACGTTCAACGAACATTCAGGGTCTTTCCAGAAGTTTGTTGCTGCGTCTGCTGGAGAGCCCAGCGCTGTGTCCTCACCAACTTGTAAACCGCTAAACTTCTCAGTAATCCTTGTTTGGAATACAATTTGTCTCATTACTGAAGATGCACCTCTCAACTGAGCTAAAAAACCAAAGAGGGTTTTGTCCAGAGCAAAACCCTAACATGATATTTGGACATTTCACAACAATATTGCTTTATTCGTCTTCCACATTCCAAATATTCCAAAACAATTGCAACACGTTTAAAAAAATAGACGGGCAAGAACTGAATGTAAAATGAATGAAATACATCTTGAAGGAACAAGAATGCTTGGATTTCTGTGGCTTCTTCTTAATTGCTTGGACATGTGTCCACCAGACAAAATACCACATATTCAGCCTGTCAACACACACAGGCCTCTTCCACAGCTTGCAAGCTGTTTCAGTAAAACACAAATTGTTCTTTTCTCCTCCTTGGAAATTTTGGACAGCTGGAGGTGACAGTGTTGATAAGCTGGTATTCTCTATGTCGGAGTACCACATTTTGAATATACTACTGACTACACTGGCTTAAAATTGCAGTCAAAAGATTGAATGTTGGAGTTATTAAAATAAAATAACAATAAAAATTTAGGAGTGTTTTTTGTGCTTCTCGGTTTGCGTTAACCCTGTGACAACCATATTTCCCGCCCCATTCCTCAAACATTGAATCAGGAGCAACTCATCTAAGAGGCTCTCTCATTTCCAGCTGCCTGATGGGGGACATCAGGTATCTCACCTCCTGTGAGTACATTAACCCATTTAGTTGTTATAATCAAGCGCCCCAACTGACCCATTCAACAGTAACGTGGGTTGTTGGTTGCAAAACTTATTTGTTCACATGACTCACGGAGTGAACGATGGTGACACTGGTCAAGAGATGCCAAAAACTAAATTGTATATGGTTGATATCTGATGATATTCTCATTATTCCAATGCAAAAACATACAATGCTGCCCCAAACCATATGAAAAACTATACAGTATTGGAATATATATATATATACTGTATATATATATATATTGGTATATATTTTCGATTACATTCACAGCTTCAAAGGGCACTAAACTGAAAAGTTGAATAGGTTGTTCTTAAAACAACAATTTCTCAAGGTCAGGTAATTTGTTTAAAAAATTAGGAAAAGCAAGGCAGAATGTCTTCTTTCAGAACATAACTAAACACGTAAATATTACAATTAAACCAATATTAAAGTTATGCACTGGCTTGGCTCATCCTAATCAGGGATGTGTAATTTTTATAAATATCTGTACAAGTCATGGTTCTTTCAAATTCCTGTTATCTCTATTAGTTACATGTACTTTGCTTTACACTTCCTGTACATGCATTTTTGTCCTAGTAAAACCTCTGTCTAAATGTGTTATTCTACGGTTTTTTTTGCATTTTCTTGCTCATTTCTGTCAGGGGATTCTCTTTCATGTTGTCAGTGTTTTCTGTGTGTTCTCCACATTCATTTTCCTCCAACGCGAATGACTGATCACTCCAAACTTGTGTTTGACTGGCTCCCTCGACCTGGACCGGTCTTCATCAGTTCAGTGTATTCTCACTGTCTGTCTCTGTTTGTGTGATTTGCCCTGTGTTGATGCACTTAGGTTCTCTTCATTTGTTGTTCCTTTCGTACTTTGGATTTTGTTTTACCCTCCTTGAAATTACTGGGTTGTTTCTGTTTGGCTTTGAGTTCTGTTGTTTCTGGACTGCAGACATTGCTTGCCTCTTTCAGTTTAATCATTGGATAAACCCATCTATCTATGGATCCATCCATCTATCCATCAAACATCCATCCATCCTTCCATCCATCCATCCATGACAATGAAACTGTAAAGATATCTGAAAAGGTACACTTTGAAAAGAAACCAGATTCCCAGTACTGAACTAGGAGCAGTATCTATGAAGGGCACCCACCATCAAATTTCACTTGCTGTTAAGCATGATTCACGAAAGGGACATAGAGGTCATGTATTTTAGCGATAAGATATTACTTTAAAAGTGCCATATTGTGCAGAATATACAAGAATGAGAAAGAATGAGAAAGAAAACTCTTTTTCAGTAGCTCTGCCTATCACAAAATAGTTTTGTGAAGCACTACTCAAATTTGAGGCCAATTGATGATGTCATGTTAAGATTCCACACCACACCCACTTACAGAATAGAGTGTGACTTAGCTCAACTTTTTTGAATGTTAATCCACTGACACACACAGTCCATGATCAGAGGGGATACAGACGTTCTTTAATAAATGATCTCAGATGTGTTTTAAACAAGAAACGTCATGAATTATTGTAGTGACTTCAGGACCAAACATAAAATGGTTGGTCGGAGTTCAGTATTGAACCTTTAAGCAACCTTTTACTTTTGTGCTGGTGCCATGATGACTCACATGGCATGGTATATGGCCACATAAGTACATTAGCAGACTAAACTCTTTGATCACAAAACAGTCAATGACCTCAGACATACTACCCCCTCAGTGCTTCAGTGACAAACGATGCGAACACCAACCAGAACTAACCAGACAAACATTCATTTAGGCTTGTCCACAGGCAAATAGAGGACATGGCACTTTCTGATTACTTTATATTGACTCTTAGCCTGGAGAGTTGGAGTCATAAGAGGCGTCTCTAACAAAATTCCACTCCAGGTCTTTTTCTGAAAACCACATTTACAGAACAAGTTGTTAGTTAACCCAGATAGAGTATAACTCTTTGTTTTATCGTAACATTTATCTCACGCTTGCTCACAGGAACCCACATAAAAATGTAATATAAAATATGTAATATAAAAATATAGTAACAATTACTGTTCTCACATAAATCCATAGTTCTTCATGTAAGCATATAACAATTATCAAACACAAGAGAATATTGTTGATGCAAATCTTTGCAGACAAGTTTCCAAAGTTATAGCAACCTACAATACTCACAATACATTCTGTGATTAAATGATTGTCAATTGGACTGCATGATTTTAAACCATTTCTTCGCTACAAACTTATTTAAGATATCAAGTGTTTATTTATAAGTGCTTGGTACAGCATTAATTTGTTTATTGCAAACAAGCACACACACACACACACGTGCACACACGAGCTTGCACGCACACACACATGCACACACGTACACATACACTGCTTTTTACTATAGTAGACATGAAGCACCCTTGCTCTGGAGAATTCTCATTGCCAGTCTTGGGGATTCATGTTGAGTGGGAGCAGTTTTTTTTTTTAAAAATGCTGTCCAACCATCCATCCAGTTTCTAGAACAGCTTATCCCGTGTTGTGTTTTTGGGGGAGCTGGAGTCCATCTCAACTGACACCCTCGACAAGTTGGCAGATCATCGCAGGGCCACATGGAAGGCACGACCCTTCACACTGAACTGAAATCAGAAGTTTTACTATATCAATTTGATACATTTTTATGAATTTGTACTTATTCTGAATTTCATGCGAGAGACACGTTTCACAAAGCTAACGATGCACTGGGAAAGCTAAGGGATGCTTCTTCTTATTTTTTGTTTTGTAACATTAAAACAGAAATTGGAAACTACTGTTAGTTTCATGGTTGCAATTGGCAACGATCTATATTCTCATGACCAGTTTTAGTACATCTTAATGTAGTTGAACAGTTTTGTCACTGGGAGCTATAAATACATAGGGGCCCACAGGGGCCTCAGGATGCCCTCTGTTCACACCACCTTTGATTACTGCCTTTCTGACCTGCTGACACTTTAATCAAACCTGGCTTTTAGATGCTGAACATGTACACCAGCTCCTGCTGTCTACAGACCTTCCTTCCATCACATTTTCTGTCACTAAATAATAGATTATACTGTGTGAGTGTGTGACTATGTGTGTGTGAGTGTATATGCATGTGTGTGCTTGTCAGAGAGAGGGGTTCCGAGTTCTTTCAGCAATGGTTAAAGCTTTGATGGGACATGCTCGACAAGCACTTTTTTTCTGCTCAACATAGCAAGTACCCTCCTTCTCCCCGCCTACCAGAGTTCAAGCGCACACTGACATGTGCGCTTCAGTGTTATTATCGGCATATGCCTGCACATATCATGAGCTTTCCATTTTATGTGGATTTATGAATCTAAACAAAGTGGTGGTGCAGTTTTTTAAATGGATGCACAGGCTCGGCAAACGTCGGGGAAAGCCATTCCAAGATTTAAAACAGAATTTAGAAGATTTGCCACTATTCTGGCTGCATACTAAAAAAGGAGAAAAATGTGGTAAAATGGAGCCTACATACACTAACTGGAATAAACTCATGAATCCTGCATACTCTGTTAGATTATGTCACGGTCAAAGTGGCAGACAAAGACAAAATGGAAAAAACTGTAACAAGCTTATGAAGATATTTCAGTGCAGTTATCAGAAAAGGGACAACACGGAGAGCAGCAAGAACATCTTCCAACATCTGAATTACATAAGCCGGCAAATTAATCTTACCTCAGGCAGTTTTTTGCCATACACTGTACAAATGGTATCAGTAATCCATGAGTGACTGCAGCCCTACTATGTTAAAACTTCACCAAAAGCTATTTCTTCTCTGTTCAGGGCATTCTAATTAGTAATGAGCTGAGATTCCCTTTAGTTCACAATACAAGCAGTTGTGGCTTTCGCATAACGGGGAGAAGAAGATTTTCAGTGTCACATTTGTGAGCCCGATCAGATTTATTTGAAAGTCATTCAAAAATTAGTTCCTACCGTTCAAAGGTTCAAGCAAATTCTGCTCTCAGTTTTCCCTTCTCAGACAAGGATTCTTCTCCATGGCTGGAAATATTAACCAAAACCTCTTATTAAACAAAGCAATAGCATTAAAAATCCTCTGAACCTCAAGACTAAAAATCAGACTGCTGTAAGATTGCTCCTAAGGGGGGGAGCTTCATTATCTTATCAAATACATTCATCATGTAGCCAACATGTGGGCAGTTAAACAGAAATATAAAGAGGAATTTCAGTTTCTATATGCAGCAGCAAAAACATTGCTTGGAAAATGTATTCATGTTACTTTTACGGGAGGGTATGTATGGGAACTATGATCAAATTTGCCATACTGTATTCAAAAACCAAAAGCTTGTCTTTTCACTTCAATAACTCAGATCTTTTTAGATACAAAGATAATATTATAAAAAGAACATTTATGTTTCCTCATCTTATGGTTAAAGGGAAAAGAAACATTTGCAATTGGTTTATTCTTCATGACTAACCACTGGAGTCATTCCAAGGTTCCAGCTTCTGATGATCAACACCTGCTTTATGTCTTTAGTCTGAGTATCTTTTATGTTGTAGCATCAGACAATATACTGTAATATCCATAAACATCCATCATCTAAGGCTTTAGATTTTCACCCACTTAACTGGCGGGGTAATCTATGATGAAAGCAATAGCGGCCCTAGAGTTGATCCGTCATGACATTTTTATTGGATTCTAAACTTTTTTGCTGTTGTTCCTGAAAACAAATGTGTAAAAATTCCAATGAATTGTAAAAAACTGTCCAAAAGAAAGTCCAGACATTCTTGTCTTTCTCCTAATGTTTGCACTGTAATCTCATAATTGTATTACTTCAGTAATTCATTGGCTCTGACTGTCTTTCAGGTGCTGCACATGCATTATGCAACATTTGTATTTGGCAGCGCTAACAGCTCCCTGCTTTGTTCCGTGTGCTGCTCTGCATGCAGCTTACATTACAGGACATTAATATCACGGTAAAATGTGCTTATTTTTCAGCACGACAGTTTTACTTCTGTTCTCCCAACAGCTCAGGATTTTTTTTTTTATTAAATTTTATCATAGGAGTAGCAAGTAAGGTAGGAGTAAATCTGACAAATAAAATGCAAATAAACAATGAATTAATTTTAAGGGAGTTCCCTGAAGACATATACAGACTATATTGTTAGGCAGTGCAGCTGTATATAATAAGTCATTTTAGCTTCATTGTTATGGAGTGTGTTTTATGATTAATGCATCAACACACACATGATTTACTTAAACCCCTTAACAACTGGGGATGATGAAAAAATAAGGCCTTACTGTTTATTTTAATGTACAGCAGTACATATTTATACTATGTGAGGCTTTTATAAACAGTTTACTTTAAAAGATATCTCTTTCCCATGAGGCATGAGAATTTGAATATGTTAACCGATACTATAAACTAGATTTAGGACGAAGTCACTGTGCCGTATTATGTGTGAAGAAGATGGAGGTACGTGCTCGCCTTTATCACAGACAAACTGTGACAAAAGCAAAGAGTGATGCGCTTCCCTTTCAGTGGTGAAAAAGGACTTATGAATAATTAATTCTGGATCATGCAGATGAGGGTCTGACTGCTTGATGACTGCAAGAAAAGTGAACGGATTATTCTCTGAGTCACCCACCGTGAATTTGATACTCACACACATAGCTCCCTGCTCTCACACAAGGTCACCATGAGCTCAACAAAGCTGCCGTCTAAAATTCTCTAGATGTATTCAAAGAGCTAAACATGACCTCTACATATAATGCATTCAGAATGCCTCCTTTAAATTTAATGAGACAGGCAGAAATTTCTTGGTTGGTCAAAACACAAATACAACAGATCTTATGTAAGAGTTGGAGTTGTTAGAGTTAGTTATTTTGAGTATAATTTCAGTAGAACATCAGTGAAAGATCCATTTAAATTTATTCATTAATGGTAATAAACATGTATTCAACAGGGTTTTTTTACAAAGTATTTCATTACTCAGCTGAACATTGCATTTTATTTCTAATCCGTTCTTTAATAGCTCTCTGCTTAGCCCTGTAATCTACTACCATTGTCAATCATTACCATAACAGTGCTACGGGTGCGTGGCAGCCATTTTGAGTGAAGGCCGGGCATCTGTTGCACGGAGATTAAGGAGGATCAGAAGATCACAAATGCTTTCAATCCAGGTTTCACGAGGGAATGAGATGACATATCTCAGTGGAACTTGGAAGTTTTCATAGTGTATCCCATCCTATCTCCCCCTCTGTCTCTCACACCCACAGGTCATTATTGTCATTAGCACACTTACAAGTCCCTCCGAAGAAAAAAATGCAACTGGACACATGAATAAACTTGCCTGGGAAACCTCTGGAAAGCTGGGTTTATTACAACTAAAGTACAAGGAGCAACACTCTAAATACTAAAACGTGTTGTAGCAAAGCCAATACTATCCATGTTATCAAAAGCTGAACACTCTACAACAATCAAGACTTATTGCATCCTGGCATTGTTCTAAGCAGCAATTATCTAATGTGGAAAAAAAATGTAGTTTTGGCATCCTCTGAAATGGACCACAGCGAAGAAGAGGAGGCCAGGCTTTGGCACAAACACTGTCATCTCTTTCTGACTGAGCATTTTGGCTGCTAGTTCTACATGAATATACCATGCAAAAAGGTTAACAATCCAGCAAAAACAACAAAAAATGAAAGGTAACAGTGCTAACTTTAATAAAAATAAAAATTCCATCATAACGTAATCACAGAATTTATGTCTTTGTTTCTTTGCCCCATCCTTGGAAGGGATTGGACTCCTGCTTGACGCTGTTTAAGCAGCATGAATACAGCACTTACACAGAAACTTAAAGTGCTGGGATGGAGTCCTTTTCACAAATGGTAACCTGCCAGCTCTGCAGTCCAAGCAACTGAGCTGACTGCAGTGGCTTTAGTCTTGCATATTATTGTGTTGGTGTATTTGAACAGGAAAATCCACTCCAGAAGCTGCAGTAAAGATGGCTTGTGCAAAGTAGAAAGAAGTTTAAGTTAAGGTGTTTCAACACTGAGGAAAAGCTGTGCACCGAATTAACTGTTGTATTGTTGCGTAGACTAAATACGTGAAGGTATTTTAGAATACAAATCCCCTTAAAATTTAAATCACAACCTTAAAAAGCAACTTTAGCATTTAAATAGAGTAAAAAAATTACTACGCCGGTCATAATCCCTTCTTTGACTTTATTCTCTGTGGCTCACTTTGCATAGATCTTTTCACCCCTGGTTCTGATACCTGCAGCACAAGAACTTTGCCAGGTGCTGTACTATTTTGCTGCTATATATTTTAGAAAATCTTGAAAGTTTGTGGAAACAAAGTGGAAACAAAGAGATGACAGACACTTTTGAGTTTTTCTTTGTCTGAATTCGACATTGGTCACAAAACAAATCCTTTTCTCTTTGTTGCTAGCTAACATTCCTTTGTTGGCTCAGATGTTACTGTGGTTGAAAAGAGTTCACTATGATACTGCTGTATCTGTACAAGATGGCGTTGCTTTACAGGGACACTCAAAACAACTTTTGATTTCATTTTATATTTTCACCTTGCCTTGATTCTTTATGTCCCACATAAATAAAAGAAGAACACTGCATTGTAAATCGCTGCACTTGGGGTGCGACAGTTTATTCTAATCAGTTTCTTTCCAGAAGCATTTTACAGGTGAGGTTTTACAATTACCATTTTCCCATAGCATTCTGATGGAGTAGTTTGGCCTTTGTTGCTCATATAAATGAGATACAGGATACCCGCAAGGTTGGTGAGGTCATTACTGAACAGGAGGGGTGAGATCAAGACCAGGAAATGATTTTGAATTAGAAATGAGGCCACTAGGAGGTATTGTTCTGATTGGCTTGTTCAGTCAGAACATTATGGCAAAGTACAACTGAACCGAGTACAGCGGCTCAATTTAAACTGACAATCCTCAATCAGGAAGTCCTTTCATCCTATTGAGTGGGGCAAAATCAAGACCTCACAAATAGAGGTTGGGGAACCAACACAATTCATCATTCCACCAATCCTCTTTGTGAGAAAAGATGGATTGAAAAAAGCATTTGACGTTAGCAACATTAGCACCATAACAGCTTTCTGTAAGCAGCAGAAGTAGCAATCAGATGAGAAGATGAGAAAATGACTCTTGTGTCTTTCTTTGACCAGATTTCAATGGCATACAGCGGAGGAAAAAGCAGTAAACAAGATCAGAAGGACATAAGATCAGAAAGAACTGCGTACTGACAGGTGATTATGCCTCTTCTCAGGTCTAAGTTAGGTTTGTAATTGATATTTTTCCGTCATGTCGTTCTGAATAGAGGAAACACGAATGTGTTGTGAACCAGCTTGACAAATAGAAATGACATAGATATAAATATATCCATTTAAAAACATAGGTAAGTCAAAAACATGTTAAAAAATATAATCCAAACCTCACATGTCAACACTGTTTATGAAATTCCAGATCCAAATAACAATGTAAAGTATGATGTAGTCTTTTATTTCTGAATTTAAATATACAATTACAGAAAAGGAATCGTTCTTTCTTCTCTCATCCTGAACTTTACACTATCATACAGTATTATGTTGAACTATTCACAAGTCAGAAGTGCAGTAAGGATAAATTAAACACAACCTGATCCACTGGTGTCAATGTCTGGCTGAATTTCCAATATGTCCGCAATTTCATGAGGGTGTTGTGCAAATGAAGAGTAGCAAAGAGTCAATTGCCTCTGTGCAAAGGGGCAAGCAGAACTCCTGTGCTTTCCATGGTGACACTAACTGCCATATGGATTAGAAATATGGAAGCCATGTTGTCTGTTCTGTCTATTATGACCAGTATCAATGGTGGGAATATGGAAAATCTTCAAATTTGATTGTTCTTGTTCAGATTTAGTCATGTAGCTAGTTAATCTGTTGGTGCTTTTGGTGTGTGTGTGTGTGTGTGTGTGTGCGTGCGTGCGTGTGCATGTGGGATAGACATACAGAGCTAATGTGAGTTTTGCAAATGAGACAAGTGAAATGCAGTATTATGGACAACGGCCTGCATCATTATCTATTGTAGAGGTATATTGTGAGCGATCAGGTCTTCATTTGACAAGCAGACCATACAGCGTGACCACATAAATCTCAAGCTTTGTCTTTGCACTGCAGATAATTTATTCATCCAGAATGAGCAGGAATTAAATAACCCCATTCCTAAAATCACGCAATATATTATTCAACTGTGATGTAAAGCATACCTCAGGCTACATTCAGTTATCCTTTGAATTCATAATTAAAAGTGACCTGTATCCTGCTCTAATGTGAACATATGTCCTCTGGATGGACAGGGTTATGCACATTGCCGCATTTTTGCATGAGTCATTTGCATCACACACAGCAAAAAAGGTTATGTTTGTCAGACAACTCACGATATACAAATATATGCATCACATTTTGCTCCAGGAGATAGCAAACATTTCCGCTGGATTGTTGCTGTTCTATTGTGTGGTTCCCCTGACTTATGATGACGACACTCAGAATACATGCAAAAAAGCTGCATGTCTGCCTATCTGACTGCTCTAATGCCACAAATCAAATATAAATAAAAATGTCAAGAGTAAAATGTGTGTCAAATGGGATTTGTTAAATTCACATTTTTTATGTTTGCAGACCTCAGAGAAAATAGATTTGTGCCACATCAAGGAAAAAACACCAGCTAGATAGGAGGAGAGGCCGAAAGAGAGATGACATTTTCAGCCCTCTTATTTAGCAATCAGAAATTGATTTAAATATGGCTCATCCTCCTGACATACCTCTACCACTACTCTGACAGCCTCCTGTGCAAGAACAGGAAAACACACACACAAAAAGTCACAAATAGGTCATCCCAAGTGTTATGAAGCCCATTAGGGATTCAGTCTAAGTGCTGCTATATTTCATACCAGTGAGTCAGCATTAAGAGTAACAGAGACATAGTGCTGTAAAACTAAATGGAACACATCCATCATAGTGTTACTTTCATTAAGCAAAACTGGGATGAAAAATGTTTCTTGAAAAGCATTTAAAGAGTGAGGCAAAATGATGATCGGATGGCCAAAATTTAATCTGGATTAAAAAAAAGTGAAGACTACCATTACTTTAATCCATATATGAAGGGAGACAAATATTATAGGCCGTTTTTTTTTTTTTAAATAGAATTCAAGTTTCTGTTTATTAAATGATGTGTGTAGCCGTTTCCTGCAGTGCCAGCCGTGGTGGGACCTGGTCCCCTTATGGTCATGTGCATCGCTGCCCGTCTTGGCGACATTATTGTGGAGGGGGAGCGACAAAGCATCTGATAGGACCCAATAGACGGCTAATAATGTCTGGGTGGGGCAAAGCCACAGGAAACTGTTGGAGCCCCACTGATGTGCAGATTAACTCCAATCTGATTATAAGGTGGAAGTCTAAGAACAAGACTAAGTATAAGACCCACCCAGGGCCTGATTCTTGTGTTTTGCAGCTACAGATATATAGTGTATATACCTTTTCATCTGGAATAGCAGTTAATTGGGAGCAAAATAATCACAACCTATTCTCAGACATTCAATTGGTAAAAAGCCGTGGTTTACGGCATAATCTGCAAATCAGAATAGTCTTTTTTTCCAGAGGAATGACATAAATCAAGATTTATTGGACTAGACGTCTTTAACAATGCCATATTTTGAAATCATTCAACCTGTTTTCAAGTAATTAATTATAAGATGAATGAGAATAAGACTAAATAAGCAAAAAAAAAAGTTTTTGCTATAGTGAACGCCCTGAAGTGTTTACAATAACCTGCTACATAAGATAAAGCCTTTCACACACACACATACACACACACACACACACACACACACACACACGTGCTGAGGGTTTGTGGCACTTTTAAATAGACATCACAGGTGAGTGTGTGTGTGTGTGTGTGTGTGTGTGTGTGTGTGTGTGTGCGTGCATGCGTGCCTGTGTCTGAAGATGGCATTTGACATCAGCGGACAATGAGCTGAAATAGATGACATCAATGACTGTGTTCACGCCTTTACCTCTGTTTTCGGCTCCATTTCCTTCCTCATCTCCTCAGTCCTCATTCTCCAGCTGTGAATCCATAATAGTCCACCATTACCCAATGACTTTCCAATCAGCTAAATGCAGCTTGGCCGAGTTGAAGAATAAGGAGAAACAAGCTGTCCAGAGGATCTCAGAGAGAACTTCCCAATTGTTTTGTGTGTTATTTTATGTGTTTGTTCAGATTCTGAATGAACAATATGGCTGAAACGCTGGTTAAAGACTGTGACAATACAAACACAGCCATGGGACAGAATAAGCAACACTATGCATGGTAGTTACATTTTTCCACATTCTATTGTGTCAAAAGCATTAAATGCTTTAATAAGAATCATAAATGAGTCATAAAAAAGGCTTCTCCACCCTCCTAATCATCTCCTAATTAACCCTCCTTCATTAGACTGAAAGCTTAAAAGAACATTTCCTGCTCCTGTAAATCTTTTCCAAACCAAGCAAGTAATGGCACAAACTTCAATTATGCTGTTCATGTTGCTGTGGATTGTATTTTATTTTCCATTTGTGTTACTTTCCGTGACGGATGCAATCAATCTATCATCAGTATCGGAGCTCCAAACCTAATCAATCCCTGTCAAGCTGGAACACTTCAAGTTTTGATATTATTTCCCTGTCCAATATTTGTTTTTTCTGTACATTGTAAATCACTCCTTTCTCTGTGGAGCATCCTCAGCATTCTAAAAATCAATCAAATCTAAAATGTAGGGAAGAAAACTGCAGAAAGCTGTAAACACAAGTTAACAGCCTAAAGTTCTGACACTGGTTGATACAGACCATTTTATGTTAAAAGTTGTTTGGTTTATGAGCTCTGCCTTATTATTTTAACTCATTACAACTAATGACTTTTGAAGCTAAAATTGTGTTATCGTGCTTTAACTTTAACTATGCAACACGTCTGTAAAAAGTCATATTGGTTGACCAGAAGATTTAATCTCTATTTGCACACGGTGGAATCTACAAGCATCATATGCCTGACTTCATTCGTTCTTTTATTGTGCATCAACAGAGTTATTGCACAATTTGGATGCCAAAAAGTAGCAATATTTCACATTCTTCTTTCATATCTGCCATGGAAACTACTAATGGAATAAGAAAGTGGCAATAATGTGACGAAGAAACACATAAGTCAGCGCAACAGCAGCCCTGTGTCACTTTAGTTAGGCAAAAGCCAGCTCTGAGATAAGAAAACAGGTGAAAGATGATACAGTGTGGGTGAGAGATCATTGAGACCAAACATAATTCCGGTACTGCTTCAAACGCAAATTCTAATCATTTAAATGCAAATATATGGCTTTTTGCTGGGTCACACGGTCAAGTGGAAAAATAGGAGGTGTTGACAACCTCTCAGGAGTAAAAGGCCACCAGGTGATTAAGACCTTGCCTGCAGGAATGGTGTGTCTGAATCTGGTCACTTTCACTCTCCTTCTGAGCAGAACATTATCGACTTCTAAAAGGTCAAGTCATTGCTGGTGTTAGGAAAGAAATGTTCAGGAAGTATGTCATACGTCCATGCCAACTTCTTGTACTCCGTGATCTTTGACAAATTTGTATTTACACTAGAAGAGGACTAAAAATTAGTGAGGAATGTCAACCTGTGAACAAGGGCAAACACTGCATTATGAGAGCTTCTCTCAATAGAGCACTCAGACACGGCTAATACGGCTAATTAATGAAGGTGAAACGAGAGCTCAATGGCTTCGAGCGATGTTTCAATGGTGTTGGCAGTTGAAGAAGCAAAGCTGTTCTTCATATTCATCACAGCTGCTGAAATAACACTGATAAATTTGGTAACCGCAAAGCTGTTTTCTAGGGATGCGTTTGAAATGGTTGATCTTTCTCCTGTGGATTCCTGCTGGTTTGTATTCAAGGGATGTAATTATCTAAGATTAGATTACACAAGGGATTCCGTGAATGCAATTAATGGGGTGGTAAGATAGATCTAAGCGAAAGTCTATCTGATTTCCAGTAATTAGTGAAACATTCAACGAATGCCATCTAATGATGAGTGTTTTTAGCCAAGCTAGCCAGCTCATGGTTGGTGGCTTCAGTCAGCAGTGCAAGTTGGGTATTCAACAATTCCGAGGCCTTTACTAAGAAACAAGTTCAATACACACAGTTTATCTTCCAATTACCAGGCTTGACTTATCCTAGCAATCGCAATCACTTCAAGCATTCATACAACTGGTTACCAGCTCAGTAAATTCAACTAGTTTCCCAATAAAGGTACGCGTATGTGCACATCAAATTGGTGGTGTTTGCAGCAGGATATGCATTCAGCGATACCCACCAAATACATAAATGTTCCAGATGCATGAACACACACAATACAGATCAGACATTGAACGTACGACGTCTGTGTGTGAAACTTGCCTGATGGCTGCACCAGCTGATAGGGGAATGTCAGACCTTCAAGATGAGAAACCTGTATATAGTGCACCCTCGCGCATTCGCGCATCAACGGTCGCGCCCTCACTTTATCGCTGATTTTTGGTAGGCAGTCATGTGATACCGCACGTGCATTCTATTGGCTGACAGCATCCGGAAGCGCGCTATGTTCCATGAGTGTCAGACTTACGTGAGACACAAAAGTGCTTTAAACAGTCGATAAAAGTGTGGGAAAGGGTAATAGAGACAGAAGGTTCATAAACTTTTAAATTACTGTAAATAATTGGATAAATAGTTTGTCGTTCTATCGTGGAATTTTTTAATTGCGTGTGGTTCCTGGAAAGCATTACGCGCGAAGAACGAGGGTGCACTGTATCTCAGACAGATGTTCATCTGGAAATGCAGGGCGGTTTTGACAGCCATCTGTAGATGGTGGTTTACGTGCTATGTCAGTCTCAAGCCTAACTGGCTTTGGACCAGGTTAGCTATTCAGTAGCAAAGTGAACCACCATTGTAGTACTGAAAACTCAGTTAACCCTGAAATGACCTTGCTAAACTTAAATTCAGCTTTTTAGTACAGGCCACTGATGACTAAAATGATCATTTCTCTTTTCTGACACTGGTGAGACATTTTTTAATCAATTGCTTAGGGGGTTTTCCTTAAATTTATTTATTTTACAGGCATTGTAAGTTGGCAGAGGACTATTTTAATAGCTTTTGCAAGTTTGCACAAGCAAATATTGCCAACAGTTAGAGGTTTACATTAGATAATTGATATGATATGTATTGATATCATGCGTCCAAATGAAATAAAGAAAAACTCATTTATTAGTGTTAAATCTATCATGGATAACTCATTATTTATGTGTTATTTATATAACAACTATCAAACATTGTGCCTGAGGTTCAAAACGTTTTAATGAAATTGAATACATTAAAATGGATTCATTGCATAATGGTTAAAAGATGACATCCAACAGAAACATTTGTATGAAGAAAAGGTAGGAGAAAAAGAGGACAAAGAGTGAAACCATCAATTATAAAACACTACATAGCAGCAGAATAGATGGCTCAAGTTTCTATTTTTCCCAGATCCTATGAAAGGCTGTTCCAGAAGCTAAAAGTAAAGTCAAGGCCTGACTTTAAAGGAGGAGGAGCAGCCAAAGCAGATTCCTTGCTTAATGCATTAGTTCACAATGTCTTAAACTGCAGGTGCAGATTACACAATTGCTTGTTTGGAGGAGTTCCATCCGCACCATCATTCCAGATGCTCATGTATGAAAAACACTCTTTCAAACCGGAGATAGAATTATGCTTCACATTTTTACCAAAAACTTCACTCAATGAGACAACCCAGCTCCCAGAGTCACCAAATACTCTCTAGAAAAAAACACAAACACAGGCACACATTCAAGCATTTTTCAATAGCTGTGATTTGAAAAGAACCTCCTTTCACAGATTAGATGTGCCAGCTTTATTTTCCCAGGAGCACACAACATCTTTTTGACAAATGTCTTTCAGGATGACTGTGCAGAGCATGATTCCCTCTCAATATAGCTACACAATGCCCTGACTGTAAAATACTGTGATATATGTGACAAATATTCTTCAGACTTGACTTGTACTCTTCTTGTTTTCATTAAGGGAAACTGATATGACAGCGCTTTGGAGTATGTCATTTAAACATGGCCTTCATTTAGTGCTCTGCCTATATTCCAATATTAAGAAATGGAGACAAATGAACAGTGACAGAGGAACAATTACCACTGCTAAGCGAACTGCTCTTATTAAAATGATAACTAGCTATAATTGAGAAAACTATGACTGCATGACAGAAGTGCATTGATCATTTCCAACATCTCTGTGTTAATAAGATCAAAGATATTGACACTGGCTCAAGAGCCTAAGCAATCTTAACCACCCAGAAATTGTCCATGACGACAGCAGCAATTTGTCTTTGGGTTCAAGCCAAGACGATTGTGAGAAATCCTGGATGGCAGAGCTCAGAGATGTGTGCGTCTTCCCTTGAAGTCTGGGACGATAAATGGCTGTGCACGCTCTCAAATTAGGATGCACAGGCTTGTATTGCAATGGAAATGAGGTGTAATTGATATAAGGCCATTCCCCTAAAAACACAGCATTGTGCAGATGCAGCAACTGAAGAGAAGCAGAAAGATGTGAAAAACATGAAAAACAAAGGTGTTAGTCATGACAGCAGACGTAAAATTACAAGACGGAGTGGTCGCGAGTTATTGTATAGAATGTCAGCGGGCATTATATCTTTGTTTTTTGTTTCAAATTTCTAAATACAGCAGTGGGAAAACAGAATTTGAAGTCATTTGTCCATGTGGTGCAAATTCAACATGAATAAACTATGTTTTTGGGTGTGGTTCAGCCTCTTGATTGTGACTTTTTAAAATATTTGTCAAATAGCATTTCTGGCCTTATAGACTAATGACTTTGAATATAAATCATTTAAGAACTTTAGAAACATACAGTCAGTCAGTCAGGCTCTTAATGAATAAAACATCTACTTTGAAGCACAATTAGAACCCAGTAAACCCATAGAAAATATTCTTGACCACAGGTCTTCAGAATAATGGACCGGCCAACAGCACTCCTGTAATAAGGCCCGCTGTGGTGTGTCATTTATTTACTTTTCAGAAGCAAATATTCAATTTCTACAGCTTTTATTTAAAACATTTTTTTTTTCATGGATTGCTATTGCCATGGAAATTGAGTACCGCTTTCTATATGCAGTATTGATGGTGTAGCAACACCTATAATGATGCACTTTTATGGGCTTTACTGCTGCTACTGATTACAAAAGTACAGATGCAGATGGTGTAACTGCAATTCTGACAGTTTAAAGCAAACTAACAGAGACACTGTTTAATCAACACCAATATCTCTGGAGGAGCAGATTTGTTTCTTCTTATTTCCATACAAATTATATCTAAAACAGTGATATCTCCAGTTGGAGAAGTTTCATATTGAGTGAGGAAATGCAAACATGTATTCCTAATTCTCAGTTCTGTCTCAGTTTTTTTTTTTTATTCTGGATTTGAAAGCAGCTACATTTTGAGGGGTACATGTAGTTGGCTAACAAGCATATTTACACTAATATTCAGTTGATTTTGTAAGGCCTAAAGTTTGACATAGCACAGATATACTGGCATACAGTGAAGATATCAGTACAGATAAATAGGGGAATGTAATCATCTTTTATTGAGCATAACTCAAGCTATCAGGAGTTCAAGATGAGGCATATGGATGTTTGTAAGCCTTGTTTTGCATTCTGATGTTCTGGAAATGCCTTTTGTTACATACTACCTTACTGGAACTAAAATTACAAATTGAAGAAGCTATGGGGCTTTTACAGCCCCTAATGGATGGTAAAGTGGAGTGAGGAGTCAGCAGTATGACAGTGGTAAATAAGCAGGGCAGTCAATATAACAGGTTTTTAAAAATACAAGACACTGAACACGACCACAAGATGTCCTTGACCATGAAATCATAAATGTGTGAAGACAGTGTTAGGATGATGGGCGTACTTGTCTGTGAGACTGGTTGTGAACACGTCACACGTACACTTATATGGGTCACACACACACACCTACACACACCTACACACACACACACACACACACACACTACTAACTGTACTTACCAGATATTTTTTTGGACAGGACATCCGAAAGCGAATTTATGTGCTGTCCAAGTTAATGAGTCTAGTTGCCAAGCAGCATGACTTGAATTTTATTACCAATGTTCCTCTGGAATATTAGTGCTTCCAAACATCACATCATACAAACACATCAGGGATCCTAGTGATTAGAGTCCCTCAAGAACGGGGAAACAAAAAGAAAATAAAAAATTGCAAGACAGACTTAAACAAAAAAATAAAACCATTAAACTCGCTTAGCATGCTACAAACACAGCATAGGCTCTTCAGGCAAGTGTTAAGGCTCCCATTCCATTGTTCATAGTGAAAGGAAAACCCTTTGCAAGTAGGTTGTTATTTGTAACAGAACTCGTCAACAACAGCTTTGGAATTAAGAGAATGAAATACTGCAGCCAATAACACATGAAGCACAAATGTGTTAAATTTTCTCGCATTCAAATTTAAGCGACCCCTCTTTCAATTCTTAACTGCTCTGTAATGATGAGGCCTGAATGGGCTCATAACCCCTGTGAGCACCTGCTACAATAGATAGTCTATTACCATTACCACACCGCAACCCTAATGGCTGCCACTCTACATCATTATGAAATTACCTCCAAATGCACCGATGAATAGAGCTAATGTGGATTTCCACATACAAAGTCTGTCGTCCGGTGTCATTGTGTTGAGCCAATGAGGAGTTTAAGCCACGGAGATAATGATAGTCCTGCCCATCATATATATAGTATCACTGAATCAATTGTGTATGTTGCAAAATAGCCTACAGTAGCGTAAAAGCATTCTGTTCCTTTGGTAGTCCATCAGTTGTTGTCTTGCAGTCTTGTTAGAGAGTCATCAGAGTGTTCCCCAGATGGTTGGCCCAGATGTATGTGGCATCCCCTGACTGATTTATCGGTAAACTAACTCGGCACAGACCCAATTATAAGGCGTGAATCTACTCCTGGAATATACAACACGGAACTCGCCTTTGTTTGCAAAGCACTGGCAAAAAAGTGAGGTCTGAAAATTTTCAACTTAAAGCCTCCAGACAGGGCTGCTCTGACTCACCGCTCTGATCAGCATCACTTCTTTTGCATTCACTTTGAGAAATAGGAATATTATTGACTTGATGGAAAAGCAAAAACAAAAAAGAAAACAGAAAGAGATGCATTGCATTTTACTACTTTAGTGCCCACATTCCTGTCAATATGGGCATGTAACTGATGCATAACAGCAGCTTGATTTAACTTGTGAAATCTAGTTGCTCCACTGCACTGATCTGTTTGGACAATTTGCATTCACTCCCCAAAGTGACAAGTTATGACAGCAGAATAAAAAGTCTTTTAGGTGTTAAGTTCTTTCCTCACTGTTCCCCTTAACCAATCGTCCATTTGTCTGTTTCTGTGTATAATTTTCAGTTGGTACATCAAAACTACAAAAATTTAAAAAATCCTAAGTAATGGCATCAATAGTAAGAAGAAAATATTTTTGTTCCATGTATTTAATTTCATAGAGAGTGAGGATATCAATATGATAAATTTTACAAATCAAGCAATTTTTTTGCAATCCACCTTAAAAAAACAGCGATACAACTTTGATAAAGCTGAAATTAGGCTCCTTTTCTCTTTTTCTTTTGCAAAAACACTCCATTTTGATCTGTATTTTGTTCATTAAGATCTATAAAAAAAATAAAGGGGGCAGGTTACAAACATTTCTTGTCAATTATAAACTGCAATACAGACAAACCACAATTTACCTCTACGTAATAAGTTATTAATGGCCATATTTATCAGACTGGAAGAAGAAAACTTAAATTTGTAAGTCATAATAAAATTAAAAAATTATACAACAAAAATATTTAGCTTTAATTTCAAATCACAGTAATTTGGTTTGTATTTTAAGAGGTCGAGAATAATAATTTCTAAATTATGAAAAATCCTAAGCATTTCTATTTTCCTCCAACTGTCAGTAAAACAGACCGTGTGATGTTCAGACATCTCTTCTTGAATTTCGGCTGCAGCATGTATAGAACTATCTGTCCTCTTATTTTCTACAGTGCCTCTCTTGTCATTCCTTTGCATTTAAAAGTTAATGCCACCTGTCAAATGAGCAAAAGGTGGTAACACACATCAATAAACTGCAACTTCTCTGGCCTATTTGCACATATTTCCTGTGTGTTTAGTGAGCGTATAAGGTCATATTACACACACCATAATAAAATTAATCAATAAAAAAAATCAGTGTGATAGGAAAAACAACTACATGTAATAGTACAACACTATATTTTCTAATATTTTCAGATGCGTGTATGTTTTTGGATGAGGTTAATTTGGCAATCGGTCTCATTCTTGGACGAGAATCCGGCCCACTGTATAATCTCCACATGCATGTATCAGTTTAAATCAGAACCTTGGCAGCTTGTTGGGCATGAAAACAGATTCTCCTCCACCTCCATCGTACCACCATGTACACTCCCCTTGTAAACACACACACATACACACACTGTACTAAGAGTAGTGTCATCTGGTCCCTTCAGCATGACTTCACTCAAGCATCTTTAGTGTAGTCCAGCAGAGGCCACAAGAGAGGAGAGGCTGCTGTCACGCACATCTGAAAATCTTTGATCACATCCGTATGCGTTTAAACATTCATACGCCACCATTAGCTTGTGATAAATTGGCTTTGAAAGGCAACCACAGGGTAAGAGCGAGTCTAGGAGGTCAGGGAATTCTCTGTCCCATGCTTTGAGCATGCACTAGTTTATTTTCCAGAAAGCCTCAAATTAGACCAGATTCTGACAGTTCCAATGTTCGCCAGGCTTTTTCCGAGATGCTTAAAACCTCCTCTCCAAGCCTTTTGATTCCAAATTACATAGACATGAGTGACAGAATTCTCATTTGATTCTAGAGAGCACCGGTTAGGTTCGTTGCACCTTCCCGATTAGCTGTTTCATGTTGCATCCCATCATTCAACATCTAAAGACTGTTTTTGCTTACGTCCCATCACAAACAGAGGCTTCTTCTGTTCTGAGAGGCAGACAGCCTGCAAGTGCTTGTGTCAAAGAATGAATAATCAATGAAAGATTTACTTTTTTTACTGAGAGCACCATAAAACTATGGCCAAATGAATGTGAGGTAGATATTGGGTAGTGTGTATACATTTTCACACTACAAAAGAACATCAAATATATGGAAAACTAATTCTAATGTTATTCAAAACAAGACCATTACTAAACCACTAAAAGTGTCAGTACGATATAGCACACTAGTAATCTATCTTGAATTTTAGTAACAAAGCAAACTTAAAAGAATCGCAAAAAAATTATATAAAACAAATTCTCTCTGTGATCATCTGCACAGCAGCATATTTCCTTTTTCTTCCTTTTATGGAAAACTGACATTCCCAAAACAGAATAGCATCTAAATATAATTATCTCAGTTGCACATTAATAATCAATAAAACCATAATATTTTTGCAAAAACCAGCTGTGCTGTTTCAGAAAGGTTTTTGCTGCTCATATCTATTGAAATTAATTTTTCAATTATATTTTCATTTAATGTTTTTTTTTTGTTAAAATCTTTAAGCTGCTGCTTTTCCAGATTAATTTCTAATGATCCCACACTGAGATATATGACAGCTAATTGGATTAGAACTCATTCAGTTGGTGACGCAATGCATAGTTAAGTCAGCTGACAGAGTATTAGCTTAAACATAATCTTTTCATTTTCCGGCTAGGTTACCGAGTTCGACAAAACACCTAAAATCCTCCCACGTTACTCTACTCAAGGCATACCTGTCATTCTTTTTTACCCAATCTGTCATGAGTACAACACGAACACATGCCTAAATACCTACATCGCTGAAACTACAAACGACTAATTAGTATGGAATACCGTGTAAGCCCACATGTTGGATATGACCGGCAGCAGGAAAAGAAAATGGTGCTCAAAAATAATTAAGAGGCACAGAGAAAAAGGGAAGAAAAAAAAAAAACCAGATGTGGGCAGAGGCAAGATTCGGCAGGGAAGTCTTGGCAGCAAGCCATCATTTATCATGGCTGTCCATTAATGTTTGCTAGTTCTATTTTTCTTTAAATTGAATTCACTTTCTATTAAATCACTTTAACGCAGCGACTTTACCCCAAACCAATAGGCTAAAAGAATCACAGTTCAGATTGATCTGAAAGTGAATTCAGTCTCGCCTCTGTTATGGTCTCCAAATGTGTTGGACTGACCTGAATAAGAGATGTATACACAACATATATGGTGTAATGTATAATGTGTTAGGACACACACACACACACACACACTTACACACCTTTACCCTTGTATTGAGGGATGCTTGCAGTGAAGGTCACATTCAATAATGAATTCAGTGAAAAAGAGAAATTAGAGAGACAAACTGTTCATGCACACATGGATCCACACATACACACACACTCACACAGGCACACACACACATGCATTCACGCTCATGTATGTATGTGTCCCTGGACTCTCTTCACTTCAGTGCAATGACGATTGGATCTCTCCACTGGACTGACTCTACTTCTACACTGCTATTCCACTCAGCAGTGTGAGAAATCACCTAGTCAGTCTAGGACTATTACAGAGTAATTGGCCTTTTAAAGAGGAGCTCCACCATGTGAAACAGTGTAACTGAGAATGATACTTTCGTTGGTCCTTTCCCAATTTAGTCCTCTGTCTTCGGCCCTGCATTTCTCTCCATTTCTGGCGTTAACCACCCCCCTTCTCCAGCCAGCTGCTCTTGGTGTGTCGCTGCCTCTCAACACCATGTTCCTGTTTCATCCCTGTCTTCCACTGTCTCTTGCTGACCTCTAAGAGCTGCTTCCAATAGTGCTGTAGCTGTCTTTGTTACAAGACTGAACTGACTGCTCCTCCACCAGAAAGCTCAGGTTTATCCATAAAAAAAGAAAAGAAAGGGGTTGGGGGGGTGGGGGATGTAGAACAGATAGGACAAGAGTATTACTGGTGAAAATGTCTCTGGTACAATGCTAAAAAAAAAAAAAATTACAAGCAATTATGACGATAATGACATCTGGCAACTTTTTGATTATTATGAATGTTCAGACGACCTCTTTTTTTTGCATTTATCAATTTCAAATGATATGATCTGAGATTATTTATCATTTCTCAGTACTTCATTCTAATTTACATATTTGGTTCTTTTTTCTGCTGTTACATTGAAAATCCTAAAACTAAGTTCAGCCCATGAACACACTTTGTTTCAAACAACTGATAATCGTAGATTTGGAGCATTTTTTGAAGGCACTTAAATGCTTCGTACATCCACAAAAGAGAAATCACAAATTATTTTTCCACACCTGGCTAATTTGGAATCAATCTGGAATCACTGTTTCAAATCTGGGAGTCTTTCCTACAAAAAAATTGGCTCATCTTGTCATGTGTGAATTCTGCAATCCACTTGAATTTGGGACAAAATAATGCAGGTCAAGTCAACAACAAAGGGTGGATTCCTCCCGATAAGAAAAAAAAAAATCCAGTTTGCAGTTTGTTTGTGGTGAAACAAAGCCAATAAATCACAGGATTTGATGGTGGCAGATATGTGATTTTAGCACAGCTGCTAAAGCTAAATAACCAATAAATCCATCTGCCGACTGTGGAATCTGTTTGAGCAATAATTTCATGGTTAATCTGTGAAAGCCATGCACACATTCAGGCAAATAATTTACAATTTTGTAATTTATAATAATTATAGTACATTCATGTGTATTTTAATCCCTCAGTAGCAAGTCCAAGATCACTGCCATAAGACCACAAGATGCCGTTTTTTGGCTACCATCAGTTTTTAATACCATGAGGTTGTTTTACAGTCTACTAATGTTAATAACTTTTATTATCAGTTCATTAGTCCTTTGTGACATCAAAGGATATGCAGCTCAAGCATTAAAATTCACTTACAGTATAAAGTCATCCACAGAAGTTGTATTCCCCATGTGGGTCCTGATGTGCTGATGATGCTGACGCCATCACTGTCCAATAAAAATCATGACGTTTCATTCATTATTAACATTCAACAGAATGAAAACCGCTATTCCTCACTTTTGACAGCTATTTTCTATGACTATAATTAACAGATTGATCAAATATGATTTCATGCTGTGAAAGTTAAGTTTTTTCAAATTATCTTGATTCGGTCCTTTGTGAACGAAATATGTTGACATTCTGACAAAGTAACCGTCTTCAGGTTAAACAGAATTTAGTGCAGCTGTTTATTCAATTAGATTCATACCAAAAAGCTATAAATTAAAACTACGTTTACATTTGAAAGACTATCAACCAATCCCAGAATCATCTAGTGCCTGCCTTGAAATCTGACCCATTTTCACAGTCTTCAAATGTTAAATCTTGATCCATCTTGATCTGACATTTCTGGTTATTCATATTGAACCTTGCCTCTTATTCAATTGTAAAATCATCTTTTATTATTATTATTTATTATTATTATTATGCTTGTGACGGGATTTGTTGAGGCTAACATTAGAGAAAACAACATAGTTCTGCTTGAGCAAAAAAAAAATAAGACTAGTGACATGGTGGAAGAGGGAGAGAAAGGAAACAGGGGAAACAAGGGGGAGGGCATGTGTCATCAGCACATTAGCACACCATTTGGCTTGGAGAAAGGCAAGAGGCCTCAGGGGGAGAAGAATTGGAGAGGTGTGTATGAGTGTGTTTGAGGGGGGTGGGTGGGTGGAAAAGATTGAAGCAAAGGAAGAGAAAACATTTTTGTAAGCATGCGTGAGAGAGTGTGTAATGAGAGTGTGAGCTCCTGTGTTACTGTGCGTCTAGGTGTGCACGCCTGTGCTTTCGTGCATGTGACACATGCATCTCTGGAAGCAAAGAGGAGGGGAGGAAGGAAGAAAACTTCAATCTGCAACGAACAGCCCCCGAGCACCGAGGGCAGGGATAGATGAAAAATGACACTTTAAATAGTATTCATCAACCAAACACAATAGCAAGAAGAATTTGTTTAAAAAAAAAAAAACTAATTTAAAAAAATGCAGAATGCATCTGTCAGCACGAGCTGCTGATTGAAAAAAGATGGGAGTAGCAGGAGTGGCTCAGGCACCTAGGAGACCATGCTTTGGAGGATTGCCGGGTCAGAGGGACAACCAGGCTCTGACCTAATATATAGCACCATGTGTTGGATGTGTTAAGCTGCTCTGGGTTGGTACATTATCACGGTTAACCTGACCTGCACATGTAGCAAGGTAATACATGGGTGTTAAATAGAATAACATGAAGATGGTACTTGAAACAAAATGGTCTGGGGGTGAGTCAATTTCCTCCCACGTACTCTGCTGTTGCTCAGAATGGATTCAGTCACACAGCAAGATTTTAAAAACAGCAGAACTACATTCATGATATCAGAACACCTGAAAAGAAATTGATAACAGGTACTAAGCATGATGCACATGCAGAACTGATCTGATAAGTATCAATAGGTCCAGTATGAATCAATTAATCTTAGTGCTCGGTCAGCATATGCCTCCAGTCAGACTTGCAGGTAATATTTGCATGTTTCATTTTCATTTTGTGGATGTATCTCTCTATCTCTATTTACTACAAATATTACTTTTTCAATAACGTTGTTGCTATTTCCAAATATCATAGAAAAAAACCACCTTGAGATGGACCTGAAGACCTGAAGAATACTTGAAAAACACTCAGCTCTTTTCAGACCAACATCACAAAACAACTTGAGCATTTACTTTTATGATCATACAAGGCAATAAGATGCTAAACACTTTTCCCTTCAGCGTAAATATATCAACCTCAAATGGATGCCTTACAATATACCCTGCTCGTCAAGCTCCACACGTGGTTCGTCTATTCTAATCTTCTTAGGTTGGATTTTCTTTGCCGCAGACATGCTGGAAACCTATATGGGCAGTGATATATAATACATTGAACTCTTAAGCCTGGATTGAAGTCAATGGCTCAGATGAAAAAAATGTGATCACTTTTGTAATTTCTTTTTTTTTTTATATTAATGCTTAAAGGCTAGCTGTTTGACCTATGAGGCTTTTCCGGTTATGGTGTCAAACTCAAACGGACATGCACTTCATCCCATCCAAAATGAGACATAGATAAAAAATGATACCAGTGATAGACAAAGAAGGTCAGCTGTAAGGTCAAAAGATTAGTGTGAAGCCAGACAGACAGAATGAGAGAAACATGCAATATCCCCACACGCACAAAATATGCAATCCACCATTCATTTAGATATGTCTCGTAGTCATGTATCATTTCTTGTAACAATGAGTGAACAGAGAATTTTTGGATGGGGTATTCTGCCTCTCAGGAAAACACATTCATGCTTTGAGCCAGAATGGAAGAGAAGCCCACTTCTCTTAGCCACAGAGAGAGAGAGAGAGAGAGAGAGAGGGGAGAGAAGAAGGAGCAAGAGAGCAGTAATACGTTTTCATCTGAAATATTAAAGCCTCTGCATTAATCTGTCTTCCCGCTCCCCAGGGTG
Source organism: Antennarius maculatus (assembly GCA_013358685.1). Classification (NCBI taxonomy): domain Eukaryota; kingdom Metazoa; phylum Chordata; class Actinopteri; order Lophiiformes; family Antennariidae; genus Antennarius; species Antennarius maculatus. Next base: position 11,469,063 of record CM023626.1, on the reverse strand, counting down.
CTGGTGAAGGCTCTTGCTGTCCTCGAGTTCCCTGCAAAAGGACAGAGACTACCTCACCTCCTCTTAATCTACAGACCAGCTCCCAACCTCTCCTCTCATAATGGCTATTTAAGTGTTTGTGTGGGAGTGGGCTGTATGCTGTGGCTTTCTGAAATGGGTTGCAACTAGTGGTCACATTTAAAATTTCTCCATTTTTCATCACACTTGCTTTTTTTCTTATTCGGTTTAAGAAACTATTAGTGGGTATATCCATCAGTTGGCAAGTCACCATCATTTTGACATGATAATAAAAGTTTGCTGGTTCCACCCACTAAAATGTGAGAATTTGCTAATGTGATCAGTTTATCATTTAGAACTGGAAAGCAATAATTATTCTAATGATCAAGTAATCATTTCAGTCTGTGCTGAGGAAATTAAAATATGAACAAAAAGCAACATTCTTATTTCAGATTTTCTCTTCTCTCTGATTGCTATTTTGTGTGCACATAAAAGAAAAACTGATTTCAGACTTTGCGAGGCTGTCATGGCCATTTCTTTTTCACTTTCTGTAAATCAAATTGAACAAATAATCAACAAAATCAATCAATAATAACAAAAAAGAACCTGAAAGAAAGCAACTTGCTATAACTTGAATAGCTAATGTTTGACATTTTGGGCTCAAATATTTTGATTATTACACTAATAACATATTTAAAAAAATATTGGCATTAAAAAAAGTCAACTTTTGTCTTTGTTAAAGGGGTGAATACAGTTTCCTGATCAGTACCTCACAGTCGCAATAGCAATTTCAAACCCTAATGGCCACTGTGAAGTGATCAATTTTTAACGTTCTCCACTATAGACTTCATAAAAAAAGCAGTTCCTAATGAGCACTCTCTCCGCTGCATGTTTAGGTCCATCAAAGGCTGGAAGCTTTTAACACCTCTTCTAAATGTACTGCTGGCACCTAATGAAGGTGGTGGCACCCATCAAGCCTTTATCTAGGCCACCAGATCCACAGCTGGACCCATCTGGCTTTGCTATCTCCCGTCTACGTCTCCTGCATTTATCCACATGTACACACACACCAGCTGTTGTGGATTACCAAAGAACAAGTGCGGGTCTATTTTCTGACTTATGCCCAGTGTTTTATGGCCTTATCCTGGATGTGACCCAATACAAAAGCACCAGCTTGCTTATTATTACTTACTATAATACTGTATGCTTAAGTTTAGAAATACCCTGGTGAGTGAAACCAAAGGAAAATGCTCTTTAGATGAATTGTTATGCATAAAACCCACAGGCTTTGGCTGCAAGTTACAGTAAATACAAATATCATATGGCTGTGTTAAACGAAACAGCTCTTTTTGCTCCCTAAATTTCCATCATGAAGAAAGCCATAAATTATACCATGAAATTTTTTTTATCTGACCCAGCCTTGATAAAACCACTCTGTTTGCCTTCACCACCGTCTATCTTAACTCTTTCCCATATATTGATCTCACATGCTGACCCTGGCGTCTTCCTTCAACCTGATTGCAAGTGATTTCAGCTTAACCTTCATTATTCTCTGTGATTTGACTGTTTCTAGAAGCAATTCCTGCCTCCTCCGCGCTAATCTGCCTGACCCACCACCCCCATCCCCCAAACAGTCAGACACCCTGAACAAACTCACACTCCTGCTGCAGATACAGAAGAAACACGGTCATTTTGTAGAACAGACTGTTTAAGAGTAGCAACATGCAAAATACTCACTCCGGGTACCCAGCTGAGGATTTAAAGCTTAACTTCGTATGAAGGGAAGAGAGTGAAAACGACACACTGAGGCAACCGTACGAACAGCTTTCCCACAACAGTAATAAAACATTCTATCATATCCCAGAAGCATCCCTGACTCCAGCTGGGATCAAAGACTTTACTTTTATGAGAGGAGTGGATATTAGTGCTAAAATGTCACTGTCGCTCTTGCTCAGAACCCTTCTTTCCACTTCATTAATAGTCATCAAGGAAAATACATAACAGGGTTTGGTGTTTTGGTTAAACTACAGTTCTTGACAAGAGAACACATTTTTAAATGGGGAGGTCAAAATTGTCCATCAATCTCTCAAGAAATCAGTGTGATGATATTGATATTGTGACTTGGGCGTTTGGACAGAGATTCTCTTGTTCTGGTCGTACTCCTTTAATGACGTCTCTGACATGTATTTTATAGGGTGGAGCACTGTTGTGGATTCAATGATTCAGTGCATCACACGAGATGGAGGGTAGGGACAGAGAGAAAGATGTCTTTGCCGGAGGATTGGGGCGGGGGCTTTCAATACATAATTCACAGAGTTGTCTGATGGGTTTGGGTGTTAATGTGATGGATGCTCTTTGGGTCCCGTGAAGATTTAGCATTCTTAAACCTTGGATCTCTTAGGACATTTTGAACATGAACGAGACACTAAAAGTCCTTCAGTGATCTTTTGATCCTTTGCACACATATGCATAAACAGCGCAGGGAAATGTGGCTCTCAGGCTCTTTAACATGATTGTAATTGGCAGCGGCTCTGCCATTAAACTTAGCAGCCCAGTAGGCTATGTACTGTACGGTTACTCTGCACTTATACCCATTCAGTCAACTTGCAATGGGTAGTGAAGCATGCATGAGTGTCAAAAGCAATAAAAACACCTGACAGACTTAAATATAAGGCTAAAATACTGCATAATACTGGCAGGCATGATGGCTGATGAATGTATTTACTTTCCACTGATTCCATTGGAGAAGTGAGGTAATACTAACAGCTGTAGTTCCACTGACTGCATTTGTAATTGAGTTTACTTAAGCAGAAAAGCACAGCCCAATGCAAAAATGAAATAAATGTCATTTCCAGCCTCTCATATATATATATATATATATATATATATATATATATAAAAGGCAACTGTGCAGAGCCAAGTGTGTGTACATTCAGGTTAATCAGCATCCGCATGGATCAAATCCACACAGCAGAGCTATGTAGGCATGTATGACAGATTAGGGGAATATGAAACACACTCTTGAGTAAGTGCTGGGCACAAGCTTTTGTCTTGTTATCTTCGGGAGTGAGTTAACATTATCCCCATAGATAAGGTCTTACCATGCATGGATTATAGCATGAGACAAGACGTGTGTGGCCCCAGGAAAATAACACGAGAAGACATTAGCATGGCCCTGCCTCCATCTCTCTCTGTCTGCATTGTCTCTCCCCTCTTGCTTTTCATCAATGCCGTGATCAGCACACCTGGGGCTTCTGACACAGCGTTTGAAAATAACACCGTCTGCTGTAACTTCATGAGGGACACTGGGACATCCTTCAGCTGAAATTGAATAATCGGGGAAAAGAACAGTGATCTAAGGAGCCCAAACAGGATGTCTCTGCTCCTGTTTAGATGTTTCATTAATAACATGGAAAAGGGTGCAGTTCTAAAAAAGGTACCACAAGCTACAGTCAGTACAAGTCACACAGCAACCTGGACGAGGTCCGAGTTCATGAAATTGCATGAGTTGAAAGGGAAGCTGTCTCACTAAAACTGCCTCTGTTACAATTCCTAAAATATACAACAGATTTCATTTTTTACCTTAATTCTTAATTTTCGTAACTGGTTTGCCATATTTAATCATTTCATAATTTAGGTAGATTTTGCAGTCAAATAACTATCAAGCTGCCTTGACATGGTCAGTGTGTTCCATCCCATACAATGGGCTCCAGGATGTCTGTTCTGTTATCTATTGCATATCATATCATGTCTACGTTAGAGAACACACTGTTAACAGAACAATGCTGATCATGACTCATCTTCATTCTCATTTTTGATTGTTCTTTTACCTTGAACTGTATTTTTGCCACCATGGCCTATAATGTTCTTAAGGAATACCTGCCACTTTCAGGAGCAGAGATACATATATATATATATATATATATATATATGTATATATATATATATAAGCTGCAGCTTCCATTTTCCTTTCTGCTTCTAAGTAACTAAGAAATCCACAATGGAGGATCAGACCAATCATGTACAAACATACTTTCAATGCTTAGAGCTTAATGACACATGAAGCCATTAATTAATTTAATGCACTACATTACGTCCACTTCAACTGTAGTGATTCAGTGCGCTTTCTAACTTCTCTTTGATCATAAGTCTAGGGGCTGGATGATCAGGTTCATCCAAAAGCCTCCTGGTAGATTTTTAAGCACAGAAGTAGAGCCGCATATAAAATATCCCACTGGAAGAGTACATTGATCAGTCACAACATTAAACCCAGCAGTAGGTGACGTGAGTAAGGCTCATCATCTCGTTATGATTCAACGTTGTGCTGGAAAATGTGCTGCTCCTTTGACATGTACCCTCTGCCCAAACATTGTTGCTATACCCCTTCACGGCAACAGGCCCCTGCTGCTCTGCAAAAATTGTGCAGAAATGGTTTGAGAACTGTAACAAAGAGTTCAAGGTGTTGACTTGGCCTCAAATTTCACCTTACTCAATCCCATCAAGCATCTGCGGCACGTACTGGAAAAAGGTTTGATCCATGGAGGCAACACCTCTCAACTTAAAGGACTTAAAGGATCTAGTGCTAATGCCTTTGTGTCAAACACCGAAGGAACCCGTCAGTGTGTCCAGGCATCATTGGGCCAATGCTGCTTTTGGCAGGAAAGGGGGGCCAGCCTAATGGGTGTTGTTAATGATTTGAGGGATTGCCCTATGTATTGTGTACAACACAATTTACTACTGTGTCCCAAAAAAGTGTTTTCTTCCTTTAAAAAAGGTTCTGGATGGGAAGGTGCTCCTTGGGATCTTGCTGTCTCATTCAGGTTTATCTTGGGAGCTTTTTCTTAAATGGTCTAGGGGGGGGAAATTGCTCAACAGATATGCTTTCAATTTTTAGGGTATCATCTGAGACATTGTCAAAGTCATGCTTAAAACTTTTAGTGGGAATAAAGCACATGGAGGATTTACTATGTCAGACAGAAGAACGGAGATAGGAAGTAGGAAATCAATCCACGAATGAAGAAAAAAATAATACTTGAAGTGAATAAATTCTTTTGAAATGAGGTGACATTTTTTTTAGTAAAATTCCAGATCTTTGACTTTAATTGTAAGGGAAAAAAAAATCTGTTTTGACATATACTGTACGATGCAAGGACATGTGAGTGGAAATTACTATGTAAAGTGCTAATCTGTCAAGGTAAAGAGTTGTTAAAGATGTGACTGTATATCTATGTAGTTGTAGGGTTCAGTTTAAAATGTAAAAGAAACTGAAGGACTTCAGAAGTTTCCCTGGAAGTGGAACACAATTAATTATAATCATGAAATGCTCTGGGTTCTTTGTCCCAATTTCCTTGAGGAGAAAGCAGTGACAGTGGCTTATGTGGAATGATGAATGATAGTCTTATCTCTTCCTGTACACTCTTAAGATAAGAGTTCTCATTGGTCGGTGTTGTCAGTGATGTGAACTGAAAGAAGGAAGCTTACAGAAGATAACAGAGCAGAGAGGTAAGAGGTGCCCCTAAAATAGAGGACAAGATGATGAGAGTGAAAAAGGAGATATTAAGTGCAGAAGCATGAATAATGGTGGAATGGAGATGAGAGAGAGCAGCGACCCCAGTCTGCACCTCCAACTCCACATGCCACAAGAAGCATCTCCATCACCAGGGCACCATGGCACATTTTCTATCACTTGGGGTGGCAGCAGGCCACACACTGCAGTGAATCAATCCGACTGCTGCATCCTCCGCAAGCCGCACTTCCCTCCTGGCTTCTCATGATCCCAGATGCTATGTGCCAAAGCAGGGCTAGTGGGAAGTCATGTTCCACATGCTGCACATACCTGTTTGAAGTCGTGACTGAGCGAACAGTTTAGTGGCAGAAGTGCCAAAAACTTAAATAACAACCATTAAGATGAACTTGTTGGTTTTTGTTGGTTGTTAAAATTCATTCTTTCTTCACTGTAACTTTAGAATTTAAAATATGTATAATATATAACCATAAATACAGCATTCATAATACTGGATCATAAATAGGATGTTACGATAGCTAACAAAGACTTCAAAAGACTTTAATCTCTCAAATTTTTCATATTTCCAGTTGAATAGGTAAGAACTCAAGCTGCTAAAGACTCACATCATACATGACACTGCATCAATGTTTGGAGAAAGACTGCTGTTAATATATTCAACACCTCGCACTAAACTCATAGCCAATCCCATCCCATCCTCCCATCCTTCACTTTTCCATGTTATTCATTTGCAAACGGATAAAGGACCAGAGAACCTGCAGGGTCCATAATTTAATATTGGGATCTAACAGTCTCAGATCTGATATGATGGACTGTAATCCTCTCACGCTGCCATGGCCACATGCAATACAATATCTCAGTGCCCTGATCAGCACTTCACTGTGTTTTCCTCCCATGAATGAATGAACAAATGAGTGAATGAAAGACTTAAGTTTTGTGGAACACCGGCCAATACTAATATCAATTGCAAAGCTGCCAAAAAGCAGCATGGCAGACTTGTGGCTAAGTACGCATGACAGCATGTGATTAAAAGGAGTGAATGAGTGATCACTCCCACAGCAGACAGACACCCACACCCACACACACACCTACCAGCAATAAAACCAGTCTCTTAATGTGTTCTCTCCTCTCCATTTCTTTTGGTTTAAGTATATATAAAGCAAGGAAATCATATTCATAATCACAGACCAAAATTATTTTACTGTTTACTTTCAAATAAGATTGTTTTCCTCTGGCAAAGAACACCTATATTTCTTTGTGTAACTGCTGGGCTTCATGCATGAAAAGTGAATGATCCGAAAGTAAATCTACAGTTTCAATGACTTTGTTTCTAGGAAGCTCTTTATTATGAAATGTCTCATAACTACTGCTGTGTTTCCCCCTGAAATACAGGCAGCGGAGGCCGACTCCCAGACAGTAAAACCCCCATACACTGTTTCTGCCATTAGACCACTGAGTATGGGACATCTCAAGCACTTTATAAGGGGGAAGTATCATCAATTATTCACACTTCCGGCAATACATATTCCACATGTTTCTCTTCCCATTAATATTTCAGCCCCCACCCAGTCGCCCTGCTTCTCCTTCTTCTCTCTGCCACCTCCCGGTGGACATTTTGTCTACATAAATCACACAGTGACATTAAGAATCCCTAAGATGGCCTCAGTCAGTACTTACAGTAGGCAAGAGTCTCCTCGACCGATCCATGAGTGCCCCAGCTGCTGTCGGGGAGTCAAATGGCACTCCAAGCGTCAAGTAAACTTCACAAGATATCTATTACAGCAGCAGCAGCCCACTATGAGGGCAGTCTGTGATAACATCACTCAATATTGCAATGACAACATAATAAATAAACAAATACTGAAGTGCCAACATTAGCCCTACTTTCTGCCCTTTGGTAGCTTCAGTCTCAACAAACTTGACATCTAATTGTGGCCATGGTGGTGGTTGGGGTCTTCCAATTCAATTGCAGAAGGATAAACATTTAGAGAACCTGAGAGGAAGTGCTTCCTCTGAGACTAAACTCCAGGATCAAATGTGAAAGGAGGTGGATGACATGCAACGACACACAAAGGCTCCAAAGTCAGATGTTGCTCTAGACCAACTCTGGACTGGACCACTTTAACAAAATTTCACATTTTGGTAGGAGTGTTTGGGTCCAAATTAGAAGCATACTGCTCAATGTAAATACTAGACAGGGAAAGAGACTAGTGCAGCATTTTGCTTCTTGTTGTATAATGGTTTTGAAGCTGCAAATGATTATTTTATTCACTTAATATAAACGTGTTTATCTTGATCAATAGAGGGTGATGGAAAAGCCAAATTTGTTTTCCAATGAAATCCTTAATTTATTCAGTTTAATGTTATTGAATGCAGACATTTGAGAGGGTGGAACCAGGGGCTGCTTGCCAATTTTGCTTGAAAAATTAATTGAAAGATGAATCAATTATGAGAACCAATAAATTTGTTGCTTGTTATATGCTCTCCCCCTGCTGGATAGATGATGTCTATGTCCTCATGATTCATCCTGTGCTCTCCTCTGATCCTCAGGTGGAGGTGATTTGCACTGATGGAGGGAACATCCAATAAAAAAGAGCAACAGAATGACATCCAGCTTTTCTCTCTCTTCCACTCTCTGGTCTCTGATGAAGACTAGTCCCTCTTTTAATTTCTTTTGTTTCTCTAATGGTTAATTAGTCCTATTTTCCCTTTTTTATGTTTAGTTTATGTTTTTTTAATCTTCGTTGTGATAGAGGGTTATTTCCCACTCCAACAACCCTCTGTAGGCTAGTTTGGGTGGCCATCAGGTTGTTTGTTTCGTTTCCAATTTGCTTTAGGTTGGTATGACTTATTGAACATTTTTTTTCTTTTTTACGAAACCCCAATTTTTTTTTCCAGCCAGTTGAATTTTGCAATAATATATGCATAACGTATAACACTGCAGCAGACTGAAAGTCTTCACTGATTCAAAGCCCTTTCGATTAAGGCCTGTATAAGATACGTCATGAATACATTGTGGTGACAGGATGGAAGTGAAAATTCCAATATGGAAAATACCTTGAGGGTAAATTTGCATAAAAATAAGTGATAACAACAGAACGAGTTCAATAGTGGTTTCAGATATGTGAAATGCATGGCAGAGACTCATTCACTCAACTGTGATGAAAATCAGCCTTTAACTCACAGCTGGATCCTTTTTCTAGAGCACATGCTTATAGTTTTTGACAGCCTTTGCCCTAAAAAAAAAAAATCGCCTTTTTTCTTTTCTTTAACACATCCTATTTCTGTCCTTGAGCACCCCCACCCCCTTTTCTCTCTTTTAACTCTCCTTACTTGGGGCTCTCTTCCATATTGATTCTGTGTGCTTCACTGGTTAGATCTTAGCACCAGCTATGGAAAGGGCATGGGATCAATTCTCTCAAATTTTTCAAGCATTCACTAAGTTGTCATTCCATGATAATTTGTTCGTGGGTTTACCCCACTGAAAACACATGCTTTGTTTCGTAATTGGTGCCCATGGATGTCAAGTGTTTCTACAAGCTACGTGTTCAGGGCAATTACTGCACAATGCTGCAGCTTCATTCATTCATAGTTGTGTAAAACATCCACTTTTGTTTTTACTGCTAGATAAATCTGCCATTATGAGGACGGTTCAAGTATGTTTTAGAAAGCTGTCTTATTAATTAAAGCTCTTTGTTATTAGATCCCATGTGTAGATTTTTGGCACCAAATTAAATGTTAATGAGAACCATAGGCACAATGTTAGAAGAATTACACATAGTGTAGCATGTCTGAAGGCAGTTTTGCTAAAGCCTCCACAAGGAGTGCTTATATGAATTATTTGTTTCTGGTATTGTAACATTAATACATGCACTCTGTGGAAACTTTAATAACTCCCTGTTTGATTTCAATAATTAAGTTTCTTTAAAGTAATTTAAATTAGATCTTTTTGTGTAAAGAGGCCACCATTGTCTGACAAAGTCACATCTGTGTTGCAGTCATGTCAAACAGGTATTTCCTAATAGCAAAGTCATATTCTCTGTGACAGCCTCTGGCACCATCACTACCATGTGGGGAAAAAAAAGCATGTCTTTCTTTGAAAGTATTGCTCTTTGAAAGTATTACTCAGTATATTAACACTGAATTGAACCATCGAGCTACTCTTGAGGGGAAGAACAAATGTGTAGGACTGTGGACCAACAAGTCAAAAGCCAAGGCCAGGAAACAGTTTGAGTTAAGTTGTTCATTACTAACTTTGAGCCCCAGATGATGGAGGCTGAGATGTGAAAGCTTGCCTTCCAATTAGAAAGATATTTGTAATTCCATGTGTGTGTGTGTGTGTGCAGCTGCACACACACACACACACACACACACACACACACACACACACACACACACACACACACAGTATGTGGAGGGAGCCCTGCTTGGGCCAGCCTCAGCTAACAAGCAGAGCGCGTCTCAGGAGAGACAAAGGGGTCTCAGAGGCAGCCTGGCAAATCTAGCCTGGCCTCTCTGGGAAAAGAGAGAGAAAAAGAGAGAGAGGGGAAACCAGATAGGAGAGAGAGGGAGAGAGAGAGAAGGAAACAGAATTTATATTTTTGTTTTTAATCCCCCTTACACGCTTCAGTGGTCCAATGTTAATGGTTTGTGTGGTCCTCATGTACCGTCAGGAAAAACAAACAGAACGAAAATTACAGCTTGTATGTCAAGAAAGACTTTCTATTTCAGTTCTTTTTTTGTGTGACATCAGAGGAAATGGCTGCCCCCCTCTGTTTTCCTGACTGAAAAATAAAATCAGCTGACAATGGCTGCATGGCTTTGACAGTAACTATGATTCTAACCTCTTACTCAAGTTAAATATGCAATTTTGATGCTGCTCCAGAATTCATGTTGACATTGGCCTCTTGTTAGTGCTGCTTTCTCTGAGATGTCGTTTATTTTTCATCCACAAATCACTGTAACTGAATGTTCATTAGCTACATCTGTTTAATACCTAAAATACTGTGCATTAACCTGACAATCTAGTCTTAAACATGCACATAGAAGTCCTTTTTGAAAATCCTCATATGTCATAGGGTAGAAAAGTCATAATAAAGTTAACAATTCATGGAAAACTCAAAGTGATTTCAAAATATACTTATCCTTGCACCATATCCACATTCTTAAGTGGCAAAGGAGCCAGCTGACAAATTAAACCCATAGGGAGAACAGAAATTACACTTTTCATTTTTTCAAATGCCTTCAGTGCACAGCTGTTCTAATTTAATGGCCATTGTTTCTGTCAGTTGATTTACAGAGGCCTGGCTCTCACACGGGTGAGGAGTCCCACCTATCAAAGACGATGACTGTCTGGGTTGTTTCCCCAACTGGGGACACAGCCACTGATTCAGCTGAAGAGCAACACCAGACCTTTGACTCACATGGGAGAAATTTTAATGTGGCCGGCCATTCACAAGTCTGGACTCAGGTTCGTGAGATGTGGATGGAATCACAATCGCACTTCAATGAGGAAGATTTTTTACTACCAAAAAGAGATTGGAATGGGCCCCATGCTAACCCAGCTTCCCTTGTTTTCCCAACAGGAATTAATTGTGCTGTTCCATTCTAATGTTATTTTCTTACTTCTGATCCAATGGGGTTCATATTTAGAGTGGAATGCAATCCATGGTATCTTAAAATAAAAAAAAGATTGATTCACGAGTATGAGCACACATGCTACATGTGTGTGTCTTTGTGTTCACAAGTATGATGGCTTTTCCTGTGTCAGCCCACTTGCTCATGAGAAGCTAGCTTATGAAATGAGATATAAAAACACAAAAGCAGAGCAAAAATAGCTGGGGGTATACAATGACGCAGATAGGGGAGAGTAACAATGGGGAAAGAGGGAAACAGAATAGAAAAAAACATGAAGGAGTAGGTAAAATACGTCATTCCCAATGGACAAAGAGGATCTTTCTTACAGGACGCAAAAATTAATCTAGAAGCAAACAGAAGTAGCAACAGCAACAAGAGTGGGGGGTGGCTTGTGTGGTACTTCCTGCTGTATAGATGATCTGAAACCTGAGACTGTATATTACAATTGCATTAGTGAAAAACCTAAAATAAAATATCAGACCACTGTGAACCAACCAAGAAATATGCACCTGAAGTGGTGTTTTACAGAACATTTCATCATCAGCTTTGACATTTTTCTGTGTAAGATGCATGTTAAATATGCTGCATTTCACAAAGCATCACCATCTGTCTTGATGCATTGCCACTAAATTGAAACTCCCAAGCCAGCAAAACAAATAAAAACTTTAAAAAGTTTCTCTGTGCAGGTTAAAAGAAGCAGCGAGGAGACAAAAGAAGAACCTACAATTTCAAAGAAAGAGAAAGCTGCAAAATACCAGTTTTTATGCTGGTCATACTATTTTATTTTGTTGTATTTATCCACCACATCTTATAGGCTATTCCGTGAAAATATTATCTGATGTTAAACCGCTCTGTGGTGCAAAAAAGGTGGGGGATCACTATTATAAAACAAAATGTACTATGCAAACAAAATTAACAGCCAGAATAGTGGATTTTCTCATAATTGACCCACAACAATAATGTCAGTATTAGTTATATGGTAGCATAGTAAGGCAGCTCAAAATATTTCAGATTTAATTCAAAGAAGCAGCGGACTGACTGCAAGTTCCAGCTATTAACTAACAGGTTTAATTTTGTTTGAATTGACTTGATTTAGAATAAAAATCTAAAAGTAAGCATCAGCGATATTATGCTAGTTTGATTTATTTTATAAATTCATTTTAATATACAATAGATTTACAGTTGTGGTTTTGCACAAAGGGCCTATCAGCAAATCTTTTCTGATAGGGAATATCGATGAATACCGCAAATTCAACAAGCTAATTTCATCAGCTTTAATGACTTGCCGGCATGTCAAAAATGTCCTCATTCCACATTTCATTGAAGGCTTGTGTTATATGGGGACTTGATGACATTTTCCAGTTAAAAATAATACTTGTGTATGTTACAAGTACTTTTAATAAATGAGGGTGTTTTTCATCGGCATCCGTTGTTGTTGGGCAAATTAAAGCACACCAAATCCAATATTCTTCGAATTGTATGGATTATTTTTGGTACAGCTGAAAACAATGGTTTAATAATCACTGTCTAAACCTGCACTGCTGAAAATATTTTACCCCGTGGTAAAGACGAAGAAAATTGTGTCACTTGATCACTGTTTGCCTGTGGAATCGATGCCATTGACGCACACAACTGATAAACGAGAGGATACTGTGCCCTCAACCGGAACTGTTGTCCAAACATATGAGCCATACCAGAAATGTGGAGGAATTAAGGTTTCAGTTTTCATATTAACATGTCGTCACTGGCCTGTAAAACCCTTCGCAACAGGAAATGTACCATTTAATGACAAGATATGATGGTACTTCTTTGACTCCAGCTTTAGCAAGCTATAGGGTGAATATGCAACTAAATATAGATCATGTTGTAAATGAAATCAATAATTTACATTTCAAGTTTCTACAAAATTGCTATATATATGTATACAGAAGTAATTTTTTTTAACACAGGATTACACTGGCATACACGCCTGAAGCACATCTGAAAAAAAAACCTTTTGACATCAAAATCATGCATAAATAATCAAGAAGCTTCCCTTCTTTACACTACACTTAATATGCAAAATTCACAGCTCCCCTGCATTATATACCCTGTATCTCCCTTGAGCTTTCATCCCACTCCATTTGCCATCTTGTTACTCACCTCTTCCTTTCTCAAATCTCCTACTTTTTTCTACAATACTTGCTGTTTTCTCTTTGTTCCTCTGCCACACTTTTAAGTTTCAAACTGTTTTGTAAAGTGTTTATTCTCTTTTTGTCTCCATTTCCTATTTTGTTTCCATCCACCTGTCCACTGCAGGTTTATTTTCATCCCTGTTTCCATTTATTTTATCCCCTAAGCCTGTTTCTCTCTCGCACGCCCTCTGCATCTTCCCACAGTGTGACCGCGGTACCTGCGACATTCTGCTCCCTGCATTCTCTCATCTAGATGACATGTGTGGTCCTGCAATATCTAATTTCTCTAGACAGGAGGTGAGAACTAACCTTTCTCACACTTTGACATCACACCAGTTCCTGTTATTTGTTTTCATAACACAAATATGTTGTCCTTAGTCACACAACACCTCGCAAAAAGACCCAACGTCCCAACTCCATCAGACGAATCTAAATAAATGCAATAAATGCTACTAGATAGAGCCTTGAATTTATTTAAATAGTGCGTAGAGGAAAAAAAATGCCTCTGGAGGTGAGATTTGTATCGAATTAATGCTCAAACAACAAATAAAGAGGAGAGGGTGAAAACACCCTCCCCTGATATCCCCTGATATCTGTCTGAACTAATGAATATGATTAATGTTAAGCTGTTGGAGTATGCAACTTCCATCAGGGTATTAAAAAAATCATTTATATTCTCATCCCACGAGTCATATCAAAGCATTTTTTTTGTTACCTACAGATGCATTCTGATAACAAGTAGCTGTAGTGTCATAGCATTGTTAGTGCTGTAAAGAAAAGAGCTCTCATGAAGCACACCTCATTGGCTACACCTATTCATGGAACTTACGTGTTCGGAAACGATGGTGTGGGCGGGTAGCTGGGCCCTTTCCTGGACGTCCGTGATTCCAGCGTGATGTGGGCTTGACAGGTGGCGCTGGCTGTGATGTGGTTGGCTGAACCTTGGCAGTGGTCTTCATGGTAACTGTTGTTGTGGTGGGTGCTGTGTTGGTGACGGTAGGAGAAGTCTGTCCTGGCTTTGAGTTGGCAACTCCATTACGTCCATTATTGGCATTGCTTCCTTTTCTGACAGTGCTGCGAGGGGTGACATCTTTACCACTGGGTGGTGGGGTGAGTCGGGTAATTCGAGTGGTGGATGTGGTTACTGCAGTCCCACTAATGTGCGTGCCAATGCGGTTGTGAAGGTGCGGGACACGGTTGCCATCTCCATTCGCAGTGCTGCCATTGGCTGAGTGGTTTGCTGGAGGCCCCGATCGAGTTCTTGGCACTGGGGCGGTACCATCCGCGGCTAGCGGTGTGGTAGTCGACACCATTGCTGTGGTAGAGGCAGCTGAAGTAGTGGTGGCTGTGGAAATGTCGGGCCCCTTGGGCATGGCACTGGGTTTGGAGAGAAATATAGGGTCCTGTCCAATGCTACCTTTAGGATCCACTAGATCAGTGGGGACATAGTCCTGGACAGATCCCACCACAATCCACTTCAGCAGCATGAGACTGAGTCCCAGTCCCACGAAGCCCATCACCAGGGGCACAGCACATAGCCACGTCTGCTGGCGAGGCCACACAGCACAGGGGCCAAATCGGAGTGGGCCTGGTGCTCTGGGTGATGCCTGTTCAGCCCCTGGCTCCTCGAGCGTCATGGCCGCCAGAGTGCTCGCACCTGAGCGCTCACTCATCCTGTGGGAGCTTCTGGTCTCTTGGGTGTTCAGGAGGAAACAGGTGGTCAGATGACACAGGGGCATATACTAGGAAGGGGGTGTGGCGCAGAAGAATCACTGGACATCTTAAGTAACCGATGTAAATCTAAACGCACAAACCTAAATGCAGGAAACATGAACTAATAAAACACACACCCCAGGACACACAGCCACCCACAGACACTTAGCCTACCACTGATTAAATACCACACAGCATTCAAATACATACACAAGCAGCATAACCTTCACTCCATTTGGAAGACGACAAACCAAGCACAAGCACAAGCGTGCAAGCAATCACGCACAAAAAACACACACATACACACCCAGCGCACACAGGTTATGGACAGTTGAGAGAGATCCAAAAAAAAAAAAGGGGGGGGGGTGTCTCACTGTAGTTCAGCTCTAACGAAGTGCTGATAAATCCCAGGATGCTTCACTCCCTTGTTAAAAAAAGCAGACGTAGAAAAAGAACAGAGAACGTTATCGATCCGCTTCGAACTGGAGATGTAATTCCATGCGCGTGAGTGCGCGCGTAGATCAACAACCCAGCATTCGGCAGCACCCTTCACCACTCTCAGCTGGTTGATCATCGGCCACATAAGGTCCTTGAAATAAAAACCATCGATTGTGCATTTATTCTTTCAGGTTCATTTCATTTGACATTTTATACATACGGTTTTAGAGTTTCCGTTTTCTCTTGCATGTATCTTTGTCTGCTGCTTCAAGTTTCCCCTTAAATAGCCCCCCTCAGTTGTCCAAACCCAGCGACCCCTTTTTCACTACAGCTGCCGGTAATCCAGTCGAGATTTGAGAGCCTGTAAGAACTACCGAAATTGAAACGAGACAGGGCACGGGGGGGGGATCCGATGCGATCTGTCAGTGAGATGAAGTGATCTTGGCAGTCGTGGTGTCCGAGGGAGAGGACTACATCCAACTGATCCACATCCAATCTCTACACCGACCACCCAACTCAGATTTTCCCGGAGTGACAGCCGTGCGTCTCCAGAGCTGTCAGTCTGCGGTCCGCCACTATGATGATAATTCCGGTGTCCGTGATGTGGGGAAGAAAAAAGAAGCCTCTGTGATTCGTTTACCTTCGCTGCATTCCCACAGTGGTGCAAGCAGCAGAACGGTAGATGGAGAGAGGAGAGGAGGGAGGGGGCTGCTACTCTGAAAAAAAAAATGATGCGGCGGCTGTTCTTGGAGGCTGCAGACGGGGGAGAGACGGACAGAGAGAGAGAGAGAGAGAGAGAGAGAGAGAATGGAAGGAGGGGAAAGCTTGCTCAATCCGCGGTGAGTGATGTGGGTTTCACGGCTCCTAACCCATCCGGCGCTCTCCTCCGGTTTTCCGCTGTCCACAACACTCCAAAGTAACGACTAGTGACTGGTCCGTCTCATCCTCCAGACTCCACGGATGTAGGTGTGCGGTGACTCGTTTATAAGCGAAATAAAGAAATGAAAGAAAGATTGTGGTGGGTTGCTATAGGTAGGTTGTGAGAAAACGAGATAGAGAGAGAGAGAGAAAGAGAGATGGTTAAGCTCTGCACCAGATGCAGATATGAGGCACAGGAAGGAGGCGGTGGCGACAGCCGAGCGCGCCACACACATACGCGCGGCGCGGAGGGGAGAGGCGATGCTACAGACACACCCCGGGGAGCGGTGAGATAGAGGGGATGGGAGGAGGAGAGGAGGCGCCACCCCGATGCCCTCCACCAGCGGCACACGAGAGCAAATAAGCTGAACACCTGGTTTGTAATTTTTGCCGTAGTTGGCGCACGACTTCAACTTCATATCTCGGTGCGCAAGAGGATGAATTCGTTCTTGTGCGGTTCACAAGACGAAGAAATGTCATGGGAACGCAACTAGTGTGTGTATGTAGTCAAGGCAGACGTAGTGGTTTGGTTTGTATTTGTGACAATTCTGGTGCACACCTGCTACGTGTGGGAAATTCACGGTGTAATCGATGCGCGTCTCTGGGAACAGGGACGCGCATCACCAAGTGTTAAACCTACTGTGTGCGAATTTACCTTTTCAAATGCGTCCCTAATGATTTTCAAAGTGAGCAAACGAGCACGATATGAGTGCATAAATTTTCATCTACATTATGCGGTGATTAGTGTCAACTAGCAAAAGGCAGTTGTTACTCGTTTTATCAATTCCCTTCTTGTTGTCGGTTGTGCACACACAGTCATCATCGCAGACACTTCAGTTACATTATGCCATTCAAGTGTGATTTCCATCCGTTGTTACATAATTAATTTCTATTGTTAGAATTGTGGTAATCCTAAAAAAGCAGCTATTTCGAAAAAAGCTGCAGCTGTTGGAAGGATAATCAGACGTTTAGATAATTAGGTCTGATAATTGTCTCGAATTTCGTCAAAGGGGTCTTTTGTTGTGTGTAGAAGTAGACCCACAAATACCGGTTTCTTGTTGGTTGCTTCTCCAAGATAAGAAGTGTTTTCAACATTAAAGTATTTCAAACTGCTATGGTTATATTTATATGGTTAGGCTGTACTGGAAAGTATGTTCTAGAACAGTTCAATATTCAAAGTCTTGCAATCACTGCAAAAGTATCCCAAATCTCATTAATTATTGCCTTAACTGCTTGTCACTCATGGCAAAAGAAATCCGTTTTTAACTCTTCACATTCCCTGAATCGCTTTAAAATGATGCCATTTTGATAGACTTGATTAAATTGTTTACACATAATTGGTATTATCCCGAGGTTGGTTTTTCCATCTTTTTTTATTAATAAAAGAAAATCTCCAAATTGCTGCGCTTTGACATTTCCATACACATTCATATTTCTGTCACATCTTTAATTAGGGAGTTGCTAATGATGAGTTTGACTTCACTGTTTACTGTTGGAGAAGTCATGCCCCACTCATTGTACCAGAGTATTCTCTCCCTGGAATGTCTTTGTACCTTCTTTTTTTTTTACCCCGCTAGCATTTGAAGATAAACAAGAAGAAAAATAAATACGATGACCAAGACATTTATTCAAATCATTGAAATACCGGTTCAGCTTGTGCAATCATGAGTTAGGTTAAAAGATTTTGGAGAACTGCTCTGAAATAGAAATAGAATACAATGGGAAAGGAAATGATTGCAGTTAGTGAGTGAAATGTTTCATATTTAACAATGTTTAAACTTTTTTCTCAATGACTAAGAAATGAAGCACCACAATCAATTCAGATATAAGCTTAAATAAATTCATAAGGAGACATTACAATTTTTCTCAATGTTTTACAAGTAATTGAGGATCCAAGGAACCAAGCAGTTGCAGAAATGAAGTTGTCATATACTGCATTCCATAGTGTTTAATTCCCCCAACTGGCGATTCTAACTTAATGTTTCTGGTCCATACAATACCATTTTCTTGAATGAGGACTGGGGATGTCACTTCTACCGTCTGGAGAGTCATTAAAGTCTGCTCTTTCGACAAACGTCCAAAGACATTAGTTACAGTTCATCTTGTTTGCCATCTCGCTGATCCACACCCACCAAGCGCTGCACCCAGACGACATTTTTTCTGTGACACTCCATGAATGAGTCCAGTGCCATTTATTTCTTTGTTGTAATTGGGCCGCTACAAAAGCATACATTATGTAATTTATTCTGGCTAATACATGTCCAGCAGGCCTTCCCATGGCCTGTTTTCCACACCAAGGCTGTCAGCTAGATCAGTGTGCCCCTAGAGCAAGAGGTATTAGTTCTTCATTAAGTAATGCGTGACTTTTCACATTTGCACCCTTCTTACAAAGTTTTTATCGTCCTATATCAGCCCTAAAGATGTTCAAAATTCAGGAGTATTCCAAAAAAGCTGCTGGCATGTGGTTCTTTTGCTCACCTACCACAACAGGCACTGTCCATTATTGTATTGATTATTCCTCTGCATGTTATTAAAGATCAATTTCTTTGCCCAGTGCTGGTGTCTGCATTTGGGGATCTCCAGGGAGCCACTATTTACTAAGACCAATCAGCACAAACTGGGATCTGTAACCTTGAGCAACATCCAGGGAGAAACACACACTCCTTTTTTCACGATGAACAGACACTCCTTTTCTTCCTAAGGTGAATGTTGAGAATGGTGTTTGTGTACATGTCTTCTTGGACATCATCTGGGTCTATCCTACATGGAACAACCTCAGGGGATTTTTGACTATTCCTCAAGCTACAACGGCTGACAGAATTTTACACAGCTGTGTGCTTTTCATGTAATTCACCCTTGTGGCACGAACCCAATCCAGGACTGAAATGTAGGATTAGTGCTTAATCAGGCTCATCAGCTTCTACCAGTGGTTCACTGGGAAATACAGTGTGAGCTACTATTTCCACTAAGGTATTCACTAAGATTCATACCTTCTGCTAGTGAACGTTAGAGGCATAACAGGCTTTCAAAAAGCACAAATGAACCTTTCTTCTGGCTAAAGGAATGATTAGATGATCTGTTGGGAAGGCAGCATTACAAAAGGGACCACACTACTTGACAGAGTTGGTGGAAGCGGATTGGTGGAACGCTGCTTAGTTAGCTTAGGTGGCTAAACCTTGTTACATCACCACATAACTCCAACAGTACAAAATAGAGATGATTTGCACATTTAATCAAAATATGTTTGGCGTTACTGACATTCCCTGTCTGTTTAAAATTAAATTTATCACTACAGAGAAGGTGATGTTTTGCATTTTTTCCCCAAGTGCCATCCAAATAATCAAATTTGGTTCTTTGATAATCTTGAATGACCATAAGTTGCATATTATTCTTCAAATATATTTCACAATTGACATTTTTCATGCTGCAGCGATGTCTATCCATCATCTTTTATTTTCATGTTGGCAACTAATTTTTATTATTTTATTTTTACAGATGCATCCATGTTATTTCAGTCTGTGAAGTAGACAAGTCATATATACCATGCAGACTTTAGACTTTGCTGGCATGGGTATCTTGCACTTGATGTGCAATATTTACCAACACTGGCATTCATTGTAAATGGTCCATTATGGCTGTGAGCTTCCATTTCTTGTCTTCTGTCAGCCAGGACAAGTCATAGAGGTCACTATGGGTAGCTTTCCCAAAGGCATACATTTTGTTGTCAAGCTCATGTCTCCTCATTACAGTTAAAGTTCACTCACTTGGATTGGGCTGCACAGGATTGCCATCTCTTCATTGGTCCTCAGATTGACTAATTCCTGGGGATTTCCCTCTGTTATGCAGCACTCCATTTTTTCCCTCCCGCCCGTAGCTTAGTTAAATGAACACATGGATAACAGCAATCAATAGAAACCATGTTGGACTGATGGGCAGCATCCAATCCAACCACTTAACAATCCCAGCTCTTCACTAATACGATCTGGTGTCATGCCAATGTGTGTAATAGACCTACATCACCACTGTGTCAGTGCCATGATTTGCCTCATCTGTGCTTAAAAAAAAAAAAAAAGTCTAAATTCTGTGTCAAGCTAGCGATACAAAATATGCAATGTCCAGTTAAACGTTCAAAATTAAGCTTATTTAAAAACTAGGATATGGTCACGGATTTGTAGAAAAAAAGTACTTGACTAAATTAAGGGAAAGAACATCGTCTGATGCACATTAATTATGTTATGTACAACCCATCTGTGAAAATCCCACCTATTGCATTCAAACTGGCATGTACTTTTAAAACTTGTGTGAGGCTAAACTTGGCATTGACACAGTTGCCTCCAGTAAAATAGCGAGTCTGTTTCGTGGATCGACTTGAGACAAGGGTAACAAAGCATATTGTCAAATAGGTAAACATTAGAATTGAGAGAAAATAGCCGTTGAGAATGTCTGTGGTCTTACCACAGAACAGGTAGGACTATTCACAAAGATTCATGTCTTTCTGTTTTGTGATTTCATCCCACCATTCATTTTTAAATTCAAGAAAAATCACCCTTTCTGGCTGACTATTCCAATTTTGCCACAAAGACGGGGAGTAAAGAGAAAGAAGTCCTGTATTTGTTGCAGCAAGAGTTTCAAGGCTCAAAACAGAGGTTGTAATAGATGAGAAAATTACCACCCATTAGAGAATTCATTCCATTTTAGAATTTTCGGTGAGAAGCAAATTGATTTTGAGCATATGAGTACACCTCTGTAAGGTGATATCTGCCCTGAGGTACTATTTTTCTAAATTATATTACATTGTAATGATGTACAAATGTTTTCAGAAAGTGATTAAAAACTACGTCACTGTGCTTCCGTAATAACCGTATTGCTTAT
Source organism: Antennarius maculatus (assembly GCA_013358685.1). NCBI lineage: Eukaryota > Metazoa > Chordata > Actinopteri > Lophiiformes > Antennariidae > Antennarius > Antennarius maculatus. The sequence continues at coordinate 11,447,790 of CM023626.1, read as the reverse complement.
GGCATCAACATTTTAAAAGCTAGTCTGCAACCATCTTCTTATCGGACGATGCGGCAGATAATAACGTAAATGTAGCTGTAATTAAATAATCAGTCTCCAACTGGAAACATTATTCAAATTGGTAACATCCATTCCATATTGTTGATGCTGCCGAGTCATAAGATTCAAAATGGAGTCAGATGTTCTCATCTGTTATTGCCAAAAGCAGTGGACCTCTACGATAACGTTCATCACTCATTTATGAGGTTTCTCCATCCTGACTCGAGGAGTTGGAGATTGAAAGTACAATCTGTGCTTTCAATTTTCTAGTATTAGCTGTGATGTGATTTGCCCATATTGAAATTCAACTCCAACTATAAAGCAGCTATCTGGTTTCAGGCATTTGTTTTATCAAGCAGGCAACACAACTGTGGCTTTTAACATGTGTGTCCAAAATACTCGTGTCCCGCATCAATTAATCCCATCCCGGTTCTGTTGATTTGAGGCTAGTGTTTTTCACAGGGTTTTTATTAGCAACAGTTTGTCAATAATGCCAAAAGCAATGGTTAACCTTTGATTCTACAACAATAAGAATTAATTGCTTCATCAAAAGATGAAAATAAGTACTCAATCTGGTGGCCATGTGCTTCTATCCATCCAATTGCAGTATTCATTTGTGTGTGTTCATAATCATAATATAGAGAGAAGGCTAAAGGGAAAAGGAAATTCCAGTAAGACCACCCTCAGTCTGAGACTGTTCCTACAGAGGAACACAATAGAAGTATACATCGTCTTATTACATGGTACAACAACAAGCACCTGAAGCAATCAGCATCAACAAAAGCAACAAGTTTGTGGTGTGCCATATGTGTACTTGTACTTATGGGAGAGTTCACTGAGAAAAAAACAGAGTGAAGCTTTAGGTATTCATTCACATGATTTTCCAGAAAGGCTGATTCTGGTAGAACTTGGAAGTCGTAAATTCTAAAATGTGGACGCTACACTCACATTTTCAAGTCCTGTGGAACAAAAACGCTGTGCAGTCCCCACAGTTTCAAGGTGGACATCGAAGATTAGTGCCACCAATTCAATATGCGACTAAATGTGAAAAATGGTGACAATCTCCTCTTTTGTCCCTGAGTTATGAGTTTGAATAATGAACAGAAATGTGTTTGTTGTAGAACTTTATAGTTATGTTCAGTTCGGGAGGCAGGACCAGGTGATTTAATGAGAAAACTCCAGACAAAGGCTAAAATCAAAGAGAATCCAAATTGCAGGAAAAGTCCAAAATTATTAAATCTGAAAAAATAAAATACTAGAAAATAACACAAAAAAACCAGACAGTTATTGTCAAGTAATAGGACAGGCGATAACAATAAAAGAGTATAGGTGATCTGGCAAAGGAGGGAAGGAACACTTATTTACACAATCCTAACCTTAAAAAGAAAATGACAGGTAGGACAGGGATGAGGAGAAGACAGAACTCAATGGGCAGGTAAGGCGCAAACACAGTGGAAAATACACAAGGAATGAACTGTGTCCAGATTGCCGTTATACCTTAAAAATATAACAACAAATAAGGAAATGAACACGAGAATACATTTACAATAAAAACAGTGACACAAAACCCAGAAACATAATTCTGACAATGATCTTTCGAGATATAAATATATCTGGGGCATTGGTGAGGGATCTAGCCAGAGGGAAATGTTTTTAGTACCGTGTCTGATCCCAAGTGACTCAAGCAGGTGCTAAAAGGTCATACAAACTATTCCAGACCACTGATTGGTCAAACAATCATTTCTGCATAACTGCACATCAATGCCGGACATGCAGAGATGTATTTCCCAGCTCAAATAAATGACAAGTCAAACAATCAAGCTACTTTAGCGGGAGTATTTTTTTTTTTTAATTGCATCTGCTGTTTGGAGAAGGTGCAGACATTCCTGTTCTTGATAGCTGATGAGATGTTTGTCCTTCAGAGCTGCACCACTGCAGTTTCAAAGTGCGCCCATGATCCTCAATGAGGTACTATCCCATAATGGGAAAAGTCCTGCAGAGTATCTGAAACAGTGTTGAGTCAAGAGCTGGTGCTATGTGGCTTCAGCCTGAAGCAACACTGACAATTCCCCTTGACTTGCTTCTAGTTGCTGAAATCGCTAACAGGCTCCTGCTGATAGTCCACCTGACAACACCTGCCAGAAGTTGAGAAGAGATGCGTGCGCCATATTCACAGGCTATTTAAAATGTTTTAGACAGCTCTCATTTCTCTCTAATAATATGAAGACTGTCCTCCATTGTCCTTGTCTTCCATACAACAGTAACAGTATAAAAATGTGTACCACAGGAGAAAAAGGATGGTGTACAGATTAAAGCATTGCAAGTTTGGTGTTCCACATCATACCATTTGTTACTTTGTCACTTTGTAAAAGTAAATGAGGAAAAGCGAGTGCATGCTGAACAAGGTATGGCTAAGTGAAAACAAAATGTGTGCGTAGTCATGGAATAAGGGTTCCTGTATAAGGTAGGTGATGACAGTAACCATCACAACACCAACGGAAGAATTTCCTTGTTTTGAATGCTCACCCGTGGCCTTTCAGTGAGCAGTCTGCATGCTTTCCATCTATGCGTGATCTGCATAGTAGATCTCTAGTAGCATCAATATGAATGTGTGCACTCAGCAAAACATCACTTTTGCTGACACTGATCTCCACAGTTAACATATATAAAGGAACAAGTTAGCCACACATTTTGCCGTCACTTGCTTTACCTCTGAATAACCCTTGTCCCTGATTCAGTGGGGTTGCTGAGAACTAAAATACAAACAACTTACAGAGGTTCAACGCCGTCTCTCTGGACTCTTATGGCGTTCTTGAAATTTAAACATTCACACAAAAGTTCTGTTAGTGTGAAACGAGACAGGCATGATATTCACAGTGAAGATGGTGTTTTAGAACTGCATATTTACTTATTCCTTTCCTGGCTGCTCCAGTTTGAAAGATGAAATCAATCCTGCAGGTATCACACGGGAATCCAGAGAACCACAGTAGGCTCCAAAAATGTCAGCATAACGTGACACAGGGACTTGATAGATTGAAAAACTATCTTAAAAATGAATCCCTTCAGCCTTAGGTACATTTCGATCCAGGCGTAAACTAACATTCTCCTCAGAGGGTAAAGACAACATAATTTTGCTCTGATTGGGCTATTTCAAAATAATTCAACGGCGTGCCTCCTGCGAGTTAATTATATTACAGGATCTTAACCTGGGTTCATTCTCTGACAGTTCGAAAAATTAAAAGAACACCACCTTGAAGTTAACCGGTTTCAGGAAAACCAATAGATCAAATAATACATACCTTGTCTCTGGAGTCTTGGTGGTAGATGTTAATGCTCACTCTGTCATTGGCAATGTTATTAAATCTGTAAAACACAATAAATCGTCTAAAGATTTGAGAAGCAATTTAACATACAATACTTATGTATCTTTGTGTACTAGAAAAATTCACAGTCTAAGTTATTACCAAAAGAAGAAGAAAAGCAATTGAATTAAAAATATTTACATGACCCAGGTTCCAGCTACTTTTAAATTATCAACCCTTTAAACAGATAATGCTTTTACCTGCAGAAAATACCAATAGCGTTCTCCACCTGCACCAACAACTGATTTTCCTGCCACTAAAATTGTAAAATGACACCGTTATTACTTGCTTGGTCATACTAACCCGTAGGAATTTGGCTTGATGGCAGACTATCACTTGGAATTCATATTCCAACAGTCGACTTAACAAAAACAATCATACTGTGGAATTAAATGTCTCATCTAAGGTATTGTGCATTCAGAACACATGTCTGACATTCTGTTTGTCATTCTGACCCATCGAAACTTTACCCCTTAAATTCTGTGTATCACAATAAGCTATGCTTTACCACTGAAAAGAGATTTCATTGTTTTCCATTTCATTTGGATGCATAGGCTTCTTTAAAGCCAAGGAGAAAATGTCATCTCATTTTATTCATACATAAAGCTCTATTCCTTCTAATCTACCGCACATCTTTTTCTCCAATTTGAAACTAAACGCTTTGAAATCCAGTAACTACTTCACCTTAGATACTTCTCATGTGTTCTAATGTTAGCAGAATAGCTACCATATTATACTTGAAAGTGGAATGAGCTGTAAACCACCAGTATACCAAAGTCCTCCATCCCCTTTGGAGAATTTAAAGCTCTGCGATTTGATGTGTTTTATGATTCTTGTAATTGTTATAAACTCCTTGTTATGTTGTTCCTGACTGCCAATGGTGTTCCTGTGGATGCTTCCCCTTCCTGGGTGAGATTAAGTGAAGTTTAAAATGCTGTAAATGTTCATTCTCATTGTGGAATTTTACACACAAGCCCACAGACTCAGCAAAGTAAATTATTGTTCCATTGGGATATACAGTCTTCTAATGCGTTTTGACAACATGGCTTTTTCTAATGCAATTGCTGAATGATGACCATCTAAATAATAAAAACCTTTACATATATTTTCAAAGTCAGATAATTAGCTCGTGTGACTTTCATCAGTGAGTCTTAAACACCTCATTCATTTTCTTTAGCATCAATAAGTCAATGCATTGACATTTCTTTAATCGATTGACCAAGAAACACCAAGCTGATCTCCAGATGACTTATTGATTAGAGCTCTAATACAGTTTTGTGTCTTACTCAAAGGATGGACCTTGTTCTGGGGAACGTCCTCACTGGATTGGTAATTCTCTGTTCGACCGTGAACAAATATATTTCCTAAAGGCAGCATTAGCCTCTGTCTTCTGCCGTTTTCTTACTGCCTTTATCTTATCTCGTAGTGAGAGAAAGGAATGATTTCCAGAACAATATTTTACTTTCTTTCACGATCCGAATCAGGCTGATATCATATACCCTGTATGACAGACAGGCAAAAAGCTTTACGTACTTAGAGCCACACAGAAAATAAATACATTACATACAACCTACAATTTTAGATTAACTGCATCTTAAATATCTCAGTTTCAGATTACAAACATTTCTAAAGACAAAAAGTTTAAATATATGTTATTAACTCAATACAATGTACGGGTGTCAATGATACAAAGCAGTCTTTAAATGAAACATCTCACAAACAGGTTGAAATGGAGGCTTTTGGAAAGGTTTGAAATTTCTCACCATTTTGAAAACACTGACTGAAAGTTGTCATCTGTGAAGTTAGGACCCATGTGGAAAACACTAGAGGAGAAGTTCTCATTCATAGTTTAGTCAGACAAACAAAATCCACAAAACACAGAAAATCTCAAAATGTCCAAACGAAGCACGGAGAGGGTAAAACGCACTCTGGGACAGAACCAAAGGAGAAGCCGACTTAAAAAGCCTCAGGTTAATCAGCCTGATCAGGCACAGGTGTGGAGATGAAGCACCGACGTGGCGACGAGGCTCCGCCCATGGGTTTGGCCCCGCCTCCTGCCATGCTGCAGCACTGCAGAGCAACATGACAAATAAAAACCGTGGCAAAGTTAAACCCAAAATGTACTGTACCTAGCAGGTGGCCATTAAAAAACCTGATTCACCTGTTTCATCCTATGTGCCATTAATTCCAGCAACAACCCAGCACCAGTATTTTCCTTTCTGTGAGAATAAATTTGGAAACACTACCCTTTATATTTTATTCAATCCATTGCTTGATAAAGCATCACACATTGCGCTATGTTGATGGTGTGTGTGTGTGTGTGTGTGTGTGTGTGCGCGCGCGCACGTGCGTGTGCATGCACATTCACGTGTGTGAGAAAGAGAAAGAGAGACCACTGTCACATTGTCATCATAGAGAATGAAATTCATGAAATGGTGCTAAAACAGTGTTTAAAATGTTAGGTTTGATCCAGTTTCCATGGAAACCTTGGATGACGTTCCACCAGACACTCAAAGAGCTGAGCATCATCACAAAGAAAATATGTGGTATACCTGTCCTGCCAGTCAGAATGCAGTGCTGATTACTCTGCAGTACCTGGTCCCAAACATTCACCAAGTCTGACATCATTAAAGACAGAATTTAGTGTGTTTTCAATGATTCAACAGAAACGGGATGAATATCCTGGTGTAAAACATTTATGAGGTTGTTTAAATCCAACTGGCAACACCATCATGGCTTTGCCTATTTTATAATCTCTTTGAGGCTGTAATTAAGCACAGCAGTTCTTTGTGCTACACCCTAATTTCAGCTCAAAATGTCAATGGCAACATTTAGTTTTTGGCGGGGCCTGTGCTTAGTTTTTCTCTGAGTAAAATGTTTGGCAGAAGATAACGTGACCATTGTACAGGTGCTTCTCAATAAATTTGAAAATCATGGAAATATTCCTTTTTTACAGATTCTCTATACATTTAAGGTTAAGTGAGTGGGTCGGTCAATCAAGCACAGTGATACCATGGTCAACAAACCAATTCCCAGACTCAAGCCTTTGATTTGCAAATGAAATTTTTTAAAGGAGTATTTCACTTGAACAGAAGACTTTGCCCTCTGACATTGTCACTGGTTCAGGAGTGATTTGACACAAGGAATACAACACTTGATACTTTGACACTAGCTTAAGGCCACTCTTTGTCAAACTCCTCTTAACTTATGAAACTGGCTTTGTTGACAATCATCTCAAGGCTGTGGTCATCCCTTCTGCTAGTGTACCTACTCCTACCACATCTGGCTCTTCCATTCAACTTTCCTCCTGGTGAAGGAATAGCACCAGGAGGATTTTTCTGCTTTTTTTCCTTTAAGATTACAAGGTGGTTTTATTGTATTATACAATATATATGCCACATTATATTCAGACAAATTATGTTATTGCGCAAGACATGTAAGTAAAGATCCAATGAACTGTACTTTCTCACCTGGGTCTTTGGCCAGTAAGTATACTGGCCAAAGACTAATAAAACATGTTATTTTTCTTATGCTAAACCATTTTATATTAAGAAAATAAGTGCTTTCTTTAGATACAAATGGGCAGTTCCGCTCCACGTTTCTGAACTTATGGGTTATGGTTAGAGTTAAAAGGAGGGGATGGTCTTCTATCAAAAAGAAATGTAATTTCCAACAGAAAAGAGACAATTTTTGTTTCCTGTAATTGCACAAAATCACAAAGATGAATGCAACGCACATGATGGCTGTTTGCTAATAAAGTGCTGCGAACGCAACACGATGGAAGGCACACTGGAAGCAGTATTTTCTACTGTAAATTCATCAAATACAACATCACTGACCTAGGGTTACCTTTCTACTTACCATATTTCTCTGATGTCCGGGAGGACATGTCACAGACTCATCCTATCTATATGAGGCGTCTGGGATCACAGGGGTATGACCAGGTGAACAAAATTTTGAAAAGGCACTTGTCATCAAATGGAGTTTTAAGATTTAGGCAAGTCCAATCCATGGCCAGAAAATCTCAGATCAGTAAATCACTGTGATGTGTGGGACATAAAAGATGAACAAAAAAAGAAAAATAATATATTACTCATCCATGTGATGCCAGAAACTTCAAACTCCTCCAGTTGATAGCATAAAGGTTTCTTCCTCTGTCAACATTTCTGCTCACACATTTTCAACAATTTTTCTTTCCATTTATTTATCAACTACTTCAAGGGACATGTTTTCACCTGGATTTTTATGTCAGATAGATCAACTCTGGTAAAGTGTGTTATCATTTACAATCAATTTCAGCTTTGCTTTGATGGATGATTTCATTCGGTGTCAGAGGTTTTCTTCCTCACTGGTTTCTCAGTTTTTCCTGTAATGGTTGCATCACACAGAAAGTCAATGAAGGAATTATTGGAGCATGATCTATGACAAAGGAATCATTTCATCTAAAATGATCATGACAGTGTCTCACATATGACAGCATCCAATTTGAGTGTTAAGGTGTGAATTTCACAATGAAATATGTAACAAAAAAATCTTTTAGGAAAGCCCCTCTATCAGTAGTGCATTAAAGATCTAGGATCTTGCATGTAATATTGTATTTTTATAGAGTTCCTGTTTGGACAGTGATAACAAAAAAAGCAAACAATATATATAATGTAGGAGGAGATTAGGGAGATTTTGCATTTGATAACAGATTATCTGTACACTGTTTAGCAATGCCAAATCATTTTGGAGTCAAATGCTGTGAATGTGGACAAAACAGTATCTGACTCTGCATCATAACAATGTGGTCTTGACTACCTGTCCACTCCCTGTCTGTGTGCTGACTCTGCTATCTCTCCTCTCTCTCTATTTCTCTCTCTATCACCATTCTCTGCTCTTTCTCCTTATACTCTCAGCCACAGTTTAAACTCAAGAAAACATCATATCTTATTAGTATTCATGGTATGATGAGTACTAGAAAGATAGGTCAGAATCAGCAGAGTTCATTTTAGTTCAAGAAAGTAGTGGATCCCTGGGATGCGCTTCAACAAAGATTTGTGCATCCCACCATGACATTTATGCATCCCAAATGTAACAGAATATATGGTAGAAACCGTATGCACAAAGATTGAGTTTTGTCAATAGTACAATATAAAAACTAAATAATGATTTAAATGTTAATTTTGATGGTTTTATTAATCACGACGTCATAACTATTTCCGTAAAAAGGAAAAAAAACAGGAAAATTACGTATTATTTTTATGAAAATGTTACAGCCTGGTAATCATTCTTAAAAGAAAACAGTTTAAGAAATAAAGAAAGACGTAATACAGTTTTTTTTTTCCCTTTTGCTTTTCATTCAATAGTTTTCTTGCCTTTAATTTATAGTTTCTCCTGTGGACACTGCACAAAGCTGACAGAGCCTTCTCCAAACACATTTTTTGTAAGCTGCATTTTGTCTTGGGTGCTGACAGTTAGCCATGCCTCACCCATGGAAAAAATTGCGTCCATCGTGGACAAATGTTCGGATTTTTGCTGGATTTTGCTTGGCTTCTGCCTTCTTCTGCATCTTCTTCCGTACTGCCCACGGTAATATCTGTCTCTCTTCTTAATTTTTGTTTTTTATTCAGGAAAGCACTCATTGTCACTTGGGTTTTCTCCAACTTTCGCATCTTTTTCAAAGACATGGCGATAATGTAAGACTAACTCATCGCTTTCTCACTGCAGCATGTAAAATGACCAGACGTCGTGTTGCCGTTTGGTCAATTTTATTCATTCATTGTCACAACCGCTTCATCCCTCTATCCCAGCTGGCTTAGGGCGTGAGGCGGCGGAAACTCCGGGCGCCATGCCAGTGCACCGCGGAGCCACATAGAGACGACAAACACGCACTCACACACTCATACCTATGGTCAATTTGGGACCAGCCAATTAACCTGGAGCGCATGTTTTTGGAGGTGGGAGGAAGCCAGAGAACCCAGAGAGAACCTACGCAGACACGGGGAGAATATTCAAACTCCGCACAGAGTTGCTGTGTGGCAAGAGCACTACCCACTGCGCCACCATGCCGCCCCTGGTCGGTTTTAATACAGCTGAATCAAGCAGATGAGTCTCGTCACGAGAAACTCGCACAAGATCAAAACACAATGGCAATATCCGGGTTTGAAATTTAAGTGGAGAAATACATAAGTTGTTGTTGAATGGAAGTGCATTTTTCCCAATATTATATCATGGAAAAAGGTAGCATTGATTTTTTTCTATTGTATTTAAAGCTTGCATCCCAGGGACGCATGTTGTGTAACAATCGTGCGTTCCTGTCAAAAAATGTGCGTCAAAGCAGCAATGACACACGCAAACGAGAACACTGAAACAGTATTACATTATGAAATTTTCTTATTTTCACTTAATCTTCACAAGAATATTAACAAACAGCTTTTCTTTTGGTCAGGTGTGATACTGTTAAATTACACCCATAAGGGAACTTGTTTTCACCTCTAGGAGTGCTGACTCCCCCTGTGTTTGTTCAGATCATTGTGAGCTAAGTCTCAGGAGAGGAGAACGGGAAAATATTGTGCCTATACATGATATCAGAATGCACACTGTCACTGACTCTGAAATGAAACAAGTACACATATATGAGGTAAAGATCACAGATAAAACAACATTTCCTTCTAGGATGCTAAAACAACCAGTAATTATTTATAGTTACTCTTACTATCTATTCTTTTGGGGATGTTGAGATGAAGTATAGGTGGAATAAGGTGGAATAAAAGTTTGTCTTTCCACTTCAGGAGACAGAAGGGGCATCTGACAGATGCTGTGCATGTGCAGGTAGGTTAAAGTAAAAGGTGTGCATGCGCAGACATTCATTTTGTACATACACATATACAGACAGAAGCTTTTAGTGACTGAAGCACTTTGCTTTTCCAGGAATGTGAGGATGAAAACAGCACTTTGGAGCTAACCTTGAAGCATCAAGCAGCACTGTCTTTAGAGTATGTCTTGAACAAAGACTACTAAACAAATTATTGGACATGTAACCTGCAAGTAAAATTGTCTCTTTTTCTGTCTCTTTATTTCTAAGAGTAAATGTTCATACTTTAATTTTTACAGAATATTGGAGAGGATGGGGAAAGAGGATAGAAGAGTACATTTGTCCTTCTGCACTCCATTTGTAATACAGCTTCCTTTCTCTGCAGACTAATGCCTTTATGAATTACATTCAAGTGAACAAACACACACACCTACCATTCTGCAGGACTCTTATCTCAATGCTGTGGACACAAGGTGCCTTACCATCAGAACTACAATCTTATTAAAGAACACATTTTCTTCTGTCTCAATTATCAGTGGGATATACAGAAGAGCTTTTCCTGTGGAAATTGACTTCCTTTTTCTTCCTGAGCGTTAGTAGGAAAACAAACAAAAGATTTATACCGATAAGAAGACAACCTACAAAACACAGTCTGACTTCTATGTTTTTAACATCGAGACTATTACATGTTTTAGATTTAGATATTATCTGAGAAAATCACAAAACACAGGTAACAAATGATACCAAGCCAAGATATCCATCAAATTTCTAATAATTTGATCATAATAATGCAAATGGTGACACATAAATCACAGATTAAGTTTTTCTGCTTGACTGAATTTAAAATGAATACCTGAAACTAAACAGATCCGGCCTTTATTGTATGTGAAAAAAGACACATTGAAATAATCTTCACGCCTAATGTAATCGCAGCTTTAAAATTACTCCGTATGAGAATTTCTACTTGCGTCTTACCAATTTCCCCCTCGGGCACTATAAACTTTACAGTTAATGACTCTTTCTCTGGTTTTCCTTGTATTTTTTTCCTTCTCTTCATTTTCAGGTCAGATTTGTGATGACAGAGTTTAGGGTTTGATTTCCTTTTCAATTTGTGGCATCAGATAGGAGCTAAAACTCAAAACATCAAGAAAACAGACTTATCTTGTAAGTCTCCCACATCTCTGTGGCAGGAGATGTCATTCCTGACCCTCAGTTGCCCCATTCTCCCTCCACTTCTCAAGTCTCCCCGAGGTATCTCTTGTCTGTAACTCACATTCTTATCTCTCCTTGGTGCTTACAGTGAGGTAGACCACACAGACACATGTTGAAGGGCCAGTCACATCCACACATCTGAGTGAATTATTAAAATTTCCAAGGGCAAGAGATACATGCAACCTTTTCCTGTTGCGTGAGAGGAATGGTTGGTCAGGATCACTCATCTCAGATTCAACGGTCATGACTAGACAAAAAATTTAATTTGTTCTCCTACCTGATTTTATTGTAAAGGCTGTAATAGTGACTCTGCAATGACCTTGTGTCCCTCTTACTTGAATGTTCAATGTAAATTAATGAAATTACAATGAGCAGCAGATTGCCAGGGCTAAACAGGCAACATTGATCATATTTATTCCCATACTTGCAATAAAGCGCATGTATGTGCGGAGGTGTTGACACAAGGCAGCAGAAAAGGACAGGCAACAGAAACATTTTCTGAGCATCACAAATACCAGAGCTAAAGGTAACAGGGTGGAAATCAATTACATGGTTGACTTACCTAATTGATATCCACCTCAGCATGAAGACAGATAGCACCATCTTCCGTGAAAAAGGGGACTATTTTGCAGAGGAAAGGAATAATTTACGATGAACACAGAAAATGCTATTTAAGTGCATCTTAAGCAGTTTCGTAAATTGATCATTAAAGTGAAAATTTTCCCAAGCAAACCTTCATTTAGCGTAAATTTCTATCAGTGCTCAGAGTCAGACATCAATGATCACAGTCATATGGTATTTGTAGCTTTCTTCACGCGTAAGCACTGATTTACTGCTGCGAAGCCAAATGTCATCTCAAAGTGTTTTCTTGTTGTATGTGAAGGATAAAATGGATACAGCTATATTTGTTTTTCAGTGACACTCAGAGGTTTGATAAAGTGGCATCATTGGTTCAGTCTGAGTTTCAGTGTTTATGTTCCCAAACAGTCCATTAAATGATCTGATCGAATTTTTGAGTGAATCTAGATGCAACATCTTGGCTCTAGACCTAAAGTTGCGATGATAAATGATACTCGGGACATTGAAGAGAGAATCACAATGATATTTCTCTACAGGAACTGTTCATGTAAACGATTCACATCAAGGATGTGCAAGGAATTTGACATATTAATACTTGCATATTACAAGATAATTGCAACTTTTGTATTCACTATCATGAGGCATGTCAAAGCATCTACACAAATCCATGGAATTGGAAAAATATCTCATTCTGACCATTTTTTATTACATGAATTGAAAGAATGTCTTAATCAAACATGTAGCTAACCACCATTTTGTGGTACTTTCCATGATCAAATTTCAAATACAGTTTGCTCCGTAAATTAAAACTAAGTCAATGCTGCTGTCGGAACATCAAATGTGACATATAAAACTTTAGACTAGCTGGCTTTGTGTGGCGGACTGCCTCATCAGATGTCTGGGTCCAGTCACACTGATACAGACACTTCTTTACTGATACAAACCTGGTCTAATTGATCATATAAAGATGTCTTAAGGTATTTTTTTCTTTGAGGTCAGATTTATTTCAGAAGCTTGGCTTGTGTGGCCTGTTATCACAGTTAAAAATGTACACTATAGACATCTTTTACAATCTTCCTGCTGATGCACTGCCTGGAAAATTGTATTTTGTTGAGCAGAGAAACTGAATAGTATCAGGTTTTCAACTAAAAAATACAACCTGAATAAAATGTTATTTTTAAATACTACCGAAGTTTGTAATGTTAATGTAAATTAATGTATCCAATAACTCCTGAAATTGGAGTGAGACATTCTCCATTGTCTCATCTTCAGCTGCTTGAGTTGCCAGCTCATCGCACATAAAATTTCTTGTAATGTAAATAGTACACTCATGTTAAAAAAATAGTGCCCAGTGTATCGTGTCTTATAAGAAAGTATTGACAATATAGATTGTACGGTTCTCTAAAAGAAGACAAAAGAAAACTACATGACATTTCAATCACACTTGATGGCTCGAGGATTGGTTCATTTGAACGATAGCTTCCTAATATCTAATTTAGAAGCTACAAGCTGATCTGCCAAAAGGTCATATTAAAATTTAAAATGTTGTGCAGAATTCTCCATGGGCAGTGTTTAAGCTAGTGTCAAAAATCTGAGTCCATTAGTAAATCACTGAAACTATATCATTAAAATTTCACATCTTGACAGATACAATGTCGACAGTTGTATGGAAACAAGGACACCACATGAATGTAGTTATTTGATCTTATTTTATCTCCACCTTACACCATTTGTGCACAATAGTAAATTGTTTGAGTGTGAAATAATTAGGGTGATCTAATCAATTAATACAACAAACTAATCCAAAGGCAGGCACCTGGGACTCATACTTCTACTTTTAAATTGAAGGAGCAGTAGCTCAACCCAGAGCTCCCTCCAAATGTGTGAGTTCCTTGTTTTATCTTTAAGGACACACTTAATTCATTATTTAAAATTAATTTAAATAATTTGTGAGCTACAAAACAATCTTTTAATGTCAAGGTTATTAGGAAACAACATTAAAGACTGATCTTTAATCATGTCCTCTGAGTCATTGCAACAACACAAGTTGTGAATAACCTTTTTGGAAGCGGTTTAGACCAGTAATTCAGTTGGATGTCACTGGTTCAGTCCAGATTTTGTATAGATCATAACAAAGATCCTTCTCTCTGTTGTCTTTGTTTATTTACACTGAACAAACCAATAGCAGTGTACCATTGCATTGGCATTTCTCTTTGGATAAGACGCTGGCATTCCACAAGTGAAAGAGGAGTGATGGCCAAGATAAGAACTTCAGCAGCCAGTGTGACATTTAGATGCACATTAAACAGGGCTTTAGAAATGGCAAAAGCAATGATTTACATTCCCTTTTACATGGTGGGTCATCTCATCCTCTGCTCATAGGGTAAGCTGTTTCCTCAATTTGAAGACATTTTTAAGTTTATTTTTCATCTGCTTTGTGTTAGCTGCTGTTACCTGTTTTTAAAACCCTATTTTGAATGACAACATCATTAATTCATTCATCTTCTGCCGCTTCATTTGCCATAGCGGGTCACGGGGAGCTGGAGCCTAACTCAATATGGCATAGGACTTGAGGTGGGGGACACTCTGGGCACGACGCCAGTGCACCGCAGAGCCACACATAAAGACGGACAACCATGCACACACACACTCACTCCTATGGGCAATTTGGGACCGGCCAATCAACCTGAAGCGCATACTTTTTGGTGGTGGGATGAAGCCGGACAACCCGGAGAGAACCCACGCGGACGCGGGGAGAGCATGCGAACTCCGAACAGAGCAGGACTCGAACCCGGACCCACCTTGTTGTGTGGCAACAGCGCTACCCACTGCTCCACCGTGCCGCCCTGACAACGTCATATCCTTTCAAAATCAAGAGCAGTGAATAAAATCACAGCAGTGAACATTAGGGGAATGCTAATAAACTCCACAAAATCCTCCTATGGTAATTGGACTGTACTCATATGGCACCAACGTGTTTTACAGCAAAAGCTAGCATTCACTCAATCACACATACAATTGCAATGGCTACACATCAGATAACCATTCACTCCTCCACAATGGCGTTAATGAAGTAGTCATTGGAAGCATATTGACACTTTGATTTTGAAGATTGCAGGGGCCAGTGATCAAACTAGTGACCTTCCATTGGGTGGAAAATGCCTTTCTCTTCTGATTTCACTCTCTCTTTTCAGTCTTACAGCTGTCTAAACATTCAATTCCCAGTAAAACTGCCAGTTAATCCAAGTTGCTTTATTTGTTGGTTTTGCTACAGTTGTATTTATATTTCAGTCCAATGAACCTGATACCAGTCAGCCTGCCATACTATTCAACATGTAACATTTACAATGAATTTCTGATGCCACCTGTACTTGGTCTAAATTGTTTTCTCACATGATTTCTAATGGAAATAATCAAGAAGTTTTTCAATCAAAAGAATTATTTAATTTTACCTTGAGACTTTGTGATCAGTTTCCTTAGTTAATGACACAACATGAATGAGGCGCACACACACGCCAACACTGCTATATTAATGCATATGCAACTCATCCAACAGTGCCTCTGTTCTTCTTTTGTTAATAGACAAGTTGGAGACACTCCTTTTTTTTAAAAAAGTGGCATTGTTTTGATCACAACCAGTCCGTCAATGTGATGCCAAATGCCTTGAACAATCTGCCAGTTATTCCCATGATGTCTGTTCACATTGGATCATTGCATGAGAGATGACTTATATCCAGTGCCAATGCTGAAAATATGTGCCATTTAACAATGTGTACAGAAATAGTGCAGAAGTTGGGGTTGTAGATTTGTTCTCACCCGTCTTTTGCACACAAAAATACAGTTCATGCCCCCTTACCAAACAGTGTTACATTAAAAGATAAAGCATTGATATCTTCATATAAATCTGCACCACAATGCAAATGCAAAAATAAAGATGGCAATTCTTTGAGGACTAACAGTCTATGGAAACAGTCAGTAAACCCCTCAAAATGCCTCCTCCCACCTGGAGGCCACAGTCTACAAGAAGCAGATCGAAAGCTTCCGTTTTGGAATTCACAGATTAACAAGACAATTTTAACAATGAATGACTCACAGCTGACTACCAGTCCATGGTTAGAAAACCGTCAGTTTCCAGACAGCAGTTTCTATCTCATCACAGGTGTAGTAAAAAAAAAAACAAAACCTTAACCCAGAGGGCAGAAAGATGGTGTTGTTAACTGCATAGGACAGCAGACTCAAATGACAACTTGCAAACAGTTATAGCACTGTTTGAGACTCATAAAACCTGCTATTCCCTGATCTACAACTCTATTTTTTCCAACAAGTTGGAGCAAAGCATTCTGCGATTCATCACACAAATCAAATCAAATAATATATAGAACCGACATTTCAATTTCCCAACCTGAATGAGTTCTTCTTCCATACAAATCCAGGGGATGAAAAAAACAATGGTGCTCTAATCTATTGAAGAATTATTAGTATTTTGGGAAATCTGAAGGTCTTTGTTTTATGTCTGTGACACAATACACCCAAAAGAATATACACAACTTGCTTCACATTATGCTACATTATAAAATTATAATATATTATTGGTATCACAAAGATCTCACACAGCCATGCCTGATCATAGGCATTTTTAATGTTATTAGATTCCAGTCCAAACACATTGTGAAACGAGAAAAGGGTACAATTCTGGGACATATTGTGCTTTTCGGTTTACTTCAGTGTGTTATATTGTTTCTTTGTGAATAAAATGGATGCAGAGGTACAAGTCTAATCCACAGTCTAGACTAAAGAGCATTATTCTTTTTACCAGAAAATGCTTCACACATCCAGTCATGCTTGCTGCTTCTGTTGTTTTTTTAATAAGGGATCACAGCGTTTCAACACCTTTAAGCACAAAAGTGGAAATTATTAATAAGGGACCACTACACTACTACTACACCACTACTACAAATATTTTCCTGCTGTGTGTTTGTGTGTGTGTGTGTGTGTGTGTGTGTGTGTGTGTGTGTGTGTGTGTGTGTGTGTGTGTGTGTGTGTGTGTGTGTGTGTGTGTGTGTGTGTGGTAATTGATACTGGGTGGAACATGTAATGTCTTTGGATGTGGCAACTGCACAATAATGTCAGCAGGTATGCAATATTAATGATAAAGGGCAGTGATTGTTAACTGATGGCCCGTAGGTCATGACTCAACCCGTAAACCTTCCCTTCTGGCCTGCCGAACATTAATAAATTGAAAAAAATGTCCACATCTAACTTTACCCATAGCAGGAGAGAGGCCCAGTTAATCCTGAGAGCGACTGTTAATTAGCTTTTCAACCCTTGGCCATGAGCCAAATAGTCTGTAATTTATAGTTCATCTGCTCAACAGAATTAGATTATTATCCAGCTTGATTCTCTATACGCATTGGACCACCATCAGACAAGATGGCTCCTTGGCTAGGCCCTGGAGCTGGGAGCCACACACTGGCTGGACTGCTAACTCAGGAGTTGTAAGAGAATCACAAAGCTTGTTGTCGGCATGGCCAGGAATTTTTTTTTTTCCTGTCTTTTTTTTTTCTCTTCATACTTTTTGAAAATTTTTTAGATAGAACTCATTTGTAATGGAACTGTGGGTTTTGTACTGAGCATTCAGTGTTTTGATGGTGGGGGTCTGACTGGTTAAGTTTCAAGATACCATCATGTATAATCCATGTTTTTAGAATACTGGTCATACTGAGCGTGAGGTAAATGTAGTTAAATACTCCTGATGTGGCTTTATTGCCTAACATGTAATGGATAACAGAAAATCAGTATTAAAATTTGACTCTTAAAAAAAGGATTCATCAGAAAGACATTCAGTTTAAATGCCATGTGTGAGAACATTTTGTATAGTGAGTAAGATGGGCCAATACAGGGTCAACACTATTGTTATCAATGGCCATATGAATACTGATTTCTCCAGTAATATTTCCTTATCTGCTTTAAGGATTAACTTTGATTTTTAAAATGAAATCTAAGTATTAAGATAACTCAAAATTGGCTGTACTGAGTTCCAATTTGGATGTGAGAGATTAAAGCTTTTGAATTAGTAATAATTGAGTAGTACAAATTTATTGCTGAATAAATTTTCAGTAAGACAAAATAAATCAGCTTGACAAAGTGATAAGAAATTGCATACAATTATACTATAGCTTGGGATGACAGTGATCTGAGTCCATGGGTGATCTGAGTCCATGAATATTTTTTATTATGCTGTACTTGATTTGATCAATTCTTGTGGTCTGTGTAAAGACACATCTACATGGGATATTAGATTTGACTCCATGGCTATGAACAGACCACCTTGTCTGGAGATTAGAGTTTCTTCATCCAAAAAAGAATCAATGCTCTCTCTGAAGACCAAATCTCAACTTCAGACCATCAATTGTCTGTTATAAATACATCATGTGTTTAACAAATCCTGGCATTTTGGACACCATGAAACACATTCCCTCCACAATCCCCCGGAGAAAGACTGCAGAATACACTGCCCGGCCAAAAAAAAAGTCACCGTTTGGGTTTCAATAAGTAAATTGCAGTGTTATGATCAGGGGTTGCTTCGGTTGGTCAAGTCTAGGCAATATTATTCAGCAAAAAAATTAAGTCAGCTGAGTATCTGAATGTACTGAATGACCAGGCTATACCATAAATGGATTTTTTCTCCCTGATGGCACGCTCATATTCCAGGACAACAATGCCAAAATTTATCGGACTCTAATTGTGAAAGAGTGGTCCAGGGAGCGTGAGGAATCATTGCAGAGTGGTTTGACTCCTATCGTCAATACAAGAACTTGACGATGCAATTCTGGACAGAAATAAATGCTGTGACGTTGTACTAGGTTGTCGAAACAATGCCGTGGCAAATGCACACCGCAATCAAAGCTACAGGCAGTCCCACAAAATAATAAAGAGGAATTCTAACAGTGCCTACATAGTGCGTTTTGTTTCATTTTGATGTTGATATATTATATGTTATATAATTTTGAATTTAATCTCATTTTAGAGCAAAACCCTCTGCAATCTCTCGATTGTGAACATTATGATCACATATCTTTAATGTACATTTGGATGTAAAATATGTCAATGTTTTCTATATAATTGAAAAATGTGTAGAAATTCTATGTGTGCTTTTATGCACCTTTAAAGTTGGTCTTGACTCAAATGCAAATAACACCAAACTGCTCGGCATTTACAGAGCCAAGAATGCATATACTTTTATATTATATAAATAATATACCTGTACTTGCTCAAAGAGAGAATCCTCTTCTTCATATGTGAAACAGGTGTGTTTTCCATTTTCACTAGTTTACTATGGTTAATAACTGCTAACTAGCAACGAACATAAAGTCAAGCTGAAACTGATTGGAAAGCCATTAATTTTGCATTTTGTAGAATGCTCAGACACAGTGAAGATCTGCTGGTAAACTTACAAACATTCAGGGGAGATTGTTTTCATAATTACAATTTCTGTCATGTTCATATACCTGTGAACTAGACACAAAAATGGGAGTATGGCTATGTGTCCAATTAATGCATTAGGTCGGTAGCTGAATTAATAGTTTTTGTCGATGTCCTAGCTAAATTAATTACAAAAGTTCTGGTCTTGTGACTCTTGAAAAACAGGGCCCAAATGAAAACATTTTTTCAACTCAACATTGAATTTTTTCAGGGTCATGAGGTCGAAGAGGATCAATACAAATGTTGATAGGACTACAAAACGCAAGATATAATATGAATGTAACAACAGTAAAGATAGGAAACAATTATGATTGGACATGTATGTGGTGTATCACTGCCTGTGTGCACCCACACAGGCAACAGCATATGCACTAATCACGTTCACTCACCCAACAGCACCTGAGTAATCTGCAGGAGAATAAACTTAGGCACAAACTACAGTTTAGGAGCCCTGTCGATTCCAGATCGAGTGTGGATTTGAAAACCGTCAAATCATGTGAGTCGTTGATAAGGACAGGAAGATTGTTGCAGAGGTAGAAGGCATGAAAGAAAAAGAACCCCAACCCCCACACCCCACCCACCCCAGCTGTCTGTTGTATAGATTTCACTGCAGCCATACAACCTGAGACCACAGTTGGGTTTAGAGGAAGAGAGTCAATAAGTCATATAATATATTGAAGGGGCATGGACGGGTAATATCTTGTAGGTCATAGGCTAAGCAGGGGAGCCAATCAACATGCACAGATAGCAGGCAGAGGCTTTGTTTTCTCATTTGCATCTATACTGTGGCTGATATGTGATTAGGTCAGATTTTGTGTGTTTTCAGTTTGGGCAGCTGTATGCTGTCAGATAGATATAAGGTCGATCAATTTTCTAGATAGATATATTTCATGGCATACTGGGACTTCTGATAATCTGACACTGTTGCTTACATTAACATTTTGAACCTCATCCATGCAAGTATTGTCTTTTCTGTTTATTTATACCAAAAAATATCAGAATATCATGGCTGAATAACATGTTGCCATATATGCAATGAAATGTGATGAAAATAAGATTTTCTGTTTCCTGCAACCCCTTATTCCTTATTACAGAGGAAGCTGGTCTAAACAGTTATTCATTGGCAGCTTCCAGTCGAGGCTTGACCTTAAACTTTTCTATGACAAAGTTTGTTGGTTCAAGAAAACTGATCTTCATATCTTCATCATCTACATCTACAGCAGTGGTTCTTAACCTTGTTTGGAGGTACCGAACCCTGCCAGTTTCATATGCTCACTCACCGAACCCTTTAGTAAAAAAAAACAAAAAAACAAGACAGTCATGAACTCACATGAAATGACCTACCTGCAAATCAGTGTGACTTCTGTTGTTATTGAGAGACCAGTTCAGATATGCGTGGCTTCACCTTGGCAAGTGCTACTCTTATGTCATTTTCTCAGCAAAGTCTGTTTCTTTTGCAGCTTTAGGAAGTGTTCCTTTATTTTTGCCAGTGCGGGACTAGAGTTGCTCAACTTGACATTGCGAATATTGCAGAATGCTGACTCCCATCACTTACCGTTATACAGTACATGTAAATTCACATTAATAATAACAATAATGGATTAGATTTATATAGCGCTTTTTTGGACACTCAAAGACGCTTTACATTGGATCCATTATTTATTCACTCCTCATTCATACTTGTTGATGGTAAGCTACTTATGTAGCCACAGCTGCCTTGGGGCAGACTGACGGAGGCATGGCTGCCAATCTGCGCCTACAGCTCCTCCGACCACCACCGGAACAATCACACACATTCACACACCAGCGAGTGCCCCACTGGAGGCAAGGAGTGGAAAGTGTCTTGCCCAGGGACACAACGACAAATGACTTGGCGGGAGCAGGAATCGAACCGCCGATCTTGAATCACGGGACGACCCGCTCTACCATTGAGTCACGGTCACCCGTAGTACAAATTCGTCCGACCATTGTCTTTTTTAGCTCAACATAGTTACTATGAATTAAAATATTAAGAAAGCAATCAGATGGTGTACCATCATGACAGGCATAAATCGACTACTGAGTGCGCAAAATCCCATGTAGCACAGGTAGGCTAATCGATGTAGCGTCACGTGATCACCTGCAGCCAGTGATGGCTAAGGGGGCGTGTCATCACCAATTCACACAATGTGTCAAACGTACGCAGTGATTCATGTATGTTCGGCAAAAACACTCGACACATCGTGTCGGATGTGTTGTCTTGACCTCCGTCTCCGCCGAACCTCTGAGACCGACTCACCAAACCCCTAGGGTTCGATCGAACCCAGGTTGAGAACCACTGATCTACAGTATATCTTCGTCTGGGCATTCAGAATTTTAGCCTGAAATGTACTTATACGTTTCCTGTAATCTTTCTGATAAAGAAAAACAATCCATAATAATCACACAATGTAAATAATAGAATCCCTGACAATGCCAGCTCTTGTTGCAGCCTTTGTGTGCATTAGAGATGTGCTCATGGCACTATGTTTACATGCATCTGAATGATCGTCCACCTACCACCTACCTGGATGCTTTCTTAGATTAGACATGCATTCACATTTCACCTCTACCGGTCTCTGTAGCCTCTGTTGCTTTTTGTTTCACCTACTCTCATTTACAAAGATTATAACGATATGTAATCTTACATTACCACAAAAGCGCTGGAAGAAATTACTTTAAACATGAAGGAATTGGAGAAAAACTCAGAAAATTGGTCTGTAGCTGCCTGAGATACAGCAGTAAATTAAGCAGTTTGACTATTGACAGTCTAAAATGAACCCTCCTTTAGGTGGCTAAAATGTGGTTTTCTGCTACTTAAGTCTACCTCAGTAAATTTATTGCTTGGCTTCCAACACTAGTACTGCTTCTGCTACTCCAATGTCAATTGGGAGTCTGCTTAATATCTCTTTTTGTCTTTTAGAGTAAACCTAGGGATTTGTCCTCTCATCTGTGTGTCTGTCTCTCACATACAAGTTTGAGCCCTTCCTTTTGCATGTGTATTCACCAAATGTGTCAAATTAGGCCCCACATTCCTGGGTCCACACCAACATGTACATCAAGGGTGCAGCACATTACACAGACAGACTGCTTCTCTGGTTCACTGACTTATAGTTAAAATCTCAATATTAGAGGAAAGACATTTCAAGGTAGTTCAGAAAATGGTGTCATTTCATCAGCTCATCAAACACTAAAAATTGAGTCAAGGAAGAAAAGAATATATGACCACCGCAAGGGCTCACTGAATTGAAATGACATGGGATCACAGGAAAATAGATGTAAAATTAGAAATTCATATACATCTAAGTTGTCTACATCACCACTTTTACAGCACTCTAATTGTAGAGTATGATGTAAACAATGAGCCAAAACAACACTGCGAACCTTACTTCAGTCTATTTGTGACACAAATGCCTTCTGAAATGAGCTATCAGCTTTACTGGCATCTAATAACTCCCAAAGTAACAGCCTGCCATCAAAGGTGGTCACCAAATCAGCCAGAAAGTAGCACATTCATGTCAGAAATAGCTGTATAGATAGCTTTAATAAATAATGAATATCAAATATTCTCCTTTTTAATGACGTTTGGACACAGTGTTGTTATATCACAGTCACAGTGAACAATTAAGCTTGTTCTTCATTCCAACACAATTCATTTTGTCGTCTGTCTTGGGTCTGCAGATCAAAAGTAATCACTGCATCATCACAAATGCTGAGTCAAATACTATGATTACACTCTCAGTATTTGGGATTGAAAATAATACTTACTGCTAGAGTGAATGTAGATTGCACGCCGTGCATTACAGCTGAGCCGAGTGAAATTAGAACTTTATGTATGCATAAAAATGGAATACATTCCTTAGGCAGTTCCACAAAGCTTTCTGCACTGATTATAACCATTGGAGTGTTTTAAAACTCATTTCAGAGGCTTCATGGTATTTTAAGAAAGTTGAATACAGTATATCAGTGTAGCATTTGTCCCTGGAACAAATTACAAAAAAATGTGGTCGGTAGATGCACAGTGTTGAAAATCAATGCTGAAACCGTGCACTTTTTTCATAAAAAATACTTACTATTATTGTTGTTGTTGTTGTTGTTGTTATCCATATTTTATTGTTACACTTGTTATATATAGAGAGGGAAGGCCACTTTTAAGTGTTGGACCTGCCCAAGGTTTCTACCTGTTACAAGCCATTTTACTGTATTGCTGTTGCCAAGTACTTGCTGATGGGGGATCACAGATCCATTTTCTCAAGAGGCAGCAACATTGCCTCAGGCAGTGCATAATAAATATATTACATATGCAATGTATGCTTCATAAATTGTTCATGAGTAGCTTTATATCCTTAATCAGGTACTGCTAGATCATAATATATCTAATGTTACCGTATACGCTTCAAGGTCTTCACAAGGGCAGAAGACCACATAGGTAATAGTATTTATACATTGGGTTTTCCCTCAGCAAAACAAACAAAAAGAATTTTTGGGAAAAAAAAAGGGAGGCTTTTGATGTGATTACATGCTTTTATTTCCTCCTTCCAGTGACAAATTGGAATGAAGTGATCTCTCATGGTGATAGATGAGAAAATCATTGCCCAATGCCTGCTGGGTGATTTCCTTGTTTTATCTCTCATTTCAAACACCACACCGAGGAACTGAGTAGGGGACAAAAGCCCAGTTTCAATTTTATGTGAAATCCTACAGTACTCTTCTGTTTTCACACTGAAGGAAACTCCAGGATGATGCCCTGTAGTTGCTGAAGATGAAGGTTTAACCACATGCAGCCATAACATCACACCTGACCTGGAATTGTTGTCCAGATCTTACTGAGAGTCACATTTTCAAATCTTTGTTTTTAGAAGACAAAGATTTAGAAGCCTGTCCTGTTTTTACCTCCATCTCCATTTGTGTGTAAATCTCTTCACATAATTAATGATGCACAACTTCTCGCCAAAATAGTCACTGTGATACACCTTCTTATGCCATATATTTCAAAATTTCTACATACTGTTCTATCAAATAAATTATGTTTTTTTTTTATGTTCTGCTCACAAGCACTCTATTTTCAGTAATAGCACGTCTACAGCTTTTTTGATTTTTTGCCACTGAGGCTTTTATGCCAGGGGTAAGGTACACTTTGTCTTTGGTCTGGTTGCTTCCTTGAAATTTTTGACACACACTTCATTTGTGTTAATGGTGCCAAAAATAGATTTAAGGGCATTGGAGACACTCTGCTCACAATGTTAATATGTTCAGTTTTGTAACTTCACATCTTTGTTTTTTGTTTGGTTTTTTGGGGGGTAGAAATCAACACTGGAAAAACAATATGTTTATACATATTTTTGAGTCACATACTAGATCCCCTTAAGTCCCTCTCATAAAATGAGCCTGAATTCAGCTCATAACCAAACTGTAACTTGCAACTTGTAACTGCCATTTATTTATTGTTACATGTATGTTTGTGTGCAAACATTTAAGCATGTTTGTGCGCAAAAACATGTACGCGTTGGCTGTCAGAGGGATGCAGAATAAAGACATTTCAGACTGGGATGATTCAAAATTTCCATATTTTTAAAGGTTGCCTCAGATGAAAAATGTTGAGAAAAACTATATCAGGCTACTTACCTAACTATCTGACTGGCACACCATCCTATCTGCATTCACACAATGATTGTATTGACTAATGCCTATTCATTGCTATTGGACACAGAAATTCTGACTCAGAGTATCTTAATCGCTCTCGGCGACTCTCTTTTTTCACACAGAGTGAAGTGTGATGCATCCACGTGCCAAACTGAAACACAGACCCTTTATTCACCAAATCCTGTTTTTTGTTGTTGTTGTTTTTTACCGCCCCTCAGGGAACCTGTTGGGCTCCATTTGAGCTGAAGAAATCAGCACTCCTTACAAGGATTTGATGCAAGTTTTTTAGAATGCGCGGCCTTGCTTGAACCCACATCAATTTGCATGAATGAGACACTGCATTGCAGAGCTGGTTTTACAACACAAAGCACATTTGACATTCTGGTGCTTTCTTAGCTTCAAAGAAATGGCATAATCATGCATCTCCACAGTTAAATGGGATGATTGCTGCCTGCTGTATAAAATGAGTGGGTAAACAAATAAATAGAAATTAAATTCTGGATTGTAACAACAATGAACATGGAATAGATTATAGGTTTATGGCTAATTTTAACACCTTGGAGGAGGGTACACATCTTGTGTATTTTTTCAATTTCTTTCAAAATTTTTTGAAGAAAAGAATTGGAGCATAATAAAAGCAAAGTAATAAAAGTACTGTAGAAGACTATGAACACTTGCAGGGTGGTGAGATTTTTAACTCAAATAAATTAAAAGACAGCAATGAGAAGATATGAGGTGTGATTTGAATCTCACCCCTACGCTATGGATGACAATCCTCTGTACCCTAGATCTTGACCTTAAAATTGTCCTTAGGCTTTCTGCTAGAAGTATTGTGGTGGAGGAGGGCCAGTGGGAAGCTGAGTAATTCTTCAAACCCCAAGCATGAAAAGAGGCCAGGCTGCAAACTGCTGTGGGTGAGCCGGGCAGCTGCAGGGGACATCTAATGCTCCTGGGAGGAAGACACTTGCTAGAAATGTGGCAAACCATGATAGCTTCAGAGCAAGAGGCATCTGCCCATAATGTCGTAATGTAGGAGGATGCTGAGGGACTGTGTAATTTAGAAAATGAACAGAAACATAGACTTTCACTAGCACAGTAACACCCTAGTTGAACAGTATTCAAATGTATGTAATATGCAAATACCTGCCCTATAGACATGTTTCCCACACATTGCAATGAACACAATTTCCAAACTTTTCCATGTTCTTTCAAGGACCAAAAATCTGTTTCTTCAAACTTGTACATAAACAAACGAACAAACAAAATATTCTTCAGGTGTGTTCTGTAATATTGATTTTGAGACACCAAAGGTTAATTTTGTTTGAATAAACACACACACACACAGACGCAAACAGACACACACAAACACACATAATTGGATAATTGTAAATAATCATACAATATATAAATCTTTTACACTCTAGTACTTCTTATGAATTAATAGATTATACCAATTTAGTACTGAATATGCTAATCTGTCACTTAATTTCTTGTGTGCATTCTTAATACATTTGAATATTTTGAACCTCGAACATTTACACAGACTTAATGATTTTAATCGTTTCTAGACGTGACCACTTAAAGTAATGCTTGAGATCAGACTGTCTTTTTATGTAAAATCCCTATAACACCTAAGCTTTCTGTCAAGCATTGAATAAATGTACTGTTAACTCAAAAAACAGATGCATAAAATGTTTAACGCATCTCAAAATGTTGTGGCAGAAGCAAGTGGTGACAATACATTTAAAGTATTAGATGTAGCTGTAACAAGCATACTATTAATGCCAGGCCCTGCTCCATTTGTTGGTCTCTCTGTTTTTACTAATCTGAAAAATTGTTGAATTGATGTGTCATATCTGTCACTTCCTTGACACAGGCCACTGTTGCCATAGTGCTAAGACATGTGTGCGTGCATACAAATATACAGTACCTACATACATACATAGTAAATATATGTACTGTGCATTTTGCCTCTGCTATAGAATTTAAAGCTGCTATTTTGGCTCACTCTTAATAACACTTTAAAAAGGAATTGGATTAACCTGGAGACTAAAACAATAAAAATCTATCTAACTATCTATTACCTCCTGTCTCAGATGTCAGCCTTCAGGCGACAGTGAAGCTTTCTCCCTTGTTATTTCTCTGGAACAAGGTTTATCCAGGGTCCACAAGTGGAAGTAACACTTGTTTAAGGCTAAAAGAATTTTAATATAAAGCATGTAATTTCTAAGCCATTCCACTAATCTTATCAGCTGTCCCCACCTTTCGTGTCCCTCCAAAGGACATGGAAAGCTTTGTTGGGTGACCGATGCACTGTTAATTTAGAAACGTGTTATTATAGAAATTTAAAGTGTCAGTGATTTGACAAGTCTTCATTTTGTACATCATTCAACATTTTATCAGCTACAGTAAAAAAAAAAGTCATATGGCCGGAGAGATTGGCATGAATGTAAAACACAACCACAAATTTCAACAATTTAGATCTTTAGGTCTGGAGTTGCCATAGCTGTACTCTGATTGCAGGGCAATAATGCCAGATACATCCTCAATCTGAGGAGGCTCACATCAAATGAAGAGAAAAAAATAGTGGGTCTTCTATAAGGGGATGGATGTTACTTGTAAACCCTCAACATAATATTGAAAATTTGATTGCAAATCCTTATCAGCATACAATGTGCAGATATCAGTAGACAATACTCTCCTTCATGTTGATGCTTTGCCGGCTTGTACAGCCACCATTTTTGACTTCTGACTTCATCCCCTCCGAACAAGAAAGAAGGGGTTAGGAAATAAAATACATGATCATGGCTGCTCTGTACCTTTTAGCTCTCTGTCCTGCAGCTCAGCTCTCTCACTCTGCTTTGTATTTACTTCCACTGCATGAAGAATAACGACACACAGAACACTGTCAATTCAGGCTGTTTATAGTGTTTTTACTTGCTGCTGCTTTTGATTGATTCTGCAGGTTATTATGCAAAAATGTCAATTCCAAACTATGACATGTTCAAAATGTATTAATCTATTACTGAATGGTTTCAATGATGTCTAAATGATGATTAAAGGCAATTGGATTTTGTCTATCAGTTAGTGAAGCTCCATCAAACTTCCTCCAATTTAAAATGTGCCTTCAGGCCTCCTGGTCCTAATTTGAAACTTTAAAAACTGCTACCACATAACTTTTTTTTTTTTTTTTAAACAAAGTTAACAAGCAAAGTAAATGCACAGAATTGCATGAATAATGTCAGGAAGGGTGTCAGTATCGTACTTTCCATTTGCACTTCTCACCATTGTGGAAAATAATTATGACTAGGAGAAAGGAGAAAAGAAACTTTTCACCACAAGTGAGGATTACATATACTAAAGGCTTATTTACACTCAGCATGAAAAACGCACATGAATACAGACGGAGACCTCTGTTGCTCTATGTTTATTTGCTCCACATTCATTCTTGCTTTCTAAAGCTTATACTTACAGAGGAAACGGGGAAAAGAACCTCAAATTGTTAATATAACTAGAATTAACATATGTGGGCACATGCCTACAGATATGACACAGAAGGCATGTAATCTGAAACTCAGACCAATGTTGAAAACAAAATTTCCTTCCCTTTCAACATTTTTTGTTTACTATGTAAATCATCACAACTTCCATTGTCATATTTTCATTGTTGTTCATGAATGCATTAAAGCTAACATAAAGGATTCATGGTTTGTGTGCATTGGTGGACAGATTGCATGCAAATGACATTTCTTTACATATGTAGAGGAACTGTAAATAAACCATAATTCAGTTCTTATTTCAATTCACTAACAGATGGAAATACATATACATATGGAAAATCTTATAAATGGCCAGTAAAGCAATACAACTTCATCCAGCCTGCACAATACCACACATATATTTTCATAAATATAGTACTTTTGTGACTCCTTTGGTATAACATAAATAGCAACACGTCTATTGAGTGCAGTCATGAGAGGTGAGAAAAATGTTGTTTGGTTCACATTGAGAATTGGGATTTTTGTGGAGTGTATCAAGGGAAAGGTATTTTGGAAGAGAATGAACGTATGCCCTGTTTAGATAGTCAGAGTCGCAAATTGTTTGAATACATTTATAATAATAATACAAGCTGGAGACTAAACTCTTCATCAAATCCAATGGCAATAATTCCTAGGAGACGGGAGTGCAGACTGATAGTAAAATGGTTCTCCTACTAAATTGTTATCGAGGGGCTTATTAAGTTTAACCTTTTGGCCCATGAGATTAGTAAAAGAATAAAACGTCTGAAGTGACAGATCCAATACCATCAGACTAAAAACTTTCAATAAGTGGAACAGTAGGAGCAGCTAATGTGGCTAAGCTTATCAGTAGACTAAGAAAAGAAAAACTTCCCTTTTGCATATGTAAATCTTTTTATGTACGGGACATCTTTCATATGCAGATGACTGACAAAAATCGAATGCCGCCCACATTTGACATTTCATACAGGTGTCATGATTCAGCAGGATAATCATCTCCCACTCCATCTGTAACATTGTTGTAGGAGAGGAAATTGCATGCAATGTCAATGACCCTCTTCTTCTCCTTTCGGCTTTTCCCTTCAGGGGTCGCCACAGCGAATCAGTTGCCTCCATCTAACCCTGTCTTCTGCATCATCCTCTCTCACACCAACTACCTTCATGTCCTCTTTCACTACATCCATAAACCTCCTCTTTGGTCTTCCTCTAGGCCTCCTGCCTGGCAGTTCAAAATTCAGCATCCTTCTACCAATATATTCACTATCTCTCCTCTGGACATGTCCAAACCATCTCAGTCTGGCCTCTCTGACTTTATCTCCAAAACCTCTAATATGTGCTGTCCCTCTGATGTACTCATTCCTGATCCTATCCTTCCTGATCAGTCCCAAAGAGAACCTCAACATCTTCATCTCTGCTACCTCCAGCTCTGCCTCCTGTCTTTTCTTCAGTGACAGTGTCTCTCTAGATCAAACAACATTGCTGGTCTCACCACCACCATTCCTTTCATTTTAGCTGACACTCTTCTATCACACATCAAACCTGACACTTTTCTCCACCTGTTCCATCTTGCCCGTACACACTTTTTCACCTCACACTCTCCATTGCTCTGGACTGTTGACCCCAAGTACTTCAAACCCTCCACCTTCTTGATCTCTTCTCCCTGTAACCTCACTCTTCCACTTGAGTCCCTCTCATTCACACACATGTACTCTGTCTTACTGCGGCTAACCTTCATTCCTCTCCTTTCCAGGACAAACCTCCACCTCTCTAGCTTCTCCTCCACCTCGTCCCTACTCTCACTGCAGATCACAATGCCATCTGCAAACATCATAGTCCATGGAGATTCCTGTCTAACCTCGTCTGTCAGCCTGTCCATCACCATAGCGAACAAGAAGGTGGCTCAGAGCTGATCCCTGATGCAGTCCCACCTCCACCTTGAACTCCTCTTTCACACCTACAGCACACCTCACCACTGTCTTGCAGTCCTCATACATGTCCTGTACCGCTCTAACATACTTCTCTGCCACCCCACACTTCCTCACACAATACCACAGTTCCTCTCTGGGCACCCTGTCATAAGCTTTCTCCAGATCCACAAAAACACAATGCAGCTCCGTCTGGCCTTCTCTGTACTTCTCTATCAACATCCTCAAAGCAAATATTGCATCTGTAGTACTCTTTTTTGGCATGAAACCATACTGCTGCTCACAAATGGTCGCTTATGCCCTTAGTCTAGCTTCAACCACTCTTTCCCATAACTTCATTGTATAACTTAATGGTCATCACCTTTATTCCTCTGTAGTTGCCACAACTCTGCACATCTCCCTTGTTCTTAAAAATGGGCACCAGCACACTTCTCCTCCATTCCTCAGGCATCTTCTCACTATCTAAGATCCTGTTGAAAAACCCAGTCAGAAACTCTACTGCCACCTCTCCTAGACAGTTCCAAACCTCTACAGGTATATCATCAGGACCGACTGCCTTTCCACTCTTCATCCTCTTCAATGCCCTCCTCACTTCATCCTGACTAATCTTTGCTACTTTGTGATCCACAACAGTCACCTCTTCTAGTCTTTGTTCTCTCATTTTCCTCATTCATCAGCTCTTCAAAGTACTCTTTCCATCTTCCCACATGCAATGTCAATGACCAAACTGGCAAAACTATATAAATTGGTCCAGGCAGTTTTAGATGCAGTGGTGAGTTGTCCTTGAAGAGGTGGTGCTTTTAAATATGTTTTTGATGCTTTTGTAATAAGAGTCTCTAGATGACTGTTATTTGCTGAAGCAAGAAGCGCTTTATGTCGATGCGCCAGCCCATGACTGGTGTACAGTGTCCCATTAGCCAGCTGCCACATCACGATTTCACACAGCTCTCATTATGGCAATAGTGCTGGTAATAGTGCATACATTGAAATTCAAATGGCATTGCCTGATTTTTTCTGTCTATAATAGATGACTACACTTATCAGTGTCGGAAGAAATGTCAAGATGACTTTATGAGTATTTACTAAGGTATGGTGAGGCTCTCTACTTTAGCTCTTTAACCCAAGGAAACCCACTTGACAGACAGCATGAAAACAAGACCAATCCAGTAACCAAGTAACACAGAATCCCCAAGGTCAAAGAAATGGAAGCAGGGCCACGAGATGAGCCAGGAGCAGTCATGCAAACAAACAGAACAGATGTGGTTCCTCTGATTCTGATCAATGGCTGTAGCTGCTTGTTCTGCCAACCAGCCAATAAAGCTTCTGCAAAAAACATTTATTACCTAGTGTGAAGTGCAATTAATGAAGTCGGAAAAAAGATCACCACCTATGAGCCTTCACTGACCTCTACAGGTAACCATGATTGTTCATGTTTCTTATTGTAGCCATTGCCATTATCTTTAATCATGAATGTTACTGTTACTACTACTTTGAACTCCTTTATTGATTGATTGACTGAACTTAGTAAGATAATCCAAGCAATATTTATTGGTTATACTTCGTGAGATATCCCAAGCGATAAGACACAGAGATGTTAAATTTTGAGAAAGGTCAGAAATGCAATTTAGAGATACTGACTTTTCTTCTTCTTTAATGTTGGCATATTAATGCATGAAAAACAATCATAATTCTGACTCTAGGCAACTGATAAAAATACTCAGAACGCATAAAGTCGCAATCAGCTGAGTCCAAGTTGATTCGGTGACAGCTGTCATTACTGGTAATAACAAGCACGGAGAGCAGTTTGAGCTATGCTGTTAAATACAACAGAAGGTGTATCTATTTACGGTGCAATTTTAATAAAGAAGCCAGACTGTAATTGCCTTTTTTCCCATCATGCCATGAGCAACACTCATCTGATTTTCTGCTGTGCAAAGCATGGGTAGTTTTCCAAACAATATCAGGGAACGAGTTGGTTATAAAGCTGCAGGTGTGTAGCCTGGCACCTGCAATGATTCATCCTCTTCAGTTTGATAGATTGAGGAACGGCATTCCACACCAACATTGCAGACTTGTAACTTTTCCTGCGAAAGCTTTACAATAAAAGCCACCTCATGTTTCACGGGTTGAATGATTTAAATTTGATGCCAGAAACAACATTTCAGTTTCAAATAGCACCAATATAAAAGTAATTTTGTAATACCACTAAGAGAGAACAATGTTCAATCAGCATCGAAGATTAATATATTCAACTCTGTGGACAAAGAAGGCTTCATATTGAAAATTCATCATATCTATCTCCACTGAAAAGCAATCCAAGTTCAAGTACCCTACTGGGCTAACATAAAAGTGCTAACAATTACTTACAAACCAGCATGGAGTGTGTGCATTTTGCAAGAAAAATCAAGCATGTTTTTAATGCTTCTCTTCTCCACATAGTACAAATACATAACACAAGGGTACTGACAAGGGTTACATATCCATCATCCATGTGAATTTAACATCAGTTTTCTCACACATTGTATCAAAAGAGATAAAAACAATACTGACATAACGCTGTACGGGTCTGCGTAGTTCTGAAACTCTTAAGCAACCAATTAGAGAGCTGTCTTAGGTCACCTGAGTGCCAAAAGTTAAAGTTCCTCTTCATCCTGTGTTTTCATGGAGAAATAAACCTAATGCAATTTGGAAATAACTGTTCTTGAATGCTGCCATGACTGTTATGTTATGTAAACACTCGCTATTTCATAATTATTCCATCTCCTAATTAATTAACGTTTCTACGCTTGATATTTGCAGGAGGGGTGGCACAAGGATGCCCCATATTCATGGACCCCCACTGACTATAAACCTTTAGTGCTTTCTTAATCTTTTCTTAAACATCAACATAAAAGCAGTATAATTCTTAAAATGGATTTCATTCTCGAGACAGACTTTAATTGATTGCTCTCTAATTCTTCTATGTGGGATAGTTTGATCACTCTGACCTACATTGTTTGACAGACGAGGATGAAAAACCACACTTTCGGATTACTTTGAGTCATTTGAGTCAAACAAGCAAGGCTTTTTTTTAGGCTATCACAACTTTATGTTCAAAGCTCACAGTTTAACAGTCAGGTCCATATCTACATCAGAGGAAAACCACCGCACAGAGAATCAAACATACACACTACTTAAGCAGTCAACCACTTGCATTAATTAGCAATTCTTCCAATTGGCTTACTGCCAAAATGGAAGCGCTCCTCTGCAATCAGGCATGAGTAGTGAAATTGTCAGTGACTGAAAGGAGCGATTGCATAAAGATAATTTGGCAAGATTACAGGTAATTACAACATATAAATGCTTTACAGTCGAGTGATTTTTTAAAAGCACAAACGAGACAGAAACCAAACCCCAACTCACCTTTTCTTGTGTTTTGCAATGAAATTGTTACATTGTACTTTCATAAGGCTGATGCTAACCTCCCCTTCTGCTTTGGTTTCCATTCATCATATGTGGGTTGTATCTTCTCTTTATATAGATTTCATTGCTGAGAACTCCTCCCTCTCGCTTCTCCACAAAAAAACACAGAGCTGACAGCTCGATTAAGCCGTCTTCCCCTTGATAAAGTGCACAGCAGAAAATGGATAATGATCCTAATATCATCAGCATCAAAGTGAAATGCTGGTTGTAACGAGCTAGGTATTTATTAGTGACAGTATGAATGACATGATTGCATCGTGATGAAGCACTAATTCACCAGTCTGTTTCCCACTGAGGTAATTCACTCCTACTTTAAACATTTGTGCATGAAAGGCTAAGACATAGATAAGATGTAAAGATTATATAGGTGAGCAGATGAACAGCCAGTTGTTAAAGTACATGAACGATAGAAGAAGCAAAAACAACTTAATCTTTTAACCCAACAATATGATCCAGTTCTTCCATAACAGCTTTTGCAAAACAAAAGGGATTGATGTACCGATGGAAAACAGAGATTCCATACGAGTTTCTGTCGTTGAATTACGTAGCATTTCATCTTCAACAGATTTTTGAAGAGACTTGAGAAAGAAAACATGCATCTGAACATTACTAATGGGGTTTCTTTATAGTTCAAACTACAAAAGTATTCATCTTAGTTCATAGTTGATTAGATTTTATAAACTGCTAAACAGTTAAAATGTCAAACGCTCGTGTTGCTGTAAAGCAAGGCCTCAATATATCAGTCTAAATGTGTCATTCTTCTGTTTTCCATGTGCACACAAATAATATTACCTTTCATATACAGTAAGTGCATGAGGCAGGCCTGTATGAAGTCAATGGTGTTTATACATCATATTTAGATTCTGAATTATAGGACACATTCCCCACAGATCTATAGTCTCATGGTTTTAAGATACATGGCTGTGGTGCTGCACAAAAATGGGACCTGATGAAAAATCTACCTCACTGGACTTTTCTAAAAGGACAAACATGAAAATCACAGTTTGTACTTGTAATATTTCAACAGATTGTCCAATATAGTAGTAATTTCTTCCACAATGGTTCTTACATATTTTGCCAATTTTCTCAGGCTGCCTGTTCTAAGTTTAAATTCCCCCTCCAGTAAGAAGTATTTTTGAGTCTGACATGATAAATCTGCTTTTGCATTAATTATTCACTATTTAGAATGTTTTCTGTTCCCACTGTAAAAGAGGTGGGTCTAAGAGCATGATGGTGATGTAGTTTTCAGAGCCAATTTTAGCCTGATACCTTGCACATACTAATGATGTGAGGAAGCTCGAAGCCTCCAGTGCACACTGATTGCAAATGGTCTTTGCAGTGAAGTACGAGACATCCTCAGCATTTAAACCTGTGTAAATGAAATATTTGCATTTATATACATTCTTAAATTATGCAGGAGAACAAAGGAAATAGTGTCATTTCATCTTCTTCAATTTGGCAATTATTCCTTTTTTTCTGCAACAACCGTTTTTAACATGAGAATATTTTTATGTATGCCTTAAAACATACTGTACATGGTGAAGTTTTGTCAGCCTGACCCATGCATATGCTGACTGAAACGAAGGGAGAAAAAAAATGAAAGGTGGTGCCTTTGCATTATGAAGAATTTAAAGATTCATGTTGGCCTGAACTGCATGTGCTGAAAGGTGGAGGAAATTCTCAGTAAGCAGTAAGAAGGAGAACACACAGACAAGAGGCTAACCAGACACCAAACAAACAAGGAACAAGATTGCAATTCAAAACCACAAACATCTTGCTCTGATGCTGCAATGCTAACCACTAATACAACAAATCTAATGGTACATCATTTATAGCTGTTTTCACACATGCAGATGCTATCGCTGTGCAGGAGAAGCATAATAATTTGTAAAATGAATACTAATTTCAATGACTTCATGTAAAATTGAAGTCATTGGATGTTTGTCCCTCTCTGTTCAAGCGTTTTGTGAAATCTGTGTGACTGAGAGAAGTAGAGAATAAAAGGAAAGGGTCAATGTAATTAGTTGTTGAGCATCAAGCTGTGTTCAGCTTGTTCAATGCCAGGCTGTAACCAGCAGGTCCACTTCCAAGTATTTACTCTGCTAGCTATGCAAGCATTTTGATCAGTTGTCAGGTCTAAATAATAATGTTTCTGACACCGTGCCAGTGTACCACATACCCAAATTGGCCAGTTGTACCTACATGTCAGAATAATGTAGTAATAATGTAATGTAGCAATAGCAATAGTAATAATGTAATGTAGCCGCAAGAGGACACAAGCCAGCGTCTTATTGTGCCAGAATACAGAGGGTTGTGTCAGAAAGGGCATCCGGCATAAAACTTTTGCCAAATCAAACATGTGAATCAAACCTATGACTTCCATACCGGATCGGTCAAGGCCTGGGTTAACAACGACCACCATTGGTGCTGTTGACCTACAGGGCGGCAGTGGAAATTGGACCTGCATGTCAGAATAGCTCTCAATATGGAATTACCGGATAATAAAGGAATAGCTTAATGGAGAAAATGACTTTATTGCTTTCTTTCCATGTTAGTGTTGGATATCACTGCTGGAATTTACCAAGCATTTGACTTGGCCATCTCAAAGATTAAGTTCTAAAAATTAACTTCTGAAGCCTAACAAATTCAACATTTTATTTCTACGGGTGAC
The DNA here is from genome assembly GCA_013358685.1 of Antennarius maculatus. Lineage (NCBI taxonomy): Eukaryota > Metazoa > Chordata > Actinopteri > Lophiiformes > Antennariidae > Antennarius > Antennarius maculatus. Next base: position 11,411,083 of record CM023626.1, on the reverse strand, counting down.
TTCTATGTTGTTCGTATTTCTTGGCAGCAACCATGTGCCGCATCTTGCAGGAGTCAGCATAATAGCAAACAAACACTGAAAGGTGAAGAAATTTATTTTTTTATATAATTTCTCAGAACCAGGCTTGCTGTTTTTGCCCCGAATGTAGGGTCTTTATGAAAAGCAATGCTAAACCTCTAAATATTTAATGAACAATCAGAAGAGTAGTGTCAATGTATTCATCTAAATCTAAGAAGGAAAGTAAATACACATTCTTTAATGAAGCAGGCACAGGAATAATACATACATATATGTATATACAGTGAAGTATTAGAGAGAATGGATGAACTCTCTCTCCGCTCTGCAAAGGTTTCATGACGTGACTGCCCACTGTAGATTTGTCATATTAAAAATGAGGCTATTCAATTATTGTGCATTAAAATCTATCAGGGGACAGCATCTAATTATCTATGCTATGCTGTATACCAAAGGTATAAAACTGGATTAATCATAAAGCTCTTGTCTCTACTTATGCTACTGCTGCTTATTTCCCCTAACAACATCCTGACTGACCTGCACCCTCTCATATTTGTATAATGTTTGCGCTCGATATGGATTTCCTGCATCTTTTGACCCTTATTTCATTTTAGAAGGTTGAAAAGGAAATTAAACCACAAATGCATTGGTTTCAGAAATTAAATGTAACCTTGTAGATACATAAAATCTACACAAAGCGATTGTGATAGGTTTAAAAAAGACATTAGGATACAAGAGTGGAAAAGGTTTGCCTCACACAAAATATCTGTACACATTGGCTTTTCTAATTCTTTCATCACATCTACTGTATCTACTGTACAGCTAGATTTTTTTCCCCTCTATTAAGAAGGTCATGTTCACATCACATTTCTGTCTTCAGAATTACACCACAACTGTTTTGTACATGAGACAGAAAAGAATGTATTGGGAGTTTATTCACATGTAGAATTTTTTTCCCCCTTTTTCTTTGGCATCAACAGAAGGAACTTTGGACCATTCTTGTCAATCATTCATAAATTTCTTGACAGTCTACCATGAAACTGGTTTGGAGGGTTGGGTATATGCCATGAAAGAAATCTTCTGTCGCATCCTTTATCATTGCAAGGTTGGGCTTTTATCAACATTTACCTATTAGGTTCTAACAAATTACAAGATAGATTTTAATTAAATTTGGTGGATGAGCAGGGCCAAAAGAAGAACCATTGAATTCTGGAGCAGATCCAGATACAGAGTTTGATGCATCATGTTTTCCCACTTTAACAGAGCGATGAGGACAGCCTTTTGGTGGTGTACAATTTTGAGTGTGGTTAGATTTAATCAAAAGGTTTGTTGTTACTTGGCAGAGAGATGAGCGCTCTGCAGTACTTGTCTAATAATCCCAGGCATCAGTTATGACCATTTGTAATTTCAGACATTCCCAGCTGCTTCTCCTTCTATCATATTTACCTCAATCTTTCCTGTGAGACCAAGAGATGGATGTACATCTACCATCAGGATCACTGGCCCAAATTTTTCACATCCATCACAACAGTATTGTCAGAGGGAATGTCAAAGCTGCTGTCTTCATAGGAAATGTGCCTCACTTTGTGCAAGCTGCTTGACCTACATATGGCATGTCGTGTTTTTTAAGTGACATTAAGGTAGCAATTAGATCTGCACCTGTCAGACAGTACTTGCTTGAAGGTGATCTCGTGGATGTGGAATTTCAAAGGCATGACTGTCCCAGAACGTATACTGTATATATTTATGGCTGTACAGGCTTGATCTTAAACTCCAACATAGAGCCCTTTCACCACCTTTTTGTCAAGATTGGATTTAATAACCCTTGTCTAACAATCATCAGCCTTTTGCACTTAAAATAAAATGAGCATGGTTAAACACTACAAGACATCAGATGGACATTAGTCTCGATCATTCCTGAAAAAGTATGATTTCATATATGCACACATCCTCCTCTTTTGTGTTGCATACTCCTTAACTAATTTGGAGCTCTACTCCCAGGCAGGTGATAAGGACTTGTAATGGAGGAGAGACTGCCTGCAAACAGAATGCTGCACGTTCCACCGTGGATGGCAGCACATACAAAGCAGGCAACCTACTCGAGCAATCTTTCGCCACAGGTGGAATGAAGTCCTCTCAAATAACCTCTGGTGACCTGCCCTCTCTAACCTGTACAGTCAATAACTGGCTCCAAAAACCCCTAAGCCTACAGTCTTAGTTTATAGACCTTTCAGTAGAATTGCCTCACTTTTCTCTTTTCATGCCTGGGGATGTGGGTGTTTCTCTGAGAAATGTTCAAGTGGCACAAATAATCTCATTTGTTGAAGAAAACCACAAAGGATGATGCTAAGGAGCAATTGTTCTGGCTGATTTCTGTTGGATGGGGATCATAAGATTTTAATGCCATTATCTCCCTGCGAAAGGTAATGACATCCAAATGATTATTTTGCCGCCACATTGCACACACAAAATACAACCATTGAAAGGATCCTGATGTAATCATTTGAATCGTACACCAACAATACCTCAGACAACTGGTCAGAAAGGGCTTCAGTGAGAAAATGAGTATATACATTGGTGTAGTCATTTGCTGAAATATATTTTTCTTCTGCAACCATGAACTGGAGCAAATTCACTGGGGAAGTCTTTAAATCTTAGTTAAAAGACTGACCTATTCCCGCCATGTCGAATGTCTGTAAGGTCACTCATTGATATTCATTGTATTGCTTTCAGCCATGTGATTAAGCTTTTATCACGTTGTTTCTCTACTCTCTTTATCATCTGATTCACCTTTCAGTCGGCCTGCAGCAAAGTCTGTTATTATAAACTGCACACATTGCAGCAGCTCAGGCTTAAATTAAGTTTGTCCGAAACAAAAATACTGCTGTAGACCATGTAATCATAACTTTAAGCAGGTTGTGTTCTCAATTTTAAGTTCAGGGCTCTATCCTTGTCTGGTATTTGCTGCTTAGTAGGTCTTTGTATTTTTACATTCACTGGGATTGGATTGGTTTTACACATTTGAGTGGAATAACATCTGGATATGAAGCACATCATTTTAGGAATTGAGCAGTTGTTTCCACTGGATGGCTCCACTTAATATTGGTAATGTTTATCCTATATAAACTGGCCATTGCAGGTGTCATACCTCCCTATAAAACCCTAATTACAATGGAATGACTTTGGCATATTTAACAAGATGACAAATCTGATTGCAACATGTTTTAGGCTTACTGTGCAAATCGCATGAACCACAGTTTAGGGTTGTGGAAGTGCAGCTACAGCTGTTTCAGATAGATAGTATCCATACACACTCTAACTCAAACATGAATGCAAAGACTTTATTCATGCAATGACAAGTCATTTATGCAACATTTTCACATTCACATACTATTTAAATACCCAGACAAATCTGCGTGTGTGTGTGTGTGTGTGTGTGTGTGTGTGTGTGTGTGTGTGTGTGTGTGTGTGTGTGTGTTTAAGCTATGGATCTGCTCTTTTCCTGCCATTTCACTGACGCAGAAAGAAGGATAACTTTATAGCTGCTGTCATCACAGGGGGTAGACCTGGTGGAGGATACTTCCTCCTGACCACTTACCGACACAGTCACACTGGAAATGAGTAATGTTCTTATCTCTTAAATGATTTCAGCTCTTATCTTGGGAGACTGATTCATTCTTCGTCATTTTATCATCTGGACACACTGTGACTCGAACCACCTCAGGGGGTGGTTTTACTTTCAAGGACTCATTTCCCCCTCTTTATACGTATAACAATATTTTCGATGGCAACAAGAAATTTCACAAAAAAAAAAGAAAAAATGTGGACAGACAACAAGAGGAATTACTGCCAGCGAACTGGAGGAATCTGCACTGTGACATCCTCAAGGCCAGACTTTAGCTGACCAAACCCCTGACAAAGATAAGAAGTTTAAGCAACTGCTGCTTCATGTATGGAAGATTCTTGCAGGCTGTTCAGAAAAATAAGAGGATTGAAAGACGGAGAGAACACAGTCGGGTTAAACACGTGTGGAATGCAGAGATGTGAAGGGATTGTTGCCTGCGGAATTGAAGCTATAGGAATAGTCATTATGGCAGGTTTAATGGGGGTCCTTGAGCAGTAGCTTATTTCCAATGGGAGCTGAGAACTATGCACTAAATTATCTTTTGAAATAATGAACCACTGCGAATGTGTCAGCTTCTTTCATGCAAGAGCTTTGACAGCTCTGCAGTGCACCCTCTACACTCTACAGATGTTCTCATCATCAAACCACCCAATTTCATGTAAGTAGCGGACTCATATATGACTGCACGCGCAAAAGCACCGAAGATACAACGTGGAACTTTATTAATATTTTGAATGTAGTGTAGCGGCAGTGCAGTTACTTTGGTTACTGAAAGTGGCTTTGAACAAAGACTTATGCTAACCTTGAATCACAAACATGGCTGAACAGAGCAAGTTTGATCTGATCAAAAGAGACCACAAGATGCATGTGGAGGTGGGTTGTAAATGCAAGGTGTGCTGTAACTGCTGTATTTACAGATTGAAGCTTAAAGTTTAATAATGTGTGCTCAAAGGGAGAGCTTATTCATAGTTTCTCAACGGATAAGAACTGACAGTGTGACAGCAAACTGGAACTGCACCAAGACCTGACATTGCATATGTCACCAAGAGGTTAACACATCTCCAAGACACCATTATAGACTGAAGACAGAAAAGCACAGCTGATACAGGGCAACGTGCTGCAGGGTTCACATGTCAGCGATCACGACTCCATCTCTTTAAGATAACCCTTATGGTTGCACATTTGATGGCTTCTTGTACCCGTATGCTGCAGCGGTGCACACTAAGCAGACTACCTCTGCAAGAACCATCATTAGCTCTGATATCAATTAATTATAATAAGAATGTGGGCTGGTCTGACAGCCAATGAGAAATTCAAGTAAATGGCTTTCATTTGGGTGTGTTCTACCTTAGTGTTGTAGTAAATATAAAAAGTCTAGCAGCAGTGCCCAGCAGCCATTACAATTATAAAGAGTACGCTCAGTGCAGACTGTAATACGGGAATGAATAAGATCTGACAAATTATAGGTGACTAGAGGTTAAGGAAGTGGTCAGAGCATTATGCTAATATCATGACTCGGATCAAATGTCACACAATAACAATAACCTTCAACAAATGACTTGTTAGGTTTTGACAAGAGGGGCTGACACTCTAGGGAGAGGACATAGACTCTGGCCTTTTAATTTGATAGAGAGTGATGATGTGGTGTGGGAGCAGGCCAGAGCACTGATGATTATTTCTTTTTCCCTGCCTGCCCCAGACTACAAGACACCCCTGTCCCAGCCACCCAATGAATGTCAAGTTCATTTCCCAAAAATCGCAACACAAGACAATTTCTCATCATCATTGTTCAAAGATAGATAACCAAAAAAATTTTTTAAATGCTATTTTCCTTTAAAGTCTCAGGAATTTTTTGCCTCTCTTCTATCTGATATGTCAATGTCAGTGTGGAGATTTTTTGGTTTTATTTGCTGCCTTCCAAAAATGATCCCTTCATATTTTCAGTCTTCCCTTTTGCCTTCCTTGCAATACTTGCACTCTCCCCTGCATCGCTCTAATACAAGATACATCTGTAAAAGGCTCCCAGCTTATCCCATATTTATGCGTACACATGTCTGGCAAGAGCATCACCTTGCATTTGATGTCAGTGGTCACTCTGGCAGATGCTCAGAACAGTTAAATAATACAATAACATTGAGCTGAGACACTATTCCTTCCAACCAGAGCATAACCTAGTTTAATTTCATCCCTTCGGTCAAGTAGGTCAGGCTTCATGCAAAAACGATCCTACCCTCTTCTCTGTCTTGTCCATCTCAAATTAGGGCTAATGCAGATGCAAAAAAAACACACAAAAAAACAGCCATGTTGGAAATTAATTTGAGCTCATGAATAGGTAGCTCGCCTTCAAATGTTAATGAGAGGAAAATAGTATTCGTAAGCAGATTGCAGTAAGTCAGAATCCACAAGGAGTTTCTTCTGACAACTAACCATCTTATTTTACATTATTCATTCCATCGCAGGGCATGTTTATCCGCAGTAGCCTATTTTAACTCACAGTGTTAGAGTCCTATATGTCTTGTTTCTTGTTTTTCCACTCAGTATTTATATCAAAAACCATTTACCCTCCCGATGGACGCTGAGGTGAAGCAAAGAGCTGCTTGCTCCCTGCGTCTGACTTTCAAAGTAAGGATACAAATCCAGGCAGCCAGGTGGAACCTGATGTATTTGCTGTTGGTAATAATAATTTACAATGGGATTAACAATATGTCTTTCCTTATGCCGCATATATAAGATGTACATTTCTTAAAAGCACCATATGTGAGTATTTGCATCAAAGCAGTGTTAATAAATAATTTCCTGAATTTGTTGCTCAGTTTCTATCTTGAACTATTGGGTAAGAAATCAGATATAATTCTATGGTTTTAACCTCTTGTTACTTACTTCACTGTAATTTTTTGTGTCAAATCCACACAAACATACAAATCCATATTGTGTCACAGAAGAATCTGCCTTTCCAGATTGTCCATCTGCTTTTATTATTATTAAGTTTTCAGAGCATCACCATCATGATCAGCCTCAGTGGAAAAATGTAAAGGATGGCATTTAGTGTGATACTTTCTGATAAACACCTTCACAATTCAGATTTACCTCCAACTTTCACCACACCTGTCCACCCCCCCCCCCCCCACTTCGAGCCTACAAGTGTGAGTAAAAGTATGCATTGCACAATTAAATTAAGACCAGTTTCAACTTATAAATAAAAAAATGGCTGTTAATTTGTTTAATGTGATTCAGTGTAAAATAGCTTTTCTCAGAACAAACACTCTAAACAAAGCATTACAGTAAAGCATTAGCTCTGAGTAAAATGATGCTTTTGGCGCCCTTTCGACACTATTTACAAACCCCCTGTGTCATCAGTGGGAAACTACACGTCTCACCACTGAATTCTTCTTCTTGCAACTTCATTCCCGGGTCTGCTACATGCATTAGTATTCTTGTGTATTGATGGCCTATTGTGCTCAATTGCTGAGCAAATTGCTCAATCAGTTGGCTGCAGATTGAATTTGCTCATGTCAGTGTGTGGCATAAATATCCTGCTGATACATTTCCCACAAATTGACGAATGGAGAAAACATATAGTAAAGCAAATCTTCCCACATCAAACCTTGCTGTGACGATACATGAACTGGAAGAAATTGTCCCCTCAAAGCAGAAAGGAAGTTCTATATGTGAAAAAGCAAATGTGTATGGTGTTGAAAGATTAGTCACTTGATTACAGTTTTTAGCAAAGATGATTGCATAGTCTGATCCTTAGCATTTGAGAGCGTCTTTAGCATGTCATCGTTAGAAGAGCCCAAATGGCTATCTTAGTGTTACAGCTTTAAAACAATCTCTATAATTCTGTCATTACTCTCCTGCCAACAAACACACACTGCACTGCACACACTTTTCCGCTGTGAACTAAACATATCAGGGGAAAAAAAAAAAAAAAACAGTGTCATGTCATAAGATGACGGCACTCACGGATATAAAGGCTGCATCTCTGGCGTGAAGCGTCAGAGACAGTCACAAATGTGACATTTCTGAGCAGAGCGTCTTACTCCCCCACACCACTGAAACCTTCATCGACGCCCAAGACGGCGTCCCACAGCTCTTTGTTGTCTTGCTCTCAGCAGGTACAGATGCATCTGTGTAGACAAAAAAAAAAAAAAAAAGCCCTGCTTTCTTTTTGTTTGATGTTTGTTTTATTTAAAGAGTCAATTCAAGTCTGGGACAAGTGGCAGTCGGTCAGAGTCAGAGGGGGGAACTGTCAATGTGCCATTTGAAGCTTCAGAGGGTGTAATTTGCAGGACGGGAGTTGTCATAGGCCATGAACAGAAGGGAATACTGATAGCAGTGACCTTATGAGCTGAGGTCTTCTAGGTTTCTCCGTAGCAAATTTATATTAGTTGTTTTTTGATGGTTTTGCAGTCACTGTTACGAAAAAAAGCCCCTAGGAGGGAAGAAAATTTGAAGAAAAATTGACATTCAGTTAAAATTACAATGCTATTTATAGTACAAAATCATCTTCTGATTAAACACACAGCTTAAGTGGTGAATTTAATGCTGCCTTGATATAATGTGAACTACTAATACTCATAAGTTTTATGTGTTGGCTGCTATCTTTGACAAGCAGGCAAATATTGAACGGTCAAAGAGCAGTGACTCCTGGTTAACCCGCTATCTGTATCTGTGGTATATATTACAGTCATAGCTTCCAGATGAGAGACTGCATTTATCTCGAGTGGGAATAACGTAGACAGCCAAACAGTTGAGTGCCAGCATGATAGAGGCATTTATCAATTCATGGACCGCAGGACTTATCTTTCATAAAGGGATCATTTGAGCATGTTTTGGCCTCAACACGCTGCTTTGTAGCTTTAAAAGTGAAGAGCAAGAGGCCACTCTCTGCAGGATGCCCACTATGTGTGCAGATACCACGCAAAGACATTTCTAGCTTATTTTCCTTATATGTTACCATTCATTTGAATTACCGGCTTTATACTGAAGATCAAGTTCTGCACCTCACTATGAACTCCCACTATGTTATTAAATGTTTTCGTTGGGAAGATTGATGGCGTGAGATGTAATATCTCTTTTCCTATTTCTCTTGGCAGTGTATTCTGCTGTTATCTAGAAATTTAAACTCACTCTCAGCCAGTTTCCCAAGAGTATTATACGTGCTGCTTATATTGTATATGCCCCAAGCAACAGACTGACTTTGCACATATAGAAACTGTAAACCATTTTTTTTAGGATCTGGTTTAATTCCACACTTTGATGCATTAGGTCACGAAATCAAGCCATCAATCACTGATGGCTTTAATGATCTCCATGCATGTCATTTATCAAATATGATTTTACACTTTTACATAAAATGTTATTTAAAAAGTAATTGACATGTAGGTGATGTAGTTAAAATAAAATCAAAGGATTCAAACCCAGAATGTTGTAGGTTTGAATCCTTTCTGTGTGGAGTTTGTATGTTCTCCCCAAAAATTAATTTTCCACGTTTTGAGATGCTCTTCTCTCGAAGAGCAAGTCAATCCACTCTCAGTTGAACACCTAAATTGTGAAAAGTTCAAATACGAATGTAAGACGATTGATTCTTGTCATCCACACTTCGACCTTGTAACTCTCTCTCGGAAACACTGAGCTGAGCGCTGCAGGGGGGTGAGGAACGACGGTGACAATTTGAGCACTTTTCTAGGATTAATACAGTTAAGATAAGATTTGTTTGAGTTGCTGCTCAACATGTTGTCCTTCCCGCATTTGGCCTACTAGCTGTGCAGCAGGATCTATGTGATTCAACCTGTCTGTCTGCATATGATCTCTCTTGCTGTGAGCATCTTTCTGCATCGGCCCCGGTCTGTTTTCATCCATTGTTATCTGTCTCTTCCTGTGTTTCACTGCTATCATGAAGCTGTTGGGGGTCTCTCTTTTTGTTCAAGAAATCAAAGCAACATTCGGCTTGTTAAAGGTCATGAAGCTAAAATATTGTCGTGGATGATCTTGGGAAAATAAGTCTTGCATTGATATTTCTCTGGTGTTGTGTCTTTATTTTTTTATTTACTACATACACAGAATAAAAATCCAAGTGCAATCAGGCTGAAAGAAAAGTTCTAAGTCCTCTATTCACTCAACAGATTTATTTATCTCCAATTTTATAATATTATATAGATAGAGTTTTGTTTCATAATGTTTTGACAATTACAAGAAATTAATGTAAAAGCTGTTTATTCCACACTGGCCATGCAAAATTCACTCAGACATCAAGTATTGCTTTGAATATGTGGGACACATGCACCAGATTTGAACTTCCCATCATTTAGCAGGCGCATCTCTTCCAAAATGATATGATTATAATGCATGTATCATATAACTGCATAAACATCAGCTGAATCCTAAGTAGTCTCCTCATTGTTAAGAGCATTGTTTGATGTTGTGGCATAGCGTAGCTCCTGGATTGTTGCAGTTGTCAAAAACTCTGAACATCTTGACAAACAGGCTGGAGTTCCAGACGAGGAAGATCAATGGAAAGTGTAAACTTCAGGGCTTTGAAAAATACCAACTTTTAACTTAAAATGCAGCCTGTCTGTTTAATTTGGTACATTTTTGGGTCCCCATTAAATTGGAATTCTGCTTCTCATTGTACTCTTGAGGTTTGTTGCTATTTATGATAAGCAGGGATCTTGTGTGAAAAACAGGTTATTGAATATCCAGGCACGTTCCCATTTAAACAGCTACACTTATGTAACATTTAATTTAATGTAATGTAATTTAACTAGTAAAATTAAATAAATACTAGAATGTTTGAACTGATTAACTTTTTCAGGACAAACTAGTAGGTTCTAAGGAATTCAGCTCCATCATAAAAGTTGTTCAGAGACATTTTTTCAGAATATTGTGCTCTCTATAAACTGAGAAAAACTGCATCTAAATTTAAGACATTAAATATAGTGAGTATATAGACGGTTCTAAGGCAGCTGAGTACTTTTAACTTTCTGCTTTTCAACATTAGGGTTCTTTTTCTGCAACACTATAATGACACAAATCTAAATCTAAGGGGCAACAGTGTGTTTTGTGTGAGAATGGTGAGTCTGGATGATTTTCTTTGCGCATTCTGACAAGTAAGTCACTGGAGACTCCAAACTGCCTGTCTGTGTTGACTCTTTGATAGTTTGGCTTTTTGCTTCACTGCCTTCCACCTAGTGGAAACACTCCACTCCTCTAAAACTCTGAATGGGAACATATGAAGCATTGGGAGGGAGACTCCACCCTGGCATAAATGGGGTATTAGTTGTGGCACTGTATAAAATCTTAATTATCGCTGGCGTCTCTTAAAGCCAAGCCACTATAACCACTGTACCACGCCTGCTGCTGCAGATAAGAATCCCACCATTAAAGACGAAATGGATGATGACATATTCAACCACATTTTATCTGTGCCTTCACTTAAGGCATTCTGTGTGAATATACTGCCGAGGAGATTCTGCAAAGAAGGCAAGAGGGATCTGCTGCTGCGAGCTGAACGGCTTCCCCTGGGGAAAGATATTGCCGGGGAGGATGGGGAGACTGATTGGTGAAGCATGTGCAGATACTGCATGCACACAGAGATTGAAATTAGAGCGTATGCGGCAGCAAATCAGTCAACCCTTGCTTGAATCTATGGTGAGTCTGGAGAGATCCACAAAAGAAATACTCCCTGTCTGTAGGTGAAAGAAATGGGGGTTCTTACCCTGGCTGAACTCTCGTCTCTAAAAGCCCACAGTGTTCCTGCTCCATGACTATGATGTGAAGGAGTTTGTGTTCAGGGCCTTGGAAAACAAAATACTGTATGGTACATTTAAGTTTCACTAGTTCCTACATATCTGGCTCTGCCCATCTCTTGGGCAGAAAATGCTGGATCCTAGTACCTGAAACAAATATATTGTGGAGTAAAAACTTTAGTTTCATAAAAACTTACAATATTTTGGTTTTGCTATCATTAGAAAAAATGCAGGAAATTGACATATAGTGTAAAAAGCAGTTTGGAATACAGACAAATGTTGTTTATAGTCACGCCTGTGAAGCGAAATTGCAAGAACATCCACCAAACGTCCCAACCAAGCCGAACAGGTGTGCGCGAACCATCAAGCTCTGCTTGGGAATAGTCTTTGTTTAATTTAATTAGCATAATTTAAATATAAAGCCAATGTTTTTATGCAGCTTTAAAATCCTGCGGATATGAGAGCCAAACATTTTCGAGCTGGGTTTTTGGTCTGAGTGTACAATCGGAAATGGCATGTAAATCAGCCACCTTTCAACAATATTCTATTCGACATTCAGCAGTCTAAGCAGGTACCAAGTGTCATCTCCTGAACTTGGCAGTATCTAAAATCTTTTATCTGTTGTTTGATTTATGTTCTGTACCCGCTACACTGCGGTTGCTGCAGTTCGCGTCTGTTATCAAAAGCAAATCACAGGCTTCCTACTTACTGAAACGGCAGTTCAAAATACTGTATCACAAGCTACTCTTCTAAATACTTTTACAAAGATGCGTGCAGTTGTGTTGCCACACATTTTACAGAATACCTTAGCTGACATTCACTGCAAAATGTCACTTTGCTTTATTCCACACTGAAATGCTGTCTCTGATGCTCTCAATGATTCTGCAATAAGAGTGATTGTGTAGAATTAATTAGCGTCTTTTATTTATTTAGTTCATTTCTTTCGGACATGTTATTACAACTGACTTCTCACCTTCATCACATTTACAACATCAACAATATCCGGGGAAAAAAAAGAACTGACGGGTCTTTGAATCCCTCTGGGATTACATAGTTTTCAGGGGATGACATTCTTGCCGCAAGGCACATCTAATTGGATGTTGTAGTGAAGTAAATTGAAAGATGCACTCATAAAGAACAATGAATTAAATTATACGTTTGATGCTGACAGTTGTGACATTATGTGCAACCTCCAAAGGTGGCAGCTCAATGACTTGTCCCAGAAACTACCCTAGAAATACCCTTAGGTCTCATTAAGGGTAACAAAAAAAGTGTCCAAAAGGATAATGGAGACATCCATTCATGATACCTTCTGGATTTTTTTCTTTGATTCCTGTTGATACTAAATGTTATTTGTCTTTTATCCGTTTTTCGAGAGAGTCCAGCAGCTGTTACCTGGATAAAGAACAAGGGAGTGCTTCACTTTCTTTCATTCCACACAGGTATCCTCTCTTGCAGTAACGAAGAGTCGGTAGTTGTTTTGCAGCACACAAAAGTGTGAAATGCTTTGACTGAGTCTTATCCAAAACTGAAGCCCTCTAATCTATCCATTGTTGACTGAGATAGTATTGAAGTTACTGCCGATGCTACACCTGTCTGGTCACAGCTTCTCCCTCCTCAGCAGGGATTCTTCCACAACACTTGTCGGTCATATTGATGAACCCTCTCTCTTAAGATGCTGTGTTGCCTGATGCTGAACTTATTGCCATCTGTTAACACTTCGCAGGCATGTTGTGTGCAGATACAATATGCAAGACTGGCAAAAAATAATGCTCATCTACTGATTTTGACTGCGCATCAAACCTACACTAACGGTGGGCTGGAAAAGGTTTTTCAAAATTTTGAAATGTTCTGTAGACTATAGCCAGACCCACTGCCTGTACATTTCATGATTCATGCTATTATTTATACTAGCTATTTTTATTCACAGGATGCAATAGAATCTTAAGACTTTATAAACATTTGCTACTGTACAGTCACCTAATAAATAATAAGATTTCTACGTCTGATATGAACATTTGCAAATGAGTAAATGTTGAGAATAAAACGAAATATTCACCCCAACTAGTTTCTGTATTTATATCTGCACTGTTAAGACACACAGACATTGTGGAAACTTATTATAGGGGGTACCTGAGTTGATTTATGATTACAGAAGCACATTGTAGGAGATAGTATAGAAAACATAAAACATAATCCGTGACGTAACACAGAAAAAATATGTAGAGAATCCTGCATATTGTCATATTATCTCTAGTTGGGGAATCTGGGATATTGGTAGCAGCTGAGGGTTCATGCAGATGGAATCTTTCACATGATTAGGTTATTGTAAAAGGTGATGATTGGATGTTGAATGATGAATCTTTTAAGTCACCCTGAGGGTTTTTTCTATCTAGTCAGAGATCAGGAAATATATTGTGGGCTGGTAGACTCATTTGAACTGAGACAGGTGAGCTATTGAAAGGTAGCTCCTAAATTTAGCTTGTTTTCTTTAAATGAAAAAAGATGTTTATGGTTTACCATCAGATTGAGTTGCTTATTGGGGTAGTAGCAAAACCATACACAGCTGACAATAGCTGTTGCCTCTGGTTCCTCCAGCTCCAGCAGATCATTTGATGTGGTTTAGCTGCAATAGTTTTAAGAAATCATGTAATTAGTTCCATTAGACATATTTGTAGATAGGGAACATGTTTAACTGCCCTGCAAAGCAGCATGGACTAATATAAAATGCAGCTCAATTAAATTAAAACTACATTAAACCAAATACAGCATGCTGCAAACAAAGTGGGAGAAAAGTGTCGTTGGTTGTATTCCGATACATATCCTCTAATATATGCTCATCCCTGTACTACTTATCTTAAAGCCAACAAGTCGAACAGTGAGCTACACACTAGTTACATTGAATATGTAAGACAGCTGTATTATATAATGTTTACCAAAAAAAAAGGCCATGTGGGTAAATGTGATAAGACATAAGAATCTGTCTGCCAGAGCTCCAAACATCATAGACAAACATCTGCTATACTGGTAAGTCAAGTAGGCCTGCTTCACTGCTATACTACAACATGATGTGCAAATAACCATCATTACAGGGAGCACTGTTAGCATTCACTGTGGCATAAACTAATAAAGAATAAGATACATAAACTTTGAAGCAAACTAATAAATCCCTAGCATTGCACAGGAAAAATAAACAGAGAAAAAAATTCCTCATGCAGCAAAAACTACCCTCCAATTATATAGCTTCTTATTCCCTAATTTGGTCCACAGGGGCAACTCATCCTTTCGGGACAAAAAGGGCAATGCAGCTACAATAGCCACTAAAGTCTGCATGGCCCTGGCTAAAGGCACTGGAGACAGAGAGGTTAGGGCTTCCAGGCAAGTCAGAGTTGTGGTACCTGTGATTTGCTCCATTGCCTTCATTAATTCAGCTCTTGATAGTACGAGCTATCTACTGCCTGGCAAAATGGTAATGTCCTAGAATATGGCTTCGATTTATACTCTTTTAGGATGTCTTTGTGTGGGAGAGATTGTGGAGCACAAGCTGTGACTCAATTTCATACTCTACGCTAAACCTGACTCTGGATTCACTCTGGAGATGGTGACATTCTGTATCTCAGCAATTTACTGGAGTTGTTTCTGTGTTATTGATGAATGTCGTTGTCCAAAACCCACGTGCATTTAAATAGAAAATATTGAGAAAAAAATCTAAGAGTTTTTTTCAAGACTTAATCTTGGACAAAGGTGGAAAAATCTGAAAATTGCATCCTTACACCTTCTTGAATGGTGACTGCAACAATAGAACAATTTAGTTAAGACTATATAATATGATACTATACTATATATACTATATATACTGTTCTATACTATACTATACTGCACTATACCATAATCAGTCCATCTATTATACATCTACATGTATCTGTTTGTTTTTATTTCCTTGTGTCTTGTGGTCCCCTGTCTGTCTCCATATTTGTTTGTTTGTTTGTTTACTCCTCTTTTGTAATTCCTAGCCCATTTGCACATCATCACCCCCATCAGCTCCAGCACCACATCGACCCCAGCTTCCGTTCCCTTCCCTCCCAGACTGCTTTGCCACCCACGGCCATAGTCAATATACTCGGGCTACCTTCGGGTCTGGGCTTTGCTCCTTGTGGTTTTTTCTCTCTGCTAACATTGTTTATCCCTGTGCTTCGGATTCGCTCTCACCTGCTAGCCTGCTTGCTCAGCTCAACGGCCACCTGCCCACCTGCTCGCTCTCCACCGCTATTCTCAGCTCATCTTCCTTATGAAGTAAGCCAATGGATCATCCCCACCCTCCTCTTCCTGCAAACCGCTCTCAGCACTGCCTGTCTGCAACCCCTCAAGCTCACTACCTCCCATTCTTCCATATGTTGTTATTCAATATTTGAGTCCTGGAAGTTTTGCAATAAACCGTTAAGACTTCCCAGGAGTCTGTGCGCCACCCACATGTTTTGGGTCCACTCAATGCTGGACTTAAAGTAAGAGGACAGTAAGTTTCTGCTATGCTAAAAAGTAGCAAAATGTTAAAGTCTCTATCTGACAGTTACAGGTAAGTCTGGAAATGAAACCAAAACATACAAAAGTGTCATTATTTATGTATTACATGTTTAACTCCGTTTCTATCTTCTGTCACTTATCTACACTCTGGTATAGTGATAAAGAAAAATTCTTCCTGATTGGTGACATTTTCTGACAGACATGACATTTTATTTGTTGATTACAGTGATGTGATGATGAATGGATATATTTTATATGCTGTAATTCATCTGCAATGACTTTTAACCTGCACAGCAGATAAGCAGATGAAGACTTGTCTCATCTTAAAGAAAATGAACGTACAGCCTTCTGAGTCATATTTCAGCCATTGTGAATAAAAAAATAATGTAAAATGTCAATAAAAGATCCTCAATATATCTTAATTTTAATTCTAAAGTCAATGTCTTCAGAAGCTTTGGTCATTTGCATGTTTACCATTGCCTTATAGTAAACATGCAACTTTTTCCTTTATCAAAACTCAGAAAGATGGGAAGATTTGAAAGTGAAAATCTGTTTCACTCTTCTTGCTTAGTGCATGCCTGCCGTGTCTTAGCTGTCCAAGGTCTCTATTGTTGTATTTATTGCTTCACAACACCCCATAACTTTTCAGGCAGTGACAGGACTGGACCCAGACTCTTTTACTCTGAAGACATGCAGTTGTGAGGCACGGTGTGTGACTTGGTGCTACAATCAATAACGGCCTGAAAAAGATGTCTGGGTGGCAGCATGTGTTTTAGAATCTGTAGGTTTCTTTCAGCATTAATGGTATCTTCACAAATGTGCAAGTTACCCATGTCACAGATGCTAACGTCCCCTTACACCATCTCAGATAGTGGCTTTTGAACTACATTACTACATTGAATTACAGCAGAAATACATTGAATGGCCTGTTATCTCTAGCCAGGCTTTCCTAAAATAATTTGAAATTTTGACTCATCAGAGTAAAGCACACTTCTCAGATTGTAGTAGCAGTACTTCTCAGTACTTCAGCATCTCATTTTTAGTTTTAAATTAATAGCTTGTGAAAAAGAAAATTGTCACAGTTTGTCCCACAATTCATCCATTCTCTTTAAATGTTCATCTTGTGCAGGTTTGCAGAGAGATTCAACCCTATCCCAGATTATTTACTGGAGAGGCAGAGGACAGCTTCTGTAAAATCAGGTTTGCAATACAGTTTAAATTGTATTGATTAATATTTAAAACTAATAAAAATGAAGGCTCCCATGTGACAAACTACACATGGCGTGCAGTATGTGTTGAGCTTGCTGAAGCTGCATACCTAAACACACCACAAAAGCATATAGCAGGGACTCTGTTCAACTCATCTTGTAAGTTTTAAACATTATCCTCCCGAAGGTTCAGAGTTCGCCGCCCACAATGTGTAAATTAAATATCCCATTAAAGCCCATTAAGCAAGTGGTCTCAAAACAAACTCGGTAAAATGTATCGGTCCTTCGCTAACTCTCATCACTCTGAGGACAATGTCATTTTGCAAAAAGGCTTTCTATTAAATAACTAAATGCTGTAATGTAAAGTATTTAGAAGTATGTGAAGTCGTTTCCCACTAATGTCCCTCCGTAGTTTGACTAACTGAAACTTTTAAACTATGCTTGCTAGCCTTGCTGGCTGTCATTTGTAAACATTTTTATTTCATGCCTCAACATCCACACAACCCTGCTGGAATGCCCAGTTGTGTTTGAATGTAACACAGGTGTTACCGTGTCCACAGTTTGGCTCTCTACTGTGCACGTGTGTGTGTGTGTGTGTGTGTGTGTGTGTGTGTGTGTGTGTGTGTGTGTGTGTGTGTGTGTGTGTGTGTGTACAGTTCATCCCGACTGTCAGTCAAACAGACACCCACAGAGTTTGTTCATCACTGACAGATGGAGATGGCGACGTATCCAGGGTTGCCACTACTTTAGGGATGTTCATACTCTGCACGCTGTTATTGGCTGGGAGGTAAACACCCTCGTCTAAAAGGCTGACAGCTGAAAACATCCTCAACATGAACACTAAGAAAACACAGGCAGAGGGTTGCTGTGGTTAAATACCTTGTCACACTTTTCCAGTATGTCATAAGTGATTATTTAAAGGAATTGCTTTGCATGTCTTGTTTTGTTTTTTGCAACTCCTGCATATTTATTGCATCTTAAACTGAGCCAACTATGTCTAATAAATTATTCAAATCGCAATATTGAAAACACAGCAAAGGTTAAATTCAATCACAGGCCCTCCGGTCAGTTTGAGGATAGTCATTTTTGTCTGGGCAGGTTTACTTCATGCGAAATTGCTGACTAAGAAAGACAAACATAATTAAATTGTTGGCTGAAGTTAAGCAAGTTCTTTGATGAAAGTTGTTTTAAAAGAAAACTCACTGTGAAGCAATGGAGGTACAGTTAAGCAGAGCTGCAAAAGATCAAGTGCGCGGTGGAAATTGGATGCTGAAGTCGGCACCAAAGCCACCTTTAAGTCTACCTGGTAAATCAATGCGTTAGACTTGTGGACAGAGCTCAAAGCCAGCAGTAAAGGTTTGTCTAAGGCAGTAGAACTGTGTGTGCCTTCTATAGCTAGCGGGTAGTAGGCTTATAAAAGTACAGGATGTCACTGACATACAAGATGTTGTAATTTCTTCTTCAAATGGGTTGATCACTGGAGTATTGGTTATAGATTCAAGTTAAAATACAGCCTCTGTGTTCCATCACTGGAACTCTAGTGGGCTGCCTTTGCTGCAGTGATTCACTGGCTTCTTGGGTTTGATTTGTATGCCAGCAGACTGATTCACCTCACTTCTCCGCCTTTGAATGACATCAAATAGTATGAGATAAGTTCTTATCATGACTGCAGGAGAAGCCGGTTTTTCTCGTTTTCTTAAAAAACATTTGATAAATGGTATTTCCAGCCTGCACTGTGTGATCTGTAAATAATAAACACACAAATATAAGAGGAGCCATGCCCTATGACAAATAAAGGAGACTCTCAAGACATTTTGTTAGTCCTTATGCAGAGGGAAAAGTTAGTCGGGGGAGATCTGTTTCTAGACACAGTGGCCATTCGCCCTTGCGTGTCACAATAGTGTATTATCACATCAGGGATAATTGGAAGTGTGGGGGGGAATACCAAGTGGAGATACTGAGGACAAAATGACAGTGAAGGAAAATGATGAAAGCAAAGACCAATATTCAAGGAGCCTGCACAGAAGTGACACAATATGCTACATGGTCACAATTTAAAGTGCATTATAATCCCCTTTATGTGTGATATGTAGCTGTTGTGAGTACTGGAAGGTGTATTAGACTTAATTCATCTTTTCCAGAGGTAAATTAGGCAAAAGACAGTGTGGTTCTAGCCTTCATTATTAAAAAAAAACAAAGAAAGTTTTCATGCCTGGTTGTTTAATGACAGTTAAATTGTATAAAAAGCCATAATTATTTTAGTGATTTTTACAAGCCACCAAACATGAGAGACTTATCAGATCAGATATTGAGAGTCTTTTTTTTTTTCTGAAAATTTTCATACTGCAGTAAGTTAGCATTTTTAGACATTAAAAAAAACTGTCAGAAAGCTGTGAATAAATTGGACAATTATGAATGTCGACATAAAAGGACAGTGTGTTTCTGGTCACACATAACTGTCAGAATGAACTTCCAAAGGGATGACTAGAAGTTTAATATTTAATGATTGCCAATGTTCCTTGCTTTTTCTTTTCTTATGCTCAGTGAATGGATATAATTAGTGCATTCCCACGTGCAATTACTAAAGCATATCTAGGCTATAAGCAACCATATAGCATAGATGCATTTAGATTGTCAGTGATATTATGTATACAGAGTCTTCAAATATTGCACTACGACTGTGAAATGATATGCAATCCCCAGAAAATAACTCTTACATAACCACTTTTGAAGCATCCCAAATGAGAGAATTTGCTAACAGCTTGTTAAAATTGCTCCACAAGAAAGGAGCTAAGTTTATAACAAGCCTACATATTTCTCCCTCTCTAACAACCTATATGAGGCTGGAACAGCTCAGACATCAGAAAAGGAGGTTAGACAAAGCCGTGCATGGTAGATAAAGACTCTCACCTCACCAGATAACCCTGCAGGATATGTGTAGAGTGTTGTCACAACAGCAGCATCACTATGGTGCAGCAGCCACCTGGAAGTGGACCATTTAAAATTAACATATATACAGTATGACAAAACCGTCAAGTGCCAGCACAGCCTGGTTTGTGTGATCCTGGTAGCGCTTCCTCCAGAACTGCGGCTCTACCCACACACTGTCTGTGCGCACATGTGTTGAATGGAAACATACGTAACAACCTCAAGAGAAGTGGTTCCACAAGAGTGCCTCCGACCTGTCAGCTGTCAACTTAGAAACTAAAGGGGGAGAGCATGCAGGGGGGGGGGGGTAATAATGATGAAATCCTGGAAGGGAAAAAAAAAAATCAAGCTTGCAAGATCATGCGACATAACATGATGGCTGAAATCTCCTGATGCATTTGAGACGATAACAACACGACACTCAGCACCGTTTTTAAGATTATTCCCACGTCGGTGTTATGAAATCCAGTGCAGCCTTTGATTTCCAGGCTTTGCATTGCCCCTAACGGTGGAACAACACTGACCCCTGCTGGTCTTATCAAGCACAGCAGACCCGATGAAATATCCACAGTGTGCACGCACATGCTGTAAATGCGTGCTGTGCACAGCGAGGGGATAATTTCTTTGCCATATGATAACATTAAATGATCGAATGCTCTGTACTAATTGCTGACATAAGAATAATTGCTCAATGAGCAAAGCCGTACCGCAAAGCAATTTACTCATCATATTTGCTTGTTTGCTTTCACAAATGCCAGCTGGTTGCGCGAACAATTTTTGGGTTATTCTGTATACATGTGCACGACCATATGCTGACTGTTCATGTGGTGATTTGAAGTAAATCATTGACTATGTAGCTACTCTTTTCAAAGAAAAGTCAAGATTGCTCGACAGTATAAGCAGATGCAGCGTGTATTAAGTTTCATTTCACAAGGTCTGACGAGCCGGTTAATTTTAGATGTGGTTTTACTGATGTGTAAAAATGAAGCAACCTACACATCTCCTACTTTAAAGTAATCCAAAGCGGGAACAAGTTAAGAAAACGGTCACTAAGCGTAGAAGTTGCAGTTATTTTTGTTTTATTTAAATAGATATATTTAAATAGATATATTCTATATAGGAGATGACGTGCACTATGTCTTTGTTTGGAGTAAAATTAGAATAAACACACATTAACCTGAAACTTTTGACTTCTATGTATATTTTCATTATTTGTTCCAAGCTTCCACTTTCCCTGTTTTAATCTTTTATTTACTGAGGTCGTGTTGTCTGTCAGTCACTGATACGTGAGAAAAGCACAAGGCAACTCCAGAGAAAACGTTCTTTGCTCCCAGAAAAAAAAAAAAAAAAAAGAGATGACTTTTCCAGGTCCAGGACGCACGTCTCGCCCTCCTCTGTCTGGACAGATGCGCTCGCCGTTGCCAAACCCCACAGCAAGTCCGTTGTTCCCATTACTGCGCTCTAATCACAATAACCGTTTCCAAATACTAATGAAAACCCAACTGACCTTGTTCTTTCATTAGGAAGCGGTGAGTTCAACACAAGGCATCTGATCTAAATGGCTTGTCTTTTTACTCTATGATATGCAAATGAATGCGGCTAGAAATCTAATCAGAGAATCAGTTCTCCGATGGAAACCTGCGGTGAAAGTTATGGAGTCATCATTCTCACCATCAGTTTTTGTTTATCTGTGCTAATGCTCCTGATAATGCTCCAGTTTTGTCCGCTAAGGTAAGGATTCATCAACCTGCAGAAGATAGGAGTAACGGTGTAGTATTTGACTTTCCCAATGTGTATCAGAAATAACATTTGGCGCCTTTATTTTTGAGTCACAGAACACACAATGATCCAAGTCAATAGTAGCACAATTCTTGCTCTCAGGCCAAAATTGCCAAGTAAACAAAATATGTCAGATATGCATTTTCTTTCTTAGAACACATCAAGCCAGGACGACCACTCGATGATGTGTGTGTGTGCGCGCGTGCGTGTGTGTGTATGTGTGCGTGCGTGCGTGTATGTGTGTGTGCGTGTGTGTGTATGTGTGTGTGTTCTCCACTAGATGGCAGTGTGGTGTTTCTTTATTTCACTGGGGACTGAAAAAAGTGTCATTCTAAACCTATATGTAATCAGAAAATATACCTGTGACATATGATGTCTCAAAGAATCGTGTTCTAAATACTAAGAATACTAACAATACTATTTTAACAAAAACATTGCAGAAATCAAAACAACAAATACAGTATATAGTTTACTTTATAGTTTAGTTTATAGTTTACTGTGGTATAAGAATCATCACCACAGGATTAAAGACACTGTGAACCCAAGAAACATATTGAAATGTCGTTATAACGGATGGGTGTAGTTAAATTGTGTTGGATTCGATAGTTCCCCATTGTGTCACATGATGTGGGAAACCAGGAGAGACTTGAAATGGTTACACTCTGTCTGAAAATTACACTCAGTTTTGCCACACAATTTTTGTATTTTGGAGATTTTTGTCATATGTTTTATATTTATAGTACAATAATACACAATTAATGTAGACATAGTGACATTGGCTTTTATATAAAGGTGGGTTTTTTTCATCTCTAGATTTTCTGCATGACAGCCTAATCCAATAAAACGAGACATCTGGTTTGTCTTAGTTGTTGTATTTGACATCTTTATAGAGCAGTCACTGTTGTGGTCATGCTAAGGAGGTTCTGGAGGTTGTCACATTTCACAATAAGAGGTTGAAAGTATCAAAAAGCTGCATGTTTTACCTCATTATGCCTTCTCTATAATCATTTGAAACATCTTGTCAAATATAAATGAGAGTACAAAATGACCATCCATATGCTCAGACTGCCTGGAAAACACCACTCCGAACCTTTGGCAAAAATATTATTGAGACTATATGAGGCCAAAATATTGCTAAATACACAGCATCCACTCTTAGAGTCTCATATCCCACATGCATCTCTGTGCCATGGCACAGATACACGCCAGTCACAGCCACACTTTGGCATAGCCTTTTGGGTTTTTGGAACATTATGTGCAGATGGAAAGGGGAGTCACTGGTGATGCAGGAGAGGTTTGAGAGTTTCTCTGGATGATTATCTACTTGTCATTGTCAGGAAAACCATTAAAATGCAGTAGGGCCAAAGTAAACTGAGCTGACCTTCAATTGAAATTCTGGGAGAACCACGTAACAAGCTTTTAAACACAACCTGTAAAGCCCGGAGTTTTGATTCTATAAAATATTTGTTTGTACTTTGTCTAACTTTTGTCTGATGTTTAAAAAGGGATGATTGGTGAGTAAACATACAAAACAATATGTATATTTGTATATACTGTAAATGTGTGTGTGTGTGTGTGTGTGTGTGTGTGTGTGTGTGTGTGTGTGTGCATGTGTGTGTGCATGTGTGTGTGTGTGTGTGTGTGTGTGTGTGTGTGTGTGTGTGTGTGTGTGTGTGTGTGTGTGTGTGTGAGAGAGAGAGAGAGAGAGAGAATATACTCATGACCAAAATGGTCAACGAAATGACTGACTGGGCCTTTAACCAGAAATTAATCCTTTTAAAATGAAGAGAGTTATTGCATCCAGTCAGAGTGCAGAGACTAGCCTAGGGACCCAGTAATTGGTTAGTGTTGATTTTGTGATATACAAAGATATCGATTACCCCATCATAAATCTCCCCCCTCGTGTTCCTGTGAAGCGAGGGCTTCACTGTTCTTGAGGGACATTTCAAGTAAATGATGCCCATAAAGGGTCGAGGATGAATAATGCTGAGAGAGAGCTTTTGCAAGGCAATGAAGAGCCTCGATAAAAATGAGTCGGGGGGATGAGGGTGGCTGAAGCCTCCATTTTGTTGCTGATTCTATATAGATTTTTCATTTATTTAAGTAGGACATATCATATGCAGGAAATGCAATACCAGCTACTGTCAATGGAAGTGATGACTTCCTCACCTCCACCGTTGGTTCAACCGGCAGCGATCAATTACTGCCCCAGCGCTATAACACTATATCACTGCTTAGGTTTTGTAATAAATATACTCTAACTGAGTGATAGTGACAGGCAAACATTTGCATGCTATTTCTAAAGAGACGTCTAAATCAAATCAATAGATTTTGTATAAATTTCAAGGCATTTCATTGAATTCTGATACTGAGCAAAAAAAAAAAAATCTTTTTGGGTTGCACCATCTGTGAGCTGGATCACTCGTACATGCTCTGCAGCAACGTGTCAAGCTTTTAGTATAACGGGCCAAAGTGTCACGGTGTGTGTTTGTGTCCTGTTGCCCTGCAGTGCTGGAGTATGGCAGGAGGCGGGGCTGAACTTGTGGGTGGAGCCTCATCTCCACACCTGTCCCTCATCTCAACACCTGTACCCGACCAGACTGACTAGGCTGAGACCTTTTAAGCCCGTTTTTCCTTTGGTTCAGTGCCAGATAGTTTTGTGCCCTTGGGCCTTGCCCATGTCTCTCTAGTTTGTTGGACTTCTTGAGTTTTCTTGTGTTTCTTGGTTTTTTTGCCTTTTTCTAATTAAATTATGAATTAAAGCTTCTCCATTGCTGTCCTACATATGGGTCCTAACTCTGCACCTCATGACACAAAGGATTTACTGAACTATTCCAAGGTCTGAACGCTTCATTGTCAAGAGATTGACAAAATGAATACAGTATAACTTGCACAAGAAAGCGACTTTAGGAACAGATTGAGAGATAATCAATGCACAAAGATAATATTTTTAAAATATCAAAGCAACAAAAGTCCAGTCTCTAAACAATGAGAAATCACTTTTTATGAGACAGCGTTGGACTCAGTGGCATGAATAATGTCTGCTTGGATAAGGTTATATTGTGATGCTAATGTAATCTGCTGGGCATTCCTAATTAATTTATCAGTCATTTGCCAATCAGTTCATGTTGCTAGCAAACTCTTTTTCATATGCGCATGTTAGCTGTCAGCAGGTAGATAATGATTAAACAGTTATATAATAAATATTTCACAGAACAGACAACTAATTAATGTAGTGCCTGAACAACAACATCACTATCAGAGAATGTGTTCTGTCATGGGTGTTGGGCTAATTAGTTGTTACAAAAGTAAAATTTAATGGTGACAGGGAAGTTTCCTCTGAGCAAATTAAAACAAGTATTCCTGCCTCAGCCAGAGGAAGTTTCCTCTTTGTATACTCATTGTACTGCTCCTCAACAATTCTCTGCAACATATGGAAATGAAGCTGTTTTTAAAACACATACCACCTGCATTTAGTCTTATGGAAAAGGCCAATGTTTTTGCTGCTGTAAGGAGACGCCACATGGCCTGAGGCAAACCACAGGATCCTGAATGTATTAGAACTGAAAGGGGTTTGTTCTATCAATCCAATGCCATGAATACAAGTAAAACCATTTTCAAGGCCACCTAGATCCTGATATATTTTCACATTGTGATCAGCTTTGTAAAAGACAGTCTTGACCATATGTGTGTGTAGGAGATTCGCTTTTTCTTTGAAGGGTATTTCTGTTCTTTTCATGAATAATCCAACTTAACCTTTACCAACTACATGTTGGTAAAGCTGCACTCGTAGCTGAAGTTATCACCATGATTACACAAACTTAGCCACCCTTCCATCACGTTCAGTCTTTGGAGAAGACTGAACTTGGTTTTAATTACATTTAACACAGGATATCTTCCTTGCATCTAACATCTAACAAAATAATCTGTCATGATGACAGGGCTCATTTCCTCATCTTTCAACACACTCACTTCAACCGTGTCACCTGTGAACTTTAGGAAGTGATAAAGTCATTGCTAAAGTAATTGGTGTAAGAGAGGAGAGAAGATACAGTGATGCATGGAGCCACTTAGTGCAGAAGAGGTCTTTGGTTCGAAACCATCTGAGGACCTGGAAAGAGAGATGTTTCATCTTGTTTTTAAAAAGTTTTTATTGTGCAGAAGCAAACCATAAGGTCTCTAAATGCTTTACCATAATTGAGTCTCCAAATATATATATTTTTTAAAACTGAGTTTGATGGAGAGGTTCTTCCAACAATGATCAAAACTTATATGGTAACTGCAATGCCAGATAAAGAAAAAGTTATTTTTTTGTTTGTTTTTCGATTCAAAATTTCAAAGATTGAAATACCTTGAAACTTTAAAGCGCTGCAGGCGACAGTTTCTGAGAGCCCAGGACAAAAACTCTTCAATTAGATACTGTGACTCTTAAAAATATTGCAGTGAGGCTGTTAGTTTGTAGATAAGTTTACAGCTATTGGATTCTCATGCCCACAGGTTACATAAAAACATAATGAGCTATTATAAATTTAGACTTTTTAATAAAGGAGTTCTATCCAGCTCAAATATTCCCACAGATGTAACCTGTTCTCCGCTGGCCATCAATTTGTCATGACTGTCTGAGCAGTTTCATGTGAATTGGGGGTGTTAATGGGTTTATTGGGGTTATTGTGCGCATGGACGCATGACGTCACGCCCTCACGCGTTCAGTCTGCCTCGGTTCTACATCAGAGTGGAGAATAGTCCGGATCAGACGGTGTTATTTCGTCTTCCCACCTGCTGACTGGAATTATTTTTTTTTTTCTCCTCCAGCTGTTGGGCATTTCTGTGCGTTCAGGCATGTGAGGCCACTTAAAGTTAAGTACATTCCCGTTTTAACTGGAACTGGTTGGTGTAAAGTTTTATTCCGGCTGTAAAGTTTGTTCCTCGGCAGCTCCGGTGTCGGACCAGACACACCCGCAGCGCGCAGAAGGAGCTGATGAGAGCGGAGTGAGGTGCGGATTGTTCGTCGTCGGCGCGTCTTCGCTCATCCTCTTGGTTCGCAGACGCGGTCGTGTCTGCGGGAACCAGGCTCTGGAGTTGGGATTCTTACTGCTGGATGTGCGGAATGCGTCGCCATATGAAGTCATAATGTGCAGCCTGTGGAAAAGCACGACCGTCTGACAGTTTACTTTATTTTAATCCCAGAAATCTGCCCTAAAATCACGTAGGAAATAATCTCCCAAAAAACGAAATGATTTTAACAACTTGCATCATCATGTTGTCCTTTTTGGGTGAGTGACGCTTCGATCTGTTGAATTTAATGTGATTCTTTTTTTTAATAAACGCACATTAAATGTGTGATTATGGAGGCAGGAGTGTGATCATTAAGCATGAAAAGAAAAAAAAAAAAAGTTTGTGTAAACTGTTACTCGGGGCTTTTAGGATGTTAAATGAAACATTAAAACTAGTCCACATAGTGAACATGATTTTTTCTGACTTATTCTAACTCTCAGACTCGGTGCTCACCTTGAGGGGTGACGGCAGCACACCCTCCCGCCCGGTCCGTCTGGACTGCGTAAAGGCCAGCGAACAGTGTCTTAAGGAGTCCAGCTGCAGCACCAAGTACCGGACCATGAGGCAGTGCGTGGCGGGGAGGGAGAGCAACTTCAGCGCGGTCACCGGCCCCGAGGCGCAGGGCGAGTGCCGCAGCGCGATAGAAGCCGTGAAGCAGAGCCCCCTTTACAACTGCAGGTGTAGGAGAGGCATGAAGAAGGAGAAGAACTGTCTCCGGATCTTTTGGAGCATATTCCAGAGTTTACAGGGTACGAATGCACCGACCCAAAATGAACTGGCCATTAATAGTTAATATTTGATTGATCAATAAGCTCAGTGTCCGTATGGATGAGTGGTAACTGAAGTAGAAGATCCACGTTTTACTTTGTAAAGAAACCACCATCAGAAGTAATGTGGCTCTTTTAAAATTATACTAAAATATCAGACACATTTGCCTGACGTATAGACGTATTACGCATGCCGAATACCATTGGTACATCTCAAGATACATTAATATGCGCAGGGTTGAATTTCCCTGATGTAGCTCGTCAATGTGAATCTATTTTACTGCAGATAAAAGCTGATCCAATACTGATTAAATCTTAAATAATGCATTATGTGAAATTTGAATCTGCAAAGAAATGGTCCCATAAATATAAAGGAGTAAGAATTACTTTGTTGCAAGCTTAAATTACTTTAAATTTACGTTTTAGTTCAGAATCTTACTGTTTTTCTTTGACTTTGTGTACAATCCAACAGTGAATACAGCATTTGGTGCAGTATGAACCTATGTGAGATGGAAATAATATAGAGTAGGTAACCCAAGATCCCCCATGTGTTCTATTGGTAATTACTTTATAACATATTTATATTTACTGAATACACATTCATATGTCTGAATTTAAGGAATTTCAGTGAATTCCCAGTTATCCCATCAATACAATTGATTTGCTATGGAACATCAACCTACACTACTACACACATAGATTTAGGGACACGTGCACAATTTCCAACATATGTTGATAATCATTTGTTTTCCACACAGGTAACGACTTGCTGGAATACTCTCCATACGAACCAGTCAACAGTCGGCTGTCAGATATATTCCGCTTGGCCCCCATTATTGCTGGTAAGCTGGTGCATTTTTTTCTTTTTTTAGGGAGGGTGGCATTCCCCAGGTTTAAGTTTGGATGTTGTGCAACGTTAAGTAACTGTATATAGGTACATCATTTCTCAGCTGGACTTTAAATCCAGTTTAAGTCCCTAAATCACTACAACAAATCTGTCACAGTTTGACAAGCACTCTTTCTGCTGCTGTCTGGTTTCAGGCTGCGGCTTTCAACGCCCATTATCCATCACAAAAGCTTTTATCTGATGCTGTGACCTACCATACACAAAGCAGAGTCATTTAGTGTATTTCACTTTCAGTTCTAAGCAATGATGAGAGGTCTGCTTGTTTTTTTCCTTCCACTATCACAGTGCTAGTGCTGGAAGTAGCATTTATGCGCTTGTTTCGAATGAATCATCCTTTTAAGTTAGAGCATTTGTTGAACTCCTCGAGCTTCCAGGCCTGAATGCTTTGTGGATCAGGAACCTGCAAATCAGAGAAGAAATGCTGCTTGATGATTACTGTGGTGAATCTCAATGGCATTTGAGGCCTAGTATGCCAAAAAAGGGTTGTAGGTGGAC